>CM059869.1:28856453-30067822 GCA_030490815.1 Acer saccharum
ATGGACTTTTGGATGCTAACTGGTAACTGGTAACTGTTCACTGTTGTATATGTAAAACCTCAGTCAGCTAAGCAGCAGCCTAGCTTGAGAAGAATATTGAATTTAATAATTTAAATTATTTCTATTTAGTTGTATGTGCAAGTTACCAACTTCAAGTAGTTTAATTCCATTTTTAGTTAATGTTTTACTCATTCATCTTCCTTAATAATTAATTTGGTTAAATGGGTTTTTGATTATACTGTAGTTAACTCAGACTTACAAATATTAAATATACTGATGAAGATTTTCAAATATATGTTTGAATATACTGAAAATGTTCATTTGAATCAGTTTCAAACACAATTATATTTTTGGAAACAAAACACAAAAATATTTACATGTTTTGTTTTCCTAATATTATCAGTAATATGTATGGGAATTTAGACCTAAATTTACACATACCCCTAAAGTCAAGCAAACAGAAAGGAGTAGAGCAGTTTTCAATCCATTCCACCAATTCATGCAAGAAACCCCATAAAACAATTGAGGTAATATAGGGCATTTTAGTAAATTACCAGGACCTGAGAGTAAAACAAAAGTACAAATGCACGTACATGGTAGCTTGAGATAAGAGATAGCTAGATATATCATATGTAATTATTAGAATTCATAGTTATAATAAAGACACGTACATGGTACATCTTTGCCTTCCGAAATGCAGAGGTGGCTAGGGGTTTAAAGACCTGTCTCTTTTCAACCAAGCTTTCCTAGCTAAGCAAGCGTGGAGGATCCTAACATCTCCGGACTCTTTGGCAGCCTAGGTCCTGGAAGCCAAGCTGAAACCGAGGTGTTCGTATATTTGGAGAAGCCTAATCTGAGGAAGGAAGCTGCTTTCAAAGGGGCTCAGATAGTCTGTTGGAAATGGCGAGAGCATTAGGGTCTTCAAGGATCTGTGGATTCAAAGACCAAGCACGTTTAGGCCTATAACCAAAGATCCTGGCCAGGATATCCGTGTTGCTTAATTGTTTGACAGAGCTTGGAAGGGTTGGAATGAGGAGCTGATGGGTAACCTCCTTCTCCCTCTTGACATAAACGAGATCCTCCCTATTCCTGTGAGTTAGAATAGGGGGCAGGACTGTCTGAAATGGCATTACGAGAAAAGTGGGGTGTTATCAGTGAAGAGTGGGTACCGGTTGGCCTTAGCAGAAAAATCTCAAATTTCTGTCTTGATTGTGCACATAACGGTTCTAATAAACTGTCCCCAGTGACGCCAATAACTTGATCGGCGCACGCGGGACACGACAGTTCTATAACTGCGGTAAATGATGGTACGTGCGTGCGAGGTTTTTACCCTTTTCACAAGTATACGAATCGTTGGCCACGTATAGTGGCTACGAGTAAATGTATCGTTCCCACGAAGGAGGTTGGTACACGTAAGGTCGGTTATACGTCTTATGTTATAATTAAGCTAATTACAATATTTACAATAATTACAAGTGCATGGAAATGTAAATGAGATGGCGGCAAGTAAGCTAGAAACTAAACTAATGCGATTACACTAATGCGGAGAATTAAAAGCTATGCGAATCCTATGAGCAAGGATACGCAATCTCTATACTATAATGACAATTATAATTAACCTAAACTAACTAGATGGCAACTAAAGCAAATAAGTAAATTAACCACTAAAGCAACACAATTAAGTTACACTAATCACTACAACTAACTAAATTATCATTAACTAACCTAACTAACTAATTCTTGCAAAGATTATGCAAGAGCAAAGATACAAATGAAGAGGAATATATTTATTGATCACAATTAAACACCTTTTGTTCTATGAATATGCAATATAATCCTACCACTCAATTACCATCAACTATGGATATAGAATGACAATAATAGAGAGGTTTACAATCCTAGAACATGAGAACTAGCTAATATGCATGGACATGCAAATACTAACCCAATCCTCTCCACTATAGATAATCAATGTTGGACAACAAAGTTTACATGTTACTAGTGATCAATTAACAACATGTATACATTCAAATAAGCTCCAATCAACATATAATAACTCAAGATGGATATGGTAAAGATAAGATCAATCAAATACAAGATAAATCATATAAAATCCATTCCTCAACATTCAAAGTATATTACACATACATGTTCATGAAATACAAATAAGAAGAGAAGTAAAAGATTAAGAAGAAACCACAAGTTGGTAAGCTTCTTGTCTTCAATCAAGCACCAAGCCTCCTTCTTCTAAGCTAGAAATCCACATGAAACCTTGTAGTGTTGAGATGGTGAAGTTCTAAGCTAGACTAGGGTAATTCTAAGCTATTCTATGATATTTGGTCTAATAGGATGTGTATTTGGATATTAGGGATTGTGTTTAAGGTTGGGAAAGGTGAATATATAGAGAGGGAAGTGTTTGGGCAAGGTTTTGGACAAAACATCTCCAAGTCGGTCGTTCCGACGGGTTTAGATCCCCTGTCTTGCGGGTTCATTCCCGCTGCACGAAGTGGCGAAGATTTTATAGAAGTTGGCCGTGATTTCTGACCTTCTAGACTGCGGGAATGTTCCAGCGGCATGAAACCGCGGAATCTTGGCAATTTTAGACGTCTTTGGGCGTGCAAGAACCCATTGGAATCAAGCTTGAAGGCTTGAACGACCATGGAAGTTGGTGGACTTAGAGGTGAGGAAAATCACGTGCATGAGAGGCTCAAAGTGGGTCCATCGTGACCAGAGGAATCATGGCCATCGATCTGGGTAGAAATCGACAGAAAAAACAGTCAAAAAGTAGCCGAAAAATGTAGGGCAAGTTACCAAGTCACGACCGGGTCAACCTGGTCGAGTTACGGGTAGGGTCGACCCGGCTGCAGCTAGGAGATGACCTAACGACAGAATGACGTCAGGCGTGACGCAAGCAGGTGCCAAAACGGCATCGTTCCAGGGTGACGTGGCGCTGACATTGTGCGTTGGCTGGTGTTTTACAATCTGCACCCCTAATCTTCTCCTTATTCACAGAATCTTTAATCCTTACCCGAATATTGCACTTTTGGCCCTGATTTCTCCACAATTACACAATTGCCCCTGAACTTCCCTAATTACTTGAAACACTTATTTAATCCATTAAATAACCGGTTTTACTCGAGAAACAAGCATAAAAAGATAGGAAAAGGGAGCGCTAAATGTGAACATTTGGAGCGCGATCATGTCTCTAGCTCCTCTGCGTAGGAAAAATGGAGGAATTTTTTATGGAGTTTGAAGGTTCCTCCCAAGGTTAAAATCTTTGCTTGGAGGGCTTACCGAAATGCCCTTCCTTCGCTTTGTAATTTGTGGAAGAGGAAGGTTGTGGATAACCCCATCTGTGACAGGTGCAAGAGCTCCCCTGAATCTATCAACCACGCCCTATTTGAGTATAAGGTGGCTCGTTTTATTTGGTCTGGGTCCAGTTTTGGAATTCGGTTAGCAAAGCTCAAACATCGACCAGCTGTGGACGTTTTCCAATCTGTTGCCTCTCAGGTGTCTTTGGATGACTTCAGTTTGTTTTGCATGATCTCCTGGGCCATTTGGGAAGACCGTAATTCCATTGTTAATGGTGGCAAGGCCAGGGACCCTGGTTCACTAGTTGGTTGGGTGACGGATTTACGCGATGAATTTCAAAGCTGCAAGGCTGTTTTCTCCCCCCAGGCTGCGACGCCAATTATTAAGGATTCGGTTGATTGGATTGCTCCCCCACCAGGGCAGCTGAAGCTGAATGTGGGAGTTACTATTTGCAAGCATTCAGGTAGGTTGGGTGTGGGAGCTGCCATTAGAGATGATAAAGGGCTTGTTCTGGTTACTCGGGCTGCTCCTCTGCGAGGAGCTTTTAGGGATGACCTAGCCCATCTCTTGGCTCTGCATGAGAGTTTATTATTGGCAAAATTCTATAATCTGTCTGTCGGGCTTGCTAAGTTTAACTCAAAGTTGGTTCTCTCGTCTTTGAACTCCCCTGTCTCTCCCTTTGGGGATTCTATGTTCATCATTAATGATATTAAGGTCTTACTGTCCGAGCTGGGTTCCTGTAAGTGCTGTTTCGTTCCTAAATCAGGTAACATTCTAGCACATAACCTTGCCTCGATGGCCTTCTCCTCTGAAAGGGAGCTTGTTTGGCTGAATTTCAGCCCTCCTTGTGTTTCCTTTTCTGTGTAACTGTTTCGTCAGTGATCAAAAAAAAAAAAAAAAGGAATTCATAGTTATATATCATAATATTAAAAGGTTAATTAATTAGTTAAAAATTAATAGAAGAAAACAAGCCAAATTAAGGGTATTTAGATGAACGTGAGTACGTGACAAAGCAAACAAGGGGCCTAAACAAGCCACCACCCACGTACAACACCAAAAACTTGATTAATAATAATAATTAGTTAATTAGTTATAGGGTGGTTCTATTGCCACCCACAAAATATCTTCCTACATTCATGTTAAAAAATTAAAATTATTAATTTTACTCTCTACACCCTTAAAAAATACGAAAGCTATCATTTAAGTATTTGTTTTTTTAATTTTTAATTTTTGTTTTTTCATTACGCCCATTTCTCTTCATTTGCTTCCACCATCGCAAAAAATATTAAAAATAAATAAATAAATAACTCTGTGGAGTTTTTCCATTCCCAATAACAAATATTATAGATTTTAGTCAAATAAAAAATATCATTTTCAAATAAAACTATACAACTAAGATTTTATTTTGGTAAAAATAAAATACAAATTCAACTCTATAACTAATTATATTTTTTTCGTTGTTACTAGCGGAGTCAATATATTGAATTATCCAAAAAACCATGAAATCGTAATGGTTTACACACGTAATCATCGTCATAGAAAACAACAACAATAATAATTAAACAAACAACAATATGCAGCTTCTTTTGTCTTAAAAAATATATTATTTTTTTTTCAATCACCAAACAAATCAATTTGTTTCATTATTTTTTTTTAAAATCCATCCACCAAGTTTTTCAGTTTAAAAACCAATTAAATTAAAAATTTTGTATTTGAATTAAAGTAAAGTAAGTGTGTGAGTTGTGTTTAAGAACCATATAGAATTGATTGAGTTCTACAATTGCTTTAAAAAATAAAAAATTAAATTAAAAAATTAAAAAATTAAAAAAAGTTCTACAGGATTGTAACTGCAACAATTTTTTATTCAATTACAAAACAATAATAAAAAGGAAAATAAACATACTTGAATGCATTCGAAATCCATGGAATCAATTCTTTGTTCATCTATTTCTTGACTATATGTGAAAAAAAAAAAAAAAAAACTTATATTTCCTTATTGATGTTGGGTTTGATTAAGGATATATTATTAGAGTTTATGATAGATTGGATGTAGGAAGTAAATTTTATTTCCAATTATAAAGCCATGTATTTTAAAATAATTAAATGTAAGGGTATTTTAGAAATAAAAAAGTTTCATTAAAATATAGGTGTATGAAGATATTTTGAGGGTGGCAAAAGAGCCATCGTTAGTTATAATGTCTATATGATGCATCTGATCCATCCTATTCTCTTTGCTTTAATTATAGTTATCTATTTATGTTAAATATGAAGGCATTGAAAAATGGGTAAAACATAGGAAAATTCAAGAAAAATAATTCTAAAACTCGAAAAATTCTCAATTTTTTTTAATAGGTAAATTTTAATGAATTTATCATCTACCAAAAAATTCAGATCAAAATTAATAAAAATCAAAATGATTTCATCAAGATCCTTACCGAAATTAAAATAAGGGATCCCTTATTAGACTATCTTCAATGCAAAAGTGGCTTACATACCAAAAATAGTTGACATGATAATAATGTCAAGAGACTTACTTCTTATGTGGCATAAATATAGACTTGATAGACAATTAAGTCAAAATTTGGCCTCCAATTCTTCTATTTAAAACACATTTATTTTTAATGATGTGTCAAATTTTTGTTTTCCTATTTTTATTTTATTTTATTTTCTTACAAAAAATAGATGAAAAATTAACCTCAATTTTAAACACTTGCTAAGTCAACCAAAAAAATAGTTATGCAACAGGATGTCTGAAAGTAGACAGTCATGTTGACAATGCATAATTTTTTTTTTACCACATCAACGTGAGGCTGAATATGCACAACTACATTGGAGATACATTTTTTAATAGATTGTCTATTTATCCTATGTGACATCATTTTTTTTTCACGAGTCATTCTTGCATTGGAGATGCTCCTACAGACTCACTATATATATTTATTAGCTTTATGGGGTTTAGATCACATATGAACTCGTTCTTTACTATACTAACCAGCAAGGCCAGCCTTGACTTTCCAGAGGCCCAGGGTAAAAATCTAAAATGGACCCCTTCGTTCATATTTATTATTCATAGTTTTTTTTTTTTTTTTTTTCAATAAATTTAAAGGCATTTATTAAATTATAAAGTTATTTTTTGTATGGATAATACAAAGAATCAATGCATTTGCAATGAAAATTTGAAATTTTTCAGATACAAAAACTATTTTTTGTTTTCGACTTTTTTCAAGATAAAATATTAAAAAATATCAAAATTTTAGGAAAAAAAAATATTGAATTTGAAAAATTCTCAAATTTTTACTAGGTGTATATTTTAATTTTCTGATGACGTAGGCAAAAAAATATCATCAAAATACATTAAATTTCAAGAATTTTCAATAAAGGTGCTCATTGTATTAAAGTTAGGGGTGCACATTGGAAACATTCGTTAAATATATATATATATATATATATATATATATTTAGTGAGTCTCTCATAAGGGATTCTTTATTTTAATTTTGGTAAGGACCTTGATAAAATCACATCGATTTTTGATAATAAGTTAAATGAAATGTAACTATGAATAAAATTTAAAAAAATTTCAATAACTATAACTATTTATCCCAAATTTGTTAAATATGAAGGCATCAAAAAAAATGAGCAAAATATAGGAATATTCAAGAAAAATAGTTCTGGTGCTTGAAAAATTCTCAAATTTTTATTTATAGGTAGATTTCAATGACCTTATCATCCACAAAAATTTCAGATCAAAATTCATAAAATCGATGTGATTTCATCAAAACCTTTACAAAAATTAAAATAAGGGATCTTTTGTAAGATACTATATATATATATATATAGGGCAGGACTCATGACCCCATTTTTTTACACAGGATTTGACACCCTTTTATGTCCATAAGATCCTAGGATTTTGAATGCTTCAGATTTAATGGTCATTAATTCACTTTCTTATTTTCTATTAATAATTGTATTTTTGTCTCACATAAATTTTACTATGGGTGTGGATATTGACACCCATAAATATGATAAGTACACCTATATTTATAAGTACACCCATGTCTAAAATTTAAAATCAAAACATTACTATAAACACCCATCTTAATACCAATAGTGCCCTTATTTAAGTAAATGTTTTCATTTTAATACAATTTATTTATAAACCCTCTTAAGTTATTAATACACCCAATTCACAAATGATAAATTCTTAAGTTCTCCAGACTCGAAAACACAATCCGGAGAATTCTTAAATTTGCCGGTGTCAACCTTTATAAGGTTTCAAAGCCAATTACAACGTAATCCAAAGCATACGTTGAACTAACTTGCAAGGGAAGTAATTAAATGTCACACTCTTAGCAAACTATAAAAACGTCAGAAAACTCCAAAACTAAACTATATGAAATATATCAAAAACTATTGAAAATTAAATGGAGAAGGGAAAGCAAAGAAGGCAGTTATAGTTGGATGCAATTATCCAAACACCAAAACGATAAAAATAATGACAAGGGTACTATTCATGCCACAGTGGAGGCCTTATTGACAAGGAAAAAATGCAGATTGGACCTTCTTCTTCCATCATTGAAAATAATGATAAAAATTGCTTCTCCAACCCCAAAACCATTCGTTGAATGCTTGAAGCGTTATAAACCCATACGATTTAATTAGGTTTTAGTTTTTTAGTTTTTTTTTTTTAAAATAAAGTGATATAGTTTTTTTTTCTTTCTTTCTTTGTTGAGCAATTCAAGTTTTATTAGAAGTAGGTAACAGAGGCGCCAAGCCTACGGCACAAACAGAGGATGCAAGAAAACAGAAAAATGCAAAAAGGCAAGCCCTGAGAGCCAACAACCAAGCAGAAGAAAAATACATAAAGCCAAAGCACCAAAATGATATAGTTGAAAATATGGGTGTAATTAATGGGTGTACATAGCATTTGGTTTATTTTTATTTAAACTAATTTATCCTTATTGGTAAATTCCTATTGGGATATTTTTGTAATTAATTTTTTTATTAAAATATGGGTGTGCTTATCATATTTATGGGTGTCAATATCCATACCCTTTTACTATTTCATTTCATTCTCTCTCCTCATTTAAATTTCCTTTATCCTCTCTTATCTTTTTTTTCTTTTTTCTCTTTTCTCTTTTACATTTCAATTTTTTTTTCTCTCTTCACTTCAATTTTTTATTTTATTTTATTTTATGTACAAGTAATTCCATTTCTCACTTTATCTATTAATCAATTGATAATGTTATCTAAATTTCTAATAAAAATATTACGTAATATTATATTAAAATTTAAATATAACGAAAATAAATCCAGATTTTTAAATGATAAATTTAATTGATAAAAAATCTTAAATAAACTAAAATCAATATTCCAGTTACATTTCTTTTATAATATAAATTAAAAATTGTTCGGTATTCAAAAAATCTATGAAAAAAAAAAACTAATTAAAAAAAATCATAACATATAGCACTTTTAATTTTTTTTTTTTTTTTTTTTTTTAACATTTTGATAAGGATGAAATATTAAAGAAATATAAAGAAAGAAGAAAGGGAAAAAAAAAAAAGATTTAAGATAGTGAGAAAAGAAATCACGTAGAGTGAAATAGGGAGGAAAAAAAGGAAAGATAAAAAATAAATGAGGAAAGATAACATTAAAATTTAGGAGAGGGGATAGAGAAAATAGGAAATAAATAAAAACATTAATGGAAGAAAGAGAAAGAAGATTAGAGATTATTAAATCAGGACCATTCAAACACCTAAAATCTAATGGACACAAAAGTGTGTCAAATCCTGTGTAAAAAAATGGGGTTATGGATCCTGTCCCTATATATATATATATATATATATATATATATATATATATCAAAACCTATTTTTCATATATTTGGCTTGAAAATGATAATTTAATTCAATATAAAATGATATTATAAGACAAATACATTTGTTATATTATAAACAAACAAATTTCTCAAAACTTCTACGCAAAATTTGACTAGAAATACAAAACATACAATTTAAGGGCAAGCTTGGAAGTAAGATATAAAAATACATTTTACTCATATTTAAGTCAAGTTTTCTACTTTTAAAATTTTAGATCACTTAAAAAAAAAAAAAACCATCTGAATGGATTTTTTATTAGACCATTTAGACTTAAAGATTAAAAAAAAAAAAAAAAAGGACCCTAAAAGAAAAAAAGAAAAAAAAATAGTTTTGTTTTCATATTTTTCCTATTAAAATTTTATTTTATTTTTTGAAAAATTGGGTTTCAATATTTGGCACAAATTTGGTTTGAAATAGAAAAGCTGATGTTACATTTTAATTTTGGGCATTTTAAAAAAAAAAAAAAACATTTTGGCCCAAGCAATTATTATTCTTATCATTCAATAATAATAATAATAATAATAATAATAATAATAATAATAATAATAATTGGGCCCATTTATTTTTGGGTGCCAGGTCAAGCCCCTTAGGGCGCTGCCTCAGGACCAGGCCTGCTAACTAGCTAATCGATATTATGTGGCAACACGTATAGACACAAGACTTTGTGTTGCCTTGAGTATAAGAAAATAAAATTTTCCCATAGTAATAGTTTACCTTAGGAGTGGGCATGAGTCGGTTCGGTTCGGTTTTCGATCGAAACCATCCATGTCACACTTATACTCGATTTTCATTTATACTCTGTTTTTGATCGAAACTGTCCATGTCACTCTTATACTCGGTATAAATGACATTGAAGCTGTCCATGTCATTTATACTCGACATTGCTTGCACTTATACTCACTTCGATATATGTAGTATACTAATATACAAATTATAATATGAATTATAATTATTATAAGATATCCTTATAACAATGACAAGTACAAATATTAAATCGAGGTACGCCATTATATGACAATTCTCAACAACTTACCCTCCTTTTTTGTGCCTTTAGTGGGCCTAGTATTTCCGGCAATTGCAATGGCCTCTTTATCTCTTCATGTTCCAAAAAAATAAAAAATAAAAAGATTTTTTAAATCTAATGTGGTCAAATCTCATCTAGTTACTTTTTTTTTTTTTTTTTTTCACTTGTGAGAAGTTGCAAGTGCTACAAAGTTGGCCACATCATCTTCATCACTCGAGGAGTCATCATTATCTTCAGTGTTATCACTGTCACTTCAAGAGGCAATTATTTCCTTTCCCTTCTTATACTTTAAGTTACCGCAATCCGGTGATATGTGCCTGATTCCCTCACACTTGTAGCATTGAACACCTTTTCTTTAAGACTTGTCTTGGATATCTTCACCATTCTTGAACCCGATCTTCTTCTTGAAGTTATTACCTAATAAGTAGAGGCCTTCCTTATCAAGCTTCAAGAACTTCTTGAATCTTTTCAGGAGGAGAGCCATCTCCTCATCGGAGTCAATATGTCTCTTCTCTTGCTTGGATGTCCCCAAATCAATCCCTTTTTGTTTCTTGGGTTGAGAAGTGAGCTTTATCGCCTCATAGGCTAACAACTTCCCAATGACTTCACTTGTTTCATCTTCTTGTACTCGCTATTCTCCTCTATAGCAATCACCTTTGATTCGAACCTTTTGGGAAGAGATCTCATGATCTTTTGCTTGATCCTCATACCGGTGTAAGGATCTCTAAGTTGATTGCTTTGATTGACTGTGTTCATCAACTTGATTTGGAAGTCATTAAAGCATTCCTCTTCTTCCATCTTGATAATCTCGAACTTTGCTTACAACATTTGTAGCTTCGAGTCCTTGACCGTGTCAAGAATCTTCCATGCTTCATAAGCATTCTTGGTAATTTGGATGAGCTTGATTGGTTGTCAACCATGGCACAAAAAATGGCATGCATCGCTTTGTTGTTCCACTTGGAGGCTTCAAACTCTTGAGCACTCCATTCTGACTTCAGTCTGGGAAAATGCTTCCATCTTAAAAGGTCTTAGTGGGTAGAGTATACCCATATTCAACTATCCTTAAGACCTGGTCATCAATTTGTGAGAATTACGACTCCATCTTCCCCTTCCATAAGGAATAGTTATCAGCATGAAGAAGTAGAGGTTAGCCACCACAACCCATATACAATCAACGTAATAGAAACATGGAAAACAATAAAAACACGTTTAATTAATTTACGTGAGAAACCCTCCAACTAGACAAAACTCACAGGCTAGCCACCTAGCCACTCCGGTCCTCAAATCCACTATCTGAATACCTGTTTATAACCTAAGTTGACATCCTAGTCACACTGTTCTTAGAAGTAACTCAAGTTATTCTACCCACGGGCCTTTATAGTGATTCTAGATCAATTGCTTGACAACCAACCCTTTGATTAATAGACTTACTTACTTGTGCAACTTCACCTAGAAGCCACAAGACTTTAACTCTTTAAAGAGAATTAATGGTCTAAATGAATATATGACAATATCCAAAATGCAACAATATGTAAGACCACACACAAAATGCCTAACTAGATGTTATAATGCAATTTAGCAATCTAGTTATCAAAAATGCATGCATGCCCATACAGGAGGTCTCAATTAGATGTATAGAGAAATTATAACAACCTAATTTTTAATTAAACACACATGAACATTCAAGAAAGCTTGACTAGATAAATAAACATATATCTATTAACCTAGTCATCAAACAATCTCACAAGAATATTTAAGGCTTAGCTATTTAGGCAATAAATATGAAGATTTGCTAGCATAAGCAATAAATGACATGTCTTGATGAAATAGAACAATAAATGAGTTTAGATGTTTGTTCTACTTACCAAGTAAAGACATTAATAAAGACCCATGCTTGAATGATGCTAGATGATGCAAGATGAAGATGGGTTTTGAGGTTTGGAGAGTTAATAAATGAAGCTTGAAGCTTTCACTCTCTAGAACCACTCAATCTCTCTCTCTTGGGTTTCAATTTTGTGGTTTCAATGAAAAAGATGAGAAGAATGGGTTTATATAGGAGCTATTGAGAAATTCCAAAAATACCAGAAAACGGGTAATCCGGCAATCATGGCCGCTGAATGCCAACCGTCGAATAACTCCAGAAGATCTCTGGAATATAATGGTGGTCTGTGTTTGATGGTCATGGCCGCCGAATACCAACTGCCAAATTGGGCCACAATGCACCACTCAATATTTGAACGCACATCTCAATATTTGAGCGTACCAAAACATGAACAAACGACATCAAACTCTATCGTATAATATACTGTTGGAAAGGTATGGATGTCTAATTTCTACTTATTTTGACAAAACAAGATTTTGATGTCTGTAGAAAGATTTATGGTCATTTTAGTGACCAAAGGTCAGATTCGAACAACAATAGAGTTGCCCTATTTTAGTGATCTCTTTGGAGATTTAAAACCAATCCAAACGATCATGAAATATTGTGCATAATATACCATTGGAAATGTATGAGTGTCTAGTTGTCCATATTTTTCCAAAACTCAATTTGAATCTTTATATTTATATAAAACGTTATGGTCACAAAACCATACAAATGTCCGTTTTGAAAAACATTTAAATCATTAAAAACTAATCTTTCGAAACTAGACACATTACTCCAAATAACCAAACCATATCTAACATATATCAAACATATGCGTACAACAAGATATCACATCATGAAATCTAATGCATGATCACACAAATCAAATGTGTGAGTGTGTTAGTATGATAACCAAATCGCGATAAAACGTTGCGAATGAATTACAAAGGTCAGTTTTGAAAAACATTTAAATCATTAAAAACTAATCTTTCGAAACTAGACACATTACTCCAAATAACCAAACCATATCTAACACATATCAAACACATGCGTACAACAAGATATCACATCATGAAATCTAATGCATGATCACACAAATCAAATGTGTGAGTGTGTTAGTATGATAACCAAATCGCGATAAAACGTTGCAAATGAACACTACATAATCTAACAAGTGATATACCTTTCATTCTTGTTCTTGAAGTCATGGAGATGCTTGGAAGTTTGCCATCGAGGTCCTAAGCTACCCATTATAAAATTATCCCCGATGTGGTTTGTCATAAAATATGCCAATTATTAAAAAATGAGGTCCTTACACCACTCTTTAAAGAGTGCTATTAAATTTACGAACCTCAAGCGATATTGGGACGTGGTAGAGAGATGCAAGCTGATTTTAGGGTTTGTAGTGAGATGAGACTTGAGCGGCGTGAGTAAGTGCAAGAGATGTTAGGTGTTAGATTGTAGGGTTTGGTATATTATTCTATTTATATTTTAGTTAATAATTGATATATATATATATATATATATATATATATATATATAAGTAAAATAAAATATTCATTAACTTTTTTATGGTATATATATATATATATATATACATATATTTATAAAATTGGACTGACCTAAGGGGAAAAAGTATCACAAGCGATGAAAAACCCCAAGGCAGTATCCATGTATATAAATGATAAAAGAAAAAAGTTAAGAAAGACATCCACCAAAAAAGCACAAAAAACCATGGGGAAAACAACCCGAACAAAAAGTGGCATGCAGGCTACCCCAAAAAGAAGCAGAAAGCATCAAGATAACTGAAAAGACTCCCGATCCATGCAATCATCGCCAACCAAAGAAGAACAAAACGTTGGGGTGGAGAACCACCAAGAGTCCACCTCCAACTCTAAAGCATGTTTAGAAAGGGTATCCGTAACTCAATTCCCCTCCCTGAAAATATGGGACACCTGAAAATCCATCTGCGAAATTTAGAAGATACAACGCTGCCACGCTTGAGGAACCCTCTAAGTGTTAAGATTATGTTCAATAGCAAGAGTGTAATATTGTAATTGACAATCTTTTTCATATTAATAAAGTGATTTCTGGTTTAACAAATCTTATAGCATTTATAGTTTAATATTATAATTGTCAAAGTAAATAATCATAAGGTCTAAAGACTATGAGAAAAGAAGAATTGTTCGTACATCTGGCTATGTATGAGGAAGACACAATTCTTTAGTTAGTCTTGAATAATGTTCATAACTTAAGTTAAAGGTTGGGCACCTTTATCTTGTTAAAGTTGTAGAATTCTTTTGCTAGCATTTGAGTGGGATCAAATGAGATATGATGAGTCTAAAATCATCGGAGTGTCTTCGAGTAAAAGAATCTAGTGCACTGGGTGCATTGAACTGGATCACAATGAAAAGCTTTATCTATAACCGTCAATAGATAATAGTCTTTTCATTATCAGGACAATCGGAGAGTCTATCTTAATCCTGAGATAAATGATGGACTTATGGTTGCAAGTGATATCATTTGAGTTATCAATGAGTACGATTATATAGCATAGTCTATCCTCGATAGTTTGTTGATATTCATTTGTTAATCGATAGAGGACTTCATTTATAGATATGGACATCGTGGCTCCATTTATTAAATGAGAGTATAATATCATCATATGGATGTTTTGAGGTAATTGGATATTAAATCTCAACATTGAGTTTTCGATAGTGACTATTGAAAACATTGCTTCTGGACAAGTCAAAATATCCAAGTTCAAAATGTGGTCATATGAGTAAATATGGTAACTTGGAGAGTTATAGGCGGTCTATGAACTCTTGGCAATTACTGATATTAATCACGAGGATACACTATCTCCAACATGATTGTCTAGGGTATGAATGAGGAACATCTTCTTATTCTATCTTTATTTAAGAGTTCAATTTTAGCTCTTTAGTGGAATGAGTTAAAATTAATGGATCGGACCTAAGTGAATCATTTGTTGATTGTGATTAGGTTATGTCTATTGAAGCTTAAATTTAGATAGCCCGCCAAGATCCCCAATCCACACGGACTTGCATGGATCACTTGATATATTCTACCAGACCAATTTATGGGTCCATCTAGAATTGCATTTAATATATTAAGAATATAATTTGCACATTATTTATTTAATGGGCTGATCAATTATATTAATATATTAATGAAAGGCAAGTGAGCTTGTTTCTTTTAGTAAGAATGGGTCTGGTTCACATGTGGGCTTTTTATTTAAAGTCCAATGGATTAAATAAAATAAGAAAATAATATTTGGCCCATATATTCAATGTGGGGCGGCAAGGCTAAGTTTTTAGTCAAAAATATTATTTTATTTTATTGTTTAATTAAATGAGAATTAATTAATTAATTAATTAATTATTTAATTAAGAAACAAAATCTTTTTCTGATCAGGAAATATGTTTCCTAGAATTATACTATTGGTAGTAGTATACTAAAAGTAAAAGACTTGTTTGGTAAGAAAATAAATAATTAAAGTTTATTTATTTAATCAAATAAGAAGTCTTTTAATTAAGTCAATAAAAAGAATAAAAATACTTATGAGTTAAATTAGGGTTAGGAGTCTAAAAGTTGATGGGAATTAGGGTAAAGCACAAATCCTTTTTTGTAGAAGATTTTCGGCCAACCCTAATACAACAAGAAGTAGATTTCGGCAACCCTAAAAGGAAAAAGAGAATGAAATTCGGCCACCCTATATAATACACCTTATAGGGTTCGGCCACCCCAAGTGTTTTACTAAATCAATTTCTTCTTCTTCTCAACCCATAGAAAAGTGTTTGATTATTCTGCCAAGACAAAAAAAAGTGAGAAGAGATTATTCTTTTGATAGTACACTATTTGCTTATTCATCAATAGGCTTGTGTGTACAATATCGAATTAGATTCACGCGAGTTTCGATCATTAGATTGAGAACTCAAAAGTGACCGGAATAATCTTTGTGGTCTTTTGATTGTTTTGTGACTAACAAAAGGAAAAAGAAAGTTTGTTTGTCCAATCTCAGGTACGCAATTCAAGAAAAAGGGAGACCACGCTCCTAGGTGATTCACATTCGTGCTAGGATTGAAGATCTTACGGATTACCATCGACGTAAGTCAATCGGATCACGCGACAAAAGGTATTATACTTTTTGTTACTTTATATGTATGGTTAATTAATTTAAAGGGTTAAGGTTCATCAAAGGAAAATTTTTAAAACATACTAAATCTATTTTAGTCTCGCTTCCGCTGCGTTGATCGGTATTTTTCCCTACACTAAGGAACATGAACCGAATGAGAAGAGAGCAACTGAACCCCACACACATAGGAGAAAGCAAAAGGGTAGAGGAGAAAGAGATGATCATCTACCTCACTACTAACCCTACACACACTACATAGACGATCCTCCGAGGGAAGCCTATTCAACATAAGATGCCAAGTCAAAACTGAATGAAAGGAGGAATAAAACGAGACCAAACATCTCTCTACCAAGGACCCTGAGGAGAATTACAAATCAACCGGGAATAAGCCGTCTTGCACGAAACCTGACCATCCCTAGAATGAGCCCAAACTAGAGAATCTACCACAGGAGAGATATCAATCCAAAAACAAAGGTCCTGGAACTACACACGAAAACAATCATCCAGCCACCATTTAACATCCTGAATGAAATCAGAAATTCTTGCTTGAAAAGGATTAACCAAATAATCTGTAATACCCAAAAGGTCCAAAATGGGAACCCTCAGCCAATTATCTTGCCAGAAATCTCACTGGGAGTTCTCGCCAATAAGCCAGATACCCTCTTTGAGAAGAGAAGAATAATTAGTCCAAAAGAAGGACTAAATCGAGGAAGTCACATACCCCCTTGAGATTAACTGCCTAAGATACCTTTCCTGAAGAAAAGAGAAAGTAGAACAATCAGAAGTCATGAACTTTCGCAAAAGCGAATCATTCAACAACCCTAAATCCTTCAAACTAAGGCCACCCTAAGAGTAAGGTCTAGAAAACGATTTTAAGCAACCTAGACCAACTTGGTCTCCTCACCGGAACCAATCCATAAAAAATTCCTCAATTTGTAATTAATCACCCACAACAAAAAAAAAGGCCACTTGTAAATCATGAAAGAGTTCACAAAAGAACCGATGATGATTGACTTGATCAAAGTTGCACGACCAGCCATGGAAAGAGCTTTACCCTTCCACTTAGCAAACTTAGACAAAATTTTATCTGCAACTGGATGTAACACATGCTTCCTGGGCTTGCCTAAGAAAAATGGAACCCCAAATAAAAGAAAGGAAGCTTCCCTATTTGCATGCCAACTAAAGACTGTAGCTTACCAATCCGAGACGGAGAAATAGAAGTGCCGAAATAGATGGAAGACTTACCCCAGTTCACAAACGGACTAGAAATGTTGCCACAGACCTTAAAAGCATGCATGATATTCTTAAGATTCTTAACCATGCCTCTGCAAAAAAATCAAAACATCATCTGCATAAAGTAAATGAGTTGGAGCCGAAAATCCCCTCGAGGAAGAAATTGGCAAAATCTGAGAATAATCCACCATCCTTGTCAATAATCTACTAAGGAAATCCTCAGCAATACCAAACAACCCCGACAAACCACTCTAGAGCAGGGAAAATATCCCTCCAGAACCCCACTGATCAAGACCGAAGGCCTAGACGGATGAAGAATGTAGTCAATCCAGTCCATAAACATAAGGGAAAACTCAAAATCCTGAAGAACTCTACGAAGGAAAACCCAGTCAAGAGTATCAAAGGCCTTACGGATATCGATCTTCATTGCCAAATTGCCCTCATAACACTTCTTATGCAACACATTCACACAATAGGAAGCCAAAGTAATGCAATCCTCAATGTGGTGATCCCGAATGAAACCAAACTGTTGAGGAGAAACAACCCTAGCCGCAATTCAAGCCAACCGATCTGCCAAAATGTTAGAAGAGATTTTGACCAGAAAGTTACTAAGCACAATCGAGCAGAACTGGTCAATCGAAATAGAATCCTTCAGCTTCGGAAGAAGAACAATGAAACTAGAATTAATCCCATAAAAAAAATGGCTGCAGTGAGGAAAAAATCCCGAACATCATGAACCACATCTCCACCAACCACATCCTAACATCTCTGATAAAATCGACCAAAAAATCCATCCGGGCCAGAGGTAGAAGCGGTATCCATAGCGAAAACCGCATCATGAATATCAACTACAAAAGGAATAATAATAAAAAATCATTCCTCGCATCAATCACCAAGGAAGGAATCACATCATCCACAATCGTGAAATCCCTTTCCAGTTGAGGATCATCCGAGGAAAAAAGACCATAATAAAATCTGAGGACATGATCCCTGATAACAAGACTATCATCCAAGAGCACCCCTCAATCGAGAGAACAAATAAAGCATTACGATACTATCTACGTCTAATAGAAGTGTGAAAGAAATATGAATTCTGGTCTCCATCACAAAGCCACATCACTCTATATCTATCCCGAAAAAAGCACTTTTGTCTGCATAACAACACATCAAGTTCATGATGAACACACGACTCAGTCAAAAACAACTCCTCCGAGAAACCCAGATCAGATAACTGACGATGAATAGATTGAAGATCCACTGATTTCTTAGAGATGTCGACATTCAGATCACCAAAGACCTCCCAATTCCAAGTTTTGAGAGCCTTTTTCAATTTCTTAAGCTTACTGACAACCACCTAAGAAGGTCTTCCCACAAAAGGAGAATTTCAAACACTATGAACCAAATCCATAAAATTAGGGTGATCCAAGCACATACTCTGAAACCGAAAAGGCCTAGGAATGGAGACCTCAATATCTGACAACCGAGTCAACAACGGGCAATGATCCCAAAACATATGAGGGAGAGCCACACAAGAAATGGACCGCCAATAGGAAATACAACCCTTTGAGACCAAAACTCTATCTAATCTCCTCTCAATCTATTATTTAGTAAAATAATATATACATATGTATAATTACTTAAAATAAACCTTATATATATATATATATATTTTTTTTTTTGTAATATATATATATATATTTAATAATTACTCGATTTTGTTAGATTGGTTTGGTTTTTGACAAGGTAAAACCACTCACGAATAACTTAAACTCGGTTTTCAAATTGACTCATTTCAACTAAGTGACTCAACTCGAACACGTATTTTCGGTTTGGTTTAGTTCAGTTAACCACGAATTGTAAAACCGTACTCACCCCTAGTTAACACTTTTGGTATAACGGTAAGCACTTGATCCCGACTAAAATAAATAAAAAACTTCAACATTATAGATTTATTATGCACGTTATTTATTTTTTTATTTTTTTATTTTTTTATTTTGACAATATCTATTATTCTAGGACCATGTATTTTTTTTTAAAACTTTCACCATTGGTAGAATTCGAGCCACTGACCTGGGAGTCATTTGCCCAAGCCCCAAACTCGCCCATCTACCAGCTGAACTACACCCCTATTAGACTATGCACGTTATTTATGTTGCCCAAAAATTGAACTTATATCCTGTTCAAGAAGGGAAAAAAAAATGTGAAACTTATATCTTCTAGGTTTCTAATAAATAAAAAAAATCAATTATGACAATGATTTGATGTATTCATAATAACTATTTATTGGATGAATGTATTAATCTTCTTTCACATTTGTTTTTGTTTACATTATTTGTAAATATATTTGAAAGAAGTAGTATATTTGTAAAATTACCAAGAATTAATAACCACATATATTATTAAAAAAAAGAAGTAATGCTAGGCTTTCCAAATGATTTCCCAAAAAACTTCCCAAATGACATGTCATCCCATTAGAGTTTAATATCTCAATTGACACATCACTCACCTATTTTTATTCAAACTTAATTTTTTCATACATTAATTTTTTGCTATTTGCAAAACAAGTGCCTCAAAATAATTTTACCAAATCTTATATTTAGCTAAATTATTACCCCTTAGCCATCTTACGTTCATTCTTCCTCTTTATTTGCCTTTTTTTTTTTTTTTTTTTTTTTTTTAATACTCTATTGAGTTGTTCATAGAATTCAAAGCAAAGCTCTTCGCATTACATACAGAAATCAATATTATCCTTCCCTATTGGTTTCAATATCATATTATTTTTTTATTCTTTCAATTTCTTATTCCCCGGTAACTATAAAGTACAATTTTGAATTGTTGATGAAAGAATCATGTATTGTAATTTTGAATTGTTGATGAAAGAATCATGTATTGTATATATATTGCGGAAAGCAACAACATTTGTAAGTTTCTCATTTTTAATTGGCTTATTTCATTGACAAACCACAATTGGGGTTGAATTATGTAAGGGTAGATTAGGGCTTCATTGTTCGTGATCAAGCTTAATGGAATTCAAGCCCTTCAAGCTCAAGTGCTCATTGAAGGTACATCACTTGTGCTTAACCCCTTCGAAGAGACTAGTTGCACACACACACACTTTCATATTACATTTCTATGTTGAATATTCTTGTGTGTGTTACATGCTTGGTGCTTATAAGTTCCTCAAAGTTTGATTGACTTATTTTGGTGACAAACCACAATTGGGGTTTGAAATATAAGGGTAGCTTAGGTGATTGGTGATCAAGCTCAAAGACCCTCTCAAGTAGGGCTGGGCATGGGTTGGTTTGGTTTGGGTCGGGTTTGACTATACCCAAACCAAACCATTATAAAATCGGTTTAATTTTTTACAACCCAAACCAAACCATTTATAAGATAAAACCAAACCAAACCAAACTGATAAAAAATCGGTTCGGTTCGGTTTGGTTTAATGGTTTAAGAAAATAATTACATTATTTTTTATTTGAATAAATTTAATAATATCAAATTATCAATATAAGTAGTTAAACCAATTATCAATAAGGTAAACAATAATACTTGTTATAGGTAAAAATAGTCATGAAGGACACATCATCACCATAAAAGGCCAGGCCAGCAGGAGTCAAGATAAGTCAACTTATGGAGCAGAAACCCCCACGATAACCTACTCGGAAAAGAGAGTAAGTAGTCCGACCACAAACGAAGACGATTAGCTCGGGCAGTAAATCTCATTCGGGCACACTCGGGCACACTCAGGCATACATACTCGGGAATCAATGAGACGGTCACCAACATTCATATGCCAATCATAATCAGCGACCAGCACGTCCACGATAAGCAACGATGTGGACCATTAGAGTTCAACAAGGAAACAAGCAGTTCTCCCGCGAATAAAGGAGAAAGAATCTCGTCTAGAACTGGACTCAGCCAAAAGAGGAAACATAATCTAATTAGGACTAGGAAACCGTTTGAGACTTGGGCACCACAACACTAAACCCTAGCGGCCACCTTAAAACCCTAAAAAACAACATGTATAAATACCCCCTCTATGCACAAATAGGGGGTACGGGAAAAAACAGTGAGAGAGAGAGAGATTAAAGTGTAATATTCTTGTAAATATTCTTGTAACCATTCTTGATAGTGAATTTGGCTTCATTGCTAAGGCAACAATCCGTGGATGTTTCTCCAACCATTGGAGTTTTACCACGTAATCACTTGTTATTTCTTCTTAATTTTAAATCGTTCTCGTTCATAAACTGTAGCAATTCGAAAATAGATCATTGACTTGGTGACCATCAAAAATCACCGTCAACAATTGGCGCTAGAAGGAGGGGAACCCGAAAGTTTGTGACAACAATGGCTGGCGAAGGAGATGGTAGCGATTCCAAGTATAGTCAAGGCATGCCAAGTAACGAGCTGGAAGATGACACCGTGCTCAACACTGCAGATGCAACCCTAACGACGGTAGACCAATCAGCCGCCCTGGCTGGTATTCAACGTTTCCCTACAACCAATGAAGAAATCGCGCAACGACTCCGCGCTTCCCTGCAACAACTTATATCAGACGCAGCAAGGCAA
This sequence comes from Acer saccharum, assembly GCA_030490815.1. Taxonomy (NCBI): domain Eukaryota; kingdom Viridiplantae; phylum Streptophyta; class Magnoliopsida; order Sapindales; family Sapindaceae; genus Acer; species Acer saccharum. Next base: position 28,878,495 of record CM059869.1, read on the forward strand.
GGAATTGACCTTTCTGTCACGGAAGGTTTGATGTCGCCTCACAATCTGTCCACCCCAAACCAGCAGACAGCAAGATTGTATTCTGCAGTGGTGATACCAACGCCTGATGCACCCCCAAAGGCAAGACGAGATCCTACAGGCAGACCAGAGATGCTATCTGAAAGAGTGGCCAGGAGAAGTAGGGAGCATAGAGAGGGGAATGATTCTGACAAAGGGTACGATCAAGATCGGATAGCTGGGGATCGAGACCACCCTAGGAGGCGCAGTCACCGGAAAGACCGATCATCCTCCTCGAAAGAAAGTGAGCAGAATCATCATCGCAAGCACCAAAGGGGCACAGTCCGGCTGCATGGCCTAAACCGAGATCGTAAAGAGTTGAATCCGGAGGAGAGGGGCCAAAAACTGACCATAAGTTAAAACTTCAATGCGTTAGGGGAACCTGAAGGAGATAGAGACATACTCATACAGAGTCTGACCCGGGAAGTTTAGAATAATCGTCGACAAATTGATGCTTTAGTCAGGCGATATGGGCGAAACGAGCTGTCAGATGATGAATCCGGAAGCCCTTTCACCAACGGGGTTCTGAGGATGCCTTTCCCGGAGAGATTCAGGATGCCCCACATTGAGCTGTTCAAGAAGGACACCGATCCAAAAGAACACGTCCGGAGTACAGGAGTGCTATGGCGCAATATGTCCACAATGACGCACTGCTATGTTTGAATTTTCCCCAGACTCTTGGGGATCTAGGCTCCCGGTGGTTTGGTAGATTGCCAGCAGCAAGCATAAGCAGCTTCGGCGAGCTGAGTAAAGCCTTCTCCAGGTAGTTCCTCGGGAATGTATACAGGAAAAAGTCGGTGGCTCACTTATCCCAACTCAAACAGGGAAAAGACGAGTTGCTGAAGAGATATCTGGAGAGGTTCGGTCAGGAGGTGTCCGAAATTGGGAGTGCAAATGACGAAGCAATAATTGCCGCATTCATCAACAACCTTCAGAATGGCCAATTGTCCTTTGACCTCAGAAGAGCCCGACTGACCAGCTATGCCAATATGATGGACATGGCAGGGAGTTACGCCCTGGCCGAAGAGGAGGAAATTGCCACAGGAGGTTACTTCGTGCATGACGGTCGCCCGGAGGGATCCAAAACCAAAGACCAGACAAAGGCACCCGATACCAAAAGTGACAAACAGAAGAATAAAACGCGGGATGGTCGGGATGAACGACGAGCATATGACCCAAAAACCGATCAACCGCGGCAGAAGTTCCAGGGTAGATATACAAATTATACCCCATTGAAGAAAGATCAAGAAGAAGTCCTGGCAATCCTAGAAGAGAAGAACATGTCTAAAGAGCCGCCTAAGCAGTCAACATATGCTCGGAGGGACACCACCAAGTATTGCCGTTTCCACAAGGAGAATGGGCACGAGACATCCAAGTGTTTCTAGCTCAGGGACCATATCGAAACCCTCATTAGGGAAGGGCATTTGAAAGACATTGTTTTCAAAAAGGTGGACAGGGTAGATAGACAGAAGGATAGCCGACAGGACGGGCGGGCAAGAAAGCTTAGTCCCAAGAAAGCCGAGGATGAAGGAGCAATTAACACCATCTTCGGAGGACCAGCGACTGGCAAGAGTAACAGGGAAAGGACCCAGGAAATCCAGGAGGCCATGGAAGCACGGAGAGACTTGGACGTCAATTCTATTGAACCCGACCCGAAGAGAATCAAGGAGGGCTGGGACCCGATCATATTCACAGAAGCCGACTCACACGGAGTAGATGTGAGGCCGAATGATGCACTGGTGATCAGCGCACGGATCGGTCATAGAGAAGTTCATCGAATTTTGATTGACAATGGGAGTTCAGCAGATATTCTTAGTGCAGAAGTATATGACCAGCTGAGGCTAGATAGGAAAGACCTACAGCCGTTTCCCACACCCCTTAAAGGATTTGGAGGAGTCGAAGTAAGGTCGCTTGGCACGGTAAAGCTACCCGTGAAGATCGGGAAGGCTCCTTGCCAAAAAACAGTGCTACTCGACTTCGTGGTGGTAGATACAGAAAACTGGCCGTACAACGCTTTATTGGGCCGACCATTTTTGAATAAAGCCAAGGCGGGTGACAGCAACTTATGCCCTCATGATGAAATTCCCGACCGAATATGGCGTAGGAGTGGTCAAGGGGTCACAAGAGATGGCCCGAAGAGCAAACTTGTCAGTATATAAAGATAGGGAAGTACACCAAGTATACACAGTAACGGCCCAACAAAAGGTTGGAGAACCTGAAGAGCAGGCAGAAGTGCCGAAAGAATTTGAGTTGGATCCTAGAGAAGAACCCGAGGATAGGAAAGACGAGCCGACCCAAGAGGTGGCACTAGATCCAGAAGATCCGAGTAGGACGGTGAAGGTAGGGGCAAGTTTGAGCGTACATGTCAAAACCCAACTTGTTACACTGCTAAGAGACTATAAGGATGTTTTCGCTTGGAGTCACGAAGATATGCTGGGGGTAGACCCGAGGGTGATTTCACATCATCTTTCCATCAACCCAGAGTTCCGACCAGTGGTACAAAAGAGGAGATTATTCAATCCAGAAAGAAGCGTCGCAATCAAGAAAGAAGTGGAGAAGCTACTTTCCGCGGGGTCGATAAGGGAAGTCAAGTATCCGGAATGGGTAGCCAATGTAGTGTTGGTCAAGAAAAAGAACAAACAATGGAGAATGTGCATAGACTTCACAAACTTGAACAAAGCTTGCCCAAAAGATAGTTTCCCACTGCCGAGGATCGACCAGTTGGTAGATGCAACAGCAGGACACGAATTGCTGAGTTTCATGGATGCCTACTCGGGATACAATCAGATTCGGATGAACAAAGCAGACGAGGAAAAGACATCGTTTACCACGGACCAGGGCTTGTATTGCTACAAAGTGATGCCATTCGGATTAAAAAATGCCGGGGCAACGTACCAAAGGTTGGTAAACAGGATATTCGCTCGGTAGATTGGGAAAAACATGGAGGTCCACGTGGATGATATGTTGACCAAGAGCACCACAGCAGAAAAACACACGGAAGATTTGAAGGAAACCTTTGACGTCCTAAGGAAGTATCAAATGAATCTCAACCTAAGCAAATGTGTGTTCGGGGTACCGTCGGGAAGGTTTCTAGGTTTTCAGGTACACCAGAGGGGAATTGAAGTAAATCCCGAGAAGATCAAAGCATTAGAAGGAATGGCTTCACCAAAGACACTGAAAGATGTGCAAAGGCTAACGGGATGTCTTGCGTCACTCAACCGGTTTATAGCCAAGTCAACAGACAAATGCGCTCCATTCTTTAAAGCAATAAAAAAGGAAAAAGGGCTCGAATGGAGTACAGAATGTGAAGAAGCCTTTCAGAAATTGAAAGAATATTTGGGGAGAGCACCCATCCTTTCAAAACCAGTGGTGGGAGAAACATTGTACTTATACCTCTCGGTCACAGAAGTGGCGACAAGTTCGGTATTGATCCGATTAGAGGAAGGAATACAAAAGCCAGTGTACTACACAAGCAAAGCATTGTTACCGGCAGAAACCAGGTATTCACCGGCAGAAAAAATAGCGCTAGCTCTGATCACATCGGCCAGGAAATTGAGGCCATATTTCCAAGCGCATACAATAGAGATGTATACAGACTGCCCACTGAAACTCATTCTTCAAAAGCCAGAGATGTCGGGAAGGCTGAACAAATGGGCCGTGGAACTTAGCGAATATGATATCAGATACACACCAAAAGCGACAATCAAAGGGCAGACGGTATCCGACTTTATAGCGGAATTCACCGAGCCAGACGCCGAGGTAAGAAAGGTAATGGAAGATGAACAGACTACTAAATTCCAATGGAAATTACATGTAGACGGATCATCAAACACACATGGCAGCGGGGCAGGAATAGTCGTAACAACCCCTGAGGGAGATATTGTGGAATGCGCCATGAGGTTCGATTTCAAAGCAACCAACAATCAAGCAGAGTATGAAGCCTTGTTGGCCGGCCTAAGGGTCTGCATAGCATTAGGGGCAGATGAGCTGGAAATTTACAACGATTCGCAAGTCGTGGTTAATCAGGTACTGGATGAATACCAGGCAAGGGAAGAGCACATGATAGCTTATTTGGACATTGCAAAGAAGCTACTTAGAAAGTTCAAAATGTACAGAATCTCTCAGATCCCTCGGGAAGAGAACGAAAAAGCAGATGCCTTGTCCAAACTTGCTTCAGCCACCACAAGTATCAGATCCAAAGCAATACCAGTGACACATCTGACTAAACCAAGTACAGCAGAATCCGAGGATATCACAATAGCAGAGATCCGACCAAGCCCAGGCGACTGGACATACAAACTCAGAAAGTACTTAGAAGAAAACATACTACCGGAGGATGCTGTAGAGGCTAAACGCATCAGATACAGGTCAACCCGGTACACGATTCTGAGGGGAGAATTATACAGGAGAGGATTCTCAAAAGTGCTACAAAGATGCATTTCCGGTGAAAAAACCAGAGAGATCCTGAAAAGCATCCACAGTGGAGTGTGTGGGAACCACACCGGGGGTAAAAGCCTAGCACACAAGATACTCAGGCAAGGATTCTACTGGCCGACTCTGTTCGCAGAGGCGCAGCGATTCGCAGAGAGTTGCGAAACATGCCAAAGAATAGCAAACGACATTCGGCAACCCCCAGAATTACTTAGAAGCTTAACCTCACCTTGGCCCTTCGCCATGTGGGGACTCGACCTAATAGGACTAATGCCCACATGAACAAAGGGAGGAGCAAAGCACGCCATTGTGGCAGTGGACTATTTTACCAAATGGGCAGAGGCAGAGGCAGAGGCACTTGTACACATCACTGAGGCAAACACCACCAGCTTTGTTAAGAAGAATATAATATATCGGTTCGGGATCCCGAGTATCATCATAATAGACAATGGAACTCAATTCGACAATAAGAAGTTCAGAGAAATGTGTGAAGAATTCAAGATCGCAAACTACTATGCATCGCCTGCTCACCCTCAAACCAATGGCCAGACCGAGGCTGTGAATAAGGTGATCAAGCACACATTAAAAGCAAAACTAGAGGCAAAGAAAGGTGGCTGGGCAGACAAACTGGCCGAGGTACTATGGGCATACCTAACAACTGTAAGGTCGTCCACGGGTGAAACTCCTTTCGCGCTGGCGTTTGGGACAGAGGCTGTTATCCCAGCAGAAACAACTTTTACATCCCCCAGGGTTCAGTTATACAGCCCCGAGCACAATATAGATATGCTGCAGCAGAACTTAGATGAGCTTGAGGAGATCAGAGATGCAGCACAAGTAAGAAATTCCGCGTACCAGCAAAGGGCTGCTAGGTACTACAACTCCCACGTTCGGGAGCGGAGATTCCAACTCGGGGATTTAGTGCTAAGAAGAGTATCCCCAAATACCAAGGATAAATCATCAAGATCTCTCGCCGATAAATGGGAAGGGTCATACATCATCAAGAGAATCGTAGGGCACGGGGCCTACATGATAGCCCGACCAGAGGGTAGCCTGGTACCCCGACCATGCAACGCACAATATCTAAAGATCTTCTATCCCTAGAGAATCCGATTATGGTTCTATGATTAATTTAGTCTGCTTTAGCTCAGCTTTTAGTTTCTGCTTTGATTATTTCAGATTTATTTGTCGATTTCATTATCATATTGATCATCTAATAAAGTTCAATTGCTAGTGTGGAGTAGAGGAATCAATAAAATCCATGAGCAACATTTCAATAGCGGCCACTTAGAAGCCGGCCAAACAAACACCAAAAAGAATCGGGTGCTATAAGGCCGTGAAAGAGCGGACGAGTGGTACCCGAGGGGCGGAAAAGCTATAGTAGCGTGCCCGCCTAGTCAAGGCGATGCGAACGCATCCCTTAGCAAAAAGGCAAAACCGAGGCACCAGGATAACTGGAAAACTGCTCGGAGCGCCGCTAGAAAGACTAGTGAGATGCGCAACCATGTTGGCCGGTACAAATTACCCCAACGATTCGGCAAAACCTTGCACAGATAAAACCGGGAGACGTCCTAGGTGACTTGTGCAAGGACCTCAACGTATGGTCGTGGCGAGCCTCGGTGTAACGTTGAGGTAAAACAACCTCAAAAATCGATTAAAAAGCCAGTTACATAAGATACTCGGCTAAAATTAGTTTACCAGTTAAATAAGATACTCGGTCTAATCGATTAAAAAGCCAGTTACATAAGATACTCGGCTAAAATTAGTTTACCAGTTAAATAAGATACTCGGTCTAAACGTTTAAAAGCCAGTTACAGAAGATACTCGGCTAAAATTAGTTTACCAGTTACATAAGATACTCGGTCTAAACGTTTAAAAAGCCAATTACAGAAGATACTCGGCTAAAATTAGTTTACCAGTTACATAAGATACTCGGCTAAAATTAGCTACCGGCTATATAAGGCACTCGGTCAAAGTATAGCTAAGGATTCCCGAAGGATCCATGAATTCAAAGATAGCCAAGTACAAGCAGACTAAACAAACTCAGATCATCCCATTTATGCGTTGGTCGTGCAGAAAAGTAGAACAGTAAGAATATAAGAATAGAATTTTATTCTTAATGTATATGGAAAAAATGAATACAAAGATAGTTACACTAAGGGCTTAAAAATCAAGAGGAAGGCGCCGGGGGTTGTGAGCTACTTCCGCTGACATCCGGGTCAGGCTCCATCACATACTCACTCAAAATGCTGTCGTCCGAAGGCCACACAATCACATCTTCCTTGTCATCCATCCAATAGCTGTAGTCGGTACCAAGAACTGGCCCCAAGTCAGGTCTCTCATTATTGATCCCCGCCTTCTCACAGGCGTAAAAAGTAGAGAAAGACTTGGCGATAGGAACCTCAAGGTGCATGGGATGTGGCGCTTTACCTTTACTTTTGCAATATGCCCGCCACTCCTTCATCTGGATCCGAAGGGACTCCAAAGATGTATCCACATGCTTTTTGATTGAGAGGCTCCAGTTGGCCCTGGCCCGATCCGTCGCCATGTTTTTCTGCTTAAAGAATTCGCCAGCCGAGACCATTCCCCACTGGAATTCCCGGAGAAGCAAAGCATCATAGGCTTGAGATCTCTTGAAACGGTCAACGTTTTGTAGCTCCAGTTCCAGCCTAGCTTCCTTCGACAGGGAACTAACTGTCAGGGCTTGACGCTCCAAGTCTTCGATTCGGCGTTCATAAGTTGACTTGGCGTCTTCAGCATTCTGTTCGGCCCGAAGCAAAGCATCCTGAGTGGATGACAATTGATCCCGCATAGTGTTGACCTCCTCGGCAGCAAGAGATGCCCTTTGCTCAGCCTCCAATTACCGTGCCAAGCATTGATCCAGAAGCACCTGACTTGATCTAACCCCCTCTTGGTGAGCAAACTCAGCCCGAGAGCGACGGTTCTCACTCTCCTTCAGTTGGGCTTCGAGCTGCCTTGTTCTTTCCGCCTGAGCTTAACCAGCCTGGCAAGCCCCGGACATCTCAGCCACCATCTGCGGCAAATTAACAGCAAACGGAAGTGAAGTAAAAATGAGAGCAAAAGTAAAGAAAAATACGAAATTAGGCATATGGACCAAGGCGTTACTTACGTAGGAAGCACTGTTAAAAAAATTACAGAGCCGGTCAGATACAGTCCCGGTCCTGAAATGACTCTAGTGATCCTCCCTAATATAGGCTCGGCCTGAAGCCATGGCCCTTAGCATGGTCTCGGGGGTAGGATCATCGATCTGGGGAGAGGAGCCCAAACCACTTACACCGACTTCAGGGAGTCCGGCAGATGAGGCCGCCCGAGGAAGGTCGGTTGAGCCACCAACACTATCTCTGATCTGCTCCCGCGGAGAGGTCACGCTCGCATCTTTTTCAACATCACCCTCCCCCTCATCGCCCGAAGAAGAATCAACATATGCAACTACTCGGGGAATCTTGGGGTAAGGGCGACCAGAAGAAAACGAGGCTTTCCTCTTCCCAGGCTGCCCCGCTTCAACGTTGCTGTCTCCGGGGGTAGAAATCGGATCAGCAGGAGTTAGAATCTCCGAGGCAGAAGGATTCGGCTAGGCTGAAGTCGACACCTCTGGAGCTACCGCGCCCGGATGTCCCCCAACTGCTTCAACACCTTGAGAGGTAATGTTTGGCATGTTTGCAGCAGAGTGGAGAGAACTAGATCCGCTGGGAAAAGTCTCCTGCTCGGGCTCAGAGGGATCCCCTACCTTCTCTTTCCCCTTGGAAGAAGGACCTGCTTGATTGTCCTGATTAGCAGAGGTCCTACTTACTCCAAAGTCTTCCGGGTCGCCCGCGGCCTCAGTCGAACAAGCGGCCATTTCTTGTTCATAGGTCTCCTCGAGCATGTAATCGGGCACTCCCTCTTTATCGTTTCCCTCGGGAAGATCCTCGAGAGCGCTCCTGTCAGAGTCATCTTCAGGAGGGGCTATTCCAGCATCTCGCTGGCGAAGAGCTGCTTTTCGGCTAGCTTCCACAACGCCTTTCATCCGGCGCGCCTGAGCATCGCAGACTATGTCTACATCAAACACTTCAAAAAAAAAAAAAAAGGGTCTGAGTTAGTAGATAAATTTGAGAACAAGAATGCAACAGTAAGGAAAATTAACTTACGGCGTTTGCGGCGTGCAGAAATCTGAGGGAACAGGCAGGCTTTTATCATCTTCCCCTCATTGTAGAGATAGGGTTTGCCTCTTTTCTCCAAAGGGTGGACTGCCGCCCGAGCCAAGGTTTTCAGCTCCTCGTCGGTAAAGGCAGAAGTCATATGGTTCCACTGAGGCGAGCAGAAGTATCGAGGAACCCTACAAGTCAGCCGAGTGCCATCAAGATCAAAACTGATTGACTGGCCCCAGCATTTGCCCACAAAGAACCAGCTGTTCTTCCAAAATTTGTTTGAGGTGGGGAAGCCCCAAACAAATCCCTTCATCTTTTCGTCCGTGGTCGGTTCGATTCTACCCTTGACCACAACGTCCTTCGAAATCCAGAACTCAGGCTGGTTCGATTGAAGGAAATAAATCCCGGTCTTCCCCACGGACCTTAGCGAATAGAAGTGTCGGATTTCACGAGGTGTGGGAGGTGGCCGCTTCATTCTATGCCACATGTGCCACATGCACATCAAAATCCGGTAGCTATTCGGAGTTAGCTGTGCCGGAGCAAGTCGGGCCTCAGCCAAGAACCAAGTGATAAAAGACTGGAAGGGAAGAGTAACGCCACAAGTGAGCATGGCCACATAGATTGCCACGTGGCCAGGAGGGGGGTTCCATGCAGCCCGACCTTCAGCTAGAATCAGCGAAATCATATTGCTGTCCAGATCGAACCGCCACATATATCTTGTCATTTCGTCAGGGCCGACCACGTTCGGCTCGACATCATAGATGCATATCCGCTCGAGAGAAAAGGGAATGCGAGCGACCCTATGCTCCTCTTCAATATCATTCTCAACGATCCTCTGGGCCGCCACTCGGCTCTCCCGGGAGTGGGAATCCTTATAAACTTTACGGGTACTCATTCTTTTTCCCAGTCTTCTCCACGGCCGAGTATCAACACAAGCAGAAGAAGAATCTGACCGAGCTTCGGGCTGATATGAGTCAGGCGGTGATGAACTCGAAGAAGCAGAGGGAACTTCTGAAACAGGAGGAACTTCGGAAGTAGCAGGCCCCTCACGAAAAAGTCCAGACACGTCGGCGTCAGTAAAACGCTGTTATAGGTAAAAATTAGTGGTGAAGGACACGTCATCAGCACGAAAGGCCAGGAAAGCAAGGGTCAAGATAAGTCAACTTATGGAGCAGAAACCTCCCACGATAACCTACTCGGAAAAAAGAGTAAGTAGTCCGACCACAAACAAAGACGATCAACTCGGGCAGCAAATCTCACTCGGGCACATTCGGACATACTCGGGCATACATACTCGGGAATCAATGAGATAGTCACCAACATTCGTATGCCAATCATAATCAGCGACCCGCACATCCATGATAAGCAACGATGTGGACTATTAGAGTTTAACAAGGAAACAAGCAGTTCTCCCGCGAATAAAGGAGAAGGAATCTCGTCCAGAATCAGACTCAGCCAAAAGAGGAAACATAATCTAATTAGGACTAGAAAACCGCTTGAGACTTGGGCACCACAATACCAAACCCTAGCGGCCACCTTAAAACCCTAAAAACAACATGTATAAATACCCCCTCTATACACAAACAGGGGGGTACGTGAAAAGTAGAACGAGAGAGAAAAAGAGAGAGAATTGTATTGAAGAGCTTGTAATCATTCTGTCATTCTTCATCTTGTAATCGTGATTCATAGTGGATTTGGCTTTGTTGCTAGAGGCAACGATCCCGTGGATGTTTCTCCGATCTTTTGGAGTTTTACCACGTAAATCACCTGTTATTTCTTTACAATCTTTGACCACACTCACATATAAATTGCAGTAACTCGAGAACGAATCATTGACTTGGTGATCACCAAAAATCACCGTCAACAATTGGCGCTAGAAGAAGGGGGACCCAGAACTTTGTGACAACAATGGCTGGCGACGGAGATGGTAGCGATTCCAGGTACAGTCAGGGCGTGCCAAGTAACGAGTTGGAAGATGACACCGCGCTCAATACGGCGGATGCAACTCTGACGACGGTAAACCAGTCAGCTGCCCTGGCTGGAATTCAACATTTACCTACAGCGAATGAAGAAATCACGCAGCGGCTCCGTGCTTCTCTACAACAACTCATATCAGACGCAGCAAGGCAGGGAATTGATCTCTCTGTTACGGAAGGATTGATGTCACCTCATGAACTGTCCGCCCCAAGCCAGCAGACAGCAAGACTGCGCTCCGCGGTGGTGATACCAACCCCTGATGCACCCCCAAAGGCGAGGCAAGATCCTACAGGCAGACCAGAGATGCTATCTGAAAGAGTAGCCAGGAGAAGCAGGGAGCACAGAGAGGGGAATGATTCCAACAAAGAGTACTATCAAGATCGGGTCGCCGGAGATCGAGACTGCCCCAGGAGGCGTGGCCACCGGAGAGACCGGTCATCCTCGGAAGAAAGTGAGCAGAACCATCATCGCAAGCGCCAAAGGGGCACAGTCCGACTGCATGGCCTAAACCGAGATCATAGAGAGTTGAATCCCGAGGAGAGGGGCCAAAAACTGACCATAAACCAGAACTTCAATGCGTCAGGAGAGCCTGAAGGGGACAGAGACATACTTATACAGAGCCTCACTCGGGAAGTTCAAAATAATCGTCGGCAAATGGATGCTTTGGTCAGGCGGTATGGGCGTAATGAGCTGTCAGACGATGAATCCGGAAGCCCTTTTACCAATGGGGTTTTGAGGATGCCTTTCCCAGAAAGATTCAGAATGCCCCACATCGAGCTGTTCAAGAAGGATACAGACCCAAAAGAGCATGTCCGGAGGTATAGGAGCGCTATGGCGCAGTATGTCCATAATGATGCACTACTATGTTTGAATTTTCCTCAAACTCTTGGGGATCTAGGCTCCCGGTGGTTTGGAAGGTTGCCAGCAGCAAGCATAAGTAGCTTCGGCGAACTGAGCAAGGCTTTCTCAAGGCAGTTCCTCGGGAATGTACACAGGAAAAAGTCAGTGGCTCATTTATCCCAACTCAAACAGGGAAAAGACGAGTCGCTGAAGAAATATCTGGGAAGGTTCGGTCAGGAAGTGTCCGAGATCGGAAGTGCAAACGACGAAGCAATAATTGCCGCGTTCATTAACAACCTTCAGAATGGCCAATTGTCCTTTGACCTCAGAAGAGCCCGACTAACCAGCTATGCCGATATGATGGACATGGCAGGAGGTTACGCCTTGGCCGAAGAAGAGGAAATTGCCACAGGAGGTTACTTCGTACATGGCGGTCGCCCAGAGGGATCCAAAACCAAGGACCAGACCAGGATGCCCGATACCAAAGGTGATAAGCAGAAGAATAAAGCACGGGATGGTCGGGATGGACGACGAGCATACGACCCAAAAACCGATCAACCACGGCAGAGGTTCCAGGGCCGATATACAAATTATACCCCGTTGAAGAAAGATCAAGAAGAAGTCCTGGCAATCCTAGAAGAGAAGAACATGTCCAAAGAACCACCTAAGCAATCGACATATGCTCGGAGGGACACCACCAAATATTGCCGTTTCCACAAAGAGAATGGGCACGAGACATCCAAGTGTTTCCAGCTAAGGGATCATATCGAGACTCTTATTAGGGAAGGGCATTTGAAGGACATTGTTTTCAAAAAGACGGACAGGGCAGATGGACAGAAAGATAGCCGACAGGACGGACGGGCAAGAAAACTTAGTCCCAAGAAAGCTGAGGATGAAGGGGCAATTAACACCATCTTCGGAGGTCCAGCAACGGGCAAGAGTAACAGGGAAAGAACCCAGGAGATTCGGGAAGCTATGGAGGCACGGAGAGACCTGGACGTTAATTCTATTGAGCCCGACCCGAAAAGAATCAAGGAGGGCTGGGACCCGATCGTGTTCACAGAGGCCGACTCACACGGAGTGGATGTTAGGCCAAATGACGCACTAGTAGTCAGCGCTCGGATCGGCCATAGAGAAGTTCATCGAATTCTGATCGACAATGGGAGTTCGGCAGACATTCTTAGTGCAGAAGTATATGACCAGCTGAGGCTAGACAGGAAAGACCTACAGCCTTTTCCCACACCCCTTAGAGGATTTGGAGGGGTCGAAGTGAGGTCACTCGGCACGGTTAAGCTACCTGTGAAGATCGGGAAAGCCCCTTGCCAGAAAACAGTGCTGCTCGACTTTGTGGTGGTAGATACGGAGAACTGGCCATATAATGCTTTACTGGGCCGACCATTTTTGAATAAAGCCAAGGCGGGTGACAGCAACTTATGCCCTCATGATGAAATTCCCGACCGAATATGGCGTGGGAGTGGTCAAAGGGTCACAAGAGATGGCCCGTAGAGCAAACTTATCAGTATATAGAGATAGGGAGGTACGCCAGGTATACATGGTAACAGTCCAGCAAGAGGATAGAGAACCAGAAGAACAGGCAGAAGTGCCGAAAGATTTTGAGTTGGATCCCAGAGAAGGACCGGAGGATAGGGAAGACGAGCCGACCCAAGAGGTGGCACTAGACCCGGAGGATCCAGGTAGAACAGTGAAGGTAGGGGCAAGTTTGAGCGTACATGTCAAAACCGCACTTATTGCGCTACTGAGAAATTACAAGGATGTTTTCGCTTGGAGCCATGAAGATATGCTGGGGGTAGACCCGAAGGTGATTTCACATCATCTTTCCACCGACCCCGAGTTCCGACCCGTGGTACAAAAAAGAAGACTATTCAATCCAGAAAGAAGCGTCGCAATCAAGAAGGAAGTAGAAAAGCTACTTTCCGCGGGGTCGATAAGGGAAGTCAAGTATCCGGAGTGGGTGGCCAATGTGGTGTTGGTCAAGAAAAAGAACAAGCAATGGAGGATGTGTGTAGACTTTACAGACTTGAACAAAGCTTGCCCAAAAGATAGTTTCCCACTACCGAGGATCGACCAGTTGGTAGATGCGACAGCGGGACATGAATTGTTAAGCTTCATGGACGCCTACTCGGGATACAATCAGATCCGGATGAATAAGGCAGATGAGGAAAAGACGTCGTTTACCACGGACCAGGGTTTATATTGCTACAAAGTAATGCCATTCGGATTGAAAAACGCCGGGGCAACATACCAGAGGCTAGTAAACAGGATGTTTGCTCGGCAGATTGGAAAAAATATGGAGGTCTATGTGGATGATATGCTGACTAAGAGCACCACTGCAGAAAAACACGCGGAGGATTTGAAGGAAACCTTCGACGTCCTAAGAAAGTATCAGATGAAGCTCAACCCAAGCAAGTGTGTGTTCGGAGTACCTTCGGGAAGGTTTCTAGGTTTTCAGGTGCACCAGAGGGGAATCGAAGTAAATCCTGAGAAGATCAAAGCACTAGAAGGAATGGCTTCACCCAGGACGCTAAAAGATGTGCAGAGGCTAACGGGATGCCTCGCGTCACTCAACCGGTTTATAGCCAAGTCAACAGACAAATGCGCCCCCTTCTTTAAAGCAATAAAAAAGGGGAAAGGGCTCGAATGGAGTACAGAGTGTGAAGAAGCCTTTCAAAAATTAAAAGAATATCTGGGGAGAGCACCAATCCTTTCAAAACCGGTGGTGGGAGAAACATTATACTTATACCTCTCGGTCACCGAGGTGGCGACGAGTTCGGTGTTGATCCGACTGGAGGAAGGAATACAAAAGCCAGTGTACTATACAAGTAAAGCGTTGTTAGCGGCGGAAACCAGATACTCGCCGGCAGAAAAAATAGCGTTAGCTCTGATCACATCGGCCAGGAAGCTAAGGCCATATTTCCAAGCACATACAATAGAGGTATATACAGACTGCCCGCTGAAACTCATTCTTCAAAAGCCAGAAGTGTCAGGAAGGCTGACCAAGTGGGCGGTAGAGCTCAGCGAATACGACATCAGATACACACCAAAAACGGCCATCAAAGGGCAGGCGGTATCCGACTTTATAGCAGAATTCACCGAGCCAGACGCCGAGGTAAGGAGGGCAATGGAAGATGAACAGATTACTAAATTCCAGTGGAAATTACATGTAGATGGGTCATCGAACACGCATGGCAGCGGGGCAGGAATAGTCATAACGACCCCCGAGGGGGATACTGTAGAATGTGCCATGAGGTTCGATTTCAAGGCAACCAACAACCAAGCAGAATATGAAGCCTTGCTGGCCGGTCTGAGAGTCTGCATAGCACTAGGGGCAGATGAGCTGGAAGTTTACAGTGATTCACAGGTAGTGGTCCATCAGGTACTGAATGAATACCAGGCCAGAGAAGAGCACATGATAGCTTATTTGGACATTGCAAAAAGACTACTTAAAAAGTTCAAAGCATACAGAATCTCTCAGATCCCTCGGGAAGAGAACGAAAAGGCAGATGCTTTGTCCAAATTAGCTTCAGCCACCACAAGCATCAGATCCAAAGCAATACCAGTGGCACACCTGACTAAACCAAGTACAGCGGAACCCGAGGAAATCATAATAGCAGAGATCCGACCTAGCCCGGGCGACTGGACATACCAACTCAGAAAGTACTTGGAGGAGAACATACTACCGGAGGATGCTGTGGAAGCTAAACGCATTAGATACAGGTCAGCCCGGTACACGATTCTGAGAGGAGAATTATATAGGAGAGGATTCTCGAAGGTATTGCAGAGATGCATTTCCGGTGAGAAGACTGGAGAGATCCTGAGAAGTATCCACAGTGGAGTATGTGGGAACCACACTGGGGGTAAAAGCTTAGCACACAAGATACTCCGGCAAGGGTTCTACTGGCCGACTCTGTTCGCGGAAGCGCAGCAATTCGCAGAAAGTTGCGAAACATGCCAAAGAGTAGCAAATGACATTCGGCGACCCCCAGAGTTGCTCAGAAGCTTAACCTCGCCTTGGCCCTTTGCCATGTGGGGACTCGACCTGATAGGACCAATGCCCACAGGAACGAAGGGAGGAGCCAAACATGCTATTGTGGCAGTAGATTATTTTACCAAATGGGCAGAGGCAGAAGCACTTGTACACATCACCGAGGCAAACACTACCAGCTTCGTTAAAAAGAATATAATATATCGGTTTGGGATCCCGAGCATCATCATAACAGATAATGGGACTCAATTCGATAATAAGAAGTTCAGAGAAATGTGTGAAGAGTTCAAGATCGCAAACTACTACGCATCGCCTGCTCATCCTCAAACCAATGGCCAAACAGAGGCCGTGAATAAAGTAATCAAGCACACATTGAAGGCAAAGCTAGAGGCAAAGAAAGGTGGCTGGGCAGACAAACTGCCTGAGGTGCTATGGGCATACCGAACAACTGTGAGGTCTTCCACAGGGGAAACTCCTTTCGCGCTGGCATTCGGGACAGAAGCTGTTATCCCAGCAGAAACTACTTTCACATCCCCCAGGGTCCAGCTATACAGTCCCGAGCACAATATAGACATGCTGCAGCAGAACCTAGACGAGCTTGAAGAAATCAGAGACGCAGCACAAGTAAGAAATTCCGCATACCAGCAAAGGGCCGCTAGGTACTACAACTCCCATGTTCGGGAGCGGAGATTCCAACTCGGGGATCTAGTGCTGAGGAGAGTATCACCGAATACCAAGGACAAATCATCAGGATCCCTCGCCGACAAATGGGAAGGACCATATATCATCAAGAGAATCGTAGGGCACGGGGCCTACATGATAGCCCGACCAGAAGGTGGCCTGGTACCCCGACCATGCAACGCACAATATCTGAAGATCTTCTATCCCTAAAAGAATCCGGTTATGGTTCTACAGTTTATTTATTCTGCTTTAGCTCAGTTTTTAGTTTCTGCGTTGAAATTTCAGATTTATTTATTAATTTCATATTCATGATCATCTAATAAAGTTCAGTTGCAAATACGATGTGGCGGAATCAATAAAATCCATGAGCAATATTTCAATGGAGGTCACTCAAGGCGACCGAATAAATGCCGAAAAAGTCGAGCGCTATAAGGCCGCGAAAGAGCGGACGAGTGGTGCTCGAAGGGCGGAAAAGCTGTAGTAGCATGCCCGCCTGGTTAAAGTGATGCAAACGCGTCCCTTAGCAAAAAGGCAAAACCGAGGCACCAGGATAACTGGCAAAATGCTCGGAGCGCCGCTAGAAAGACTAGTGAGATGCGCAGTCGTGTTGGCCGGTACAAAGTACCCCAACGATTCGACGAACCCTTGCGCAGATAAAACCAGGAGACGTCCTAGGTGACTTGTGCAAGGACCTCAACGTATGGTCGCGGCGAGCCCCAACGCAACGTGAAGGTTAAACAACCCCAAAAATTAGTTACCGGTTAAATAAGATACTCGGTCTAAATCAATAAGCCAGTTACATAAGATACTCGGCATAATTAGTTACCGGTTAAATAAGATACTCGGTCTAAATCAATAAGCCAGTTACATAAGATACTCGGCACAATTAGTTACCAGTTTAATAAGATACTCGGTCTAAATCAATAAGCCAGTTACATAAGATACTCGGCACAATTAGTTACCAGTTTAATAAGATACTCGGTCTAAATCAATAAGCCAGTTACATAAGATACTCGGCACAATTAGTTACCAGTTTAATAAGATACTCGGTCTAAATCAATAAGCCAGTTACATAAGATACTCGGCCGAAAATTGGTTACCGGTTAAATAAGATACTCGGTCTAAACTGATAAGCCAGTTACAGAAGATACTCGGCAAAAAGTGAGTAAAATTTGGTCTTATATTCATAGTGTATAGAAAGATACAGTGTACGATGTATATGTGAAAGATGTACAAGTATAGTTACAAAAAGGCTTGAAGATCAAGAGGAAGGCGCCGGGGGTGGTGAGCTGCTTCTGCCAACATCAGGGTCAGGCTCCATCACATACTCGCTCAGAAGACTGTCGTCCGATGGCCATATGATCACATCTTCTTCGTCATCCATCCAGTGGCTGTAGTCGGTACCAGGAACGGGCCCCAAGTCGGGTATCTCGTTGCTAAAACTCGCCCTTTCACTGGCGTAAAAGGTAGAGAACGACTCGGCGGTCGGAACCTCAAGGTGCATGGGATGTGGCGTTTTTCCTTTACTTCTACAATACGCCCGCCACTCCTTCATTTGGATCCGGAGAGACTCCAAGGATGTATCCACATGCTTCCTAATTGACAGGCTCCAGTTGGCCCGAGCCCGATCAGTCGCCCTGTTCCTTTGCTTAAAAAATTCGCCGGCCGAGACCATTCCACGCTGGAACTCCCGAAGAAGCAGAGCATCATAGGCTGGAGATCTCTTAAAACGGTCAACGCTTTGTAGCTCCATTTCCAGCCTAGATCCCTTCGACAGTTCCTTGGCCGTCAGGGCCTGACACTCCAAGTCATTGATTCGACGTTCATAAGCAGACTTGGCGTCTTCGGCGTTCTGTTCGGCTCGAAGCAAGGCTTCCCGGGTGGATGACAGTTGATCCTGCAGAGTCCTGACCTCCTCCGCAGCAGAAGATGCCCGTTGCTCGGCTTCCATTTGCCGTGCTAAGCACTGATTTACGAGCATCTCACTCGACCTGGCCTCCTCCTGACGAGCTAACTCAGCCCGAGAACAGTGATCTTCGCTCTCCTTCAATTGGGCTTCTAGCCTTCTTATTTTTTCCGCTTGGGCTTCGCCAGCTTCGCAAGCCCCAGACATCTCGGCCACCATCTGCAACAAACAAATCAACAAATATAAATAAAAAAAGGGGATAATGCGGAATGATGCATATGAGAGTCACTCACGTAGGAAGCGCTGTTGAAAAAATTGTGGAGTCGGTCAGACACAGTCCCGGTCCTGAGACGACTCCAACGATCCTCCCCAATATAGGCTCGGCCTGAAGCCATGGCCCTGAAAATAGTCTCGGGGGTGGGATCATCGATTTGGGGAGAGGAGCCCATATCACCCACATCATCTTCGGGGAGTTCAGCGGACGGGGCCGCCCGAGGAAGGCCGGCTGAGCCACCAGCACTCTCTCTGACCTGCTCCCGCGTCGGGGTCACGCTCGCATCATCCTCCCCCTCATCCTCCGAAGAGGAATTAACATACGCAACTACTCGGGGAATCTTTGGGAAAGGGCGACCAGAAGAAAACGAAGCCTTCCTTTTCCCAGTCGGCCCAGCTTCAGTGTTGCTGTCCCCTGGAGTAGAAATCGGATCAACAGAGGCAGGAATCTCCGAAGAAGAACGGTTCGGTTCAACTGAAGTCGGAAACTCCGGAGCTACCGCACCTGAAGGCCCCCCAACTGCTTCAAAAGGAACGTTTTGCATATCAGCAGCAGAGTGGGGAGAACCAGATCCGCTGGGGGGATTTGCCTGCTCGGGCTCAGGGAGATCCCCTACTTTTTCTTTCCCCTTGGAGGAAGGACCTGCGGGATTGCCCGAGTCAGCAGAGGTCCTACTTACTCCAAAGTTGCCCGAGGTACCCTCAGCTCCAGCCGAACACTCGGTCGGTTCTTGATCGTGAGCCTCCTCGGGCACATAATCGGGTACTCCCTCTTCATCATCTCCCTCGGGAACGTTCCCGGGAGTACCCTCGTCAGATTCGTCTTCAGGAGGGGCTATCCCAGCGTCTCGTTGACGAAGGACTGCCTTTCGACTCGCCTCGACGATGCCTTTCATCCGGCGTGCCAGACCATCACTGACTATATCTACGTCAAACACTTTAAAAAAAAAAAAAAAAAGAGAAGAATCCGAGTTAGCAAGCAAGCTTAGAAGTCAGGTTACAAATAAAAATGCATACAAGTAAACTTACGGCGTCGGCGGCACGCGGAAATCTGAGGGAAGAGACGGGCCTTGATCATTTTCCCCTCTCTATAGAGATAGGGTTTTCCCCTTTTCTCTAGGGGGCGGACTGCTGCCCGAGCCAAGGTCTTCAGCTCCTCATCAGTAAAAGCTGAAGTTAGATGGTTCCACTGCGGCGTGCAGAAGTACCGAGGAACCCGGCAGGTCATCTGAGTGCCGTCCAAATCGAAACTAATCGATTGGCCCCAGTCTTTGCCCACGAAGAACCAGCTGTTCTTCCAAAACTTGTTCGAGGTCGGGAAGCCCCAAACAAACCCTTTCATCTTCTCGTCCGTGGTCGGTTCGACACGGCCCTTGACCACGACATCCTTTGGAATCCAGAACTCGGGCTGGTTCGACTGGAGAAAATAAACCCCGGTTTTCCCCACTGGCCTCAGCGAATAAAAATGGCGAACCTCGCGAGGAGTGGGAGGTGGCCGCTTCATTCTATGCCACATGTGCCACATGCACATCAGGATGCGATAACTGTTCGGCGTTAGCTGGGCCGGAGCGAGTCGGGCTTCAGCCAAGAACCAAGTAATGAAAGGCTGAAGAGGAAGAGTGACGCCGCAGGTGAGCATGGACCCGTAAATTGCTACGTGGCCGGGGGGTGGGTTCCATGCAGCCCGACCTTCGGCTGGAATCAGCGAAACCTCATTGCTGTCCAGATCAAACCGCCGCATATATCGCATTATCTCGTCAGGGCCGACCACGTTCGGCTCAACATCATAGACGCAAATACGCTCGGGGGAAAAGGGAATGCGAGCGGCCCTGTGCTCCTCTTCAATATCGTCTTCAATAATCCTTTGGGCCGCCACTCGGCTTTCCCGAGAATGCGAGTCTTTGTAAACTTTGCGAGTGGTCATCCTCTTTCCTGGTCTTCTGCTCGGGCGAATATCAGTACAAGCAGAAGAATCCGACCAAGCTTCAGGTTGGTATGAGTAAGGTGGTGATGAACTGGCAGAAGCAGAAGGGATCTCTGAAGCAGGAGGAACCTCAGAAGTCGCAGGCCTTTCCGGAAAAAGTCCAGAAATATCAACGTCGGTATAGCGCGGCTGATCGAAACGGGGCTCGTCTAATAACCTGTGAACAACCGACGCAGTGAAAGCATCATTTCGCTCAATAGCAATCATACCAACAGTAAAAAGACGATATCTAGCTCCGGAATCCATAAAGACTAACCTCGATGAAGTGAAGAATGAAGACGGTGCAGATCGCAGAAGAAAAAGCCTCCGAGGAAAAATCTGGGGATTGAAGCAGGTAAACTCAAAGATGGCAGGGTTAGAAGAAACGGGCTAGTAAACCAAACAGAAAACAGAGGATCAAGAGGCACAGATGAAACCTCCTTCGAAGAACACGCAGAGATACTGGAAGATAAAAGCGAAAAAATGGAAGAAAAAGGTATAAGAGAAGAGATCATAACCAACATATATAGGCGGCACATTGATTTCAAAAACGAACGAAACCCTAGGAGAAGCACAGTAAAGCGGGAAAATAGAGGGGCGTGGGCTATGACGTGGGCTACACGCAGGCAAACAGAGAGGTCGTGTCTCATAAATGAGTCGTGCCCCAGCCAAACAAAGAAAAGACAAGTGGCAACCGGAGAGCACCTTGAGCCGCCAGAGAGTAGAAACGTCACCATCAAGGGATTTCTGAAATGAGTGGTAAATCGAATGCGTGCGGTCGTAATTAAGACACGTCATTTAAAGCTTCGAATCAAACGAGGATACATTAATGCGGAAAACGACAAGCGAGGACCAGTTGTGAGAAATCATTGAAGTTAAATATTTGTCCCGAGAGGACCTGACTCAACATGATCGGCTCAAATATTTAAGGGGGTATTGTTATAGGTAAAAATTAGTGGTGAAGGACACGTCATCAGCACGAAAGGCCAGGAAAGCAAGGGTCAAGATAAGTCAACTTATGGAGCAGAAACCTCCCACGATAACCTACTCGGAAAAAAGAGTAAGTAGTCCGACCACAAACAAAGACGATCAACTCGGGCAGCAAATCTCACTCGGGCACATTCGGACATACTCGGGCATACATACTCGGGAATCAATGAGATAGTCACCAACATTCGTATGCCAATCATAATCAGCGACCCGCACATCCATGATAAGCAACGATGTGGACTATTAGAGTTTAACAAGGAAACAAGCAGTTCTCCCGCGAATAAAGGAGAAGGAATCTCGTCCAGAATCAGACTCAGCCAAAAGAGGAAACATAATCTAATTAGGACTAGAAAACCGCTTGAGACTTGGGCACCACAATACCAAACCCTAGCGGCCACCTTAAAACCCTAAAAACAACATGTATAAATACCCCCTCTATACACAAACAGGGGGGTACGTGAAAAGTAGAACGAGAGAGAAAAAGAGAGAGAATTGTATTGAAGAGCTTGTAATCATTCTGTCATTCTTCATCTTGTAATCGTGATTCATAGTGGATTTGGCTTTGTTGCTAGAGGCAACGATCCCGTGGATGTTTCTCCGATCTTTTGGAGTTTTACCACGTAAATCACCTGTTATTTCTTTACAATCTTTGACCACACTCACATATAAATTGCAGTAACTCGAGAACGAATCATTGACTTGGTGATCACCAAAAATCACCGTCAACAAACGCGGTTGATCGAAAGGAGGTTCTTCTAGCAACCTGTGAACAACCGACGCGGTGAGAGCATCATTTTGTTCAATAGCAATCATACCAACAATATAAAGACGGTACCTAGCTGCAGAATCCATAAGAACTAACCTTGGTGTAGCGAAAAACGAAGACGATGCAGATTGCAGAAGAAGGGTCTTCGAGAAAAAGTCTGGGGGTTGAAGCAGATAATCTCAGAGAAGCAGGGTTAGGAAGACAAGTTGGGGAACAAAACAAAGTACACAGAGAAGCAAGAGACACAGGCAAGTTTCTCTCGAAGAACACGCGAAGATAGTGGAAGAAGAGATAAAAATGGAAAGGTAAAAGCGAAGCCGGAATATATAGGTGACGTCTCGATTTCAAAAATACCAAAACCCTATGAGAGGCTGCAGAAAAAGCGGGAAAACAGAGGGGCGTGGGCCGTGACGTGGGCTGCGCGCAGGCGAGTAGAAAGGTTACGTCTCATAAATGCACCGTACCACAGCCAAACAAAAAAGGACAAGTGGCAGCAAGAGAACATCTTGAGCCGTCGGAGAGCAGAATCGTTACTGTCAAAAGATTTGAAATGATTGATGAATCGAATGTGTGCGGTCGCAATTAAGACACGTCATTTAAAGCTTTGATTCAAACGAGGATACATTAATACAGAAAACGACAAATGAGGACTAGTTATAAAGAAGTATTGAGGTTAAATATTCGTCCCGAGAGGACCTGACTAAGCGTAATCGGCTCAAATATTTAAGGGGGTATTGTTATAGGTAAAAATAGTCATGAAGGACACGTCATCACCATAAAAGGCCAGGCCAGCAGGAGTCAAGATAAGTCAACTTATGGAGCAGAAACCCCCACGATAACCTACTCAGAAAAGAGAGTGAGTAGTCCGACCACAAACGAAGACGATCAGTTCGGGCAGCAAATCTCATTCAGGCACACTCGGGCACACTCGGGCATACATACTCGGGAATCAATGAGACGGTCACCAACATTCATATGCCAATCATAATCAGCGACCAGCACGTCCACGATAAGCAACAATGTGGACCATTAGAGTTCAACAAGGAAACAAGCAGTTCTCCCGCGAATAAAGGAGAAAGAATCTCGTCTAGAACTGGACTCAGCCAAAAGAGGAAACATAATCTAATTAGGACTAGGAAACCGCTTGAGACTTGGGCACCACAACACTAAACCCTAGCGGCCACCTTAAAACCCTAAAAAACAACATGTATAAATACCCCCTCTATGCACAAACAGGGGGTACGGGAAAAAACAGTGAGAGAGAGAGAGATTAAAGTGTAATATTCTTGTAACCATTCTTGATAGTGAATTTGGCTTCGTTGCTAAGGCAACAATCCGTGGATGTTTCTCCAACCATTGGAGTTTTACCACGTAATCGCTTGTTATTTCTTCTTAATTTTAAATCGTTCTCGTTCATAAACTGTAGCAATTCGAAAATAGATCATTGACTTGGTGACCATCAAAAATCACCGTCAACAATACTAATTTATAATATTAAATTTAACTCAAGTGCAAAACGATAATCGTTAAAAAAAAATAAAAAAATAAAAACTCAAGTGTAGAACGCCTAAAACTTATAAAATAAAACTAAATCGTTTAAGCTTATAAATTAATAATATCTACCATCGTCAAAGCAACCACTTTGAAGTTTCGAAATTCACTTCTTGTTGCATTGGGTTCACTTTAGGTTTTATTTGTTTTCTCCAATAATTTAATTATTAATAATATATATATATATATATATATAAGTATGTAATGGTTTGGGTTGGGTTATACGGTTTGATAAAATGCAACCCACAAACCAACTCAAATCAATTGGGTTGCTCAAAAACAACCCAATCGGTTTATTTTATTTAACGAAACCAAACCAACCCGCTTAAATTGGTTTGGTTTGGTTTGGGCGGGTTAATCGGTTTGGCGGTTTGGGTGCCCACCCCTACTCTCAAGACCTTAAGATGATAAGCACTCCAAAGGTAAATCTCCAGTGCTTAGTTTTCTTTGAAGAGATTTAGTTGCACACACACACTTATCATGATTGCATATATATATATATTGCTCTTGTGTGTATTCTCTTCACATGTCACATATCACACTTGCACTTCGTTGTTGTATTTTGTTGTGTGTTAATGTGTCTAGTAATTCGTTTCCTGAATATTGTTCGGAAACGTCCACGCATGCACGATGGTGTGCTTGGTTTAGCACAAGGATCACCTTCGGAGAATGCCCTCAGCTTCTCCTTTGGTTTCACCAAAAGTGGTGAAACAGCAGTTTGATCGGTGACCATGATTGCCGAATGAAACCGCTGTTTGAGTCCAGAAAGTTCTGGAGTAATTCTGCAATTATGATCGGTGGCCATGACCGTCGTTTGAAACCGTTGATGAGACCTAATTGATTTAAATATCTCGGTCTCAAATCGACGGTTGGATTCGGCGGCCATGAAACCGCCGTTGGTCCCCTATTCTCTTAGGATTCAATTCGGCGGTTGGATCGGCTGTTTTGAATCCGCTGAATGAAACCACCGATGGCGCGTTTCAGAGGCAAACTTGTCTTTTCACCTGCTCTGTTCTTGATGTCTATAAATACATCATTATCTCTTTCTCTGAATTTAGCTCTTGCATTTTATGAACCCTAAAGAGAAATATAGAGAGACTTAAAAGAAAAGGCACAAAGGTTGCTCCTTTGATTCTCTAAACACTCAAAAACCATTCTCATATGCATCAAAACTTCATATAGCATCTTCTAGCACATCTAGGATGCTTGCTTGCATGGGTCTTACTCAACACACTTCTCTTGGTAAGTTTTTCACTAACTTTATCTAATCTTAGTGTTTTACTTAACAAGACATCTCTTTAATTACTTGTAAGTTCTTAGATTATATTCTATTATACAAGATAGAGATTGTTGTGTTGTATTGTGATAGCTATACCTAGGATTGTTTAATCTAAGTTAGATAAGCTTTATGACATGTCATATAGCATTTGATATCTAGGATTGATTTAATTGTCATCGATAAGCATTTAGTGTTCCCTAGCTCTATTTGTATTTTGGATATCATTTATATTCACATAGGTTATTTAATCTCTCCATTGAGAAGTAAGTCTTGTAGCTAAGATTGCTTAGGCCACAAGCAAATTGGACTAGGTTCACTTTTAAAGGCCTGCAGGTAGTAGTGGTGGGTTATAGACCATGAGAGGTTGAGGTCAACCTAGGTTGTAAACACTATTGCAATTAGTGGATTCGAGCTTCGTATGTGGCGCACATAACAGCCCGTGGTTTTTCCTTGTTGAAGGTTTCCACGTAAAAATTGAGTGTCTTTTAAATTCCGCATTATTACACTTGATTTTATTTTGTAACTAGTTTGGGGATTAAATTTGGAATATTGACTAATCAAGAATTTGGTAATATAACTTGATTAAAATCTATTCACCCCCTTCTAGATAGTTTTATATACACCGCGTAATATTTGTTTCAGTGCTCATTCATGGTTATATCTTCCCATGCATGTTCTTTACTCACTACACACTTGCATAACATTCATATAGGATAGGTGTGTCTTGTTAAGTTGAAAAGAGAATTTTTCTCTTTGCCACGGTCCATACCACTTTAGGTATCGCTACCGGTTCCCTTGCCTGTACCGCGGTTCATGTCAGGTGCAACCTCTGATGTTTTTCACAGCGTATGCCGCGGTTGGTACACCTTGCCTTTGGAGCAATCTCAACCACGAAACATTCTAGAGCCTCCACGCCGTGTGTACCGCGGTGGGGGCACTTTGTCCGTACCGTAGCACGCACCGTGGTTTTTGACGGTTTTTGAGTTTATTCTTCAAAACAACGTCTCTTCATCTAGGGCTTCATATATATATGTTATGTCCTCTTGTTGGTCAAATTAGAGCTTAGAAACTCACATCTTTGAGAGCTTAAGAGTGCCTTGCAAGAAAAGCCACCAAGATTCATTCTTTGTTGACAAAAACCCAAATACCCATCATTCATTCATGAATCCTACATCATCTAGCATCATCTAGGTTATGTTCTTGTATGGGTCATCATCAACACACATCACTTGGTAAGTAGAACACCATTTTCATTCATCTTAGTGTTCTTGCTTAACAAGAAATCTCTTTTATGACTTGGTTGCATCTAAATTAAGTTTTTAGCTTCAAGTTGACATTGTTGTGTTGTTTGTGGGTTGTTGTATTGTGATAGCTATTGCATCTAGGATTGCATTCATTTTATATAGCTAAGTTTTATATATGACATGTAGGAACATGATATCTAGGATTGTTTGACATGTTCATCCATGATTAGATAAGCTTAAATGTGTTGACTTAGCATTTATGCATTTCATACTCACTTAAGTTGTGTTCTCTTCTTTGTGTGTTAAGCCTTATGACTAAGTGGTTTAGTGCACAAACAAGTAGGTCTAGAATCACTATTAAAAGCCCGTTGGGTATAGTACGTGGAAGGGTTAGTGACCAAGTATGGTTTGACTTAAGGTCAACCTAGGTTGTAAACTTTCATTCAAATAGTGGATTTGAGGACCGTGTGTGGCTATCACAATAGTCCGTGAGTTTTTCCCACTTGTGGGTTTCTCACGTAAATCAATCAACGTGCAATTTATTGTTTTTCTGCACTTAAATTTAGTTGATTGTATTTTTTTAATTTGGGTGATTTTTGAATATTGACTAATAAAGAAAAATTGGTAATTAACTTGATTAAAATCTATCTCCCCAGGTAATTTAGACACACGTATTATATAGTTCCAATATTAATTGGAGCAAAAAACAATTTTTGAATACTTCTACAACTGATTTATTTATATTCAACCTTTGTGATGTAAGCTGTTTTTTATTTATTTATTTTTTATTTTTATATCAAAAGTGTTAATAGAGCACATAAGTTGTTCGTTGAAATGATCCATTAACAATTTTGGCTATATCGTTAATAGAGCACATATGTCTATTGTGTTAAAAGCTTTAATAAATCAATTGAGCAACTTACTTTGAAGGATTTATTTTTTATTGTGCCTTTTTAAAAATAAAAAAAAAAATTAAATAGGAAGTTAAATTTTTTTGTATCAAAATTCAATAAAAATTTGTGGTCGTAAAATTTTATTTAAAAAGTAAGGTTAGATCTGTGATGCATGATACAAGCACATGAATTTCGAAGGAGAAACACAAGATGAGCAGGAAAAAAGAAAAAAAAAAAAAAGGATACGAAGAGATTAACGAATAGGGAGGGAAGAAGAAACAAAAGAGGTTATATGCTAAATTAATGTAAGATTTGGAAAAATTATTTTGACTTTTTTAGAGACTTGTTTTGCAAATAGTAAAAAATTAATGGATGAAAAAAATTAAAAACATGAGAGTAATGTGTCAATTGGGATGTTAAACTTCAGTGGGATGACATGTCATTTGGGAAGTTTTTTGGGAAGTTTTTTGGGAAATCTTTTGGGATGTCTAGCACTATTTAAAGGGCAAAAATAAAAAAAGGTCCCTCTAATTTGCCATATTACCCGTTTTGGTCCCTCTAGTTCTAGTATTGTCTTGTTTGGTCATTCTTTTAATTTCCGTTAAATTTTTTGATGAAAATAATATTTTACCTTGCATTTAAAATATTCAAATTTTTTAATTTTAAAAAATTAATTACAAAACTAAGAATTTATTTAAAGAGAGATGAATCTCCACCGTCCATCTCTCAAATGGACAATAGAGATTCATCTCTATTTTTAAATTATTTATAAAAAAAAAAAAAAAAGAGACCGATATTGGCTCTCCACCAACCCACCCCTTTTTTTTTTTTCGGTTCTTTGGATTTGATGGAGATTCATCTCTTGCATCTCTATGAAGATCCAAATGAAGATCCAATATTGGATCTTCATAAAGATGCAAGATATGGATCTCCAAGCCCGCCACCACCCATCACCATCGCCGTTGCCCAATCGAACCCAGAAACACCATTGCCACCGCATAATGAACCCCAAAACCCCTTGCCGTCGCCCAATCGTACCCAGAAACCCCTAACTCAAACCCAAACCTAAATTTGAAATCAAATACAACCACCACTATAAATTCGAAATCAACCACCACACCAAACTCAAACCTAAATTCGAAATCAAACATAGCTATCATCATAAATCAAAGCAATCATAGCCAC
The DNA here is from genome assembly GCA_030490815.1 of Acer saccharum. Taxonomy (NCBI): domain Eukaryota; kingdom Viridiplantae; phylum Streptophyta; class Magnoliopsida; order Sapindales; family Sapindaceae; genus Acer; species Acer saccharum. The sequence goes on from CM059869.1 coordinate 28,906,679, forward strand.
CACCACAAAACAACCCAAACCTTAATCAAAATAAAACACAACCACCACCCTAAATCGAAATCAACCAAAATCAAAATCTCTTCGCCAACGGCCAAGAGACGGGAAGCGGGAGAGGAATGAGCGAGAGATTGTTGTTGGGAGAGAGAGTTTAATTGGATTTGAAATGCAAGAGAGCGAGAAGAGAGGAAGAGAAAGAAAGAATCAGAGAGAGAGAGAGAGAGAGAGAGAGAGAGAGAGAGAGAGAGAGAGAGAGAGAGAATTAGGGTTTGAATGAATTTTTGTTTGATTTTTTAATTTTTTACTATTTTTAATAAAAAAATTAATTTCTATTAATATTTATTATTTTTAACGATCCATTTACCAATATGCCCTCGATTATTTAACAAAATTCTAACGGTACTTGACGGTAGGGACCAAAAAACGATTAATAGTAAATGTTTGAACCAGACGAGACAATATTGGAACTAGAGAGACCAAAACGAGTAATAGGACAAACTAGAGGGACTTTTTTATTTTAACCATTATTTAAAAAGAAATGAATACATACTCAGAGAGTTTTTCTTTGGTAGGCATATAACTTTGAGCATACTTATAACACATTTATCCACCTCATCACTTTTTGCCTGAAAAAGTAATACAATTGGGTCAAATAATGCTTGATGAGATGGATAAGTGTGCTATAAGTATGCTCACTGTTATATGCATACCAGAGAAAAACTCCATATTCGGATCCTAATTAAACAAACCAAATCAAGTAGAAGTTAGAGTTGGGTACACATTATATACCTTTTTCTAGGGACATGACAATGTAGATAGGTATTTAATTTTTTAATTTATATATATTTTTTTGACAATATAATTTAATTTATATATATATTTTGACAATATAATTTTTTAATTTATATTATTATTATAGAAAATCTGTCAATGGATATAATCATTTCTTTTGCTTTTTATTTTATTATATATATATATATATATATATATATATATATTTATAGAACAATATATGAAATTGATTTTAGATTTGACAGTATTTGGAAGGGCAATTACGGAATGTAATATATTTCTCGCAACGTGGGTTTAAACGTGACATGTGGAGCACAATAAGGAGAAGAAATCGGCGGTTTTTGGTCATTGGGCCCAACGTTTGTTTGTTTGTTTTTTGAAAGACCACTGTTTTTAGCTGTGTTTTTTTTTTCATGGCATATTTCATGCCTCAAAGCTTTACATGTGGGTACCACACGGTCCACACCACTCACCACCACCATAAGCAGTAGGCACCCCATGATAATTAATGAATCTGTGTTTTCTTCTTAATCAAAATTATCATAAAATCAATATAATCTTAGTTATTACACATTCCTTCTCCGTTAAGAGATTTACACCTTCTCTTCCGTATTTGTCCTGTAGTGCCGGAATGCTCATTTAAGCTAAGCTAGTAGTGCTTGATTAATCCAACAAACTTTTTTGACTCCTCACATTAAGGATTTTATTTTATTTTATTAAGAACTCACTTTAAAAAAACAAAAAACAAAACTTAAGAGTAATTAAGGTTTGGTGGTAATAGTGCTTGCATGTGTTTTTTTTGTTTTTTTTTGTTTTTTTTTGTTTTTTTTGTTTTTTTAATTTTTAAATATATATATATATATATATATAGTTATATATAAAACCAGGGTTTCATGAATATTGTTTCTTCTTTTTAATTCTTACAAGTCTTCCCTGCTTTCATTACTTCCAGGCATAATTTGGGGATGGTTCTCCAAGCTTCCAGTGGCAGAAGATCATTGATGACTTTGAGGCAAAGTTATTCAATCAATCAATTCAAGAGTGAGCCATGCGTCAACCCCAAATATTCAGACTGAATCCCATGTTATCATTCTCTTATTTTCCTTATTTTCCATTATATATTTGCAACATTTCTTAATAAGATGCATTGGTCAAAATCTATGAACAACATGTTCATCTTATCACTTTCAACGGTCCTTTCTCCAGTTAGGACCTTTTGAATATAACTCAATTTTGAATGTTAAATCTTATTGCTCAAATGTGTACATGTATCGTATAAAATAGTTTTTTTTGTCCTTAATTATTATGATTATTTGAAATTTGGCACCGATTTGGTCAATGGTATACCAGAATCTAGCAAGATTAACCGCTACAAATGCAACTCCCATTATAAAAAGAGTTCAAAAATTAAATGGCACATTTTCAATGTATAATTTTAAGAATATCACTGTTTTAATAACTTAAGTTTAAATAGCGCCTAAAGTATGAATCTGACAAAAATACCTTTAAAACACACTCATAAAAATAAGTCTCGCATTTTTCTTTCCCGAGACTTATTTTGGTGTTTTCGAGACCTTTTAGGTACTTTCCGAGACTTTTGGGTAGTTTCTGATACTTTTTGTAATTTTTGAGACTTTTTTGTAGTTCCATGACTTTGTGTTTTTTTTGTAGTTTCTAAGATTTTTCTGAGACTTTTTATAATTTCCGAGACTTTCTGGATAAAAATGAGATTTTTCAAAAAAAAAATTCATCTTCTTCATTGAAACCTCCATTAGAGGTTGAATCAACCTCCATTGTAGGCTGATTTCGACCTCCAATTCGGCCTCCAATCAAGGTCTTTCATCTCTATTGATGGAGGACCTCCATCAATGGAAGCTTTTGAAAAAGAAAAAAAAAACTTAAGAATAGCACAAATGTAATAAAAGAAGGAGATGGGGGTTATTTTAGTCCTATGGTGCCATTTAAACTTAAGTTATTAAACTAGTGATACTCTCAAAATTCAACATGAAAAAAATTAGTTTTTTTAGTGTTTTTCTACAGTCTATTAATGAAATTTTAATTTTTTAACTATAATTTTTAAATCATGTAAAAATAATTACCTTATAAAATATGATCAACTTATGATAATATAGACAAAAACAATAATTTTTAAAATATAGTTTTTTATTTATTTATTTATTTTTTAATATCTTTTGCTTTATTCAAATAATAATTTTTAAAATATAAATTGTGTTTGTTATGATATTCTAGAAAATAAAAAAGAGGTAATATATATATATATATACAGAAATTCTATTATCAGTTCGAACTGACAAAAGTTATATCAATTCCTTGTATGTGGGCCACTGGATTTAAATACTTTGACTTGGCTGTATGCACTTGTCAGTCAAAGTATTTAAATCCAGTGGCCCACATACAAGAAACTGATATAACTTTTGTTAGTTCGAACTAATAATAGAAAGACTGTATATATATATTAGCTTTTTCCTACTTTTGATGTTGTTGTGACACGTATTCCCCATTAAAGGTTATTTTTTTTATTTATTTTTCTTTTCATATAATAATAATAATAATAATCTTTTTCCTACTTTTGATGTGGTTGTAACACGTGTCCTTCATTAACTGCTATTATTATTTTATTAATTTTATTATCATATCATATATATATATATATATATACATATATATCTATATCTATATAATATAGTAAAATGGAACCTCACCTTGACACGTGTCGTAGTGTGAATGCTTTGGCATTTAATTTTTATTGATTAGTAGGTGTAAAATAGGGACAAGAATCCTCTCCTCTCCTCACCTCACCTCATCCTCACCTCACTTAATCTTTTGACACATAAGCATTGCAATGAATGGATAGTTACGATGTGATTGACATTTTATTAACAACCAATTACATGCTTTAAAAAGGTGAGGAAAAGGTGAGGATGAAGTAAGGTGAGGAGAGGATCATAGTCCGTAAAATAGGAGGAGATTTGGCCATATCAAATACTAATAAGAATTATTGTTATTTGAGTCGGTTTTTAAATTTTTTAGCTGTTTAATTATTGTTATTTGAGTTCGTTTATGAATTTTTTTTTAGCTGTCCAATTATTGCATTAATTCACATAGTTATTATTTGAGTCAGTTTAGGAAATTTTTAGCTATTTAATTCCATTATTTGACTTATAAACTCTTTATTTTTTTGCCAATTAATTGCTTTTGTTTGTCTATAAATTCAATTCATAAATAACCCTATAATTAATGGGATAATGAATGAATTATCAAATTAATTAAAAATAATAATTAATTCTGATAATAATTCCCTAATATTTCATATTCCATAAACTCTTCATTTTTCAGCTAATTAATTGTTTTTGTCTGCCTGTAAATCCAATTCACAAAAACTCTTCAATTTTTAGTCAATTAATTGCTTTTGTTTGCATATAAATTCTTTTTATGTTCTTTTCATGCAATAAATCACAGGTATTTTTGGGTTCCACCAAAAATGGGTTCGGGAAAACGTTTGTTTTTGCCATCACTGCCATCACAGTAAGTGGATTTTTTTTGTGTGGTGATTTTGTCGTTTTTTTTCCTTCTGATTTTGTGTTCAATCCTTTTTTGTTCAGTATTTTTTTTGTTGTTTTGATACGTAAGAGTTCATTTTTCAGTCGATTGTTTTGAAGGTTCTCATTTTTTTTTCCATCTCATTCCATTGACTTCATCTCAGACAAACTCAAAACAACCAAACGGTGGGGGACAGGATGGCATTGGGTGGTAAAAGTAATTTCTACATTTTTTTTTTTTAAATATTTGGTTGAATAATTTTAATCTTTTAGTTTTTTTTTTTTTTTTTTTTTTCAATTCGTGATGATTGCCAAAGGCCTATCTCAAACATCATTCTTAGGTATCATTCTCTTATCAAAACAAAGCATCTCTATATGTTTTTTGATTCAAACACTTTAGAAGTTTTTTGTTTATTGTTTTTTTTTTTTTTTAGGAAACATTTTAGTAGTTGTAAATGTAATTTTGGACTGATTATTGTTTTAATGTATTTTGGAATCTGTAATAAGGTGTTCACTTCGCTATGCAACCCTCTAGTAAGGCTAATATCCCGCTCATCACCACCAATATAGAAAATCAATGAGACCGGTTGAAAATTCAATAGACAGACTATTACTACAAATAAATATTAGTGTTATAGTCTTTGTTACTAGAATCCGCAATAGCCTCTAAGATCCGATAGTAATAGTATGGTCGAACAATTCAAAAATGAATCGTTCGACCATACTATCCATTTTTATTATTGTAATCTAGAAAGATACAAACTGAATCGAGATCAATCTACAATATGTATATGGATCTTCATAAATGTTAGTATCAATTAAATATATGGAATGTACATAGTATCTCAATTCTATTTCTTTGCTTCATCTATTTGTTTCCTTATCCACCCAGGTTTTCGGGTATCCAATACCCGGATTTGTTTTTAATGGAAATTTGCAATGATTTTTTGGTATAGGTTTTTTTCTTACTATTTTTAGCCTTTTTCTTTTCTTTTCTTTTCTTTTCTTTTTGGTTTTTTAGAATATATTAAGTAAGTATTAAATACACTATGATTATTACCAAAAATAAATGCTTTTGAATTCCAATTATTCTTATAAATGATAATAAATAAATATTTTTCAAAACAATAACAATTGTTATACCAAATTAATGGTAATCCCTTTTTTTTTTTTATGGAATCAATGGTAAATTTTAAAAACATAGCAATGGTAATATATTAATGATACTATAACAAAAAATTAATAAATAATAATTTTTATTCAAATATTAACGGTACTACATTAGAATATTAATTATTACACTCAATTCAATAGATTCTTTTTCTAAATATATGAAATTCACTCATAATTCCACTACTATTTGCCTCTCCATAAAAGTCTTCACCTTTATATAATTTTTATTGAATCATCTAAGAGACAAACGTGTGAAAAAAAAATCTAGAAATTAGTTTATTTAAAAAATGGAATGTTTTTAGAAAATAAATGTAAAATATTACATTATTTGGTAAATTTAAAAGACAAGCCATAATTTGACAAAAAAAATTTAGTAAATAACCGATCAATAGGTAATCAAAATGCAATCACGTAAAAATGAGATAGTGAATAAGAAGGTTTACAATATTTGGGAAGTTTAAAAGACAAGCTATAAATTTTATTTTATTTTTTTGCCAAAGCTATTAAGTAGTTATTAATTATAATAATTTTTATTAATATAATTTTTTTCCTAAATCCAAAATCTACACGTAATCAAGAGGCAATCACATAATTAAGGGTATAGTGAATAATTTGTTTTAACCAATCTCATAATTGATTTTTAATTATTAAGTATTTTTTTTTTTTTGAAGTGTTACATTATTTGGTAAGTTTAAAAGACAAGTCGTTTTTTTCCAACAAGCCATAAATTCGTATTAATTATTTTTTGTTTTTAAGTATTATTAATTAGTTGTAATATTTCAAAAAAAACAAAATGTACTCTTAATTAGTTATCTATACAATAAGTATTATAATATTTGGTAAGTTATTAATTGTAATAATTTTTAACAATATATATTTTTTAAAATAAAAAATCTATAGGTAATCAAAAGTCAATCAACGTAATTAATAGGATAGTGAATAAATTCTCTTAACCAATCTCATAATTGATTTTTAATTATTAAGTATTTTTTTTGAAGTATTACATTTTTTTGGTAAGTTTAAAAGACACTTCATAATTTTTTTTCAAACAAGCCATAAATTCGTATTATTTAGTTTTTTAAGTATTTTTAATTAGTTGTAATATTTCAAAAACAAAAATGTATTGTTAATTAGTTATCTATACAATATATATTATAATATTTGGTAAATTATTAATTGTAATAATTTTTTCCTAAATAAAAAAATTTATAGGTAACCAAGAGTCAATCACATAATTAATGAGATAATGAATAAATTCTCTTAACTAATCTCATAATTTATTTTTAATTATCAAGGTTTTCTTTTTCTTTTTGTTGTTGTTGAAATATTACATTATTTGGTAAGTTTAAAAGACAAGCCGTAATTTTTTTTTTCCAACAAGCCATAAATTCGTATTAATTAGTTTTTTTTTAAAGTATTTTTAATTAGTTGTAATATTTCAAAAAATATATATTGTTAATTAGTTATCTATACAATATATATAATAATATTTGGTAAGTTATTAATTTTAATAATTTTTAATAATATATTTTTTTCCTAAATAAAAAATATATAGGTAGTGAAGAGGCATTCATGTAATTAATGGAGTAAATTCTCTTAACCAATCTCATAATTGATTTTTAATTATTAAGTAATTTTTTTTAAGAATTACATTATTTGGTAAGTTTAAAAGACAAGCCATAAATCTTTTTTCCAACAAACCATAAATTCATATCTATTGTTTTTTTTTTTTTTTTTTTTTTCCAATGGCATTATGCTATGTCTATGGCATTCGGTTTAGGTGATCGAATTAGCTTGCTTGGAAAAAAAAAAATCAAACTTTATCAAATTTTAAATTTTATGTTATTGAGAATCGATTAACGAAGCTTTTGGTGAATTGAAAGCATCTTTTTAGAAATACATTTAAATCAACTTATTTGGTGTTCAATTGTATCTTTCTAATCAAAATATTATTATAATTCCCCATCTTTCTCTAACCAATATATATTGCAATGTTCTAATATCCACTAATTCTCTATTATTAACTATATTAAATTTCTGATATCACTTAATGTTATCGATGTACAGATTCAATTGATTATATAGATATATCAACATGATAATCTCAATTAAAATGTTTCATATTCCACTAATAACTCTTCATTTTCCCTTGTTTTCTAAAGTTTTAAATTTCACTAATAACTCTTCAATGTCCATCATTTTTCTATAAAGAGCCCTCACACGTGTCAATGCTAGAATAGAGTGATACATTTTTTTTGTGTAAAGGTACATATTCTTTTGATTTTGTTTTGTTTCCATTCTTTAATATGTTAATAATTGTATAAATTTTTTTTTTTTTTTTTACCTATATAATTTTTTTTTTTATTGAATAATACCTATATAATTGTTAGAGATTAATTTTATGTTTTTTCCTAAAAAAAGAATAATTTAAATAGAAAAAAAAAAGTTAGAGATCGGTTTTTATTTATTTATTTTTATAAACACTTACTGATATTTCAGTTGTTGATTTGGATTTTATAAACAATATTTGATCTTCTTTTATTATATCTTCTTTTATATAATTGTTTTTAAATTATTTTGAGTATAAACTAATATTATTTAGTGTTGCATGCACCCCTATTATAAATATAGAATATATTTCTACTTTAAAAAAAAATGATATAAACAGAAAATATTTTTTTTTTAAAGCTTGCGAACATTGTTTACGGTTTTTTATTTTTATTTTAATATTTACTAATATCGTACAATATTTTCTTGATATTAATTGGAATAGATAAAACATAGAAATTACTAAAGAAACAAATAAAGAAATCAAAAAATAAATAAAAAGTATAGACAAGGATAAAAAATTTTTTAAAAAGTTTAAGCTATTGATTTCTACTTATCTTATAATTTAGATTTTATGGGCAGCAATTTATCATTTTATCTACTTATCTTATAATTTAGATTGAGCTTAGAAAACAAAGTAATTAAAAAAAAAAAAATGAAACCAGAAATTGTAGATAAAGATAAAAAAATTTAAAAAAAAAAATTGAAGATAAAGATAATGTTTCAGCCATTGATTTCTATTTGTCTTATAATTTGGATTTTACAAACAACATTTGCTCTTCCTTTATTATATATATATATATATATATATATATATATATATATATAATTTTTTATAATTTTTTTTGAATGTGAACTAATATTATGTAGTATTGCATGCGGCCTTATTATAAGTATAGAATAGATTCACGCTTTAAAATATATATATATAATCTAGAGAAATACCCCATGATTGTTTTTCATCACTAATGCATCCAATATCTTAGACTAAAAAGTTAAATCATTAAAATATTATTGTGTTACATTTTATAGTTCCCACACATCGTGTGGGATGCAATCTAGTATATATGTATAATAGAGTTTCATAGCGCCACATGTCGCCATGAGAGAGTTTCGGAATTAAATACTACACAAATAATACTTGTAATTAAATTCTATATATTCTTTTCTATTTTTCCTATTCATTGTTATTATTATTATTATTATTAAATGGGTGCAATAATAATACAATGAATTTTAAGGTTTTACTTTCTTAATTACAGCCGCATATTTAATTGAAGTGAAAGGTTATTCTATATATATACATTGAACTCCTATAATTATCCTTCAAGAAACTTGAGAAGTTCGAAACGTAGTACATTGAATTGGAATTGAAGGAAGCTTGATAGTCTGCCATAAATAATATAATAGTTGCTCTTAAATTTAAGAGTGACTTTTGACTTTTCGTTTGCATATATAGTTGGTGACTGACACCCTTTATATATAGAGAAGTAGAAAACTTTAATACAATATCTTATCAAAGATTTTTGTTTTATGTGTTGTAGACTATAGTCTTTTTTTAGTTTTGATTGAGAGTTTCTAATAAAATTGAGGTGTCAATTAGCTTCATGCATGAGATTTCTTTGTATGGATCATTAGTGTTGGAAAGTTGTGATTTATGAACACTAATATCTCAAGGATCTAAAAGAATTTATGATACTTTTCACAAATCCATCAGTTAAGGTACACCTTTTTGTTTTATGATTTTTTTTTTTTTTTTTAATGTTTAAAAACCGTTTAGAATCCAATCCCAAGTAATTTCATAGTAGTTCAAAGATTAGAAATAATATAAATTGAAAAAAAAATGTTTTATATTCTTTTCATGCAAAATATATAAATTGTGAGGATTGTGGTATGTTTATTTGTATAAATAGTGAGGATTTTGTTTTGTTTTTGGTTTTTACAAGGCTGTCTTATATTCACACTGTTTCTGGAAATTGCCATAGGGATTTGAAGCCTCCAAACCTTTTGGTATGTTTCTCTGAACAGTAACTAATAAGTCATAAATTTATAAAAGTTGTGGTTGTTTCTGAGAAATTATTGGCTATCTAAAGGTTGATCCTCTTACTCACCAAGTTGTGATTTGTGAATTTTGAACAACTGGTATGTTGTCTCTTTTTTCTGCCTTTCTCTTTAACTTGTATTTCTGTTAATACTTGCTATTTACATATGTATGAATCATACTGTATGATGTATATTAATTTTTTTTAATGCAATATAATTTCCCAGGGCATGTTTGAGTCAATCACAAGTCTATAAACTTAAACTGAAATTTACAATCCAAATTTGGAGCAATCGCCCAGATATACAAAACAACAGATTTGGTTACATGATTACTGCTAATATATAGCTTCGAACATACAAAATGATCAGGGAACGAATGAATTATAAACAGTTTTTATTTTGGTGTTGATTTTTACTCTATTTTTAATTCAAGTTGTTTCCAATTGAAATCGGTATTACCTTCTATTTTATATTATAACTTTCCAATAGAACCAAACCCATGTGTTCTTCAAATTTATTTTTTTCAATATGCTTGCCTTCATATTTGTATGTTTTTGCATGTATCAAATTACACATATATGTATATTTTTCTTCTTCATTTAAATTTTTTTTTTTTAAATATTGAATTTCACGGGGTTTATCTATTAGATTTTTCTAACTATAATAAACTATTTTTAATAAAGCCTGTGCATCGCATGGATTGACACACTAGTGTATATATATATATATCTAAATAATGTAGTAAAATGGTACCTCACCTTGACATGTGTTGTCTTGTAGAGGCTTTGACATTTAATTTTTATTGATTAGTAGGTGTGAAATAGGAGGAGATTTATTATTGTTGATTAATGTTAATTGATTAGTTTTTTTTTTTTTTTTTTTTTGAATGTTTTAAGTGCCTTAAGTCAGTTTATGAATTATTTAGTTGTCCAATTATTGTCATTTGCATCAATTTTTGATTTTTTTAGCTACTCAATTATTGCATGTGAAATAGGAGGAGATTTATTATTGTTGATTAATGTTAATTGATTAGTATTTTTTTTTTTTTTTTGAATGTTTTAGCTGCCTTGAGTTAGTTTATGAATTATTTAGTTGTCCAATTATTGTCATTTGTATTAATTTTTTAATTTTAATTTGCTCAATTATTGCATTAATTTATATAGTTATTACTTGAGTCAATTTAGGAAATTTTTAGGCATCCAATTCTATGACTCTCTATTTTCACGGTTATTACGGCCAAATATTATTGTTCCCAATTTTTAACTGCCCAATTATTACATTAATTTACTTTGAGTCGGTTTTAGTTGACTCTCTATTTTCATATTAACGGGATTCAATTGTTTTTAATTTTCTATTTCCACCAAAACTAACTGATTTAATGATTTTAAACTCTCCATTTCCTTAGATGTCAGGTATTTCCACCAAACTCTTCATTTTTCCCTGTTTTCTAAAGTTATAAATTGCACTAATAATTCTTTAATATCCATCGTTTTCTATATAGAGTCCTCACACGTGTAAATGCTATAATAGATTGATGCATCTGTTTGCGTAAAGGTACATATTCTTTTGATTTTGTTTTGTTTCCATTTTTTAATATGTTCATAATTGTATAATTGTTTTTCAATTTTGTGTAGATTGATATTGTTCCTACAACCATACATAGAAAGGTACATTCTTTCCTTTTTTTACCTATATAATTGTTAGAGATTAGTTTTACGTTTTTTTTGTTTTTTTTTTGTTTTTAATACTTACTGATATTTCGGTGTTGATTTGGATTTTATGAACAACATTTGATCTTCTTTTATATAATTGTTTTAAAATTATTTTAAGTATAAACTAATATTATGTAGTATTGCATGCGGCCCTATTATAAATATAGAATAGATTTCTACTTAAATATATATATATATATATATATATATATATATATAAACAGAAAATAATTTTAAAAAAAGCTTGAGAACATTATTTACGTTTAAAAAATAATTATTATAAATATAGAATAGATTTCTACTTAAAAAATGATATAAACAAAAAATAATTATAAAAAAAAAACTTGAGAACATTTTTTACGTTTTTATTTTATTTTATATATTTTTAAATACTTACTAATATTGTACAATATTTTCTTGATATTAATTGGAATAGATAAAACATAGAAATTATAAAAGAAACAAATAAAGAAATCACAAAAAATAAAAAAAGTATAGACAAGGATAAAAAAAAAAAAAAAAAAAAAAATTTAAGTTGTTGATTTCTACTTGTGTTATAATTTTGATTTTATGGACTACAATTTATCATTTTACCTACTTATCATATAATTTAGATTGAGATTAGAATACAAAATAATTCAAAAAAAAAAAAATTAACTAAACTAGAAATTATAGATAAAGATTAAAAAAATTAAAAATTGAAAATAAAGATAATGTTAAAAAATAAGTCCCTGTTCAATGTTTTCGGTTGGAGAAAATAAATCTTTTCTTTACACAATCCTTAGTAAAAATAAGAAAAAGGTTTTTTTTTTTTTTTTTCTTTGATATAATTCATCGGTGTGTGCATGCATCAATTCGGATATGGACTTATTTTTTTCTTTCTTATTTTATATAATTGTTTATAAAAAAAAAAAATTGAATATGAACTAATATTATGTAGTGTTGCATGCGACCTTATTATAAGTATATATAAAATAGATTTCTGTTTTTTTTTTAATAATATAAAAAAAATTATGGATCAGTGTTTGCTGTTTGTTTTATTTTTAATATTTACTAATATCGTATTATATTTCTTAGTATTAATTGGATTTGATAAAACATATAAATTACAAAAGAAACAACTAAAGAGATAAAATAAAATAAAAATGTAGATAAAGATAACACTATTTAACAATTAGCTTGACTTTTATTTCCATTCAAATTTTGTGATTGATGATAATTGATAATTTTAGATGTCTCCTAATCATGTATATAGTATTTTTAAAAGTATATTAGCAAAGGCTGCCCTGATTAGATTTTAATTTTTTTTTAATTTTTTTAAGAAGGTCCGATTAGATTTGGTAAAGATAAAAACTAAAAATACCGAAATCGGAAAAAAAAAAATTGTACATAAAGATAAGAAATAAAATAAAAAAAAAATTTAGTTGCTGATTTCTATTTGTCTTATATTTTGGATTTTATGAGCAACATTTGTACTTCTTTTATTATATTTTCTTTTATATAATTGTTTTTAGATTTTTTTGAATAAATACAAATATTATGTAGTGTTGCATGCAGCCTTATTATTACAATACATAATATTTATATACTTTAGATGCCTTTCACAAAAACTTTTCAAATTTCAACATTTATAATGGAAGGAAAAAAGGTACATGTCAGTTAATAATATAGCAATTTATATGCATATTTTCCTTCATGGATCAGGATCCTCTACCCATCTAATTTATGTTCATCTTTTACATATCTATGTACATGTGTCAACCAAACAAATAAATGGACTGGATTAGATTTCTATATTTTTTTTCATCTCTCTCCTCCAAACGAAAACATTTACATTGGACTCCACTTTCACTCTCTCTCCTCCAAACGGCTTATGAGTTTTTTTTTTTTCCTCTCATCTTCTTCTGATGCACTCTCTTTCCATTTTTTTTTTTTTAGAATTAATGGTAATATATTAATGATAACATAAAAAAATTAAAATAATAATATTATTTAATCAAATATTTATGGTAACACATCAAAACAAAAATTACTGCATTTAATTCAATGGATTCTTTTTCTAAATACATGAAATTTACTAATAATTTTTTTTTTTATAAATGGTAATAAATAAATATTTTTGTTAGATAATAAAAAAAAATCCACTACTATTTGCATCTCGATTAAATTCTTCACCTTATTTTATTTTATTTTTTATTGAATCATCTATGAGAGCGACACGCAATTTTTTTTTTTTTTTTTTTTATAGAAATAAGTATATTAAAAAGCTGGAATGTCTTTGGAAAATAAGTGTGGAAAAATAAATTAATTTATCACTAGGCTTAACAATAACCTCTATGAAGTTTTTTTTTTTTTTTTTAAAAAAATTGAATATCTTTATTAGTATTTCTAGAATAAGTGTTTATATATAAATTTTTTTTTTTAGAAATTGTATTTTGAGTGAATTGGGATGTATTTAGAGGTTTTAAAATTTTAATTTATTAAAATGAAATGTCTTAAGAAAATAAATGTAAAAAGAAAAAAAAAATGATTGTAAATAGTAAATCTCAATAGTTATTTATCTCTATATAATTATAAATATTTATAATTCTTTTTTCTATTTTTACCCTTTTTTTTTCTTTCTTATTGTTTAGAGTGTATTAAATATGAATTAAATACACTACGGTTATTTTCAAAAATAAAAATTTTTAATTTTTTTTATAAATGTTAATAAATAAATATTTTTCAAAACAAATTAAAATATTAATTGTAATTTCAAATCAATGGTAATCCATTTTTATGGAATTGATGGTAAAATTTAAAATTATATCAATGGTAATATAATAATAACTTTTTTTTCATAACCAAAAATTACATTAATTGAGGGTTGAGACTCTCCATCTCTTTAAGAAAAAAAATAAAAATTATATGATTATATTAAATCAAGTTTTCCGATATTAATGATGATAAAATTGAAATTATGATATAGTGTATTGATTTGTTCTTTAGAATTACAATTAATAATAATTTAAGCCAATTTATACTTATATATATTAATAGAAGGTTGAGACTCTCCATCTCTTTGGAGAAAATAAAATTAGATTATTATATATTAAAATTAATAACTAATTAGTAAGAATATTATATATATTAATAATAATTTATTTTCAACCATTCATTTTTCAATCCATTTTCTATAAATTGGCGGTTGTTTTCTACTCTTTCAGGTTTCAAGCACACACAGGTACTCTTTTTTATATATATATATTTTTTTATGCTTTGCAATATAATTTGTCATTTCATGTGTTTTGTTTTTTTGTTGGGTATGTCGAGTGATTTAGATTAGATCTCGAAAGTTGGATTTTTTTTATTTTTTTTATTTTTTTATTTTTTATATTTATGAGTTGATTATGTTTAAAAATGTTGATATGAGTAATAAGTGTCAGTATTTTTTCATTTTCAGTGTAAAGTTTCAATTTTTTTTTGGGTTTATTTATTTAATGTTTATTGATATGTTTCTCTGTTTCGATCAACACGTATTGATATCATTCATGGCTAATGAAAAAAGTGTAATTCAAAGTAGACATTAGAACCGTGAGTGTTGTGATATGAAATATGAGATAAATCAATTTGGATTATTTTAATGCGAATATATAGCAAATGAGAGGTTGTTAACGGAGATAACGGAGTGTGAATAAGAGCATTCTATTTGAAAAGAATGATGGCCACAAGGCCACAACTAGGAGAAGAAGATTAAGGAAAAGAAGGAGCGAAAGAGAAAGGTGGACATGATCGAATATCCAATTGATTGAGAAGAGAATAAGTGAATAGACTCCAAAGTCGCCAAAACAAAGCAAATAATCAAAGCATCAATGATATTTACAAACTCGATCTATTGATGGAGATTTAGATCGGTGAAGATCTATATCTCAACCATTTTTATTTTTATAGCATAATCTATTACCAATTCAACACAAATTGGCAAGCTCATTTTAATAAGGATCTCTTATAATATATTTACCCTAAAAACAGACGATAAACATACAATATTTAAATAATTAATTTAAATGTAAGTTTTTAATACATCAATGAAGCAAAATACTAGCGGTTGAGATATAAAATGTAAAGTAAGAATATATATATATATATATATGAATATTTTTCTCCTTTGTACACATTGATGTAGTAATGTTAGTATAATACTATTCATGTATCAATGTTAATTTCAATTTATATTTTATAATGCCCGCACATCATGTGGGCTACAAGCTAGTATATATATATATATTTGTAGCTTTTTTACTACTTTTAATGTGGTTGCGACATTTGTCCTTCTTTAAATGTTACTATTATTTTTATAATAATAATGATAATAATAGCATTTTTCCTACTTTTGATGTAGTTTCGACACGTGTCCTTCATTAACTGTTATTTTATATAGTTTCGACACGTGTCCTTCATTAACTGTTATTTTATATAATAATAATAATAATAATAATAATAATAATAGCATTTTTCCTACTTTTGATGTAGTTGCGACACGTGTCCTTCATTAACTATTATTTCATATAATAATAATAATAATTAATAGTCTTTTTCCTACTTTTTATATTGTTGTGACACATGTTCTTAATTAAGCATTATTATATTTTTATATACTATAAAAGCATTTATAATATAATATAATCATATCATATATATCTATATAATATAGTAAAATGGAACCTTACCTTGACACATGTCGTCGTGAGGGAGTTTTGGACTTAAATACTATATATTCATTTCTATTTCTATACCTATATAATCTCCTATAATTGAGCCATTAATTATTATTATTATTATTTTAACTTGACCATTAATTAGTTGTTTTGTTTATTAATATTATTATTATATATAATATTTATACTCCATAATTACAATATTTTAAGTCTTGCGTTAATTTCATTATCAGTTTCGTAATTGCAATTCTTATCGGTCATTTGATAGATTAGTTTTGGCTTGGTTTGTCTATTAATTTATCCATGATGGAGTTTTGATTTAAATGTTATGATGATCAATAATAAAAAGCCAAAACCCCATCATATTCTCCTGTAAATCTGACATTAAGTTTTGTCAATTAAACCACATAATCATAATATGTCTATCACAATCTTTACTTAAAAGCCCTCTCCTCTTCCTCAATTTTCTCTATAAAAACCATCCAAAATCTCTTATTTTTTACATCCCATTCCATTGACTCTCCATCACAGACAAACTCAAAACACCCAAATAGTGGGGGATTGGATGACATTGGGTGGTAAGAGTAATTTCTACATTTTTTTTTTTAAATATTTGATTGAATAATTTTAATCTTTTTTTTTTTTTTTTTCCTTTCAAGTCGTGATGATTGCCAAATGCCTATTTCAAGCATCATTCTCAGGTATCATTTTCTCATTAAAACGAAGCATCTCTATATGTTTTTGGATTCAAACACTTTAGAAGTTTTTGTTTATTGTTTGTTTTTTTAGGAAACACTTTAGTAGTTGTAAATGTAATTTGGACTGATTATTGTTTTAATGTATTTTGGAATCTGTAATAAGGGGTTCACTATGTTGTTCGCTATGCAACCATCCAGTAAGGCTAACATCCCGCTCATCACCACCAATGTAGAAAATCAATGGGACCGGTTGAGAATTCAATAGATAGATTATTACTACAAATAAATATTAGTGTATAGTCTTTGGTTCTAAGTCTAACATTGTACGTCTGTATTGCCTCTTTAAAACATTGTATCCACTCGGGTTTTCGGTTATCTAATAACCGGATTTGTTTTTAATGGAAATTTACATCGAATTTTTTTGTACAGGTTTTTTTTTTCTTACTATTTTTAGCCTTTTTGTTTTGTTTTATTTGGGTTTTTTAGAATATATTAAGTATGCATTAAATACACTATGATTATTACTAAAAATAAATGTTTTTGAATTTTAATTATTCTTATAAATGATAATAAATAAATATTTTTCAAAACAATATCAATTGTAATACCAAATTAATGGTAATCCGTTTTTTTATATGGAATTAATGGTAAATTTTAAAAACATATCAATGGTAATATATTAATGATACCATAACAAAAAATTAAAATAATAATTTTTATTCAAATATTAACGGTACTACATTAGAACATTAATTATTACATTCTATTCAATAGATTCTTTTTCTAAATATATGAAATTCACTCATAATTCTTTTTTTATAATTGGTAATAAATAATTTTTTTGTAAGATAATAAAACAAATATCTCCACTACTATTTGCCTCTCCATAAAAGTCTTCACCTTTATATTTTTTTATTGAATAATCTAAGAGACAAACCGAGTGAAAAAAAAAATCTAGAAATTAGCTTATTAAAAAAAAAAAAGGAATATTTTTAGAAAATAAGTGTGAAATATTACATTATTTGGTAAGTTAAAAGACAAGCCATAATTTGCTAAAACAATTTCGTAAATAACTTATCAATTGGTAATCAAAATGCAATCCCGTAATCAATGGGATAGTGAATAAGAAGTTTTACATAATTAATGTATTTTTTTCCTAAATCCAAAATCTATAGGTAATCAAGAGGCAATCACTAATTAATGGGATAGTGAATAAGAAGTTTTAACCAATCTCATAATTGATTTTTAATTATTAAGTATTTATTTTTTAAATTATTACATTATTTGGTAAGTTTAAAAGACAAGCCGTAATTGTTTTTTCCAGCAAGCCATAAATTCGTATTAATTAGTTTTTTTTTTTTTTTTTTTTTTTTTTTGAAGTATTGTTAATTAGTTGTAATATTTCAAAACACAAATGTACTCTTAATTAGTTATCTATACAATAAATATTATAATATTTGGTAAGTTATTAATTGTAATAATTTTAATAATATATATTTTTTTCTAAACAAAAAATCTATAGGTAATCAAGAGTCAATCACATAATTAATAGGATAGTGAATAAATTCTCCTAACCAATCTCATAATTGATTTTTAATTATTAAGTTTTTTTTTTTTTTTTTTTTTTTTTTTTTTTTTTTTTTTTGAAGTATTACACTATTTGATAAGTTTAAAAGACAATCCATAATTCTTTTTTCCAACAAGCCATAAATTCGTATTAATTAGTTTTTTTTAAAAGTATTTTTAATTAGTTGTAATATTTCAAAAAAAAAAAAAGTATTGTTAATTAGTAATCTATACAATATATACTATAATATTTGGTAAATTATTAATTGTAATAATTTTTATAATATAATTTTTTCCTAAATAAAAAATCAACAGTCAATCACGTAATTAATGAGATAATGAATAAATTTTCTTAACTAATCTCATAATGTATTTTTAATTATTATTATTATTATTATTATTATTATTATTATTAAGTATTACATTACTTGGTACGTTTAAAAGACAAGCCGTAAATTTTTTTCCTAACAAGCCATAAATTTGAATTAATTAGGTTTTGTTTTTTAAAAGTATTTTTAATTAGTTGTAATATTTTTTTTTAAAAAAATGTATTGTTAATTAGTTATCTATACAATATATATTATAATATTTGGTAAGTTATTAATTTTAATAATTTTAATAATATAATTTTTTTCCTAAATCAAAAATCTATAGGTAATTAAGAGCCATTCAGGTAATTAATGGAATAAATTCTCTTAACCAATCTCATAATTGATTTTTAAGTATTAAGTATTAATTTTAAAAAAAAATTATTAACCAAATCTGGTGCACAAAGTTATGTGGCATCACTATAATCCATTCATTTAAATCATGCAAATTTAATACAATTTAAATTATTTGGTAAGCTTAAAAGATAAGCTATATATATATATATATATATATATATTTTTACAACAAGCCATAAATTCGTATTAATTAGTTTATTTTTAAGTATTGTTAATTAGTTGTAATACTGTATTTCAAAAAAAAAAAAAAAAAAAAAGTCGTGTTAGTTAGTTATCTATATAATTTATATTAGAATATTTGGTAAGTCATTAATTGTAATAATATTTAATAATATAATTTTTTTTTTTCTAAATAAAAAAATCTATAGATAATCAAGAGCCAATAATGTATTTAATGGGATAGTGAATAAATTCTCTTAACCAATCCTATAATTGATTTTTAATTATTAAGTATTTTTTTAAGTATTACATTATTTGGTAAGTTTAAAAGGCAAGTCATAAATATATTTCATTTTTCTCTTAAGAAAAAGACAAGCCATAAATCTTTTTTCCAACAAACCATAAATTCGTATTAATTAGTTTTTTTAAATATTGTTAATTGGTTGAAATATTTAAAATATATATATTGTTAATTAGTTATCTATATAATATATAAATTATAATATTTGTTAAGTTATTCTATTTTATTTTGGTTCATTAAGAGAATTTATTTATTATCTCATTTGTTATGGAATTAACTATTTATTTTTAGCTCACATGGATTACAGCTTGAGAACTGAAATTTTGTTTTTTGAAGATCCTCCCTACGAGATTGCTAGCATCTTTGATGATGATTGCAGAGGTGTTACGTTTGTTAGGCAGTGTGCTGCCCCTGTTTCTCCTATTTCTTAGTTTTTGTTTTTTTTGGGTTGTTGCCCTCCTTTGCACCAAAAAAAAAAAAAAAAAAAAAAAAAACTATTTATTTTTATTCATTATCCCATTAATTAATTAAAAGTAAAAAATCAAGCTAACCTTTCATATTCAATTTGGTAAAAAATAAAACATTTCCTATTCAATTATCTTATTTTTATTACCTTTTATATAATTGTAGTTGGGTTTGAAAGGCTTGCTAATTTCTACCCAAAATAAAAGGTCAAAAACTCTCTTTCTCTATTGATATGTTTATTTTTTTTGTTTGTTTATCACTCAATCCAGACACTCTAACTCCAATGTTTATTTGTCATCTCAGAGGGTTCCTTCTCTTCCGGTCACCACCTGTCCAAATCCGCACAACCCACCAAATCCATTAAGGTTTATCATTTATAATTTCATGTTTTTCTATTGCATTTTTTTTTCTTAAAAAAAGCTTATATTTTGATGTGTTATATCATATTTAGGATTCATGGATCTCCATTGTGTGTTCTAAGTATAAGTGAACATGTGATTTGAGTTGGGCATTCAAGTTTTTTATTTATTCTATTTTATTTTATATATTTGTGTATGGTTCATATAATACAAATTGTAAGACATTGTCATGCATATCTCTGCGTACTATCTCATATTTATTTTGTATTGAATCATATTAGAGCAATCAAAGAAATGGTTTTAGCCTTTTAGATATTGCTTATCGTAGAATCACCTTGGTATTTTTTTTTTTATATAAATATTTTTTTTTTCGGTTTTAGTTAAAATTATAGTGTCCATGTTTGTATTCAATAGGCACAGGCACAGGTGATTGGTCGGTTAGTCTCTAAGATTAATCCGTGATTTTACGTTATCGCGTATAAGGATTTGATCATGTTCAGAGCTCTATCTACCACTATTTAGGTATTTATATAAATAAGATAGGTTTTAAACTTTTAATATATACATCTCTTATTTTTTTTTAATTATTATTATTGTCATTATTATTATTATTAAATTGTGATAGATTTGTTTAACTTGATTTTCTTTGCAATTTGATTTTGTCAGAGACTAGGGATTGAATTAGAACATCAACTTAGAGAGTATAAAGCAATGATTTGGAATTATTTGAATTAGAATTTTCAAAAAAATTATTAAATTTGTGGTTGAAAGTTTTATTTTGTATATTTCAAATGTAATTGCAAAAATATATAATCGAATGATTTTTTAGTGTCCTTTTCTTTCTAATATATGTTAATTCCATCCGTAAAATTACACATGAAAGTAAAAATAGAAAATACACACGAAATTTTTTTAAAATATAAATTCAATAACTATTACGTTATGTTTTACCATGCCCGCACATCGTGCGGGCTGCATACTAGTATATAATAATAATAGACTTTCACAGCGCCACATGTCGCCGTGAGAGAGTTTTGAATTTAAATGCTACACAAATAATACATGGAAAATATATATATATATATATATATATATATATTATAATAAATATTTATCTTTTAACTCATGCAAATAAACATATTTAATAATGATTAAATATATTTAAGAATATTAATAAATAATTATCTTTTTAGACTTCCAATTAAATCAATTTAAACGGTTTTAATAATTATTATCATCTCTAGGAAGCTCTTAAGGTATCGAATACCATTAATAAACAAGACTTTTTATTTCCACCACTACCAAGAACTGATTAATTGGTTATATATATATATAAAGTTGAGAATTCTGACTTCCAATATGATCCGGTCAATCTCCATACAACAATTTCTAGGTATGTCAATCTTTTTTTCTTTTTTTTTCTTTCTTTCTGCCTCATGCTTTTGTTTATATCTTTGTAGATATTGTTATATAGAACCACATCCATATTCTGATTTCAGCTGAAAATATTTTATGGGTTTTTTTTTCTTGGATGCACATAATTTTTCTTTCTTTTTTTTTTTTTTTCATTTGCTTGGAAGAGAAAGAGATAGAAAACTTGGCTAACTTTGAGTGTGGAACATGATAGGCTTGGATAGAGAAGAGTTTGATTATAGAAGAAGAAGTGGGCGAATGTGGAAATAGCCATTAATATTCAAAGTGGATATATGGTGGTAAGCAGTGATGTGCAAAACAAGTCCAAAATGAAGTTTCCATCGGTGTTTATTATTAATATATTTTATGGTAGGCACATGTTAATAACAATTCTTGCCACCAAAAATTTGTGTTAAACAAAATTACACAAATATCATGTCAATCCTTTTAGTGATAATTCAATTTCTTTTTAGTTAGAAGCCATATGCTTTTGAAGCCCGCACACGAAAGATTCAAACTATTAGATCACAGCATCACGACATTTGTTCCATGTGGAAAAGAATATTAATTATGTTCTTTTTTTTTTTTTAAGGATAAATTATGCACGCTCTCTTTGATCCACCGCAATAATTGTTTTCTCATATTAGTAAAAGGGAATTTTTATATTGTATCATTCTAAATCTTTCATAGATCTTTAACTATTACTCTTAATTTAGCAGTAAAAACAAAAACAAAATGCCGGCCAATTGTGTTGTTTCATTTTAATTATTTTAATTATCTTTTAAATATAATTGTATTACTTTTGATTTAGGAATATTTTTGTATTATTTTAACTATCGATATAATAACCATAATAACTTCATAAATATATTTTGTAATTTATATTTGACAATACCCACACACAGCAAACTAGAATTTTTTGTAATAATACATGTAGAGATCTGAGACATGAACTTCAATTATTTACAAATTGTTAACAGTATGAGCATTCCTATCACATAACAACAAATTATAACATATTGAGGTTAACATGACTTAGGTAATTAAAGAAAAAACTATATGTTCATTATGTTTAAACATGTTTGTATCAAAAATTTCAACAAATAATTTTTAATACAAAGCCCGTGCAACGCTCGGATTGGAAAACTAGTATATATATAATAATAGAGTTTCACCAGTGCCATATGTCGTCGTGAGAGAAGTTTGATATTAAATATGATTAATATATAATACATCAATAACAAAGCAAGAATGCCTTTTTTATTAAAAAATATAATATTCAATAATAATATCGATAAATACCTTAATCATCAACATCATAATTATGAATTGTTACTGATTCAATGCATTGATCCTTCATATCCTTATAATTGCTATGAGATTTTAGTAACCGGTTATATTCCTCTACTCATTTCCTTATTAATGTCTTTTTATCGTCTTTATATTTTTTAAATATTATTACTATTTATTTATCTTTTTGAATTCTTTCAATTAAACCTATTTAATAAATGATTAAATATATTTAAGAATATTATTAATAAATATTTATCTTTTGATATTCTTCCTATTAAATCAATTGAATATATAATTAAATATATTTTTATTAAATATTTAAAATTCTTTGACATTCCTCCAAAAAAATTTACCAACTCTACATCTATATATGCATGTAAGTATGTAACCCTCGATCCAATCTCTCAAACTAGATCACTGTAAACACTCTTTCTATTGTTTTGTGTGGTATATTTCTCTAAAAAAATTTCATGTTTAAACATCTCCAGTACAACTTTTTTTTTTTTTTTTTTTTCATGTTAATCTTTTATGTTCATAATCTAGATTTTTTATAATTGTAAACTGTTCGTGTTTATTTTAAATGATTATTTCTTTCATTCGATCATGAATTTCATGTGTTCATACATCTTTTTATATATGTACCACTGATTTTGTTTAATTCCCCCCACCACCGCCCGCCCCCCCCCCCCCCCCCCCCCCCCCCCCCCCCCCCCGTGTTTTTTTAGGAGATTTATATGGTTTTTACTACAACCATTGTTATCACTTAAAATGTACAACATTCGAACCTTAATCATGATTGTAAATTTCTCTCGATATATATATATATATATATATATAATCTTTTAGAGTTCATTCATATATTTTTAACCAATTTTTTTTTTTATCCGCTACTAATTTAGTTAAATTCCTAATTCCTAGGGTGTGTTGTTAAAGTTTTCTTACTTTTTTGTCTCTAGCCGTTATTATTATTATTTTTTATGAATTGTCTCCCTCCATTTATAACCCATATTTTATCTTCTATGTATCTAATATATTATTTAAAATTGGAAAGTTTAAACAAATGTGGAATAAAAATATAATCATAAAATTAAAACAATCTGTGTAAAAAAAAAAAAAAAAAAAAAAATCAGATTTAAAAAAAAAAAACAAATCTGGAAAATTAAAAAAGTATTCAAAAAATCAAAACAATCTGAGTAAACAAATAATTATAACAATATGGATTAAAAATAAAAAGGCTAATTTCACTTTTTCCTTTACAACAACAATAATAAATTAAATCAAGTGAATGACGTTATCAGAAAATTAAAAAACGTGGAATAAAAGTAATCAAATAATTTTAAAAAACAATCTGCCAAAAACGCTATCAGAAAATTTAAAAAGTTAACGAGTTACAATATTTGTAATTATATTCTTATTAATTACTAATTAATGTAATAATGTTTTTTTCATGGCTAAATAGATAGAGAGCCACGACCTTTATAATTATGTTAAACATAACTACCAAAAACATTTTAGGAAAATTTAAAAAGTTAAAGTGTCACACTATTTGTAATTATATTCTTATTAATTACTAATTAATAAGAACATAATTAAAAAGATATAGAGACACAACCGTTGTAATAATATTAATAATGATTATTAGATTTGTTTTAAATATTAGTAAGCCACTATCTATATTATGAATTTTAATTTAAATAATATCATTTAATATGATTAATTCGAATTTAATATTTGAACTTTGGGTTCAAATTTGTATTTGACTTTTATTTTTCCAAATTGACATGTGACTCTTATTAAATAAAATCATAAATATCGGAGACTTTTGTATTTTTGAAGAGTCTATAGACTCTAAATTTTTTTATTTCACTATAAAGCAACTCTTACATACAAAAATCCTAAATTTTTATTGGGAGAAATTTGTTGGGTTGCAATTGAGCCACCATTTCAGTAATTATGTTGCTTTACCACGTTATTCAATACACTTGGCACATTAATTTAGCCTAAATAGCTAAATTATATAATGAAATGAAAAATTAAGATAGAAAATAAGAAAAGTAAAAGCAAATTTTAAATGTATTTTTTAACAAAGCCCGTGCATCGCACGGGTTGACAAACTAGTAATAAATAATATAATACTTTTTATGTAGAAGTGACACATGGCAATTATAAATGTTATTTTTAATATATATTTTTTTAATATCATATCATATATATAATAACTAGGTAATTTCAAAAGACATTGATGTTTATTACTTAAATAATATTCGTATGAAATAGTCTAGAATAGTTTAATAAATAATATTTTTTAAATCATAATTAAAAAATATTCGTGAATGCATTAATCATTAATCTCTTCATTGTGAATTGTCATGCAATGCATTAATTGCTTCATTTCCTTATATATATATTCACCATTAGTTTTTGGTAACCGATGATAATAAATATATTCTCTATTAATTAGCTATTCATTGTAATAATATATATTATATAATACTTTTTTTTCCCTAAACAAATGAAAAGTTTCTTTTTCTCTCTCATAACTCAAATGTTTTATATTTATTAATTAGATATTATTTATGACAATATTAAAAAAAAAATTCAAAAGAAATTGAGAGTCTCTCCTTTCATGAAATAAATAACCATCCAGTAATCTTTATAAAATCTATTAATTAGCTATTAATATATATATATATATATATATATATATATAAAGTGATGGAGATCCTCCTTTTCTTACGACTCAAGTGTTTTATGTTTTATATTTTTATTCATGTAATAAAAAACCATCCATTAATCTATATAATACCCATTAATTAGTTATTAATTGTAATATATATTGTTTATAAACAGATGGAGAGTCTCTTCATCAATTAATCACAATATCAACAAATTTAAGTTAAACAACCCTTTATTTTCCAACCCTTCATTACCAATCCATTTTTGTAAATTAAAATTCACAATTGAAGAATGTGTTTCAATTCTTCCACAACTGGGTTTAGGGATTAGAGAGAAAGACCGGTGAGAAAGAGTTAGATTATAATAAGTGACTCTTTTTGTTTCTTTTCATTTTAAAATTATTCTTATTTTTATAATGACCATAATTGTATATATGATTGGGTTTGAAACCACATTGTTAAATATTTACTGATACATTGGTTGTATAATTGTGATGATTTTTTATTTTTTATTTATTTTTTATGGAATACAGAATACTTATGCACATCATTGCTTGAAGATGTTTGCACAAATTGATTTTGATAAGAATAAAACGATAGGTCCCACAACTAATAATCATATCAATGAAAGCTTGAAAGTTTAATTGTATGTTTTTAGCTTTCTTTCTTCTTGATTGCAGAAAATAAAAATAAAAACATTGAACCGTTGCCTAGATCTATTACGTGGAAAGCCGAAGAGAATTAGTCATCTTTGACTTTCTACATTAAACTAGGTTTCATCTACAAAGAGTATAAATAATTAGGTTGCTTACTTGTGTTTTATGTTAAAATTTCACAGTTTCCATACAATAACCGGGTTTCAGCTACAAAGATTAGAGATTGACCATTTTCACATTTATCAATTTGATTGGTTGCAAAATATTTTATTAAGTTGATTTTGTTATTTTTTTCGAATTTAATTCTTTTATTTCTTAAATCAATCAAGATCCTGTAAGAGTTAGGAGCAAGCTGAATGGGCGCAATTCCAGTCTTTGGCAAGAATTTGACGATGAAGGACTGGATGGATAAAGTTACCTCGCAAGAAAGCATGGCTTCATAAATGGCGACGGCTCCTGAAGATGGATTCCAAATGGCTCATTGAGCATTAAGTAAAAGATTAACGGATTCAGGGATGTCAAACCTCTTGATGTAACCATCAAACTCCCAACCGATGACAGCATTCACTTCAGTATCAAAGGTGGAAGGCTAGGTAGCCGAAAACCTCAGTATATGCACTTGGCGCCTTTTGGGAACATTCTCCAACTTGACCATTTGGGAAGGAATCTTCAAGTCGATTGGTGGAGGATCTTTATCAGTAGGTTTGGTAATATTATATGAATATGATGTGTTTGTCTAAATTTAATGAAATGTAAATATTTTGTTGTTCTAAGTAAGTGGTAAAAATACACATAATATTATGGTTTTTAACATTATAGAATTAAGTCATTTGTAAGTTTAAATAAATTTTTTTGAACTACAAATTTAAATAATTGTTTATGTATAAATTTTACAATGTATTTTTTATTTAGTAGTCCATTATTGATGACATCTTATTATTAAAAACTTAAACAAATAATATCATCAAGAATCATATAAAAATTTTGTTATTCTTAATCAATGCTTCGTATGCCTTTCACTGCACTTTATTACATCAATGTGTATGGAGGAGGAAAAATGAAAAATCATAAGAGTTTTCTCTCCGAATTTAATAAATTTAGTGTGAGAGTTTGTAAGCTATTAATTAAGCATTAGAAAATATTTATTAAACAAAAGCAGATAAATCCAACTATTAATAACTAATGAGTTGTCTTTGTAATGTTAGTGTGTAATGAGGAAAAAAAGAAGACATTTATACATATAATTTAGTCCAGGAAGCAAATATTTACTGGGTACGCCCTTGGGAATGGGGGTATGACTTGAACCCATAACCTTTTGGATGTAGGTATGAGAGGTTTATCACAGCCAACCTCATCTTGTTAATATATCTGATGATTAAGAATTCAAATTATGCATTTTACTAAAATGAGATTTCTATATTCGCAAATTGTTTTAATTTATATTAATAACGAATTATCCTCCTAGTAAAGGAAGATACAATAAATTATAATTGTAATAATTAGTAGTATAAAAAAGCAAACAGATTTTTCAATCAACAAATTAACCAAGTTTTCAAAATCAAGGAATCTTTGTATGAACACAATATTTATATTTTAGTAGTCTATGGTAAGATCTTGCCAAGTTCATGAATATAATTAGCGTGACAAAGTAGGAAAATATGAACCTCTAATTAGGTCAATGTAGGATAATGGGACTATCGTGGCAAGCCGCAATCATTAAATGGGATTAATATATGCAAGGATTAAAAAGGAAAATTTAATTAATAAATATACATTTTAATTTAAGCACTAATTAAATTAATTCTTCCGAATCCCCAAATCCAACAGCATGTGAAGTTACATTGATAATGGTGTGTCAAGAAGTATTAGAATAGAATTTCTTTCGGTACATTAATTTAAAGGAGAGGTCAACTATATATATATATATATAGTCTTTCTATTATCAGTTCGAACTGACAAAAGTTATATCAGTTCCTTGTATGTGGGTCACTGGATTTAAATACTTTAACTGACAAGTGCATACAGCCAAGTCAAAGTATTTAAATCTAGTGGCCCACATACAAGGAACTGATATAACTTTTGTCAGTTCAACTGATAATAGAAAGACTGTATATATATATATATATATATATACAGTCTTTCTATTATCAGTTGAACTGACAAAAGTTATATCAGTTCCTTATATGTGGGTCACTGGATTTAAATACATATATACAGTCTTTCTATTATTAGTTGAACTGACAAAAGTTATATCAGTTCCTTATATGTGGGTCACTGGATTTAAATACTTTGATTGACAAGTGCATACAGCCAAGTCAAAGTATTTAAATCTAGTGGCCCACATGCAAGGAACTGATATAACTTTTGTCAGTTCGAACTGATAATATAATTTCTGTGTGTATATATATATATATATATATAAATATGTTGCTATCTGCTGTCTATATATTGTCACTCACATGCTTATTATTCAAGTTGACGAACCGAAAAGATTGAATAATCAAATCTATGAAAAGAGTTTGCTATAAACCAACTAGAAAAATAAAACTGATTCACACTAGTATTATGACTTCCAATAAGAAAACATCTCGAAATTTACCAAGAATAAAAACAAGAAGCAAATTTGAGTTATTCAATTTTCAAAATGAATTCAACAAAACAAACCGAATCGAAAATAAAAGTCTTTACTAAAAGTATTAAGATTCGAAAATACTATCTATATAAAAAGAAAAACAAATGGCAAAAATTAAGTAAAATTTATCCATTCTCTTTAATCGGCTTTGTTTTTCAGGCAATTTTTGCTTTTGTTTTTATTTTTGGACGTACCGTACATAGCTATAGCATATCATGATATCAGCATATAAATACATGTGATATGTGTTGACCTTCAAAGTTATAGAGAATAAATTTAGGCATATATTATTAGAAATTCAACCATTTCGGGTATCAAAAACTGTACATCCATTATGTTCACAATTGTTCCATTTAGTCTTATCCTTCCATAGATCTTGCCATTATCAATTGCCTACTCTAACTAATTACAATATTTATGATCATCAAATATTCCACGAAATTTTACCAAACTATTGAATTAATTTATCCACACTTCATTGAAAATGATTAGGATTTTGACTCTACAAATCGGTATCACTAGAACTTTCTAACGATAGAACAAAAATAGTTGTTACACTATGATGTGTATCATTTTATGCTACGTACTTTTTATTTATTTATTTATTTATTTATTTTTAATAAATAACTTTTCTTATAACTATTAAGATTTCCCAATTTCAAATCAGAACTTAACTTGAGATTTACCTCTTCTGATAGTTCCAATAATTAACCTAGAGTAAACTCATGGAAACGAGTATATATACAATTTGTTTGATCCAAATTCTATTTTAAAAGAGATTGAACTATATATATATATCATAAGGGATTCCTTATTTTAATTTCGGTAAGGATCAATATGAAATCACATCGATTTGAATGAATTTTAATTTGATTTTTTTTTTTTTTTGTTGTAAATGATAAGTTTATTGAAATCTACATATGAATAAAATTTGAGAATTTGTCAAGTACTAAAACTATTTTTCTTGAATTTCCTATATTTCGCCTATTTTTCTGATGCTTTCATTTAAACAAATCGGTAAAATAATTTAAGTACTTGAAAAATTTTCAAATTTTATTCATAGGTAGATTTCAATGAACTTATCATCGATAAAAAAATTTCAAATCAAAATTTATTCAAATCGATGTGATTTCATGGTGGCCATTACCGAAATTAAAATAAGGGATTGCTTATGAGAAACTCATTGTATGTATTAGAATGCAAAGCACTCTTCTAATTAATTAATTATTGTAAAAAAATGAATACTCCAATTAAAGAAACAATAGGTAGATATCCATCTCAGCAAGTAATCAACAAAGTACAATTAGGTCTATATCCATGCCAAATTATGCACCGAAAGGATAAAACTTGGGATTCAAGACAGAGTACTACATGAGCATGACCACAAATATTATTGAAGTCAGTTGCTTCTTCTAAACATAATTCATCACAACTAACTCTAACTGTAACAGCTTTTTGGGTTTGATTAATTAGGACTAACACAAGTTCATCACATGGGCAGATTTCTTCTTCAACTTCCAATTAAAAATTTGTCATTAATAATGTCTGTTGACTAGTTATTTAAGGTATATCTTGAAGAACCTGCCATGCATCAAAAGCCTACAATAATAATGTCATTATATTCTGTTTAAACACCCCTACACTTTTCTATTAATTTAGAGTGTCACAGGCCTACAACTTTTCTTTTTTGGGCTCCGTTTAGATCGCATGTTGTTATAAAATCAGTGGGCTCTAACCCACATCAGAACTAACAAAACTGCATAAGCTACTAAGGCATCATCCGGTAATAAATTGGAACGATACGCAGAAAATTAGCATGGCCGCTGCGTAAGAATATGACACGCACAAATCGAGAAATGATCCTTTTTTTTTAAATTTTTTATTTATTTATTTTATTTATTTATTTATTTGTATTTTTTTTCCATATCCATTAATGATCAATCATAACAGTATATATAGTTACAAAGAGAGCATAGTTACATAGAAAAGATGAGATAAAGCTACAGGTGTCAAAAAGGTTAGATAAGTCCGGTCCGGTTTGAGTCCGGCCCAGCCCGGTACTTTAGAGGTTCTAATTTGGTCTGGACCTATTATTTAAAAGCCCGAATTTGGACTGAGCTTTTATAGAGAGTGTTGATATTTGCACCCTTGAAAAATTGTATGTGCACCCCTTTTTGTAGACACCCTATTAATAAATTTAAAATGTTTTAACTTGTAAGCACACCCCACATATTACCAAATATGTCCTTTTTTTTTTTTTTTTTTTTTTTTTAAATTTTTGAAAAATATTATAAATTAATGAGTTATAAAATAGTTAATTAAAAATTTTTTTTTTTTTTTTAATACTCGTGTGGAGATATGAGGAGCCATGCCTGAAGCCTCCTCCTAGAATCAAAAACCTGGAGATGGAGCTTTTTTATTTTATTTTTTTCCTTATATTTCTGGTTTTTTTTTTATTTTTTATTTTTTATTTTTTTTAATTTCCTTTTTAGAAGAAATGTTCTACAATTTTTTTTTCTTCCTTATTCTAACTATACAATTTTAGTTAATACAAGATAATTAGTCAATCAATAACAACAATTGAATCTGTTTGTATGCTTAAATTTATAGTCATTTTTTTTTATATTAGTTTAGTTTATTAATTAACTTCAGTTATTTTCTCTTTTAATTTGTTTTTTTATAACAGTTAGTTGATATTTATAATTTTAAATAATCACCATTTAAATCTTAATTAATAACAAAAAATTTAATCAAAAAGGTAATTTTTTTATTTGTGTAACTAATTATAATATTTGTTAAAATATTCTAAATATTAAATATTATATTAATATGATGAGAAAGTTATATTTATGTTAATCATTTTAAGGGTAATGTTGGAATTTTAAAAATATGTTGATTTCGGGTTTACATACAAATTTTGAGGGGTGCAAATATCGCCACTCTTTATAAATTACTGTGTGAGACGAACCCAATCCAAACCCGAACAAGTCAGGCATGAACAGTAAATAATTATTTTTTTATATTTTTATTTGTTTAAAAGGAAAGAAAATGAAACATAATAAAATTTTGAAATTATTAGGTCTGATTTGGGCATGGATGGTGGCATATAATGATCTGTTAATTTTCAATAAATAAATAAATAAATTTAAAATTAAATGCAACTTATCAACTACAGCTTTGTGGTAACTTTTTCTGAATTGAGTACATGGTCAATGGTTCGAACCCTCATGTTTTTCAACCAAAAACTCAATTTTATAAAACTATTCAACCAAAAACTCAATTTTATAAAACTTTATTGGAGCTGTTTGGGCCTAAATCCGATGCGGCCCAACCCTCAAGACATTGATCTTAGGGGCTTGGCTTAACAGCAAATTCGAAACTTTGAGTCCGGCCTACACAGTAAATAGGCCCAAACCCTAATCTGAGTTCGAAAATTCGATAGACTTGAAAATTTCAGGCCGGCTAATTTCAAGCCAGTTAGCCCAGCCCGACCCTTTTGACACCTCTAGATAAAAGTTAAATCATAAATGAGTACAACAACTTTGATAGAACCAGTTAAGCCTATTTGGTTGGAATATTCTTTTGAATACGTCTAACACTCCTCAAGTTTGAGTTGGGATTGAAATGTCAAGGCATCCAACTTGCGAAGCAGATTGCAGTAGTCGTTACCTCCAAGTGTGTGTATGGTCAATAAGTTTAGTTGACTTTTATTTCATGAACAAAATATTCTTTGATGTAATTTTAGCTTAGGTGTGTGATGGTGTTATCATGGAGATCTTGTAGGATCGAGTAGGTGTCAAGGCTAAAATAATCTCAAGCGGTAAATAGTAAGGTTTTGAAACTATTTGTTTTACTTGAGAGAATGATAGAATGATCACACACACAAACATATCATGCATTGTATTTTAAGATGTCATTTAATGTTTGTTTGCATTTGGATTTCATGTTTAAGTTTTGTGAGGTTCATTCATTGAGTTTTTGTCTAGTTCCGAAAACGTTTTTCAAAGTTTAAGAGTTTTCAAAACTGACATTTGCTTAATTTTTCAATCAAAACTTTTTGCGTAGTTGTTCAAAATGAGTTTTAAAAACACCTTGAGAACCAAGACATCCGTACATTTTCAACGGTATATTACATGAAGGATTTGAACTTCATTTAGATAGCTTTTGGAGAGCTCAAAGTCAAAATTGAAAAAGATGAACTAGAAATGACAGCACCGCTTCCGGTGGTGGAACATGATGTCACTTGCATGGTTTTCGTATTTTCATCTTATCTTGGTTGTTTTACGTCTGTTTGACCTCCCATTTGTTTTAAAATTTCCATAATTGTTTTTCCTATTTTTCTATAGTGTTTTCAACATGGAAAAACTTATTTGAGTTAAATTTAATCTTTGATTTTGAAAGTCTTTTTTAATGTTTCATTCAATATAGGAAGTAACTCTCATTCCTAAATCGGTTTTCCTAACCCTCTTGGACAATGATTTCATATCTTGTTGAGCTTATTCTAAGATATTAGAGCATATAAACAGTGAGGTCTCTCATTGTTTTATGTTCTAAGATCAATACATTAGTTTGTGCTCACATTGTTCTCATGTGTGGAGTTTTAGAGAGTGAACGAGACTAATTTCTTTTGTGTCATTGTGTTTCATTGTCCTAGTCTCTATAGTGTGTTTTTGATCTTCATACATACTATTTGTTTTGTTCATGTATACATTCGTGGGTGTAAGAACTTCTATTTTGTGATTGGCTTATTTCATGACATACCACATTGGGGATGATTGTGTAATGAGTAGCTTAGGTCTTCTTGATGACTATCATGGAAAGCTTCCAAGCATCTCAATGACTTCAAGATCAAGAGCTTCAAAAGGTATATCACTTGACCTTGATTCTTGAAGAGATTAGGCACACACACACACACTTGAATGCATAATTACTTATCTTGCATTTGTATATCATTGGTATGTACATCTATGTCATTTATCACACTTCACACTTCACACTTGCACAACATTCATATAGGTTTGGTGTGTTTGATGTGTTGAAAAAGGGATTTTTCCCTTGACCGTGGCTTGTGTCGGTAAGCGTACCGCCGGCTGTGCATATTGCTTGCACCACGGTTTTGTCTAGAGACGTCTCTATGATGTATCGTGGTCTATACCACCATTGGTGCATGTTGCCTCTGCAAAGGCTTTCAGAGTGTGTGATGCGGTGCTTATAGCGGTTCGTGCACATGCCCATACTGCGGTACACACAACGGTGTTGACAGGTTTTGTTGTCCATTGCCAAAACGATGTCATTTCGTCTAGGGCAACATATATATTAATCTCTTACCTCTCTTGGCCGATTTAGAGCTTCAAATATCACATTTTAGAGAGAGGTTAGAGCTCCTAGAGAGAGAAAGCTTCAAGCTTGCTTCTTTAACTCTTCAAACCTAAAACCCATGTTCATCTAACATCTTTCATGCATCAATCTTCCATGGGGCTTCATCATTCTTGACTTGGTAAGTAAGAACAAACATTTCATCTTTGTTTATTGTTCTTCAAGTCCAAGAATTGGTTTTTAATGCATAGGATTTGTAGAAATCATTTATTAAATGCATTTATTGTTTTATGATAACATGATTGAGTTTGTATTTTGATAGCTTAATTGATTAGGTCATTTTTGCCCGAAAAACTAAGTCATAAACATTCTTGTGTGATTTATTGATGACTAGGTTGATAGATTGTCTTTAATCAACTAGTTAAGCTTTTGAATGTTTATGTGTGTTTTGAGTAACAATTAGGTTGTTGGAAATTCTGTACAACTAATTGAGTTCACATGTATGGACATGTTGACATTGTTTGATAGCTAGGATTGTTTGTCATTGATAACATCTAGCTAAGTTTTTATGCTTTGCATTTAGACATTGACAACTTGGATTTATTGATTGTTCATTAAATTCCTTGTTGAACATTTTGTGTGTTGTCTTACACATCATTTCATTTGAGCATATTCTACATGCTCACTTAGACTTATTGATTCTCTTCATTGAGTTTCAAGTTTTGTGACTACGGTGGTGTAGTGCACAAGCATTTTGGTCAAGGATCACTATTAAAAGCCTGCAGGGTAGTAGTGGTGGGTTAGTGACCGAGAATGGTTGAGGTCAACCTAGGTTATAAACATCATTACAAGTAGTGGATTTGAGGACCGTGTGTGACTAGCAAAATAGCTTATGAGTTTTTTCCCTATTAAAGGTTTCTCACGTAAATCAATCAACGTGTAATTTATTATTTTCTGCACTTTAATTACGTTGATTGTATTTAATTGTATTGGGTTATTTTTTGTAATATTGACTAATCTGAAAAATTGGTAACTAATCGGATTAACAACCCATTCACCCCCCCTCTAGGTTGTTTAGACACACACGTTATATATATTTTAGTGGGCATTTAATTCACCATCTTAAGCAATTAGAGTTTAGATTCTTCAGGGGATTGTCGGAAAGAAGGCTTACAAAGACTGTATTTTCGTGAGCAAAGGAAGAAGATTTACTGAGACTGCACTTTGGTCAACAAAGGAAGAAGACTTGCAGAGACTGTACTTCTTCTGCAAGCAACATGGTTAATGATCACTAGAGAAAGGTTTGCTAGATAGATAGGTTGGGTTATAGTCCTGAAGTGATTGTACACAAACTATCAACTTGTGAATTCTATGATGTAGTGACCAAAGAATTGGTCCGTGGTTTTTTACCCTAGTTTAGGTTTCCACATAAAAATCGTTTGTCTCTTTCTTCTTATGTTTCTTGCTTTATTTAGTTAGGTGTTTTATTGTGTTTAGGTTTTTAATTATTATAATTCCGTAAAATTTGTTGAAAACCTATTCACCCATCCTCCATGTTTACATAGTATTAATTGTTACACCTTTTCAAAGTGGTTTAGTGATCGCGCTCCAAATGTTTACATTTAGCGCTCCTTAACTTAGCTTTTGTAACCGTTTTCTGAGCCCTTTTAGGTATTTAATATTGTAAATGAGTGTTTTTCAGGTATTTCAGCTCATTAGGGGTATTTTGGATCAAACTGGAGAAAAGTAGCGAAATCAGGGCAAAAGAGGGCAAATATGTCATTTGGGAGAATCAAGGGTCAAAGTGCAATTCTGGAGGAATTATTGCATATTTGGTAATTAAGGAAGAGTTGAGGGGTACAGTGTGTAATTCGCCAGCCAACGCACAGAAGGCTGCCACGTCACCAAGTGAAACGGTGCGTTTTGGCACCTGTCTCAGCGCGCGTCAGCGTGAACTCATGCTAACGTTACGCGTCTTCAACCTCCAGCCAACCAGACAGACCCATGTGACCCGACCGGCCGACCCGACGACCCGACATGCGACCTGACGATTCCAGCCAGTTTTCGACGCCGTTTCCAGCGGCCGTCCGCCCAGAATTGTTGCCGAAGCTTCTCTGGTCCGTTTGCCACCCATTTTGACCTCCCATGCAAAGGATTTCCACCTCCACCAACTTCTCCAAGTCCTTAAAACCTCCATGAACAACCAAGCTTTGAAGCTTGCTTCCAGCGGGTTCTTGGCCGCCTAAAGACATCCAAACTCGCCAAATGACGGCGGTTTCATGCGGCGGGAACAAGCCCGCAGTCCCGAAGGTTAGAAGTCACCGAAAACCTTCCGTTTTCACGGTGACTTCACGACGGCGGGAATAAGCTCGCCGGCCAGAGTGCATGAGCTCGCTGGAATGCCTGGAAGAAATTCAGCTTGTCCACTTGCCTCTCCTATCAACTAAGCTTGTCCAATACACCTTACCACTTAGATATTATTAGATATTTTCCATCTTTAACTTAATATACAAAATATCTATCATATGTCTTAGTTAATAAGTAATATACACCATATACTACACTACACACTTAATTAGAATAGAATACTTTAGTTTTAGTTAGACTTTAGTTGTAGAATTAAGAGAGAGAATAACTCTCTCAACTTTAGTTAGTGTTCTTCATCATTTTCCCATCATTTTCTAGGTAGCCAAACACCAATTTGAGCTACTTAGACTTGATCTTTTCAAGTTGCTCTAGAAGGAAGTTATTCTTGGATTGCAAAGAGGAGTCTTCTTGGCCAAGAAACCAATCCAAATGGGTTTGTTTTACTCTTCTTTTGTCTTCTCTAGTTCATGTACTTCTATGTGTAACTAACTCCTTTTGTTAAGGGATTGATGTAACTCTTGTAATTAAACCAATGATTTAATCAATCCATTTGTTATTCACTCTCTAAGGCTTTGTATGTGTGTATTATGAACTCTAATGATATGTTGATGATATGTCTTGCATAAACATATAATTGTACACACTTGGTAGTTGATCTCATACATAAATGTGTCACACTTTGTGTATGAAGGTTTCAATATCCATTTCATAGAGATATCTCTAAGTTATTCATGATTTGGGTTAATTAGAGAATCTCTACATCATTATTCCTAAATCCTCTCTTAATCACTTATCTATGATATTAGGTTATGTGTTAGATGATGGATTTGTGCTTAACTTTATTGATGAATGAATTGCATGCCTTAGAATGTTGTGAATGTGCTTAATGAATAATGAATGATTGGTTAATGAATTGATAGTTACTTGAATGAATCAATCCCCTAACATCTCTTAGTCTAGCTTAATCATCTTTTAATCAAGCTTTAATCTTAGTTAATTGCAATCTTAGTATAACTGATCTTGATAGCATTAATTAGTGAACTTGTTAGCAATTAGACATTCAATAAGTAATAATCACCTAGAACTTACTTGTTAGCTAAATACCTTCCTCATGGGAACGATCACCCTTACTCGTGTACACTTTACTACTTGTACGACTCGTGCACTTGCGAAGGGTAAATCTACCTCGCGCCCCTTTAATTGCCGTTGTAGTTAAGTGGCTAGAATCCTTGACCTAGGATCCAATTAGTTTTAGTTAGCCTTATTTAGTGTAATTAATTAGAACCGGTTTGGGCATGTCAAACTAATGGCGCCGCTGCCGGGGAGTGGTAGCGACATAGTAATTTTAGATTTATTGCTTTCGAATCATTGTGTTTTTAAATTTCTTGTTCAGTTGACCTTTTGGTAGTTGTCTTTTTAGCATAATTTCAGGTTTCTTGTGTCACAATCATGGCTACCGCCGAAGTAGTAGACAATCTTGGGAGCGATTCTGCCCCACCAAACATAAATGTGGAAGAACTTGCTCAACTTGTGGCTCAACGGTTGATGAAGGATTTTTCTTTGCCCACCGTTGGAGCCCAACCCTCGGCAATCTTGTTGGATGCTGCCCAGAGGGAATATGCGTTGAAGAATTTGCATTATAACACTCTTCCGCATTACATGGGTGAGACAAGTGAAGACTCCCTCCAATTCATGAAGGAATACTACAATATGGTGTCTACTATTCCGCTCAGTAATCTCACAGAGGACCGACTTCGTATGCGGTGTTTTCCGTATTGCATGAGAGGTGAAGCCAAGCAGTGGCTCATGGCCTTACCAGTAGGATCCCTCACCACATGGCAAGCGGTTGAGTAGAAATTCTTCGCCAAGTATTTCCCCTCTTGGAAGACAAAGGAAATTAGAGGAAACATTGCAAATTTCCAAGAGACGGAAGGTGATGCTTTTCATGAGTCTTGGGGAAGATTCAAGCTTCTCTTAGCTCAATGCCCACACCATGACTACTCGTTGGTCTCGCTCGTTCAATCTTTCTATGATGGACTAACTGGGCTCTCACAAGCGATCGTTGATAATGCATGTGGAGGAGCAATACGGGAGAGGACAGCCGAGTATGTGTATGCTAAATTTGAAATGCTTGAGCAGAATTCTCAACAGAGGAATACACGGGGCAACCGTAGTGGAAAGGAAGAGGAATTAGCCGCTCAGTTGGCTAGCATCTCTAAGGACATGAAAACTCTGGGGAGCAATTTTGAGAAGCAACCACATGTGGCTAGCCAAGTGTGTGATCAAGAAGGTACTTACCTGAATGCTCGACCTACAAGTTATGCAAACAACAACAACCAAGGTTACCAACAATGGCCACCACAAAGTACTCAACCGTGGCATGTTCCGAGAAACTGAGACAATGACCAACCATCCGGAGGACAGTCTGATGACAATTGTCTTGCTTCAAACCGTCAGAGACTCACTTCTATGGAGGGGATTGCAAGAACCATGGAATTGCAAGTAGAGCAGATCGTGGGATCCCAACAGCAGATGGAGCTCGGAAGGCTCCCTAGCCAAACCGAGCAAGCAAATGCCTTGACAACCCTCCGGAGTGGTAAGTAATTTCTGAACCATCTCCACTTGAAATTTTTAATGTGCCTATTTATGTTTCAGGAGATAGTTCAAATGGTTACAATGTTGAGGAATTGGCCAACAAGAGACTGGAACAAGAAAAGAACCGGAGGAAACCTATGAGGTCCTATCTGAGGTTGACATTAGCCTTCCCGTATTTGAGACCATGACCTTGTTAGGAGAAACGGAGGAGTTTGATATCTTTGAGAGTACGAAGCATCTGATTGAGATCCTTGAGTGCTTCGGAATCCAAGATGAGAACTTGGAAGACGAACCCCACCTTGCATCCGGTTATTTCAGGGAATCCGCTCATGTGGAGTTGGATGATATCCCTACCCCATTAGTTGAACAAGACTCCCCTAGAATTGAAGACATGGTCATCAAGCTCAAGGAAGATCACCAAGTCATGTTGGAAATGAACTTGAAGTTGACCACCAAACTTGATGAAGTGATCAAGGAGCAGAATGATTTAAGGGAGGAGTATGAGCAAAGAATGAAGCTAATGGAGGAAGAAATCTTGTCGAGAGACAAGGCGCTTGAATTCATGAGAGCTAAGGAAAAAGAGCACCTAGCTAAGCTTGCCATGCCAAAGGTTGATACCAAGGGCAAGTCTAAGGAAGTTATCCAACAACCTCAAGTGTTGGAAATGCAAGCTAAGCATAAGGAGCTCAAATCTTTTGCCTCAATTCCTGTCCCGAGCCAAGTGAAGAAAAGGAGGCCAAGAAGAAGGAACAAGAAGAAATTCAATCCTTCGCCAATGACAAGAGGTACATCTTTATCTTTAAACCCTACTTGTTGCCATTGCCATAATTTAGGCCAAAATCGGCCTTATTATCTAAAGCAAAAATGGCAACGTGTGAACAAATTGGTAGTCAAATCCATATGGATTGACAAGTCCAAATTGGAAGGACTTGATAGGGAAGGACCCCTTTGGGTCAAAAAGAAAGATAATGGGTACATTGTTATCAAACCACCTATCTGGAGTGGTGGCTGATCCTTGTGAACTTTTTGATATGTTTATTAAGTGTGCAGGAAATTGAAGATCAAAATGCACTTAATGGACATTTGTGGTGCACTCATTTGAGTTGCACTTGTTTTGTAAATATTTGAACTCTTAATGTTTTATTAATTATTTAGTATAGATGTTTGTATTTGGTTTTTGAACACCTTATCTATCTCTATTTGTTGCCCTTGTACTTAAGATACTCATGAATTATG
The DNA here is from genome assembly GCA_030490815.1 of Acer saccharum. Taxonomy (NCBI): domain Eukaryota; kingdom Viridiplantae; phylum Streptophyta; class Magnoliopsida; order Sapindales; family Sapindaceae; genus Acer; species Acer saccharum. The sequence continues at coordinate 28,947,437 of CM059869.1, forward strand.
ATAGGAGTGAAAGAGATAGGTTTGGGGGTTTGGACTCCAAACACATTTGCATTATATATTAGTTGCAATTGTTGGTATTTTTGTGTTTGTTTTTGTGCCATGTGCAGGTGCTTAGGTATGCAACATGTTGCATGAAGCTTGGGAAAGTTTTGGACACATTTTGAGCATCACCAAAATTGCGGCGACTTCATGCCGCGGGCTCAAGCCCGCCTTCCAGAAGGCATGAACTCGCCAGAATTCGTGGTGACTTCGTGAGGCGGGTTTATTCCAGCCTTCCTGAAGTAGCTGAACTCGCCAACATCACGACGACCTTGTGTGGCGGGACTTGTCCAGCCTTCCAGAGACAACAAACCAGCCAGGTATCCCCGCGACTTCGGTCCGCGGAAACAAACTCGCCAACCCCAAGCAACTGTTTTTACATTAGTTTTAGCGGATATTTATACATGATTTACATTTTGCAAGTTTAATCGCATTTTTCTTTTGCTTAGTATAAGTGTGGTTATATGGTGTGATTGATTAGTGCCTAGGATGATACTAATGGATTGCCATGTTCCTCATTTGAGGAAAACTTGTATGTTAGTGGATTAGGCCATTTGAGTGGATAGGAATTTTGGATGAATTGAAATACCATGTATAGTTGTTTTAGGTTATTTTTGTGCTTGTTTGCAAAGTTGCTTGGTGCCCAAGCAACCAAACCAAGGAACTCGCATTCTTGTTCGTAAATGATCAAACATTGAGGACAATGTTGAGTTTAGGTTTGGGGGTGTAGACACGTTAGCACTTTGTCACGTTTTGTTGTATATATTTGTGTTGAAAATTGTGTTTTTGTGTAAAATTTTTGTTTTTATTGCAATTGAGCCAAACTTGACAAATTGTCTATTTTGATGCTAGAGTGTATGTGCGATAAAGGAATGTGTTACATGTGTTAATTGCTAAGTTTTAGCTAACGGATTTCCTTCCGAGATTGCATGTAAGCATTGGGTATTAGTCCCTTTCTCTTTTGCTTAGTGAATAGGACTTTTTGCAAGATTGCTTGAACCAATAGTGGAGACTACCCATGTAAGATTTAGAGCTTTAGCGTTCTTATTTTGAGGGTTTTTGTTTCTACTCGTATACACACTCTTCGAAATAGTTTTTCAAGTATGATCTCATTTTGCATAATGCTCACTGATTGCCATAGAACATGAAAATTATGTGGACTGCTTGTGTGAATTGTATTCCCTTGTTAGATAGACTTTTTGATATGATTCTAGGCAATGTGTGTGCTTAACTACTTATTGCCCAAACACATTCTATGTCCCTTATGTGTGCTCTTATCGCCAACTTTGAGGCCAAACACAAACCATTCATTTCATCACTCACATTTCCATAAACAACCATATACACCAAACACAAGCCTTACCATAGTTGTTGATCATATTAGTGCATGAATTATAAATGCAAATGTTTAGCTCAAATTGTAAATAGCGTGTACTTAGGCGTTTAAGAGTAATGATGCAAGTTATAGAGGCAAAAATTGTACAAGTGTGGAAATTCAACACTTGAAGCCTTTGATGTTATCAAATTGAAAAGCTACTAAAAAATAAGAGTACATAAAATTGCATTGTTGGAATTCAAAGTCTTAGCCTAGACGCTTTAAAAATCAAATTGTATAATGAGCTTAAAGTCAAATTGTTGAGTATGATCAATAACTCTAGAATTCATTCCTTTTCTTTCATTCACCACAATTCTACCCATGGCCCCATTGCAAACCATAAGGAAAGCCCTAGTTGATCTTTTAGAAAGTCTAACTTGGGAATACAGTTTTTGCATGTTCTTTCCACGTTCGTGGCACATCAATTCTTTCATGAGATTAATTCCATAAACTGTGCTTTATTTGATATTATTCATATGCATTATAATTGTTGTCTTTACATAACTTCTAAACTCGCATATGCTTGATTGAGAGTGAACTTAGGATTCCAAGAGAAAATTCGACTGAAATCCGGTGAGGATTAGAGTCAAGGCGAATTGTGTTCTTGCATTCAAGTGCTTCGTTTTTGAAACTTGGTATTTAGAGTGTGGGATTCACGATGTTGTGTGCTTTTAAGGAAGTAATCATGTTAGCTTCTAATTAGCGGTTTTCACATGTGTCATTCCTATATTGCACATCTCTTTTGCATCACCTTAATGTTTGGCTCTCGCAAAATATTTTTGTGTGCGTTGTGTTTTGTTTGTTTTATTTTAGGATTGTATAGTTTTTGTGTTAATATTATTTGTAATTTGCTCGAGGACAAGCAAAAGTCAGGTTTGGGGGTCTGATCGCGCTCCAAATGTTTACATTTAGCGCTCCCTAACTTAGCTTTTGTAACCGTTTTCTGAGCCCTTTTAGGTATTTAATATTGTAAATAAGTGTTTTTCAGGTATTTCAGCTCATTAGGGGTGTTTTGGACCAAACTGGAGAAAAGTAGCGAAATTAGGGCAAAAGAGGGCAAATATGTCATTTGGGAGAATCAGGGGTCAAAGTGCAATTCTGGAGGAATTATTGCATATTTGGTAATTAAGGAAGAGTTGAGGGGTACAGTGTGTAATTCGCCAGCCAACGCACAGAAGGCTGCCACATCACCAAGTGAAACGGTGCGTTTTTGGCGTCTGTCTCAGCGCGCGTCAGCTTGACGTCATGCTGACGTCACGCGTCTTCAACCTCCAGCTAACCCGACAGACCCGTGTTACCCGACCGGTCGACCCGACGACCCGACACGCGACCCGACGATTCCGACCAGTTTTCGATGCCGTTTCTGGCAGCCGTCCACCCAGAATTGTTGCCGGAGCTTCTCCGGTCCGTTTGCCACCCATTTTGACCTCCCATGCAAAGGATTTCCACCTCCACCAACTTCTCCAAGTCCTTAAAACCTCCATGAACAACCAAGCTTTGAAGCTTGCTTCCAGCGGGTTCTTGGCCGCCCAAAGACATCCAAACTCGCCAAATGACGGCGGTTTCATGCGGCGGGAACAAGCCCGCAGTCTCGAAGGTTAGAAGTCGCCGAAAACCTTTCGTTTTCACCGCGACTTCACGACGACGGGAATAAGCTCGCCGGCCAGAGTGCATGAGCTCGCCGGAATGCCTAGAAGAAATTCAGCTCGTCCACTTGCCTCTCCTATCAACTAAGCTTGTCCAATACACCTTACCACTTAGATATTATTAGATATTTTCCATCTTTTAACTTAATATACAAAATATCTATCATATGTCTTAGTTAATAAGTAATATACACCATATACTACACTACACACTTAATTAGAATAGAATACTTTAGTTTTAGTTAGACTTTAGTTGTAGAATTAAGAGAGAGAATAACTCTCTCAACTTTAGTTAGTGTTCTTCATCATTTTCCCATCATTTTCTAGGTAGCCAAACACCAATTTGAGCTACTTAGACTTGATCTTTTCAAGTTGCTCTAGAAGGAAGTTGTTCTTGGATTGCAAAGAGGAGTCTTCTTGGCCAAGAAACCAATCCAAATGGGTTTGTTTTACTCTTCTTTTGTCTTCTCTAGTTCATGTACTTCTATGTGTAACTAACTCCTTTTGTTAAGGGATTGATGTAACTCTTGTAATTAAACCAATGATTTAATCAATCCATTTGTTATTCACTCTCTAAGGCTTTGTATGTGTGTATTATGAACTCTAATGATATGTTGATGATATGTCTTGCATAAACATATAATTGTACACACTTGGCAGTTGATCTCATACATAAATGTGTCACACTTTGTGTATGAAGGTTTCAATATCCATTTCATAGAGATATCTCTAAGTTATTCATGATTTGGGTTAATTAGAGAATCTCTATATCATTATTCCTAAATCCTCTCTTAATCACTTATCTATGATATTAGGTTATGTGTTAGACGATGGATTTGTGCTTAACTTTATTGATGAATGAATTGCATGCCTTAGAATGTTGTGAATGTGCTTAATGAATGATTGGTTAATGAATTGGTAGTTACTTGAATGAATCAATCCCCTAACATCTCTTAGTCTAGCTTAATCATCTTTTAATCAAGCTTTAATCTTAGTTAATTGCAATCTTAGTATAACTGATCTTGATAGCATTAATTAGTGAACTTGTTAGCAATTAGACATTCAATAAGTAATAATCACCTAGAACTTACTTGTTAGCTAAATACCTTCCTCGTGGGAACGATCACCCTTACTCGTGTACACTTTACTACTTGTACGACTCGTGCACTTGCGAAGGGTAAATCTACCTCGCGCCCCTTTAATTGCCGTTGTAGTTAAGTGGCTAGAATCCTTAACCTAGGATCCAATTAGTTTTAGTTAGCCTTATTTAGTGTAATTAATTAGAACCGGTTGGTCGCGCGATCATAGGTAAGGGGGAGTAATGAGTCTGCTTTGAATATTCTCATGAACAAAGTGGTAGTAAATTTTAACATGTTTGTTGTGTCCGCAAAATCTTGGCAATGTGAATAGCAACTTGACTACCATAATAAACTGAAATTGTGTGTGGATGAGCGAAACTAAGATCAGAGAGAAGAGATTTTAGCCATTGCAATTCAAAAATGAATGCAATGAGTGAACTGAAGAGTGAGAAACTGTTAGTTGTTTTTTGGTTTTTCAAGAGATATGACTGGAAAACATGATGAAATAAGTAGTGGTGGAACTGATTGCTTCACTTTTACACCTTATGTAGCCCCATATCCTTATCTTTTTGTGTTCATTTCTTGGGTAAAACCATGTTTCTAATACTTTAAATAAGTCATGCAGGGTCAAGTTAGATTTGGAGCTTAATGGTCTTAGACGGAGTTGAAATGAAGAACAAGAAGGCAAGTTAAAGCACAAAGGCGACCCCAAGGCGAGCCCACTCAAGGTTGCTTTGGCCTTGGGTTCAGCCTTCCACAACATCAAAGGCGACCTCAGGGCGAGTCCAACAAGGTTGTCCCAAGGTTGTTATCCTCTCGGATCAAGCCCTTTGAAACATAGCAAAAAGGCGACCCCGAGGCGAGCCTAAACAAGATTGCCTCAAGGTTGCTATTGCCTCAGGTTCAGAAATCATACCTTAAGGCGACCTCAAGGCGAGCTCAACAAGATTGCCCCAAGGTCGCCTTTATGCCTAGAAATTGTTTTGTCCAAGGAATTTACTCCCTTGCCCCTGACCTAATTCATCTACCTATATATTCATTTGCTATTTTTAGGCAAAAGGACCAATCCCTCACCCAAGAATATTCATATAACCATTTTCCTACATCACCATTACTAAAATCCTACACATCCACATAATACTTTGAATCAAATCCATGATCACTTCTTGTTTTTGGGCAGTAGGGAATTGAAGGAGATTGGAGGAGAACAAGAGCAAAGGAAGAAGAGAACACTACTCTACATAGTTTTCTTTACAACTTTATCTCTTTCGTTTTCATTATAGAGCCATGTATTCATTTGATCATATATGTTGTATGGCTTACTTTTATAATTTGAGCTAAATTTCTAGTGTTAGGACTTGATGAAACCTCACTCTTGACTTTATATATATTGACCTTTGATTTATCCATTATGTGTAATTGTGATTTGTATGGATGTTTTTGAGTAATTAATGCTTTCAATAAATTGATTTCCTATTGAATGATTTTCAGTGGTGTAGTATGAACCGATCGGAGACACACACACACCGTGTTTGATAAAATGTCTTCTATGCATATCTAGTAAGGTAGACCAGCTGAGGCTAGCGTTTGGACTCGAAACTTAATGAATGAGTAACCGAAATGACCGGGACTCAATAAGGAATCATAAGAGATCATGTTCAAGTCTAAAATACAAAAAACGAAAACATATAAACATAAAATCACACACGTATGTAATTTCCTGGACATAGTCCTAGAACATGCAAATTACAATGTTTGTCAATTTGAATCTAATGCATGTGCATACATTACCAAGTGTGTGAAAGTGATATATAAATGATATTCAACCATGTAAGGACACATATGAATGCCATGTGTGTGTGTCTGTGTGCCTAGCCTTGTAAGAGAAATGAGGTCTTATATACCTTTGTAGACCGATGAAGCATGAAAAAATATATAAACGTCTCCTAATATAATCTAGAAGGAGGGGGGGGGGGGGGGGGGGGGGGTGTGAATAGATTTTAATCCCTTTTTACCATTTTTCGAGATTAGTCAATTTCCAGTAACAACTCCAACTAGTCAACAACTAAAAACAAGTGTGAAAATGCGGAAAGTAAATGACACTTGAATTTTTACGTGGAAACCCTTACGGGAAAAAACCACGGGTTGTTAAGTGCGTCACACTAGAACCTCAATCCACTAATTGTAATGGCAATTACAACCTTGGTTGACCACGTCAAACCTCACATGGTTACTAATCTACCATTACTACCCGCAGGCCTTCAAAAGTGAATCTAGTCCATGCTTGCAAAACTATCACAATAGTAACTACAAGACTTGACTCTAAAAGAAGAGATAAAACAATCTAATGTGAATATATGAAATACTCAAGATGCTAAAAATGCAAGGTTAGACATTTAAGCTTATCTAGGTATGGATGAACATGTTAGACATTCCTAGATATCATTTTGCCAGATGACATGCATATAACATAGCTAAATAGGCAACCAAAGTCCTATATGCAATATCTACCACAAACAACTCACAAAACACAATAAAGAAACTATCTTGAACCTATTCAAGTCATAAAGATGCAATCTTGAATCAAGTCAAGTGATAGAAAGGTTATCTTGTAAAACAAGAACATATAGATATGAGAATGATGTTCTAGATACAAGTCATGTAAGCAATAATAAAAACCCTAAATGAAATCAACCTAGAATCATGATAGATGATGTATGAAAGACGCAAGATGAAGGGTGTTTGTGTTTTGGAAGCTTAAATGATGAAGTCTTGATACCTTTGCTTTGAAGAAAACTTTTTGCTCTCAAAAGATATGATTTTTTGCTCTGAAAAAAACGACCAAGGCTATCAAGATGTATATATATAAGATCCAAACAAAGTGGTGTCGTTTTGGAAAAAACGCTCCAGCTTCTCGTCATGTGCGCTAGTCCTACGCTGGACGACCTGCGTAGGAATACCAGCGTAGGAAGACCAGTGCAGGTCCATCGGCAACATTCTGCCACGATTGCACTGCCAAGATTGTGTTGGACGACCAGCGTAGGAAGACCAGCGTAGGTAGACCAGCGCACAGACTACACACATTCTCAAAAAAACATACAAGGAAAAATGTGCAAGTGTGATTGGTGTAATACAAACATACAAAAAGCAATTATCACACATGCATGCTAGAGAGTGTGTGTGTGCAACTAAATCTCTTCAAATTAGAGTTAAGTCAAGAATTTACCTTCCTTGAAGCTCTTGATTCCACAAAGAAGTCCTTTGGCACTTGATGAGGATTTTTTCAATCCTAAGCTACCCTTACAAATTGAACCCCATTGTGATTTTGTCAATGAAATACGCCAATCAAAAGTGAGGCACTTACAATCTCCCCCTTTGGTTATTTCGTGACAAAATCAAAACTCACATAGCAACCTCACAAAAACAAAAAATGGTTGGTCAACAAAATTTTCTACATTACAATTAAAGCTCCTAGTCTAAGTCTTGAACAACTTCAAGTCATTCCAAAGCTTGTAGAAAATTCCAATCTACACACAATCAACAAGAAAGATACCTTCCAAGAGCAAGTGTGTGAGAGGTGCTAATGACAAGATTAATTGCAATTGCCAAAGAAAATCAATACAATAAAAAAATGTAATCATGCAATGCAAAGCAACTCCCCTTAAATGCATCAACTCCCAACAAGGGTTACTCTCTCTCTCTCAACTCCCCCTCAAAGCAAGGTCAAGAATGGCACAAATACCCCCAACCTTACTCCCCCTTTTTGTCATGAGATAGGCAAAGGGAGTCTCCCCTAATAGGTAAGCATTAGCAAGGAGAGCTTGTAGCACAAGCACATATGCATAATCATATAAACAATTTTATGCACCTCAATTAAGTAAGAGAGATTCAAGGAGTTTTTATTTTAAGAAAAGATGTGTGACAAGTATGCTTTACGTGCAAGACATGTTGCATTCAAGATCAAAAGCAATGGTATTTGGCAAAGTAAACAACAAAGGTTTCCCATAGAATTCAAACTAATTTCACCCTTTGTCATGGAAAAAGCAAGGATATAGAATTTTAGCATTTCAAAATAAAGAGCAACTATATCCAACTTTATAAACAAAACAAGATATGAACAACTTTGCACCATATTTGATTTTTCCGGGTGAGATACCCCGTATGATAGTAGCCTTGTTCTACAAATAAAGAAAGAGAGACTTTGGATATTAAGATCCTTATTGATTTGAGTCTCAATATTGCTTTTGCACACATATTTGCATTCAACATTTGCAATCAAACATTTCACATTTTCATCTCATACTTTTCAACCAAGCATGTCATTAAAAAGAATCATCATGTCATGGAGATCAATTAAAGGTCATTCAAAAAGTACTCCCAAGTACATCTCCTATTCCAAAAATGCATGTTTGAGCATAAATATGACATGGATTGCAAGCAAGGCAATGTAGCAAACTTATTAAGAAAAATACATATAAGCATGTACAACCAATCATCTCAAGCAATTAAATAAGAGGCATAAAATATATTAATGTAGCACAATGCATGATCATGCAACTTTGCTCTCTTTGCTTGAGCTCCCCATATGGGGTTAAGACATACCATTTCAACCTAAGTGACAAACCCCAATAGACTTGCTAAGGTTCCCAAATCTAAGAGTGTCTAATGGCTTTGTAAACAAATCCGATAGTTGGTCATTTGTTCCCACATGTTCCAATGCAATGGTTTTGCTTTCAACTAGCTCTCTTATTAAATGGTGTCTAATGTCAATGTGCTTGGTCCTTGAATGTTGGACGGGATTCTTAGAAATGTTTATGGCACTCATGTTGTCACAAAATAAAGTAAGAGTACCTTGCTCCAAGCCATAATCGGCTAGCATTTGTTTCATCCACATCAATTGAGTGCAAGCACTACTGGCGGCAATGTATTCCGCCTCGGCCGTGGATAGGGAAATTGAGTTTTGCTTCTTGCAAAACCAAGAAACTAAATTGTTTCCAAGGAAGAAGCAACCACCCGATGTGCTTTTCCTATCATCACAATTTCCAGCCCAATCGGCATCACTATATCCAACAAGACTTGGATTAGTGTCAAAGGAGTACCAAATCCCATGGTTTGAGGTACCATTCACAAACCGAATGATCCTCTTTACTGCAACAAGGTGAGATTCCTTGGGATTAGCTTGGTACCTAGCACAAACACCCACACTAAAGCAAATATCAGGCCTACTTGCGGTCAAGTAAAGCAAGCTTCCTATCATGCCACGATATAGACTTTGCTCAACATCCTTTCCACTAGCATCTTTGCTTAGTTTCAAGGTGGTGCTCATGGGTGTGTCACAACGCTTGGCATTCTCAAGGCCAAACTTCTTCACTAGGCTCTTAGCATACTTAGCTTGGGATATGAAGATCCCATCATGCATTGTTTAATTTGCAAGCCTAGGAAGTAATTTAGTTCACCAACCATGCTCATCTCAAACTCATGAGACATGACATCAACAAATTGTTGAACTTTCAAATTGTTGGTGGAACCAAACACTATGTCATCAACATAAATTTGAGCTATGAATAGCTCATCTTTAGTGCACTTGATGAACAAAGTCTTGTCAACACTACCTCTAGAGTAGCCATTGTCAACAAGATAAAGAGTGAGGCGCTCATACCAAGCCCTTGGTGCTTGTTTCAACCCATATAGAGCCTTCTTGAGGCGATAGACATAAGAAGGGTGGTGTGGATCCACAAACCCCTTGGGTTGCTCAACAAACACTTCCTCATGCAATAAGCCATTGAGGAAGGCACTCTTGACATCCATTTGGTGTAATTTGAACTTGTACACACAAGAAATGGATAAGAGAAGCCTTATGGACTCTAGACGGGCAACGGGAGCAAATGTCTCATCAAAGTCAATACCCTCAATTTGAGAGTATCCTTGTGCAACAAGCCTTGCCTTATTTCGCACAATGTTGCCATCCTCATCGGATCTGTTCCTAAACACCCATTTAGTGCCTATGACATTGGTGTTTTTAGGTCTAGGAACAAGAGTCCAAACCTCATTTCTCTCAAATTGGTTTAGCTCTTCTTGCATGGTAAGAACCCAAAACTCATCCTCCAAGGCTTCATCAACCTTTTTGGGTTCTATTTGAGAGGTGTAACAAGTATAGCTAATTTGATTAGCTATTTGACACCTAGTCCTAACACCCTCTCTAACCTTTCCAATGATATCATCCTTATCATGGAGTTTTCTAACCCAAGGAGCGGGTTCATTAGAGTCCAAGGGAGGAACTCTATTAAGAGGCAAATCATCCTCTTCATCTTGGTTTGACTTCACACCACTTGAAGTCTCACCACTTTCCCCAAAGGAAGGTCATCCAACTCACAAACATCCTTCTCATGGTCATCATGTTTTGGCCTACAATCATCAAAGACCACATTTGATGATTCCATAACACTTCGAATCTTAAGATTAAAAACTCTATAGGCCTTGCTATTAAGTGCATATCCAATAAAAATACCCTCATCACTCTTGGCATCAAACTTGCCAAGTTGATTAAGGTCATTAAGTATATAGCACTTGCTTCCAAAGATGTGAAAGTAGCTAACATTTGGTTTCCTACTCTTCCATAACTCATAGGATGTTTGTTTAGTCCCGGGCCTAAGGAATACTCTATTCCCTATGTAGCAAGCCGTATTGATGGCTTCGACACAAAGGTTTCTAGGGACTTTGTTGCTAAGCAACATGACACGGGCCATCTCTTGAATGACTCTATTCTTTCTCTCAATAACACCATTTTGTTGAGGAGTCCTAGGGGCCGAAAATTCATGGGAAATGCCTAGGCTATTGCAAAAGTTTTCAAAGCTAGCATTTTCAAATTCTTTCCCATGATCACTTCTAATTTTCTTAATGCTTTTAATGTGAGAAGTTTTCTCATTTTGAATTGTAACGCAAAGCATTTTAAATTTCTCAAAGACTTCGGACTTTTCTTTAAGGAAGTAAGTCTATGTGAACCTAGAGAAGTCATTAACAACCACAAGAATGTATCTTCTACCACCTAAGCTTTCGGTTTTGGATGGGACCCATAAGGTCCATATGGAGAAGCTCCAATGGCTCTTTGGTGGAAAGGTATTTGCCTTTCTTGTGCACACTTTTGGTTTGCTTCCCTTGTTGACAAGGTCCACAAATTCCCTCAACCTTTTTCCCAAGTTTGGGAAGGCCTCTCACTACATTCAACCTATCAAGGACTTTTAAGTCCCTATAGTTCATGTGGCTAAATCTTTAGTGCCACAGTTCAACTTGCTCACTAGTGGTCAAGTTACAAGAGATGAGATTAGACTCAAGACAATAACAATTGTCACTTGATCTCCTGCCTTTCAACAAAACTTGCCCATTTTCCTTAAGAATAGAGCAATCAACTTTTCCAAACATGACCGAAAGCCCTTCATCACTCAAATGTGATATACTAATGAGATTGGCTTGCAAGCCATCTACATAAAGAGCATTTGGCAAGGAGGGTAAATCGGGAATAGATATATTACCTTTCCCTATAACCTTTTTCTTAGATCCATCACCAAATGTGACAAATCCACCATCCTCTATCACAAGAGTTTTAAAGAAACTCTTGTTTCCGGTCATGTGCCTAGAACACCCACTATCAAGGTACCAAGTGTTGGAGGCATTTGCTTTCAAGGCAACTTGGGCCACATAGCAATAATATTCATCATTTCTATTCAATCTAGATGAAACATAGTCATTCCTAGGAGCCATTGGTCCATTAGCTCTAAATTTCATAGGTGCATGCATCGTGGCTCTTCTAAGCATATTTTTCTCAATTATGCTTTCTTTTCTGCACATTTTAATATACTTATAGCAATTAGGCCTAATGTGGCCTTCAATACCACAAAAATGACAAGTAGGAGTAAAATAGGAGTTCATACCATAGCCTTGTGCAAGCATTTGTGGCCTCCTTCTATTTTGAGTTGCTCTTGGATGTTGAGGCAACTCTCCCCTTTGTGGTTGAGCCAAGTTGGCATGCCTTCTAGGTTGAACATGGAAGACCCTATGTTGAGCTTATGGGACCCTTTGTTGTGGAGGTCTTGGTTGTGGAGCTCTAGCTTGTGGTGGTGGAGCTCTTGTTGGAATCCTTGCTTGTGCTTGCTGATGCGCCACAGGATAGTTCTATAAACTATCGTAATTAATGGGGCGTGGTCGTGTTTATCTGCAAGTGCACAGATCGTTATGATAGTGTAGCAACAAGTACGGTTCGTTCCACAGGGAGAGTATGGTACACGTAAGTCGGTTCTACGTCTTATGTTATAGTCACGCTATTTACACTAATTACAAGCAAGAAAAGTAAAAGGAGATGGTGGCAAGCAATTATCTAAACTAATGGCTAAGCGGGAGAATTAAATCTATGCGTATCCTATGGTCACGGATACATAATCTCTATACTACAACTACAACTAAAGATGTGTAAACCTAAGACAATTCTAATTAACTTAAACTAACTAGATGACAACTAAGTAAGCAAGTAAGTAAATTAACACTAAGTTATTACAATTAAATTACACTAAGATTGCAATTAATCAACTACAACTAAGTTATACTAACTTAACTATAACTAACTAAACTAACTAATTCTTGCAAGGTTATGCAAGAGCAAGGATACAAATGATGAGGGATATTATCAATTGATCACAATTAAGTACACTAGTTCGATGGCATAGGTAATTCAACAACTACCACTCTAAATATTATCAACTAATGATCTTAGAATGACAATAATAGAGGATTTACACCTAGAACATAAGAATTAGTCAATAAGCATGATCATGTACTTACTAACCAAATCTTCTCCAATATAGCTAATCAAATGTTATTAATCAAGATACATGTTACTAATTCATCAATCAACAACATACATCCATTCAATTTAACTCAATTCAACATTCAATAGCTAAATATGGATATGATAAAAGTAGAGATCAATTAATTACAATAATAAGTCATATGGAAATCAATCCCTCAACATAAAGATTATTATACACATACATGTTACAAGAATCACAAATAATGGAAGAGAAGTAAAAGGTAAGAAACAACCACAAGATGGTAAACTTCTTGTTCTTCAATGAAGCTCCAATTCCACTCCTTCCAAGCTATGAAGCTCACATGTAACCATGTAGTGTGAGTTTAAATTATCTAAGCTATTCTAAGTGTAATTCTAAGCTATTGGGTATAATTTAGTCTAAGTTTGGATATTAGAGAGAGTGTTTACAGCTGGGAAGGTTGTATATTTATATGGCAATGATTTGGGCATGGTTTGGGGCTATGAAAAGACCATAATACCCTTGCAAAATATCATCATTTCAGCTCGGATGGGGTCTGGTGGGTTCGTGCGGCGGGATATGTCTAGCCGCACGAACTAGCCAGAATCTTGGCGAGCTTGTTCGGTGGGAAATGTCTAGCCACACGAACTAGCCAGAATCTTGGCGAGCTTGGACGGTCGGAAATGTCTAGCCACACGAACTAGCCAGAATCTTGGTGACTTCATGCCGCGGGACATGTCTAGCTAGCCAGAAGGTCTAAACTAGCTAGCGGGTTCGTGCACTTCATTCCGGTGGGCTCTTTCTAGCGGCATGAGCTAGCCAGTATTTACCGCGGGTTCATGCTGCGGGACATGTCTAGCCAGCCAGAAGGTCTGAACTAGCCATGGTGCTCCGCGGGTTCATGCTCCCCTGCTCCGCGGGTTCATTCTCGCTGCACGAACCAGCCGTGGTCTTCTTCACTATTCATATAATCTTCAATAATCTTCCAAATCTTTCACTTTTGGCCCTGAATTGTCCAAAATGACAATAATGCCCCTAAACTTCCCTAATTACCTGAAACACTTATTTATACCCTATTAAATACACAAAATGTTCGGAAACAAATACAAAATATAGGAAAAGAGAGCGCTAAATGTGAACATTTGAAGCGCGATCAGACCCCCAAACCTAACTTTTGCTCGTCCTCGAGCAAAACAAAACAAAAATATACACAAAGCATACTAAGCAAAATCAACTCTAAACTAAGCTAGTCCACTTTCGTGGGAGAAACGATGGCACTTAGCATGTGCCACAAGCCTTTTAAACCTCTAGGTGCCTCTAGTAGGAGGACTGAAGTCTCCTAAGGTTTACCAGATACGATACCCAGAAACACAACTCTGAATTTCAATAAAGAGATGCAACAGTATACATACAAACAAAAACTTCATGCAAGCTAAGCATCTTAAATTAAGACTAGTAAATTCCATTTTCATAAAAACAACACACAATGCCAGTTTGCCACACTTGGGATGTCTTCGGTCTATGAATCAATTAACTAATTGCCTAGGGGTGAATTCGCCTTGACTTCTATGTCTCACGGATTTAGCTCTTTCTTCTCTCAGAGTCTTGGGCAATCTCTCATCAACCACATGCGTTATTGGAAGATATGTACATAAAATTCGAATTCAATGCATGTGAATGATCTCATGAATGAATTGATGCACCAAGAACGTGGAGAGAACATGTTTTGACTCGTATTCCCAAGCTAGACTTCTAAAAGATCAGCTAGGGCTTCCCTTTGGTTGTAATAGGGCCATGGGTGATTTTTGATGAATGGAATGAATTTGATGGAAATCTAAAGATGTTGATCAATTTAACAATGATATTCTACTAGCTCATTATTCATATGTCTACAAGCGTCTAGGCTAAGATTAACATTTTAATGATTGTACTGATTGGTACTCTATTCGAGTATTTAATCAATTAAGTACTATGGCTTAAGCATTTTTATTTTAAACACTTTTACAGTTTAGCCTCTATATTGCACATTATCTATTATCGCCTAAGTACACACTATTTACAGATTGAGCTAATCAATTGCATTTATAACTTATGCAAAACTATGATCAACAACTAAAGATTTCATGTGAATGATGTGTATGGATATATGTGGTGATGAAATGAATGGTTTGTGTTTGGCCTGAAATTTGTCAATTGGAGCACACATTCATAAGGACAGTGTTTGGGTAATGGAGTTAAGCATACACATGCCTAGAATCATATCTGTCAGACCTTCTAACAAGGGAATACAAGTTGCACAAGCAGTCCACAATTTTCATGTTCATGGCAATCAATACTAAATGCTTTGTGAATGAGATCTCAATGCAATCCTAGTTTTGAAAAGTGCTTTTTAATGAGTAGAATAGAATACCCTCTCAAATGATCGTTAAGGCTCAATGTCTCACACGGGTAGTCTCCACAATTCTCTTAGGAACAACAAATCTAAGATTCTTTTACCTCAACATCCAATTATTGGCACTAAACAAGCATATTTATAGTGGTGCAACAACTTAGATGGCATGCATACTAGTCAGAACTTAGATTTCAAAGCAAGTACGACATGTTCCTATTGGTATACACAAGTAGACAACTCCCAAAACTCAAAATTTTGACAAAATTTTTCAAAGATTTGAAAATTTTTGACACAAAAAACACAATATTCACAACACAAAACACAAAAAAGACACATATGTGTCCATACCCCCAAACCTAAACTCGACATTGTCCTCAATGTTGAAAAATTGAAGCACATAGACAAAGAGTTTATGATTTGGAAATTCGGACACAAACATACTAACACATATGTACAATTAAACACAATTAAAAACAAAAATAACAAAAATACCATGTGAAGAAGTTTCTAAAAATATAGGAAAACATTTCAAGAAAAACTGTCAACTTTTGAAATTCGAACAACGTCTGCTTTTCAATGCATATTTTCAAAGATACTCCATACAACTTGCTCAAATTTTGACACAAGAATATAGACATGCAAATGAACATGTTTCATGAAGAAAACATTTTAAAATTCAATTTGTAAAAGTGTGAAAACAGATGTTGAACACAGGTCACGTGCAGCATTTTGAAAACAGGGCATGCTTGTGACCTTTGGTCGAAGAAATACTCATAACTTTTAAACCATCACCCAGAACTTTACGTTCTTTATACTGTTGGAACCGTATCGAAAAAATGATGAATGCAGCATGGGCAGAAAAATTTATTTCTTCACTGATTAGTATAGTTTTTAAGAAACATCTCGCCTCAAAAATTCAAAACAGGGCATCTTCACAATGTTTGAAATAAAACTCAAAAACAAAAACAAAAATACAACATAATCATATATATACAATCATAATATCTACAACTAACATGTAAACACACATTTACAATCCTAATTATCCACTACTAATCATATCACAACAACCAATCCTAATCATTAGGCAAAAACAACCAATTCACACCCTTAAGCTAAACATGACATATTAACTTGAAGTAACAGCTTCAGAGTAAGAGATTGGACCTTCGATTTCGCCTTCGTAGGATGGTATGGCTTCGTGGTTTGGTGTATTGTGCATGGTGTGTGTGGCAGGTTTGTGTCACGGGTTCATTCCCGTGGCATGAAGTCACGGACTTCATCCAGAGCATTCTGCGGGTTCTGATCTTCTGGCTGGCGGGCTTTGTCTCGGGGATGTGAAGTCGCCGTGATCTCCGCGAGTTCCTTCCGTCTTGCCAAAGGTTCAAGAGAACCCGACGACTTTGTTAGGCTGCCTCATTCCTGCTGAATTAACCCACAGATGAATTTCTTCCTCTTGATCCCATGACCTACACACACTAAACACACCAAAAACACCACAAGCATATGCTATACAAGTTTATAAGTTAAGAGCCTAAACCCCCAAACCTGTCTTCTTACATGCATCTCATAGCACATTTGCAATATGGTGAGTGGATAATTAAAAGACTCAAGACTCTAAAAACAAAACAAAACCTAAAAATTAACAAAATACCTAAAAAATGAGCTTCCTCTAGAAGCTATAGTGCATTCACATGCAACCATACATAAAAATGTTCAAACATGTAATGAAACACGTAATTCACTCGAAAACTTATCATGCAACGTATGGAAGTTTGAAGGACTATCTAATGTGACATGATTTCTATCATGGTTCTTCACTACCCACACCTTACCACTAGGTGTGTCATTCCTTGCAACAAAAGGCATTTCCTTGGGTTGGTCTAGTTTGTCCTTACAGATCCAAACTTTCCTCACTTTTCTCACTCTCCTCCTAAGTGTGCTTCTATTTTTGCAATATTCAACGTATTTGGCACATTGGGTCTTTTTGTGACCCCTAATATAGCAAAAATAGCATGTAGGAGCAAAGTTAGAAAGACTACCTTTGTTGTCTTCCGCCGTTGTTCGGCTTGCTTGTGGGCAACCTTCGGAAGGATTGCTCCACTTTGGGTAGTGCGGGGCTTCTTGGTTGATCTTTGCTTGGCCCCCTCCTTTTTCAAAGCCTTGATTGGAAATTTGGCTTTGTCCAACTCCACGATGTAGTCACATATCATGACTTGTGATACCTTCAAGGCATTGTCCTTCTTGATGAGTTCCTCACTCATAGCCTCCAACGCCTTGTCCTTCCTTTCGGCTTCCATTTGTATCATTCTCGCCTTCCGAGCGAAATCTGTTCTTGTTCTTCCACAGGATAGTTCTATAAACTATCGTAATTAATAGGGCGTGGTCGTGTTTATCCGCAAGTGCACGGATCATTATGATCGCGTAGCAGCAAGTACGGTTCGTTCCACAGGGAGAGTATGGTACACGTAAGTCGGTTCTACATCTTATGTTATAGTCACGCTATTTACACTAATTACAAGCAAGAAAAGTAAAATGAGATGGTGGCAAGCAATTATCTAAACTAATGGCTAAGCGGGAGAATTAAATCTATGCGTATCCTATGGTCATGGATACGTAATCTCTATACTACAACTACAACTAAAGATGTGTAAACCTAAGACAATTCTAATTAACTTATGAAATTTCCCTTAAGTAGTAGTGAAATATATCTAGAGGGGGGGTGAATAGGTATAGGCTCCAAATTCTCCCAATTAAAAATTAATGCAGAATATATCAATGAAAATACACACTTGATTAAATTTGACAAATTAATTGATTTCACTTGTACAAGAGTTAATCAATTTACAAGATATGCAATCAATGAAAGAAATGGAAGATAAAGAAAAGTAAAAACAAGAATGAACACAAGTGTTTTAACGTGGTAAAACCTTAAAGAGGAAACATCCACGGGTTGATACCACAACCACCGACGAAGCAATCCACTATGTGAAAAAGGACTTACACACTCAAGCTATCACTCATGATATTCGCTCAAGCTATCAACTCCTAATCTACCCTCGGGCTAGTGAATCACCAAGCCTACTTCCTATCCGAGATGTGTCCTACACCTCTAGAAAGCAACTTCCTATCCAAGACGCTCACGTCTCTAGGAAGATTTCTTGCTTGCCTATCCGGATCCTCCCGACCCTAGACAAGACTCCCTTGCTTGATTATCCGAGTCCTCCCGACTCTAATCAAGTCTTCCTTGCTCTATCCACAAAGCTTCACTCACTTTAGAGACTTCAACCTAATGTAAGGCTATGATCTAAAGTGATGCAAATGGTGCAAACACAATCAAATTAAGCTAGATGATCAATCAAGCAAAATGTACATGTTCAATGATAGCCTAGAATATGATTTCAACACACAACCACACAATTATCTAGAAATCAAGACATGCAAATCAATAAGAACAAAGGTATGAATATTCAATTTATCACACTAAAAAACCTAGTTCTTAGATCAAGAAATAGAACCTAGAAAATAATATGAGATACATCATATATTCAATTTCTAGAATCAATTTCACACAATCAAGTTTAGCACATATATGTTCAAAACAAATCACAAAGCTAAATCTCAATTAACAAATGATCAAACAACCCTAGCATGTGATCTAACATACTTCTCAACAAATTTCATCAATCAAATAGTAAGAATCAAGAGATGAAATTGAAAAAGAAGAAGTTGAAACATACATACTGACCACGGACTGAAAATGGCTCAGCTGAGAAAAATGGCGAAGTCAGCTGCCTCTGGAAATGCTTGGAGTTTGTAGCTCTCTTCGAGACCAACAATTTTGGTTTTTGAATTGATTGATTTCGAGTTCGTAAGAGAGAGATATGATCAAAACAAGAAAACGAAAATATAGATGAAAACTGCAGAATTTCGTGATTGTTCTTCAATTTTATCAACCAAGTGTGGAGGGAAGGAGATGTGTTTAAAAGGAAGAGAGAGAGAGATTTTACGAGTGAATCGGAGCGTGCCATGTCACCTCCCCGTGGGGGGCGCGTGGGCCACACGGGAGCAGAGGGCTCCCTTGGCCGTGGGGCCCACGGCCTCCCACACGGGCAGGCCTTGTGGCCACACGTGCTCCCGACTTCTCTCCCGCGCTCCTTCGGTTCTTCAGCCCATATCTTGGGCATCCGAACTCCGATTTCGAATCCATTTTTGGATTACGAACCATGACTCCCTCACGCACGACTACGACTACACAACTTTGAAAAATGGTTGAGAAAATATCTCGGAATCTGACGATGAATTCAACACAACAAATGAGAACGAAAAGTAGCATAGTCAACTTGTTTGGACTCGAAACCTTATGAATGAGTAACCGAAACGACCGGAACTCAATAAGGCATTAAATGAGAACATGTTCAAGTCCTAAACACAAAATACACAAATGAATAAACACATATTCACACAAGCATGCCATATCAAAGAGATAGTCACAAAGCATGTAATTTCACAATGTTTGTCAAAACAAGATCAATGCATGAGCATACTATGAAGTGTGTGAATGTGTTATACCAAATGTTTGAACCACGATGCAGGGATACAATTGTATGAATTGTGTGTGTGTGTGTGTGCGCTAACGCCTTGCAAGAGGATAGAAGTCAAGATTTACCTTTGACGTTTTTCACCTCTTGAAGACGACTTTTGCACTAGACGTTGCTCTTCACTTTTTAAGCTTCCTTTCTTCAAATAATGTCCTAAGCAACAACTAATACAAACATAGAGTGTTTTGCAATGGAATTAAGCCAATACAAATCATAAACCTTACAATCAACCTCGCCATACAATGTTTCACTCAAATAATCTCAAGATGATAGCATACTCTCAATCTCACATTACAAAGAAATTCCTAGACTAAAAAGTCTTCAAGTCTTCAAGAATTCCTCTTTTGATCTTCAAAGTACCTATGAGAGAAAATAGCAACCAAACAAGAGATCTTCTCTAAAGAAGAATGGTGAGTTAATTAACCAAACAATAAACATAGAAGATATCCCTTATCTCATACACAAATGCATTATCTCAAGTGAATAAAATATGTTCATATTAAAGCATTCCCTTAGTTTCCCAATTCCCAAGGACCAACTATCCTTAACATTATCAAGAAAGAATTCTTTCTCCCCCTTAAGACAAGAATTCTCCCTCTTAAGACAAAGTCACAATTAAGTACAAAGAGGAATATGATCACACAATTGGAACATTTTTCCACATAAAGTGCGAAGTATACAAAATCTCCCCAATATCAAACATGGCGAGGTATACATTTTCTCCCCCTTTTTGTCAAGGAATAGACAAGGGACACAAGAAATAAAGAACGAGATATTAAGCAAACAAATCATATAGAAAGCGAAAGTTGAATAAACTAAAGCTCCCCCTTAACATATGCTCCACATATTATCACCAAGTAGATTTGTTCACAAGGGACTCCACACAATCACACAATCAAGCAATAAGAGAAAATATTTCATAACTTGTCAATGTCCAAGAGAGAATCATAGATTTTCATTAATCTCTCAAAAATATTCTCACATTGCTAATGAATCAAGCACATAAGCAAAATGTGTGTGTGTGAATGCTTCCCAAATATATAGTAGGAGTAATTGTGATATCAACATGCAAACTCTATCCATACCTATCCATCTAAAGCCTTTCCAAAAATAGGTCAAACCGATATTCATCCGGTTTTTTGCTTTTAAAATGAATAGATATCAACATATGAGCGTGTGTGTGCATATGGCTCGTTTTCCCGTTTCTATTTGTCAACCCGATCTTTTTCACAATTCTCAACTATACACCAATAAGTCTTTTTTTTTTTTTTTTTTTTCATTTCTTTTAGGCTTAGAATCAAAGTTTTTTTTTTTTTTTTTTTTATTTTTTTTTTATTTTTTTTAATGATTCATTTCAACACTTCTTTGATTTTACTAACAAAAACATATACTCCTCATGGCGGCTTTCACTCATCACAATGGCGTAGCCCTTTCCTACATTGGGTGGCTTCACAACCAAGGTGTGTAGCCCTTTCCATGAGGGTGCTCGTTGATTACTATGTAGTGCCGAAGCAAAATGGATACATACCATAGGTCATCTATCATGTACTTAACAATAAACTTCTAGATGCATCCATTATCTACACATATTCAACCATAAAAACTCAAAACTAAAACATACAAGAGAAGCATTAGTGCACTTTTCAAAAATAATATTTTCAAGCTCAAGTGTATGATCTAAAAACAATAAAAGATACTTGTTAAAGATCATTACTTCTCAAGTGAGTAGCTCTTAAAGACAATGATATTCAATTAAAGTTTTGCTCATCAAGCCACTCACAATTACACAAAGACATCAATCAACACAAATCATGCCAATGGACATTCTAAGAGTTTTAAACCTCTGTTTGTCCAAAGGCTTAGTGAACAAGTCCGCAAGTTGATTTTTAGTAGGCAAATGCTCTAGAGTAACAATAGAATGTTCAACCAGATCTCTAATGAAATGATGCCTAATGTTTATGTGTTTAGTACGGGAGTGTTGAACCGAATTTTTAGAGATGTTAATGGCACTTAAGTTATCACAATAAAGTGTCATTTTTCCTTGTTCTATCTCATAATCCTTAAGCATTTGTTTCATCCAAAGTAATTGTGTGCAAGCACTTCCGGCCGCAATGTATTCGGCTTTGGAGGAGGAAAGGGAAACCGAATTTTGTTTCTTACTTGACCAAGAAACCAAGTTATTACCAACATAAAAGAAACCGCCCGATGTGCTTTTTCGGTCATCTATGTTTCCCACCCAATCTGCATCACAATAGCCTACAAGGATATCATTGGTATCAAATGAATAGAATAAACCAAGACTATGAGTTCCTTTGATGTACCTAATGATCCTCTTGACGGCTTTTAAGTGAGATTCCTTGGGATTTGCTTGGAATCTAGCACACAAGCCAACACTAAAGCAAATATCAGGTCTACTAGCCGTTAGGTAAAGTAGACTACCTATCATGCTTCTATAAAGGCTTTGGTCAACACTTTTCCTTTTTTCATCTTTGTCGAGTTTTAAAGTGGTGCTAATGGGAGTTTCAAAATCTTTTCCATTTTCTAGGCCAAATCTCTTAACTAGATTTTTAGCATATTTAGATTGATTCAACATTATGCCCATGCTAGTTTGCTTTACTTGCATACCTAGAAAATAATTGAACTCACCCACCATACTCATTTCAAATTCACTTGACTTAACACTAACAAATTCATCAACCTTGGTTTTATTAGTAGACCCAAAAACAATGTCATCAACATATATTTGTGCAACAAAAATATCATGATCATGATGTTTGATAAACAAAGTTCTATCAATGTCACCTCTCCTATATTGGTTGTCAATAAGATATTGAGTCAACCTATCATACCAAGCTCTTGGAGCTTGTTTAAGGCCATAGAGAGACTTTTTCAATTTAAACACATGATTAGGAGAGTGTGGGTCTACAAAACCCTTAGGTTGTTCAACATACATTTCTTCTTGAAGGTATCCATTGAGGAAAGCACTTTTGACATCCATTTGAAATAATTTGAACTTTTTAATGCATGCAATGGACAACAAAAGTCTAATGGACTCGAGACGAGCAACCGGGGCAAACGTCTCATCAAAGTCAACACCCTCCACTTGAGTGTAACCTTGAGCCACTGGTCTAGCTTTATTCCTTACAATCTTGCCACTTTCATCGGTCTTATTCCTAAACACCCATTTAGTGCCAATTACATTTATATCTTTGGGTATAGGAACTAAGGACCACACTTCATTCCTCTCAAATTGATTAAGTTCATCTTGCATAGCCCCAACCCAATATTCATCAAGAATTGCTTCATTAATGTTTTTGGGTTCAATTTGAGAAGTGTAGCAAGCATAGGATATTTGGTTAGCAATTTGATTTCTTGTTCTAACCCCTTCATTTAAATCACCTATGATGTCTTCTTGATAGTGTAAGTTTCTAAGTCTTGGGTGAGAATGTTCAACAACTTGGTCATTTTGTTGATTATCATTTAAAGCATTTTCCAACCCTTGACTTACAACTTCAATATGACTATCATTTTCATCATCTTGACTAGAAACACTACTAGCCACATCAATAGGTGTTTTAGTGTCATTCAACATGTTTTCTTTAGGTTCATTGACACCATTATCATCACACAAATTAAGCATGCTAAGATCATCTATCTTCACATTGATAGACTCCATGATAGTCTTAGTAGTCAAGTTAAAGACTCTATATGCACGACTATTAATAGCATACCCAAGAAAGAGACCAACATCACTTTTTGCATCAAACTTTCCTAAGTGATCTCTATCATTCAAAATATAACATTTACTCCCAAAAGTGTGGAAGTAACTCACATTAGGCTTCTTGCCTTTCCAAAGCTCATAGGACGTTTGTTTTGTGCCGGGCCTTTTGAAAACACGATTTGACACATAATAAGCGGTATTGACCGCCTCGGCCTATAGGTTTCTAGGGACTTTCTTGCTATTGAGCATGACCCTAGCCATCTCTTGCAAGACACGGTTTTTCCTCTCAACAACACCATTTTGTTGAGGAGTTCTAGGTGCGGAGAACTCATGAGAAATCCCTAAACCATCACAAAACTCACTAAATTTTGCATTTTCAAATTCCGTCCCATGATCACTCCTAATGCGACATATTTTCTTGATATCAAGACCTTTTTCATTTTGAACTTGATTACAAAACTTTTTAAAGTAATCAAAAGCCTCGGTCTTGTTTGTAAGAAAATAAACCCAAGTAAACCTAGAGAAGTCATCAACGCATACAAAAATGTATTTTTTGCCATTAATGCTCTCGGTTTGAATTGGCCCCATTAGGTCCATATGCACAAGTTCTAAAGGTCTCTTGGTAGCTATGTAAGAATTTTTCTTATGAGGCACTTTGGTTTGCTTACCTAATTGGCAAGGTTCACAAACCACCTCAAGCTTTTTACCAAGATTAGGAAGACCTCTAACAATGCCATGTTTTTCAAGCTTTTTCAAATCCTTAAAATTCATGTGACCCAAACGTTGATGCCACAAATCAAGCTTATTGCACTCATGTGCCATGTTGCATGTTAGAGGATCTATCTCAAGACAATAGCAATTGTCTATAGACCTTTTGACTCTTAGGACGACATCGCCCTTTTTATCAATTATAGTGCATACATCTTTGTTAAAGCTAACTTCTTTAAAAATTTCATACAAGTGAGTAATGCTTATCAAGTTAGCTTATAACCCATCAACATACAAAGTATTGCGAAGTTTAGGCAATCCGGGGATACAAATTATTCCCTTGCCAAGAACTTGCTTTTTGGTACCATCACCAAAAGTAACCCAACCTCCATCCTTTAAAACAAGATTCTTAAAGAACTCTTTGTTCCCGGTCATGTTCCTAGAGCAACCGCTATCTAGGTACCAAGAATAGGAGGAGTTGGCACGTAAAGCATATTGTGCAACATTACATTTAGATGTGTCTTTTCTAATCTACACATTTTTCACAACATGCTTCTCACTCTTACTTCTAACATGCTTTGACTCAATGTTAGGCTTTTTAACATGCACCTTGACCTCATTGGTCACATCTTCAAAAATATCAAACAAAGCATTATCAATTTTCTTATGCATAGTAGAGTGAGGCACAACACAAGATTTAGCAAGCAAGTCATCAACGACTTTTTCAACAACATGCTTTTCCAAGGTCTTCCTAGGTCTATTTATATATCCATACATGGATGATTGCCTAGGTCCATTCAAAGACATATCATGAAAAGCATTATCAAGTTTGCATTTCCGAATATACTCAAAGCATCTAGGTCGAATATTTCCTATCATATTACAATGATGACAAATAGGAATAAATTTGAGAAATTTACCATTTGCATTTGCTTCCATAGCATTTGGTCTTCTCACAATTTTACCTCTTTGAAGAGCAACCCTTGATGCTCCACCTCTTGCATTTGAGGTTGTTGCTTCTTGATGCTTATGTTGTTGAGTTCTTCCATTGAACATCCTTGTTGAAGAAGAGGCACCTCCGGTAGCTTTCATAGCTTTACTTTGAGAGAGTGTACCTACAATTGATTCAATGCTTGCTTTGACAAAAGTAGATTTGTTAGATGAAGGAGTCTCCTTCTCATTGATATAACCCAAACCTCTTTTGTCACATGGATGCTTTCCACTTTTAATGAGGGTTTCAACTTTATTAGAACTAGATGACATCTTGCTAATCACCCTATTAGCCTCATCAAGTTTCTCATGAAGCATCCTAAGTTCAATGGCATATTTTTCCGCTTTGTCATCACTAAACATAATATCTTTATGTGATTTATCAAGCCATTATTCATACTTTTTCTCTTGATTTAAATGCTCATTAAGTTTGGATTTAAGCACATTTTCAAGTTTCTTAGCATTAACAAGAGAACAATCTCTTTGCTCAATTTCTTGCTTCAAGATACCAAGTCTATCATTGCTATCTTTAAGATTCAATTCTAGACTTAGGACCTTGTCTTTAAGTTCATTGAACTCTTTTGAGCCAAGATCATGATTCTCTAACTTCTTGTTGAGGGACATATTGACATTGGATAAACGTTCATTTTTAAAAGTAAGATCATTGATCTTTTTCTCATCTAAGTCAATATGTTCAACAAAAGAAGCCACATAGGAATACACTTCCTTAATCATGATTATCACAAACAAAAACACAAAACACTACAAAGAAAGGATTTATCTAAGTGCGTCTAGACACCCGTTCTGATACCAAATGAAATTTCCCTTAAGTAGTAGTGAAATATACCTAGGGGGGGGGGGGGGGGGGGTGAATAGGTATAGGCTCCAAATTCTCCAAATTAAAAATTAATGCGGAATATATCAATGAAAATACACACTTGATTAAATTTGACAAATTAATTGATTTCAATTATACAAGAGTTAATCAATTTACAAGATATGCAATCAATGAAAGAAATGGAAGATAAAGAAAAGTAAAAACAAGAATGAACACAAGTGTTTTAATGTGGTAAAACCTCAAAGAGGAAACATCCACGGGTTGATACCACAACCACCGGCGAAGCAATCCACTATGTGAAAAAGGACTTACACACTCAAGCTATTACTGATGATATCCGCTCTAGTTATCAACTCCTAATCTACCCGCGGGCTAGTGAATCACCAAGCCTACTTCCTATCCGAGATGTGTCCTACACCTCTAGAAAGCAACTTCCTATCCAAGACGCTCACGTCTCTAGGAAGATTTCTTGCTTGCCTATCCGGATCCTCCCGACCCTAGACAAGACTCCCTTGCTTGATTATCCGAGTCCTCCCGACTCTAATCAAGTCTTCCTTGCTCTATCCACAAAGCTTCACTCACTTTGCTAGAGACTTCAACCTAATACAAGGCTATGATCTAAAGTGATGCAAATGATGCAAACACAATCAAATTAAGCTAGATGATCAATCAAGCAAAATGTACATGTTCAATGATAGTCTAGAATATGATTTCAACACACAACCACACAATTATCTAGAAATCAAGACATGCAAATCAATAAGAACAAAGGTATGAATATTCAATTTATCACACTAAAAAACCTAGTTCTTAGATCAAGAAATAGAACCTAGAAAATAATATGAGATACATCATATATTCAATTTCTAGAATCAGTTTCACCCACAATCAAGTTTAGCACATATATCAAAACAAATCACAAAGCTAAATCTCAATTAACAAATGATCAAACAACCCTAGCATGTGATCTAACATACTTCTCAACAAATTTCATCAATCAAATAGTAAGAATCAAGAGATGATCAAAGATGAAATTGAAAAAGAAGAAGTTGAAACATACATACTGACCACGGACTGAAAATGGCTCAGCTGAGAAAAATGGCAAAGTCAACTGCCTCTAGAAATACTTGGGGTTTGTAGTTCTCTTCGAGACCAACAATTTTGATTTTTGAATCGATACATTTCGAGTTCGTAAGAGAGAGATATGATCAAAACAAGAAAACGAAAATATAGATGAAAACTGCAGAATTTCGTGATTGTTCTTCAATTTTATCAACCAAGTGTGGAGGGAAGGAGATGTGTTTAAAAGGAAGAGAGAGAGAGAGATTTTACAAGTGAATCGGAGCGTGCCACATCACCTCCCTGTGGGGGGCACGTGGGCCACACAGGAGCAGAGGGCTCCCTCGGCCGTGGGGCCCACGGCCTCCCACACGGGCAGGCCTTGTGGCCACACGTGCTCCCGACTTCTCTCGCGCGCTCCTTCGGTTCTTCAGCCCATATCTTGGGCATGCGAACTCCGATTTTGAATCCATTTTTGGATTACGAACCGTGACTCCCTCACGCACGACTACGACTACACAACTTTGAAAAATGGTTTAGAAATCATCTCGGAATCTGACGATGAATTCAACACAACAAATGAGAACGAAAAATAGCATAGTCAACTTGTTTGGACTCGAAACCTTATGAATGAGTAACCAAAACGACCGGAACTCAATAAGGCATTAAATGAGAACGTGTTAAAGTCCTAAACACAAAATACACAAACAAATAAACACATATTCACACAAGCATGCCATATCAAAGAGATAGTCACAAAGCATGCAATTTCACAATGTTTGTCAAAACAAGATCAATGCATGAGCATACTATGAAGTGTGTGAATGTGTTATACCAAATGTTTGAACCACGATGCAGGGACACACATGTATGAATTGTGTGTGTGTGCGCTAACGCCTTGCAAGAGGATGGAAGTCAAGATTTACCTTAGACGTTTTTCACCTCTTGAAGACGACTTTTGCACTAGACGTTGCTCTTCACTTTTTAAGCTTCCTTTCTTCAAATAATGTCCTAAGCAACAACTAATACAAACATAGAGTGTTTTGCAATGGAATTAAGCCAATACAAATCATAAACCTTACAACTTAAACTAACTAGATGACAACTAAGTAAGCAAGTACGTAAATTAACACTAAGTTATTACAATTAAATTACACTAAGATTGCAATTAATCAACTACAACTAAGTTATACTAACTTAACTACAACTAGCTAAACTAACTAATTCGTGCAAGGTTATGTAAGAGCAAGGATACAAATGATGAGGGATATTATCAATTGATCACAATTAAGTACACTAGTTCTATGGCATAGGTAATTCAACAACCACCACTCTAAATATTATCAACTAATGATCTTAGAATGACAATAATAGAGGATTTACACCTAGAACATAAGAATTAGTCAATAAGCATGATCATGTACTTACTAACCAAATCTTCTCCAATATAGCTAATCAAATGTTATTAATTAAGATACATGTTACAATTCGTCAATCAACAACATACATCCATTCAATTTAACTCAATTCAACATTCAATAGCTAAATATGGATATGATAAAAGTAGAGATCAATTAATTACAATAATAAGTCATATGGAAATCAATCCCTCAACATAAAGATTATTATACACATACATGTTACATGAATCACAAATAATGGAAGAGGAGTAAAAGGTAAGGAACAACCACAAGATGGTAAACTTCTTGTTCTTCAATGAAGCTCCAATTCCACTCCTTCCAAGTTATGAAGCTCACATGTAACCATGTAGTGTGAGTTTAAGTTATCTAAGCTATTCTAAGTGTAATTCTAAGCTATTGGGTATAATTTAGTCTAAGTTTGGATATTAGAGAGAGTGTTTACGGTTGGGAAGGTTGTATATTTATATGGCAATGATTTGGGCATGGTTTGGGGCTGTGAAAAGACCAGAATACCCCTATAAAATATCATCATTTCAGCTCGGATAGGGTCTGGCGGGTTCGTGCGGCGGGATATGTCTAGCCGCACTAGTGAAATATACCTAGGGGGTGAATAGGTATAGGCTCCAAATTCTCCCAATTAAAAATAATGCGGAAAA
Source organism: Acer saccharum (assembly GCA_030490815.1). NCBI lineage: Eukaryota > Viridiplantae > Streptophyta > Magnoliopsida > Sapindales > Sapindaceae > Acer > Acer saccharum. Next base: position 28,976,781 of record CM059869.1, read on the forward strand.
TTACAAAGCAAATGCACACTTGATTAGATTTAGCAAATGAATTGATTCCACTAAGACAAGAGTTACTCAACTTACAAGATATGCAATCAATGTAATATATGGAAGATAAAGAAAAGTAAAGCAAAATTGAACACAATGATTTTAACGTGGTAAAACCTCAATGAGGAAACATCCACGGGTTGATACCACAACCACCGGCGAAGCAATCCACTATGTGAAAAAGGACTTACACACTCAAGCTATCACTCATGATATCCACTCAAGCTATTAAGTCCTAATCTACCCTCGGGCTAGTGAATCACCAAGCCTACTTCCTATCCGAGATGTATCCTACACCTCTAGAAAGCAAATTCCTATCCAAGACGCTTACGTCTCTAGGAAGATTTCTTGCTTGCCTATCCGGATCCTCCCGACCCTAGACAAGACTCCCTTGCTTGATTATCCGAGTCTTCCCGACTCTAATCAAGGCTTACTTGCTCTTCCACAAAGCTTCACTCACTTTGCTAGAGACTTCAACCTAATGCAAGGCTATGATCTAAAGTGATGCAAATGATGCAAACACAATCAAATTAAGCTAGATGATCAATCAAGCAAAATATACATGTTCAATGATAGTCTAGAATATGATTTCAACACACAATCACAAAATTATCTAGAAATCAAGACATGCAAATCAATAAGAACAAAGGTATGAATATTCAATTTATCACACTAAAACCTAGTTCTTAGATCAAGAAATAGAACCTAGAAAATAATATGAGATACATCATATATTCAATTTCTAGAATCAATTTCACACACAATCAAGTTTAGCACATATATGTTCAAAACAAATCACAAAGCTAAAACTCAATTAACAAATGATCAAACAACCCTAGCAAGTGATCTAACATACTTCTCAACAAATTTCATCAATCAAATAGTAAGAATCAAGAGATGATCAAAGATGAAATCGAAAAAGAAGAAGTTGAAATTCAAACACTGACCACGTACTGAAAATGCTTCAGCTGAGAAAAATGGTGATGTCAACTGCCTCAGAAAATGCTTTGGGTTTATAGCTCTCTTCGAGACCAACAATTTTGGTTTTTGAATCGATTAATTTCGAGTTCGTATGAGAGAGATATGATCAAAACAAGTAAACAAAAAATATAGAATTCTGATGCGAAAATCTTCAAGTGTTCTTCAAAATTCATCACAAAGTGGAGGGAAGGAGGTGAGCTTAAAAGGAGGGAAGAGAGAATTTTTACGAGCAAATCAGGAGCTGCCACGTCACCACCCCTTGGGGGGAGCGTGGGGCCCACGGGAGCAGAGGGCTCCCTTGCCCATGGGGCCCACGGCCTCCCACACGGGCTGGCCATGTGGCCACACGTGATTCCAACTCCTCTCGCGCGCTCCTTCTGATTTTCTGCCCATATCTTGAGCATCCGACCTCCGATTTCAAATCCATTTTTGGATTACGAACCGTGACTCCCTCACGCATGACTTTGACTACTCAACTTTGAAAAATGGTTGAGAAATCATCTCGGAATCCGACGATGAAGTCAACACAACAAATGAGAACGAAAAGTAGCATAGTCAACTTGTTTGGACTCGAAACCTTATGAATGAGTAATCGAAACGACTGGAACTCAATAAGGCATTAAATAAGAACATGTTCAAGTCCTAAACACAAAATACGGAAACAAATAAACACATATTCACACAAGCATGCCATATCAAAGAGATAGTCACAAAGCATGCAATTTCACAATGTTTGTCAATACAAGATCAATGCATGAGCATGCTATGAAGTGTGTGAATGTGTTATACCAAATGTTTGAACCACGATGCAGGGACACACATGTATGAATTGTGTGTGTGTGCGCTAACGCCTTGCAAGCGGATGGAAGTCAAGATTTACCTTTGACGTTTTTCACCTCTTGAAGGTGACTTTTGCACTAGACGTTGCTCTTCACTCTTTAAGCTTCCTTTCTTCAAATGATGTCCTAAGCAACAACTAATACAATCATAGAGTGTTTTGCAATGGAATTAAGCCAATACAAATCATAAACCTTACAATCTCCCCCTTTGGCTATTCCATGGCAAAAGCACTCAACCTCACCATACAATGTTTCACTCAAATAAACTCGAAATGATAGCATACTCTCAATCTCGCATTACAAAGAAATTCCTAGACTAAAAAGTCTTCAAGTTTTCAAGAATTCCTCTTTCGGTCTTCAAAGTACCTATGAGAGAAAACAGCAACCAAAAAGAGATCTTCTCTAAAGAAGAATGGTGAGTTATTTAACCAAACAACAAACATAGAAGATATCCCTTATCTCATACACAAATACATTATCTCAAGTGAATAAAATATGTTCATATTAAAGCATTCCTTTAGTTTCCCAATTTCCAAGAACCAACTATCCTTAACATTGTCAAGAAAGAATTCTTTCTCCCCCTTAAGACAAAGTCACAATTAAGCACTAAGAGGAATAAGATTCATAAAATTGGAACAATTTCCACACAATGTGTGAAGTATACAAAAACTCCCCAATATCAAACATGGTGAGGTATACATTTTCTCCCCCTTTTTGTCAAGTAATAGACAAGGGACACAATAGATAAAGAACGAGATATTATGTAAACAAATCGTATAGAAAGCGAAAGTTGAATAAACTAAAGCTCCCCCTTAACATATGCTCCACATATTATCAACAAGTAGATTTGTTCACAAGGGACTTCACACAATCACACAATCAAGCAATAAGAGAAAATATTTCATAACTTGTCAAAGTCCAAGAGAGAATCATAGATTTTCATTAATCTCTCAAAAATATTCTCACATTGCTAATGAATCAAGCACATAAGCAAAATGTGTGTGTGTGTGAATGCTTCTCAAATATATAGTAAAAGTAATTGTGATATCAACATGCAAACTCTATCCACACCTATCCATCTAAAGCCTTTCCAAAAATAGGTCAAACCGATATTCATCCGGTTTTTGCTTTTAAAATGAATAGATATCAACATATGAGCGTGTGTGTGCATGTGGCTCGTTTTCCCGTTTCTATTTGTCAACCCGAGCTTTTCACAATTCTCAACTATACATCAATAAGCCTTTTAATTTTTCATTTCTTTTAGGCTTAGAATCAAAGATTTTTTTTTTTAATGATTCATTTCAACACTTCTTTGATTTTACTAACAAAAACATATACTCCTCATGGCGGCTTTCACTCATCACAATGGCGTAGCCCTTTCCTACATTGGGTGGCTTCACAACCAAGGTGTGTAGCCCTTTCCATGAGGGTGCTCGTTGATTACTATGTAGTGCCGAAGCAAAATGGATACATACCATAGGTCATCTATCATGCACTTAACAGTAAACTTCTAGATGCATCCATTATCTACATATATTCAACCACAAAATCTCAAAAATTAAAACATACAAGAGAAGCATTAGTGCACTTTTAAAAAATAAGATTTTCAAGCTCAAGTGCATGATCTAAAAACAATAGAAGATACTTGTTAAAGATCATTACTTCTCAAGTGAGTAGCTCTTAAAGACAATGATATTCAATTAAGGTTTTGCTCATCAAGCCACTCACAATCACACAAAGACATCAATCAACACAAATCATGCCAATGGACATTCTAAGAGTTTTAAACCTCTCTTTGTCCAAGGGCTTAGTGAACAAGTCCGCAAGTTGATTTTTAGTAGGCAAATGCTCTAGAGTAACAATAGAATGTTCAACCAGATCTCTAATGAAATGATGCCTAATGTCTATGTGTTTTGTACGGGAGTGTTGAACCGGATTTTTAGAGATGTTAATGGCACTTAAGTTATCACAATAAAGTGTCATTTTTCCTTGTTCTATCTCATAATCCTTAAGGATTTGTTTCATCCAAAGTAATTGTGTGCAAGCACTTCCGGCCGCAATGTATTCAGCTTCGGAAGAGGAAAGGGAAACCGAATTTTGTTTCTTACTTGACCAAGAAACCAAGTTATTACCAACATAAAAGCAACCGCCCGATGTGCTTTTTCGGTCATCTATGTTTCCCGCCCAATACGCATCACAATAGCCTACAAGGATATCATTGGTATCAAATGAATAGAATAGACCAAGACTATGAGTACCTTTGATGTACCTAATGATCCTCTTGACGGCTTTTAAGTGAGATTCCTTGGGATTTGCTTGGAATCTAGCACACAAGCCAATACTAAAGCAAATATCGGGTCTACTAGCCGTTAGGTAAAGTAGACTACCTATCATGCTTCTATAAAAGCTTTGGTCAACACTTTTCCCTCTTTCATCTTTGTCAAGTTTTAAAGTGGTGCTTATGGGAGTTTCAAAATATTTTCCATTTTCTAGGCCAAATCTCTTAACTAGATTTTTAGCATATTTAGATTGATTCAACATTATGCCCATGCTAGTTTGCTTCACTTGCATTCCTAGAAAATAATTCAACTCACCCATCATACTCATTTCAAATTCACTTTACATAACACTAACAAATTCATCAACCTTGGTTTTATTAGTAGACCCAAAAACAATGTCATCAACATATATTTGTGCAACAAAAATATCATGATCATGATGTTTGATAAACAAAGTTCTATCAATGCCACCTCTCCTATATTGGTTGTCAATAAGATATTGAGTCAACCTATCATACCAAGTTCTTGGAGCTTGTTTAAGGCCATAGAGAGCCTTTTTCAATTTAAACACATGATTAGGAGAGTGTGGGTCTACAAAACCCTTAGGTTGTTCAACATACACTTTTTCTTGAAGGTATCCATTGAGGAAAGCACTTTTGACATCCATTTGAAATAATTTGAACTTTTTAATGTAAGCAATGGACAACAAAAGTCTAATGGACTCGAGACGAGCAACCGGGGCAAACGTCTCATCAAAGTCAACACCCTCCACTTGAGTGTAACCTTGAGCCACTAGTCTAGCTTTATTCCTCACAATCTTGCCACTTTCATCGGTCTTATTCCTAAACACCCATTTAGTGCCAATTACATTTATATCTTTGGGTATAGGAACTAAGGACCACACTTCATTCCTCTCAAATTGATTAAGTTCATCTTGCATAGCCCCAACCCAATATTCATCAACAATTGCTTCATTAATGTTTTTGGGTTCAATTTGAGAAGTGTAGCAAGCATAGGATATTTGGTTAGCAATTTGATTTCTTGTTCTAACCCCTTCATTTAAATCACCTATGATGTCTCCTTGATAGTGTAAGTTTCTAAGTCTTGGGTGAGAATGTTCAACAACTTGGTCATTTTGTTGATTATCATTTGAAGCATTTTCCAACCCTTGAGTTACAACTTCAATATGACTATCAATTTCATCATCTTGACTAGAAACACTACTAGCCACATCAATAGGTGTATTAGTGTCATTCAACATATTTTCTTTAGGGTCATTGACACCATTATCATCACACAAATTAAGCATGCTAAGATCATCTATCTTCACATTGATAGACTCCATGATAGTCTTAGTAGTCAATGTAAGGTTGATAATTAGTGTTGGCATTAATTCCATATCAAAACGTGTTTTACTTGTAATGTTTAGTGGTTAGTAAATGAAGGATTTCGAAGACGAAGGACGTCTCAACCATTATTCGTTCAAGTTGCCGGCTTTTAAGAGTTTCGGACATTATCGGTCTACGAAGGTATTCAAAGACCTCTTATCTCTTACAAGGCTAGGCGCACACTCACACATATCATTCTTGTGTGTCCCTTCATGATTTTATTTCATTTACATTTCACTTTCACACACTTGGCAAAATATGCTCATGCATTCACTTAGTTAATAAACTTTGTGTTTTGCATTTTCTAGGACTATGTCCGGAAACTAGCATATGTGTGTGTATTTGTGCTTGTATGTTTCCGTATTTTATGTTTAGGACTTGAACATGTTCTTATTCAATGCCTTATTGAGTTCCGGTCGTTTCGGTTACTCATTCATAAGGTTTCGAGTCCAAACGTGTTGACTATGCCACTTTACGTTCTCTTACGTTGTGTTGACTTCATCGATGATTTCCGAGATGATTTCTCAACCATTTTTCAAAGTTGTATAGTCGTTATCATGTGTGAGGGAGTCACGGTTCGTAATCCGAAAACGGATTCGAAATCGGAGGTCGGATGCTCAAGATATGGGCTGAAGATTCGAAGGAGCGCGCGAGGGCGTAAGTGGCCAAGAGGCCACGTGTGGCCCACCCCGTGGATGGAGCCGTGGGACCCACGGCCAGAGGGACTCTCTGCCCCCGTGTGGCCCACGCGCCCCCCACGGGGCTGGGCTGAGGTGGCCATCTTTTATTGGCCAAAAATTGCCTCCTCTCTCCTCTTTTTAAAACCCCTCCATTCCCTCCATTTGTTTTCAAGAAGAAAAAATTAGAATTCCCGTCAGAATTTTTCTCCCAAATTTTCCCAACTTCCAAACACCATAACTTTCTCATACGAAGTCGGATTTGAGTGATTCAAGTTGGAGAACGTTCGTAATTGAGTCATCTACCTTTTCCAAGTGATTTGGCAGCTGTTTGATCGACTTTTCTGGTGGTTGCACACAGAAAACCGAACCAGCTCGAAAATCCAAGGTAGTGTTCATATCTTTGGGATTTCTTCTTTTATAACCTTCAATTTGCTTGGGGTTTCTTCTTCTATATGTATGTTTATGTATTATGAATGCTATAGAGAAAGATAGCTTCATAATCAATCTTAATCAAAAGTCTAATTAGAGACATATGTGAACTAGTTTCTTAGATTCTAAGTTTTTCACATGTTTGAGAGTTGTATTGTGATTAGATTGATATCTAGGATTATTTGTGGATTGATTGATGTATTTTATGATTAATAATCCTCACATGTGCTTAGATCCTCTTATTGAACAAATCTAAGATTAGCACATTTGATTTTGTATTTAGAGCTAATTAGGACTTAATTGATTATTCATTATATCCTTGCTCTAAATACTTGCTAGAATATTCATTGTATACATTTTGTGATTCTAGCATTTTTTTTGTTGTTTGTGTTCTAAAGTCTTGATTATGTGCTTAATGAACATGATTTGTTTTCAAGCTTTAGAAACATGAATAGAATCTAGGCTTGGCATGTTTTAGGTGTTTTGCATGCTCTAGATTTTTGTTCATGTTTAAGATCTAGACTACTTTGTTTTGTGAACTTTGTTGCCTATGTCTAGATCTTCATGAAGTGTACCTTATCCATACATTTCATATGCTCATGCATCATTTTGTATGGTGTCATGTTTTGGATCATAAACTAGAAAAATGTACATTGTGTGCTCATTGATTATTTCTAGTTTCCATAGGATGTATTGATCATATATTCTATGTTGCATGTGTTTGCATCATTTGCATCACTTAGATCATTGCCTTGTAAAAGGTGGAAGTCTCTTGCAAAGTGAGTGAAGCTTTGTGGAAAGAGCAAGGAGTCTTGACTAGGACATGTGGTCCGGATAGTCAAGCAAAAGTCTTAGCTAGGAGTGTGGTACTCCGGATGGTTGAGCTAGGAGAGCTTAACTAGGATCTTTGTGATCCGGATAGCTAAGCACGAAATCTTCCTAGAGACGTGAGCGTCTTGGATAGGAAGTTGCTTCCTAGAGGTGTAGGACACATCTCGGATAGGAAGTAGGCTAGGTGGTTCACTAGGCCCGAGGGTAGACTAGGAGTTGATAGCTTGAGCGGATATCATGAGTTGGTAGCTTGAGTGTGTAAGTCCTTTTCGTCATAGTGGATTGCTTTGCCGGTGGTTGTGGATTCAACCCGTGGATGTTTCCTCTTCGGAGGTTTACCACGTAAAAATCAATGTGTCAAATGTCTCTATCTCTATCTCTTTATATTTGTATGTATGATCTATATAACTTGTTTAATCTCTTCATTTCCTCACATCCTTGTATACAAGTTATTGATAAAGAAAGAGTTGCGCACATGGTTGGTTGAATCTACATTTGTTTCTTGTATCTTGTAAGTGCTTGAACATTGTATCTTGTGATTCTATATCAAGTTGTAAAGCTTAACTTGGTGAGTTTGCATTGTAATACTCAAAGTACAACTTGTGGAATTTAAATTTGCTCATTATTGAATATACTTGTAAAAGAGATACATTGTTCATTGATATATGTTTTGTAGACTAAGGGTGGTGAATCGAGCATACTTGTGATAATTGTTTTCTCATAACAATCATGTTTAAGGTTAATATGTATGCTCACCGAGGTTTTGACATAAGTCACGAAAAAGTTTTTAAAACTAGTGCGTCAACCTATTCACCCCCCCTCTAGGTTGTTTAGTATAACCTTGTAGGTATTTTCAGTCAAGTTAAAGACTCTATATGCACGACTATTAATAGCATACCCAAGAAAGAGACCAACATCACTTTTTGAATCAAACTTTCCTAAGTGATCTCTATCATTCAAAATATAACATTTACCCCCAAAAGTGTGGAAGTAACTCACATTAGGCTTCTTGCCTTTCCAAAGCTCATATGACGTTTGTTTTGTGCTGGGCCTTTTGAAAACACGATTTGACACATAACAAGCGGTATTGACTGCCTCGGCCCATAGGTTTCTAGGGACTTTCTTGTTATTGAGCATGACCCTAGCCATCTCTTGCAAGACACGGTTTTTCCTCTCAACAACACCATTTTGTTGAGAATTTCTAGGTGCAGAGAACTCATGAGGAATCCCTAAACCATCACAAAACTCACTAAATTTTGCATTTTCAAATTCCGTCCCATGATCACTCCTAATGCGACATATTTTCTCGATATCAAGACCTTTTTCATTTTGAACTTGATTACAAAACTTTTTAAAGTAATCAAAAGCCTCGGTCTTGTTTGTAAGAAAATAAACCCAAGTAAACCTAGAGAAGTCATCAACGCATACAAAAATGTATTTTTTGCCATTAATGCTTTCGGTTTGAATTGGCCCCATTAGGTCCATATGCACAAGTTCTAAAGGTCTCTTGGTAGCTATGTAAGAATTTTTCTTATGAGGCACTTTGGTTTGCTTACCTAATTGGCAAGGTTCACAAACCACCTCAAGCTTTTTACCAAGATTAGGAAGACCTCTAACAATGCCATGTTTTTCAAGCTTTTTCAAATCCTTAAAATTCATGTGACCCAAACGTTGATGCCACAAATCAAGCTTATTGCACTCATGTGCCATGTTGCATGTTAGAGGATCTATCTCAAGACAATAGCAATTGTCTATAGACCTTTTGACTCTTAGGACGACATCGCCCTTTTTATCAATTATAGTGCATACATCTTTGTTAAAGCTAACTTCTTTAAAAATTTCACACAAGTGAGTAATGCTTATCAAGTTAGCTTATAACCCATCAACATACAAAGTATTGCGAAGTTTAGGCAATCCGGGGATACAAATTGTTCCCTTGCCAAGAACTTGCTTTTTGGTACCATCACCAAAAGTAACCCAACCTCCATCCTTTAAAATAAGATTCTTAAAGAACTCTTTGTTCCCGGTCATGTTCCTAGAGCAACCGCTATCTAGGTACCAAGAATAGGAGGAGTTGGCACGTAAAGCATATTGTGCAACATTACATTTAGATGTGTCTTTTCTAATCCACACATTTTTCACAACATGCTTCTCACTCTTACTTCTAACATGCTTTGACTCAATGTTAGGCTTTTTAACATGCACCTTGACCTCATTGGTCACATCTTCAAAAATATCAAACAAAGCATTATCAATTTTCTTATGCATAGTAGAGTGAGGCACAACACAAGATTTAGCAAGCAAGTCATCAACGACTTTTTCAACAACATGCTTTTCCAAGGTCTTCCTAGGTCTATTTATATATCCATACATGGATGATTGCCTAGGTCCATTCAAAGACATATCATGAAAAGCATTATCAAGTTTGCATTTCCGAATATACTCAAAGCATCTAGGTCGAATATTTCCTATCATATTACAATGATGACAAATAGGAATAAATTTGAGAAGTTTACCATTTGCATTTGCTTCCATAGCATTTGTTCTTCTCACAATTTTACCTCTTTGAAGAGCAACCCTTGATGCTCCACCTCTTGCATTTGAGGTTGTTGTTTCTTGATGCTTAAGTTGTTGAGTTCTTCCATTGAACATCCTTGTTGATAAAGAGGCACCTCCGGTAGCTTTCATAGCTTTACCTTGAATGAGTGTACCTACAATTGATTCAATGCTTGCTTTGACAAAAGTAGATTTGTTAGATGAAGGAGTCTCCTTCTCATTGATATAACCCAAACCTCTTTTGTCACATGGATGCTTTCCACTTTTAATGAGGGTTTCAACTTTATTAGAACTAGATGACATCTTGCTAATCACCCTATTAGCCTCATCAAGTTTCTCACGAAGCATCCTAAGTTCAATGGCATATTTTTCCGCTTTGCTATCACTAAACAAAACATCTTTATGTGATTTATCAAGCCATTCTTCATACTTTTTCTCTTGATTTAAATGCTCATTAAGTTTGGATTTAAGCACATTTTCAAGTTTCTTAGCATTAACAAGAGAACAATCTCTTTGCTCAATTTCTTGCTTCAAGATACCAAGTCTATCATTGCTATCTTTAAGATTCAATTCTAGACTTAGGATCTTGTCTTTAAGTTCATTGAACTCTTTTGAGCCAAGATCATGATTCTCTAACTTCTTGTTGAGGGACATATTGACATTGGATAAACGTTCATTTTCAAAAGTGAGATCATTGATCTTTTTCTCATCTAAGTCAATATGTTCAACAAAAGAAGCCACATAGGAATACACTTCCTTAATCATGATTTTATCACAAACAAAAACAAACACAAAAATACTACAAAAAAAGGATCAATCTAAGTGCGTCTAGACACCTGCTCTGCTACCAAATAAAATTTCCCTTAATGTAGTAGTGAAATATACCTAGAGGGGGGGGGGGGGGTGGGGGGGTGAATAGGTATAGGCTCTAAATTCTCCCAATTAAAAATGATGCGGAAAATTACAAAGCAATCAATGTAATATATGGAAGATAAAGAAAAGTAAAGCAAAATTGAACACAATGATTTTAACGTGGTAAAACCTCAATGAGGAAACATCCACGGGTTGATAACACAACCACCGGCGAAGCAATCCACTATGTGAAAAAGGACTTACACACTCAAGCTGTCACTCATGATATCCGCTCAAGCTATCAAGTCCTAATCTACCCTCGGGCTAGTGAATCACCAAGCCTACTTCCTATCCGAGATGTATCCTACACCTCTAGAAAGCAACTTCCTATCCAAGACGCTCACGTCTCTAGGAAGATTTCTTGCTTGCCTATCTGGATCCTCCCGACCCTAGACAAGACTCCCTTGCTTGATTATCCGAGTCTTCCCGACTCTAATTAAGGCTACCTTGCTCTATCCACAAAGCTTCACTCACTTTGCTAGAGACTTCAACCTAATGCAAGGCTATGATCTAAAGTGATGCAAATGATGCAAACACAATCAAATTAAGCTAGATGATCAATCAAACAAAATGTACATGTTCAATGATAGTCTAGAATATGATTTCAACACACAATCACAAAATTATCTAGAAATCAAGACATGCAAATCAATAAGAACAAAGGTATGAATATTCAATTTATCACACTAAAACCTAGTTCTTAGATCAGGAAATAGAACCTAGAAAATAATATGAGATACATCATATATTCAATTTCTAGAATCAATTTCACACACAATCAAGTTTAGCACATATATGTTCAAAACAAATCACAAAGCTAAAACTCAATTAACAAATGATCAAACAACCCTAGCAAGTGATCTAACATACTTCTCAACAAATTTCATCAATCAAATAGTAAGAATCAAGAGATGATCAAAGATGAAATCGAAAAAGAAGAAGTTGAAATTCAAACGCTGACCACGTACTGAAAATGCTTCAGCTGAGAAAAATGGTGAAGTCAGCTGCCTCTGGAAATGCTTGGTGTTTGTTGCTCTCTTCGAGACCAACAATTTTGGTTTTTGAATTGATTGATTTCGAGTTCGTATGAGAGAGATATGATCAAAACAAGTAAACAAAAAATATAGAATTCTGATGCGAAAATCTTCAAGTGTTCTTCAAAATTCATCACAAAGTGGAGGGAAGGAAGTGAGCTTAAAAGGAGGGAAGAGAGAATTTTTATGAGCAAATCAGGAGCTGCCACATCACCACCCCGTGGGGGGAGCGTGGGGCCCACGGGAGCAGAGGGCTCCCTTGCCCGTGGGGCCCACGGCCTCCCACACGGGCTGGCCATGTGGCCACACGTGATTCCAACTCCTCTCGCGCGCTCCTTTGAATTTTCAGCCCATATCTTGAGTATCCGACCTCCGATTTTAAATCCGTTTTTGGATTACGAACCGTGACTCCCTCACGCACGACTACGACTACTCAAATTTGAAAAATGGTTGAGAAATCATCTCGGAATCCGACGATGAAGTCAACACAACAAATGAGAACGAAAAGTAGCATAGTCAACTTATTTGGACTCGAAACCTTATGAATGAGTAACTGAAATGACCAGAACTCAATAAAGCATTAAATAAGAACATGTTCAAGTCCTAAACACAAAATACGGAAACAAATAAACACATATTCACACAAGCATGCCATATCAAAGAGATAGTCACAAAGCATGCAATTTCACAATGTTTGTCAATACAAGATCAATGCATGAGCATGCTATGAAGTGTGTGAATGTGTTATACCAAATGTTTGAACCACGATGCAGGGACACACATATATGAATTGTGTGTGTGTGCGCTAACGCCTTGCAAGAGGATGGAAGTCAAGATTTACCTTTGACGTTTTTCACCTCTTGAAGGCGACTTTTGCACTAGACGTTGCTCTTCACTCTTTAAGCTTCCTTTCTTCAAATAATGTCCTAAGCAACAACTAATACAATCATAGAGTGTTTTGCAATGGAATTAAGCCAATACAAATCATAAACCTTACACCGCACGAACTAGCCAGAATCTTGGCGAGCTTGGACGGCGGGAAATGTCTAGCCACTCGAACTAGTCAGAATCTTGGCGACTTCGTGTCGCGGGACATGTCTAGCCAGCCAGAAGGTCTGAACTAGCTAGCAGGTTTGTGCACTTCATTTCGACGGGCTCTTTCCAGCGGCACGAGCTAGCCAATATTTGCCGTGGGTTCATGCCGCGGGACATGTCTAGCCAGCCAAAAGGTCTGAACTAGCCATGGTGCTCCGCAGGTTCATTCTCGCTGCACGAACCAGGCGTGGTCTTCTTCACTATTCACATAATCTTCAATAATCTTCCGAATCTTGCACTTTTGGCCCTGAATTGTCCAAAATGACAATAATGCCCCTAAACTTCCCTAATTACCTAAAACACTTATTTACACCCTATTAAATACACAAAATGCTCGGAAACAAATACAAAAGATAGGAAAAGGGAGCGCTAAATGTGAACATTTGAAGCGCGATCACTTGCTTGGAGGATTCACCAACTTCAACCCACTTGGTTGATTGTTGAGGGGTTTGAGCATTTTCAACCTCTTTGCTCTTGACAAATGTTGTCTTCTTCAAGGATGTGACTTCCATTTCTTCCACATATCCTAACTCCTTCTTGTCACTAGGACTCTTCCCACAAGATAGCATCTTGTCAAGCTTCTCGGTTCCGAAAGTCATCTTAACAATCAACCCTTTTGCTTCCATGAGCTCTTTCCTCAAGCTCTGTTCACTTTTCTTGGCCAAGACTAACTCCATCTTCAACCCTTCTTCCATCTCTTTTGCTTTACTCATTTCCTTGTTCAAATGAGTCATTTTGGAAGTCAATTCAAGCTTCTCCCCTTTCAACTTTTGTATCTCCTTTTTCTTCTTCAATCTTGAGTTCTCAAGGAATCTCATGAAGTCATCATAGTCCATCTCTTCATCAAACTCAAAATTAGACATTGAGGAGTTGCTCCCACCATTTGAGTCATTTTCGTCTACTTCTTCTTACTTGTCCTCTTCCTCTTCTTTATCACTCATAACTTCATTGCTATTGTGAGAGGATGAGAAGGCAATGAAGTTGGCAACTTGGTCTTCATCATTATCCGAAGACTTGCCTTCATCATTATCCGAAGACTTGCCTTCATCTTCTAGGTCATCACTATCACTCCAAGTAACCGCCATGGCTTTTCCTTTCTTCTTCTTCTTCAAATTAGCACACTCGGGAGCAATGTGTCCAAAGCCACTACACTCATAGCATTGGACACCCTTCTTGTGGTCTTTCTCTTGAGTTTGCTCCACTGTCTTGAAAGGAGCTTTCTTCTTCACAAACTTTCCCTTGGAGCCAAACCCTTTATTCTCAAACCTCATAAATTGCTTGAACTTCTTTGCCATCAAAGCAATTTCTTCATCCGAGTCTTTTTCATCCTTCTCTACCTTGATGCTTTTCAAGGCAATACTCTTTTGCTTCTTTAGGGTGTAGATGTAGGACCCTTCCCAGATTCATAGGCCAAAAGCCTTCCAATTACTTCACTTGGCTTCATCCTTGAGTAGTCACTATTTTCTTCCAAGGTCGTCACTTTGGATTCAAACCTCTTAGGAAGCGATCTCATAATCTTTTGCTTGATTCTTCTATCTGAGTAGGGATCACCAAGTTGGTGACTTTGGTTCACTATGTCCATAAGCTTCACTTGGAAGTCATTGAAGCACTTATCCTCCTCCATCCTTATGGTCTCAAATTGAGTTTGGAGGACTTGGAGCTTGGAATCCTTAACCACTTCAGTTTCTTCATGAGCCGTCTCCAATATGTCCCAAGCTTCCTTTGCTATCCTTGTAGTTTGAATGAATTTGTATTGGTTGTCTTCCATGTCACATAGGATTGCGTGCATGGCTTTGTTGTTCCATTTCGAAGCCTCAAATTCTTAGGGGGTCCATTGTGCCTTCGGCTTGGGGACTTCCTCTCCACCTCCCGTAAGAGTCATCATAGGTGCCGTGTACCCATCTTCAATCGCCATCCATGCCCGATCATGAATTTGGCAAACATATGCTTCCATTTTGCCCTTCCATGATGCGTAGTTGACTCCCGTGAGTAAGGGAGGTCTTGTGCTAGAAGCACCCTCGCCTCCAATTCCATTTCCACTCATTGTGTTTGGGTTTGAATGAAATGAATGCACACAAACAGGCTAAACACACACAAGATGCAAACAAATGCAAAAGACACTAAAAAGAGCAAGGGATCTCCTAATTATGTTAAGGAACCCGCTCTGATACCAATTGAAAAAATATATAAACGTCTCCTAATATAATCAGGAAGGGGGGGGGGGGGGGGGGTGAATAGATTTTAATCCCTTTTTACCATTTTTCGAGATAAGTCAATTTTCAGTAACAACTCCAACTAGTCAACAACTAAAAACAAGTGTGAAAATGCGGAAAGTAAATGACACTTGAATTTTTACGTGGAAACCCTTACGGGAAAAACCACGGGCTGTTAAGTGCGTCACACTAGAACCTCAATCCACTAATTGTAATGGCAATTATAACCTTGGTTGACCACGTCAAACCTCACATGGTTACTAATCTACCACTACTACCCGCAGGCCTTCAAAAGTGAATCTAGTCCATGCTTGCAAAACTATCACAATAGTAACTACAAGACTTGACTCTAAAAGAAGAGATAAAACAATCTAATGTGAATATATGAAATACTCAAGATGCTAAAAATGCAAGGTTAGACATTTAAGCTTATCTAGGTATGGATGAACATGTTAGACATTCCTAGATATCATTTTGCTAGATGACATGCATATAACATAGCTAAATAGGCAACCAAAGTCCTATATGCAATATCTACCACAAACAACTCACAAAACACAATAAAGAAACTATCTTGAACCTATTCAAGTCATAAAGATGCAATCTTGAATCAAGTCAAGTGATAAAAAGGCTATCTTGTAAAACAAGAACATATAGATATGAGAATGATGTTCTAGATACAAGTCATGTAAGCAATAATAAAAACCCTAAATGAAATCAACCTAGAATCATGCTAGATGATGTATGAAAGACGCAAGATGAAGGGTGTTTGTGTTTTGGAAGCTTAAAAGATGAAGTCTTGATACCTTTGCTTTGAAGAAAACTTTTTGCTCTCAAAAGATATGATTTTTTGCTCTGAAAAAAATGACCAAGGCTATCAAGATGTATATATATTAGATCCAAACAAAGTGGTGTCGTTTTGGAAAAAACGCTCCAGCTTCTCGTCATGTGCGCTGGTCCTACGCTGGACGACCTGCGTAGGAATACCAACGTAGGAAGACCAGTGCAGGTCCAGCGGCAACATTCTACCACGATTGCGCTGCCAAGATTGCGCTGGACGACCAGCGTAGGAAAACCAGTGCAGATAGACCAGCGCACAAACTACACACATTCTAAAAAAAACATACAAGGAAAAATGTGCAAGTGTGATTGGTGTAATACAAACATACAAAAAGCAATTATCACACATGCATGCTAGAGAGTGTGTGTGTGCAACTAAATCTCTTCAAATTAGAGTTAAGTCAAGAATCTACCTTCCTTGAAGCTCTTGATTCCACAAAGAAGTCCTTTGGCACTTGATGAGGATTTCTTCAATCCTAAGCTACCCTTACAAATTGAACCCCATTGTGATTTTGTCAACGAAATACGCCAATCAAAAGTGAGGCACTTACAAGGCACATTTCTCTTTGAAGCTGGCATCTTGCATGAGTTGTGGCCAAGTCTTTCTTTGACGACTTGAATCTTCAATTCTTAGACCACTAAACATTACAAGAGAATATCGTTTTGATATGGAATACATGCCAAGACAAACCAAAAACCTAACAGAAGTGTGGGAACGCCATGCCACGTTTTGTCTAGACGTTAAATTGTGAGCTTGGTGGGAGGCAACCCACCTAGGTACAATTTCTTTCCTTTCTTAGTTTTAATTTGTTTTATTTCTTGCTTTTTAGTTTCTTGTTTAGAATAAGGTTGTGAGTTGTTTGTGATAGTGAATTTAGGCTTGAATGATCACATATTTTGTCCACATGGATTGTGATGATAACTCTTGATGAACTTACATTGTTGTATCTCTTGAGTTGATTATGAGCTTATAGGATGTTATGGAACCACTTGATTCCAAATTATTTGGGATAAATTTAAAAATGGACATTGATATTGTTTTGACTCTTTGATTGAGGATGTGTGTTGCACCGCGTTATCGGTTTATATGCCCCAAAGACATTGAGGACAATGTCTAATTTAGGTTTAGGGGTGTGTGTGCAACACCGTCTCTTGTTTGCAATTGTGTGCAAATGTTTTGAGCCTAAATTTTTGAAAAATTTCAAAAATCTTATGATAATACCATGCTTGAGCATATTTTGCTTGTTGAGATTGTGCCATTGTGTGTGCGAGTAAGGAATTGTGCATCTTTGCTGTGCTTAGTTTAGATTAATTTCATGCCATTTAGGGTTGCATTGAGCAAAGCGCACTAGTTCTTTTCTCTTGATGTTAGAGTGAATATTCAATTGTGCTTGAAGGTTAAGAATTAATAGTGGAGACTTCTCGTGAGATTCACAAACACGGCCTAAAAAGCTTATTTTGAGGGAATGTTTTCACTCATTATACACTCATTCAAACACACATGTAGGATCGCGTTGCGTGCAATGTGTACTTAGAGTGGCATGTCTTTAATCTTTATTTAGCATCTCTTACATGCATTTTTTCCTAATGAGCACAACTATGGTTAAATCTCTTCGTTTTTTGCTTTGCAAGTCGAATCTTGACTTTTGAGTTTTTTTTCAAAGAGTTGGTACTTAAATGTTGATTGTGTGATATTTAGACACATGTCCATGTGTGCTTATATTTGTTTTGCTTAAGGACGAGCAAAAGATAAGTTTGCGGTTATTTGATCGAGCCAAAATTGGTATGATTTTGGCCCTCCTTTCCTTCTCCCTTTTGCTTGATTCTCGGGCAATATCTCGTGATTTAATTGTGTAAATTAAGTGTTTTCAGGTATTTATAAAGTTCAGGGGCATTAAGGTAATTTTGGAGAAATAAGGGCAAAAGTGTAAATTGTGAAGAAGGTTTGGAGTTATCGCAAAAATCAGAGGAGATCAAAGGAGCTGTCCGTAATTCGCCAAGAAAATAGGCAAGCACGCCACGTGGACAGTGACACATGTGCATTTTGATAAGTGGTTTGGGCTTCTAAATACACCCCAGGCCACTTCCAAATGCACCCCAAAAGAGACAAACAGCCCATACCCCCTTACATTAGTGAAATGGTGCGTTTTGAGAGGGGTGTGGGCTTCTAAAGGCGCCCCGGGCCTGTTCTAACTGCACCCCATATGAAGACCAAGCTGAAGCTGCTGTGTGCACCCTTGCTCAGTGCTAAATGCACCCCATCTTCCTCAAGCAGCCTTCTTCTTCCTGGTGTGCAGACCTGCCATTGATTGCCCCAAACCCTAGCTTGCTTCGCCGCCTTAAAGTCGCCCTTTTTCGGCCCACCGTCGGCTGAAGTCTAGCCTAAATGAATGGCGATCCCAATGATAAACCGGTCGTAAGCCTCTCGACACCCCAATCGGTCGGAATCCAAGTCGCCAAATCATGCCTCATTCTTCCTATGTCGCCACTTTCCCAAATCGCATAAATCGATGTCACGGTTTGCATTTCGATGTCGCCATGGCAACATGGAGTTGTTTTTGGCCCAGATTGTGTTGCCATTTGGGGTCGCCCAAGTGTCGCGATTAAAGCAAACCGTGAAGCCTTCTCTGTACAATTGTGATTGGGTAGGTAAATTATGCAATGACCCCCTCTTTTAGACTAAATGGTAATTTGCCATGTAGGAGGGTGTTTTGGTAATTTACCATTCGTGACCTAAATTGAAAACCCTATAAATACATCACTATTTTGCAACTCTTGACAACTCTTGACAACCAAGAAACGTCCTTTCTACCATTCCTAATCCCACCATTTCTCCTCTACCCTAAACTCAACATCTAGATTACCTTCCTCCAATCATTCCTTCCTTCCTATCTTCTCCACATATCTCCTTAGTCACTTCCCATTTGACTCCACCTATTTAGACACATCCTCATCATCCACTCTTTGCACAAGGAGCATCAAAGGTAAGGAAAAGATCAAGCTTATAAAAAGAGGCCCAAGGGTGATTTCCTAATCTTTTACTTGCCTTTCCTTTGATTGTAATATGTGTAACTAAACCCCCTTTCTAGGGGATTGATGTGAGAACATTTGGATTGGGTTTTGCTTAAGCTTTAATATGTATTGAATCTCTATTTTGTGTTCTATTCATTTTATAACTAGATTCTATGCATTATATAATTGACATGTATACCCACTAGTTGATTATACTCTTATTTAGGATAATTTGTTATATAATCTTGATTGGATTGACACCCTTGATGGATTGAGAACATAGTGAGTAGGATAGATTGTCGGAGGGTATATCAACCGCGATAATCTAAACCTTTAATTGTAACAAACCGATCCCGCTGTGACCCCCTCTCCTTAATCGGTTAGGCATTACGGTGGGAAGTTGTTTAGGGTTCATAGTGATGGTCTAAACACAATTAAGAATACAATTGGTTAACATTTGTGAGATTGGTTCACAAAGGTAGCTTGAGAAGCACTTCTCGTAATCCACTTGCGATCTCGTTAATTCCCTAACTATTCTCTTAATTGTTTATTCCATATATCTTATCTAGATTTGTTGAGCATTCTATTGTTAGGATTATGCTCAATAGCAAGAGTGTAATGTTGTAATTGACAATCTTTTTCATATTAATAAAGTGATTTCTGGTTTAACAAATCTTATAGCATTTATAGTTTAATATTATAATTGTCAAAGTAAATAATCATAAGGTCCAAAAACTATGAGAAAAGAAGAATTGTTCGTACATCTGGATATGTATGAGGTAGACACAATTCTTTAGTTAGTCTTAAATAATGTTCACAACTTAAGTTAAAGGTTGGGCACTTTTATCTTGTTAAAGTTGTAGAATTCTTTTGCTAGCATTTGAGTGGGATCAAATGAGATATGATAAGTCTAAAATCATCGGAGTGTCTTCGAGTAAAAGAATCTAGTGTACTGGGTGCATTGAACTGGATCCAAATGAAAAGTTTTATCTAGAACCGTCAATAGATAATAGTCTTTTCATTATCAGGACAATCGAAGAGTCTATCTTAATCCTGAGATAAATGATGGACTTATGGTTGCAAGTGATATCATTTGAGTTATCAATGAGTACGATTATATAGCATAGTCTATCCTCGATAGTTTGGTGATATTCATTTGTTAATCGATAGAGGACTTCATTTATAGATATGGACATCGTGGCTCCATTTATTAAATGAGAGTATAATATCATCATATGGATGTTTTGAGGTAATTGGATATTAAATCTCAACGTTGAGTTTTCGATAGTGTCTATTGAAAACATGGCTTCTGGACAAGTCAAAATATCCAAGTTCAAAACGTGGTCATATGAGTAAATATGGTAACTTGGAGAGTTATAGGCGGTCTATGAACTCTTGGCGATTACTGATATTAATCACGAGGATACACTATCTCCAACATGATTGTCTAGGGTATGAATGAGGAACATCTTCTTATTCTATCTTTATTTAAGAGTTCAATTTTAGCTCTTTAGTGGAATGAGTTAAAATTAATGGATCGGACCTAAGTGAATCATTTGTTAATTGTGATTAGGTTATGTCTATTGAAGCTTAAATTTAGATAGCCCACCAAGATCCCCAATCTACACGGACTTGCATGGATCACTTGATATATTCTACCGGACCAATTTATGGGTCCATCTAGAATTGCATTTAATATATTAAGAATATAATTTGCACATTATTTGTTTAATGAGCTGATCAATTATATTAATATATTAATGAAAGACATGTGAGCTTGTTTCTTTTAGTAAGAATGGGTCTGGTTCACATGTGGGCTTTTTATTTAAAGTCTAATTGATTAAATAAAATAAGGAAATAATATTTGGCCCTTATATTGTATGTGGGGCGGCAAGGCTATGTATATAGTCAAAAATATTATTTTATTTTATTGTTTGATTAAATGAGAATTAATTAATTAATTAATTAATTATTTAATTAAGAAACAAAATCTTTTTCTGATTAAGAAATATGTTTCATAGAGTTATACTATATGTATACTAAAAGTAAAAGACTTGTTTGGTAAGGAAATAAATAGTTAAGTTTATTTATTTAATCAAATAAGAAGTCTTTTTATTAAGTCAATAAAAGAATAAAATACTTATGAGTTAAATTAGGGTTAGGATTCTAAAGTTGATTGAAATTAGGGCAAAGCACAAATCCTTTTTGGAAGAGGATTTTCGGCCAACCCTAATTGTATCACAAGTAGGATTCAGCCAACCCTAAAGAAAGAAGAGAAGAAATTTCGGCCACCTATATAATACATGCTATAGAATTCGGCCACATCCAAGGCTTGACTGAATCAATTTTTCTTCTTCTTCTAAACTCATAGACAAGTGTTTGATTATTCTACCAAGACATAAAAGAGAGAAGAGATTATTCTTTTGATGGTACACTAATTGCTTGTTCATCAATAAGCTTGTATGTACAACATCGAATTAGGTTCACGCGAGTTTCGATCATTAGATTGAGAACTCAAAAGTGACCAGAATAATCTTTGTATTCTTTTGATTGTTTTGTGACTAACAAAAGAAAAATAAAGTTTGTTTGTCCATTCTCAGGTTTGCAATTAAAAGAAAAGGGAGACCACGCTCCTAGGTGATTCACGTTCATGCTAGGATTGAAGATCTTGCGGATTACCATCGACGTAAGTCAATCGGATCACGCGACAAAAGGTATCCTACTTTTGTTACTTGATATGTATAGTTAATTAATTAAAGGGTTAAGGTTCATAAAAAGGAAAAATTTTAAAACATACTAAATCTATTTTTTAGTCTCGCTTCCATTGCGTGTACTACGGTATTTTTCCCTACATCTATTTTTTTTAGGTTTATTAGGTTTATTTTACACGTATGTTTGATGGCTTGAGAAACCATACAACCATCCGTTGCTTATGATTTACTTTATTGCATTTATGAATTGTTAATTTATTCAACTATTACTCTAATTCCCTGTGGAACAAATCCTACTTGCCACTTTACTAATTTTCCATCTAAGTGGATTTTCTAGTGGTGAAATTAATTTTCAAAACGATCACATTTAAAACATTATTTTGTTGAGTACTAAATGACGCTCATCAAATATATATTGCCGTTTGTAAAGCATATCCCCAAAAAGAAATAGGAAGAGTTGAATAACTCAATATAGACCTAACCATGTTCAAAAGAGTTATATTTCTCCTTTCTGCCACCCCATTTTGTTGAGGTGTATCTGGTGCAGAAAATTGAGAAATTATCCTATTATCAATAAGATACTGTCAAAACTCACCAAATGGATATTCTCCACCATGATCAGGTCTCAAAATTTTTATGTGTTTCTAAAGCTGATTTTCTATTTTAGCTTTGAATGCTTTGAACATACTAAACGCATCTGACTTATGTCTCATGAGATACACATAGCTAATTCTCGAGTAATCATCCGTGAAAGTGATGAAGTACTCATATCCACCTCTAGCTCGAATGCTCATAGGACCACATACATCAATGTGTATTAATCTTAAACATTCAATGACTCTTGTGCCTTTGGTCGTAAACGATCTTTTGGTCATCTTACCTTCCAGACAAGATTCACAAGTTGGTAGATCATCAACCTTTAAGTCACTTAAAGGTCCATCACTAACCAATCTTTTAATCCTATCAAGGTTAATATGACCTAGGCGCAAATGCCATAGGTAGGTTTCATCTTTTGATAATTTTACTCTTTTATGATTAGGTTGTGTTAATTATGTGTCTAACATGTGAGAGATATTTCTATGCTAAAAAGAATAAGCCGTTTTCCAATGTACCTTTGCAAACAAATTTGTTATTCCTACTAATAATAAAATCTTTATTAAAAGTAACCGAATATCCAAATTTATTTAAATAAGAAACTAAAATTAAATTCCTTTTGAATTGAGGTACATAATACACGTCTATCAAATCTAAATGCCTGCTAGAATCTAAATTAACTCTAACATCTCCCACTCCACTAGCAGACACCAACGCTCCGTTGCCCAAACGCAAGTTGATTTCATTCTTACTCAGCTTTCTCCTTTCCTGGAACCCCTACAAGGAATAACAAACATGATTAGTGGCTTCAGAGTCTATGATCCAAGAATCTGTAAAAGATGCCAGAAAACATGTTTCAAGATAATTAATATTACCTTGTTCCTTTTTTTTTTCTGAGACTTTGGGCAATTACTTTTCCATTGTCCCTTTTCACCACAAAAGAAGCATTTTCCTTTGATCTTGGTTACTTTCTTGGTCTCCTTTTTGGTAGGCCCAAGTTGTTTTTTCTTCTATTGTTTCTTGACCTTCTGACGGGTCTTAACAGTAGCAACTTTATCAACTATATGAATCTCTTGACCTTTGCTTTTCACAAGGATCTTTTCAGTGCTTTGAACATCTTGCATCAGGCCTTGCAAGGTGTATTCCTTATTGTTCAAGGTGTAGTCCAACTTGAACTGATCAAAAGAATCTGACAGTAAGTTGACAATTATGTCAATTTTTGTCTCACCATTGAGTTCTGCAATGTTGAGATGTGCTATAACTTTCATCATGTGATCTTTCACAGCCTGTCCGGGTTTCATCCTAAGATTCATAAAAGCAGTCACTGCCTCTCTCTTAGTCGACCTAGACCTTATAGCAAACATCTCTTCTAGAGAAATCATTATATCAGTAGCAGTCCCCATTCCTTCATGCTACTATTGCAACACGTCGGAGATGGTGGCCATAATGTAGCATTTTACCATCTCATCAGAGGTTTTCCACTTCTCATACTCATCTCTATAAGGTCTCAGTTTATTGATTGGCTTATTTCATGGACAAACCACATTTGGGGTTGTTGTAAGGGTAGCTTAGGCTCTCAAGACCTTAAGAGAAGAAGCACCAAAGGTAATTTTCTAGTGTTTACTTTGCTTTGAAGAGATTTAGTTGCACACACACACATTCCATGCATATCCATACTTTGTGTATATTGTGTGTTTTTATATGTGTACATTCATGTTTAAATAATATCTCTTCTTGCATATTTTATTGATTGCATCTTGTGATTAAAATGCCATGTGATGAGGTCGTTTTGGTACTCAACAAAATACAATATATATGTGTGTGTGTGTGTGTGTGTGTGTGTGTGTGTTCTTTTTGAAAATAATGTTTTACCACTTTGGAATTCTTTAGGATAGAAATCTTAGTAAATGGTAAGCTAGATTCATTCCATAGGGAAATGAAGTAATACGTTAGATTGATTAACTAATCTAAAATGCAATAACATAAATCATAATGAGTAGATAGTGTGTGGCTTAAAATACCACAAAACATGTATAAAGTAAAAGTAACAAAAGTGATAGGCAAAATAGAATCTCAACAATCTAAGATAAGAAAAGTGGGTGAAATCAATTAAGAGATACGCTAGGGGATTAATGAAGTTACAAGTGGATTAGGGGTGGTTTTCAAACTATCTTAAAGAACTAATCTCATATGAACAAACCTCAAAGCAAGGTTTGGATTATTGTGGTTGGTATTCCCTACAATAATCCATCCTATTCATTGAATTCTTTAATCAAATAAGGTTGTCAATCCAAAGGTGATTTTATAAAAGATTATTCTAGCAAGATTATGATTAATAGGTTGGTATACAAATCAATGATATAGTGACAAGAATCTAAAGATATAATAAAATAGAAAATACATAGAGATTTAATAAAAATATAGTCAAGCAAACCCCAAGTCCAAATGTTTCTAACACCAACCCCTTAGATTGGGGGTTTTAGCTACACATAGTTACAAATAGGAAAAGAGAGTAATAAATGGGGAAATTACCCGTAGGTCACCTTCTTTAATGCTCAATCCTTTCCCTCCTTAGATGCTCCTTTGTGCAAAGTGTGATGTATGTCAAATGGTGTGTGACTAAGGTAATATGGTGAAGAATATGGTAAGAGAGGAATGGTTTGGTGAGGTAGGATAGATTTGGTGTTGAGTGTTTGATGGAAAAGGTAGTTCAAGGCTAGAAATGGAGGAATTTGGAAGTGGGAATTATGGAAGAGAAACTAGGTCTAAAAATGCTACGAAAAAGTGTGCTTTCTAAAAGTTTGTATATTTTTGTGAGTCTTCAAACTCAGAGAAGAGGGATATTTATACTGGTTTTGATTTTGTGCTGAAAATCGCTTGGAAAGCTGATGTGGCAGGAATGTCGCCATTTGTGTCGCCATGGCGACGTACTGTTATGCATTCTAAGATCCAATTGTCGCTACGAGCATCATCTTTTTCGCCCTTTGCAAATGGCGAAACTGAGGAATTTGGGGTGATGTCACCATTTGCCATTGAATGTCGCCATGGCGACAACACCTGATGCAATCTTCTTGGAGTAATTCGTTTGTCGCCATGGCAACCATGTGGCAACTTTTGCTCTTTTTGAAACACTCATTCTTGTCACCATGGCGACCTAAAATCAAGCAAATGGCGAAATGCTCTATTTCATTGCCTTTATGCTCCTTTATGCACCAAGTTCCTCCTCTTCTTCACAAATGCCTTTGAGGCCTAATAAAAACAACATTAAATACGGGGAATCGCCCGAGAATAAGCACAAAGAATAGGAAATAAGGGTACAAAATCGTACCATATTTGGTCTGATCACCATGTCATATTAGGCATTTGGATGCAATCTCCTTCACCTATTTACTCTTGCACAAATTGCATGTGAGTGTGAAGGAAGAGGGAATTGCGCTGGTCGTGCATTACTCGACCAGCGCACCTCACCAACGCAGATCCTCCAGTGGTTTGTCTGTGGTCTTGCGCTGCTGGTCTTGCGTAGCCCTCACCAGTGCAAATCGCCTAGTGGTTTTCTGCTGGTCGTGCGCCCCTCACGTGCGCTGGTCCACAAGCGCTTAGTGCATTTTTTGGATGTGCGCTGAGCAGTGTGCTACTCTACCAGTGCACGCACCAATGAACACTGCCATACCTGATGCGAATTTTTCAAAACGACCTCACTTTAATTAAGTCCTATATATATGACTCTATGTTTTTAGGTTGTTTTTAAGAGTTCAAAAATAATATTTTTCCTTAGAATATTTTTCAAGAGAAAAAAATTCACAAGAACTCACCTTTAAACACTAAAAGCTTTTCCTTTGTTCATCAAAGTTCATCTAGGATCATCCATGACCATATAGGATGCATCCATGCATGGTTTTGTAACATCACATCTTCTTTGGTATGTTCTTCACTAACTTCATCTAATTTTAGTGTTTTCCATATTAAGACGTCTCTTTAATTACTTGTATGTTTTTATATCATATGCTAAATACAAGTTAGAGATTATTTGTGATGTATTGATTGAGTGTTGTATTGTGATAGCTTCATAGGATTGCTTAATCTACATTTAGCTAAGCTTTATAACATATCATTTAGCTCTTGATATCTAGGATTATATTAATTGTCATTTCATCATCCTAGATAAGCATCTAAGATTACCTAGCTTTATTTGCTCTTTGAATATTCATACATATTCACATAGGCTTCATTATCTCTTCATTGAGAACTAAGTCTTGTGTTGCTATCGGGATTAGGTAGCTTAAATCACAAGCAATTGGACTAGGTCCACTCATACCGGGATTAGGTAGTTGTGATGATTATTGATCGGGATTAGATCATTAAACCGGGATTAGGTTGTAATCATTTCAATTAGTGGATTCGAGGTTCGTGTGTGGTGCATATATTAGCCCGTGGTTTTTCCCGTGAGGGTTTCCACGTAAATATCAAGTGTTATTTACATTCCACACCATATTACACTTGTTTGTCTTTTTGACTAGTTAGGGGCATTTTCGTAAAATTGACATGTATGTGAAAATTGGGTAAAATCATTTAAAATCTATTCACCCTCCCTCTAGATTAATTTATATTTGTACACACCATTAATTTGAGAACTTTCAATTGGTATCAGAGCGGGTTCTTAGATATACTTAGGAGATCCAAGCTCATTTTTGGTGTGTTTGTTTGATTTCTTCATACATTTTGCATTCATCTCATTTGCATTCATCCAAATACTATGAGTGATTTTGGGATGAGCAAAGAGGGAGCGTCAAGCGTGAGGCCACCGTTGCTCATTGGCGATAATTACTTCTCGTGGAAGGGGAAGATGGAAGATGGAAACATACTTATGCCAAATCCATGATAGGGTGTGGATGGCGGTTGAAGATGGATATGCTCCACCTATGATGACTCCTACGGATGGATGAGAAGAGGTTCTCATGCCTAAGGCACAGTGGAGTCCTCAAGAGTTTGTTGACTCCATGTGGAACAACAAAGCCATACATGCCATCCGATGTGCAGTGGATGAAAATCAGTACAAACTGATTCAAATTACTAAGATTGCCAAAGAGGCATGGGACATCCTAGAAGTTGCACATGAAGGAACTGAGGTGGTCAAGGACTCTAAGCTCCAAGTCTTTCAAACTCGGTTTGAGACCATTAGGATAGAAGAGCACGAGCACTTCAATGACTTCCAAGTAAGGCTAATGGACATTGTGAACCAAAGTCACCAACTCGATGATCCTTACTCGGATAGAAGAATAAAGCAAAAGATCATACGATCACTTCCCGAGAGGTTTGAACCCAAAGTGACTACTTTAGAAGAAAATGACACTTACTAGGATATGAAGCCGAGTGAAGTCATTGGAAGACTTCTAGCCTATGAATCAAGAAAGGCTACCACCTCACCTTCTAAAAAAAAAAGAATCTAGTCTTGAAAACTTTCAAGGTGGAAGAGGAGGAGGATGCCTCAAATAAAGACATGGCACTCATTACCAAGGGATTCAAGAAGTTCTTGAATCTACAAAAGAGTGGTTATGGATCAAAAGGGGATGACTTCAAGAAGAAGAAAACCACAATCAAGAATGTCAAGCCAAATCATGAGATGTCTTCAAAAGAGAAGATTCAATGCTACGAATGTGGAGGATTCAAGCATATCTCCAAGGAATATGTAAACTTGGAGAATGGTAGAATAGGAAAGGAAATGGCCACCACTTCTAGCGAAATTGATGAAAAGGATATGGCCAAGTTTATGGCGCTTGCTAACTCTCACAAGCAAGACAACAAAGTGAAAATAGTTGAAGAAAGTCCCTCGAGCTTGAATGATTGTGAGAATAATTATTTTGCCTTTCTGATTTTCTACAATGAAAAAGAAAATGAGAGTCAAGAAGAAATTGACTCTAGTGAAGATGACTCTTTATCTAACTCCACACATGGATATGTGGAGAAAAAGGTTATAGATGAATACCTCGCTGAGTTTAAAAACTTAGAAATGAAGGCCAAGGAAAAGATTCGAAGATTGAGAGAAGAGAATCTAGACCTTTCAACACATGTTGACCACTTAAGTGAACAAGTGGAAAGATCCAAGAAGATTGAAGATAAGCTAAGAAAGGAGTTGGACTTATCTAAGAGGAATGAAGAAGGATTGAAGAGAGAGCTTGAAGAGGCTAAAGGGTCAAGGACTAGGATAGTTTCTTGCACCGAAAAACTTGACCACATGTTAAGCGTTGGAAAGAGTCCTTGTGACAAGAGAGGTCTTGGGTTTGAAGATGGTAAGGAGCCCTCCACTCCTAACAAGATCGTGTTTGTCAAGAGCTTGAGCTACAAAGAAGCTTCATCGGTGCAAACTCCTAGGAAGAAGATTGATCTAGGACAATGTTCTCATAGTGCACAAGTGAAGGTAGCTTAAAGAAGACAACCTCTAGCTTAACCTACAAGAGTTCCTCATGCTAACTTCCCTCAACCTCAAATCCATCAAAGGAAGAAATCGATCATGCAAACTCAACCGAGGAAGCAACCAAGTCTTGGTTAACAACAAAGAAGGAGAGATCCTATTCAATAACTAAGACAACCACAAAGACATAGGAAGGCTCCTATGCATGCACAAGGACATGGTATGACTCCTAATTTTATCCCTACATGTCATATTTGTGGTATTAATGGTCATATTAGACCAAAGTGCTTTCATTACATTAAAATGTGTAAAGTTAAAAGCATGATTGAGTAGAAGAAGGCTAGAGCTAGAATGCATGCTCATAGGAAGGAAGAAATTCATTTACATGATCCTATGTCATCTAGATCTCTTGAACTATTGACCACTAGGAAGAAAAGTATATCACCTAAGTAGATTAGAAAAGATGAACCCTCATGTTACGAGACAAACGTGTCTCACATAGGTTCAACTAAGTCCAATGGACTTAGTAGGTCCATAGGACCTCATGACCTTCATTGATGAAGGATGCCTCATATGGGGAACTCAAGTAAAGAGAGCTATTTTGCATATTTGTCACATACAAAAATTTGAAATATCTTATGCTTCCTTTTTAATTGCTTGAGTAAGCTTGGTTGTACATATGTGTATATGTTTTCAATTCAATAAGTGTGAACCATGCTTTATTTACAGTCCATGTCATATTTATATTCAAACATGCATTTTTGGACTAGGAGATCCACATAGGAAGTATGATTAGAATGACCTATAGTTATCTCCATGACATGATGATTCTTTTATAACATGCTAATGTCAAATGAAAAGGCATGAAATTCATATAACATGCTCAAATGAAAAAGCATTAATTGATGATTGCATATTCTTAAAATGCAAAACTTGTGTGAAAAAGCTTATGAGACTAAAAAATGAATAAAAGATTTTGTATTCATTCAAAGGAATTTAAATTCCAAATGTCTCTCTTTCTTTATTAGTTGAACATGGCTACTATCATACGGGTATCATTCCTGAAAAAATCAAATAGGGTGCAAAGTCGCTCATTCCATGTTTCACTTATAAAGTTGGATATAGTTGTTGTTATTTTGAAAACAATAAAATCTCTATATCCTTGCTTCTCCCATGACAATGGTGAAATTGGTTTGAATTCTTATTAGAAATCTTTGTCATTTGCTTTGCCAAATACCATTGTATTTTGGACTTGAATGTTACATGTCTTGTATGCAAAGCATTTTTGATTCACACATTTTTCTTTAATTAAATCTCCTTGTTTTTCTTCAATTAATTGAGATGCATAAAGTGACTTATATGATTATGCAAATATCTTGTATGCTATTATCTCTCTTTGCTAGAAGTGACCTGGTTGGGGACTACTCCTTTGCCTATATCATGACAAAAAGGGGGAGTAGAATGTGGTAAGGGGAGTTGCAAATTGTAGTAACAATTGTGCATGTTAGGGAGAATATACTTTGAGGGGGAGTAACCCTTTGAGGGGGAGCATTGCATTCACATACATTGCATGATGTTGTATTTAAATTCTAAAATGCAAATGCTTGTTTTATTTTCACTTGATCCATACACTTGCTTTAGAAGGTGTAATTTTTTGTTTTGAAGGGTTGATAGTTCTACAAGAGAATGAAGACTTTAAGTTTTCTTTTACCTTTTAATATCTCTTTGTAATGTAGAATATCATTGCTATCTTATAGCTTAAATTATGTTGTGAGGATCAATGTGAGTAGATGGTTTTGTCACAAAATAGCCAAAGGGGGAGAATGTAAGGTCTCAGTTTATTGATTGGCTTATTTCGTGGACAAACCACATTTGGGGTTGTTGTAAGGGTAGCATAGGCTCTCAAGACCTCAAGAGAAGAAGCACAAAAGGTAATTTTCTAGTGCTTACTTTGCTTTGAAGAGATTTAGTTGCACACACACACATTCCATGCATATCCATACTTTGTGTATATTGTGTGTTTTTATATGTGTACATTCATGTTTAAATAATATCTCTTCTTGCATATTTTATTGATTGCATCTTGTGATTAAAATGCCATGTCATATTAGGCATTTGGATGC
Source organism: Acer saccharum (assembly GCA_030490815.1). Taxonomy (NCBI): domain Eukaryota; kingdom Viridiplantae; phylum Streptophyta; class Magnoliopsida; order Sapindales; family Sapindaceae; genus Acer; species Acer saccharum. The sequence goes on from CM059869.1 coordinate 29,007,746, forward strand.
AATCTCCTTCGCCTGTTTACTCTTGCACAAATTGCATGTGAGTGTGAAGGAAGAGGGAATTGTGCTGGTCGTGCACTACTCGACCAGCGCACCTTACCAGCGCAGATCCTCCAGTGTTCTGTCGCTGGTCTTGCATAGCCCTCACCAGCACAAATCGCCCAGTGGTTTGCCGCTGGTCGTGCGCCCCTCGCGTGTGCTGGTCCACTAGCGCTTAGTGCATTTTTTGGATGTGCGCTGGTCGTGCGCTACTCGACCAACGCAAGCACCAGCGCACACTGCCATACCTGATGCGAATTTTTCAAAATGACCTCACTTTAATTAAGTCCTATATATATATAACTCTATGTTTTTAGGTTGTTTTTAAGAGTTCAAAAATCATATTTTTCAAGAGAAAAAAATTCACAAGAACTCACCTTTAAACACTCAAAGCTTTTCCCTTGTTCATCAAAGTTCATCTAGGATCATCCATGACCATATAGGATGCATCCGTGCATGGTTTTGCATCATCACATCTTCCTTGGTATGTTCTTCACTAACCTCATCTAATTTTAGTATTTTCCATATTAAGACATCTCTTTAATTACTTGTATGTTTTTAGATTGTTAACGGTGAAATTTGGATTGCCACGTGCTCAACAATTATATCAAAATAAATAAAAAGTAAGAAGAAACAATCACTACATGCAAGAAACAGATTTTACGTGGAAAACCTTTGAATGGGAAAAAACCACGGCGCCCCAGAGGGCAGAAAAATAATACTATGATCTACTACGCTATTACACACTCAAATCTCTCGAACAATTGCTTTTTTCTCTCTAGGTATTCGAACCCCTTTCTCGTGGAGCAGGTGGTTCTATTTATAAATAATAACTAGGGTTTCCCTTAGTTTCAGCCGTGTTGGTAGTAGGATTTCCTCTTTGATTTGCATTGGGAATCCCACGTTGTAACGGATTGGGATTCACTTCCTATTCTAACTTCTTTTGGTTGAATTCATCTTCTTTTCCTTCATCTTAAAGCATGATATCCTTTTAACCCTCTCCTTTGACGGTTCCTTATCGTACGGGGTCTCTTAGGAGTGAGTATTATTCCTATGCATTTGCCGAGCCGGTTTGCGTTTAGTAAGCTGGTGCGGCAAGCATCTTCACTCCTGGGTACCAATCTTCGGCGAACACATTTTACCCCCGGCGAGTATGTATCCGGATCTGGCGAACACACCTTTGACTCTTACTGCCTTGAACGATTGGAATTGTTGGTACGCTGACGGGTCCATGTTTTCCCTTTGACTTGGTCAAAAGGTGACGTGGCAATATTTTCCTCCGCATTTATTGACTTCTTTGATGACATGTCTTTTTGGCGAATATACACATACTGCTAGGATTATGCTCAATAGCAAGAGTGTAATAGTGTTTTTGACAATCTATTCATATTAATAATGTGATTTCTAGTTTAACAAATCTTATAGCATTTATAGTTTAATTATTATAATTGTCAAAAGTAAATAATCATAAGGTCAAAAGACTGTGAGAAAAGAAGAATTGTTCATACATCTGGATATGTATGAGGTAGACACAATTCTTTAGTTAGTCTTGAATAATGTTCACAACTTAAGGTAAAGGTTGGGCACCTTTACCTTGTTAAAGTTGTAGATTCTTTTACTGGCATTTGAGTGGGATCAAATGTGTTTTGATGAGTCTAAAATCATCAAAGTGGCTTTGAGTAAGATCTAGTGCACTAGGTGCATTGAACTGGATCACAATGAAATACTTTATCTAGAACCGTCAATAGATAATAGTCTTTTCATTATCAGGACAATCGGAGAGTCTATCTTAATCCTGAGATAAATGATAGACTTATGGTTGCAAGTGGTATCATTTGAGTTATCAATGAGTACGATTATATAGCATAGTCTATCTTCGATAGTTTGGGGGTATTCATTTTTTAATCGATAGAGGACTTCATTTATAGATATGGACATCGTGGCTCCATTTATTAAATGAGAGTAGAATATCATCATATGGATGTTTTGAGGTATTGGATATTGAATCTTAACGTTAAGTTTTTGATAGAGTTTATTGAAACATGGCTTTTGGACAAGTCAAAATATCCAAGTTCAAAATGTGGACATATGAGTAAATATGGTAACTTGGAGAGCTATAGGCGGTCTATGAGCTCTTGGTGATTACTGATATTCTTCACGAGGATACACCATCTCCTATAAGATTGTCTAGGGTATGAATGAGAATCATTTACTTATTCCATCTTTATTTAAGAGTGCAATTTTAGTTCTTTAGTGGAATGAACTAAAATTAATAGATTGAACCTAAGTGAATCATTTGTTGATTGTGATTGGGTTACGTTTATTGTAGCTTAAATTTAGATAGGCCCGCCAAGATTCCCAATCCATACGAATTTGCATGAATCACTTGATATATTCTACCGGACTAATTTATGGGTCAATCTAGAATTGTATTAAGGCATGTGGACTTATTTCTTTTAGTAAGAATGGGTCTAGTTCACATGTGGGCCTTTTGTTAAGGTCCAATGGATTTAATAAAATTGAAAAACAATATATAGATATATTAATATATATGGCACATGGCCGAGATATATATAATATAATATTGTTTTATTTTTATTAATTGATTAAATGGAAATTAATTAATTGATTGATTAATTATTTAATTAAAAATCAAAATCTTTTTTTGACTAGGACATATGTTTCTTATTAGTATACTATTGTGGTAGTATAAATAAAATAAAAGACTTTATTTGATAAGTAGATAAATAAAGGATTTATTTATCTAGTCAAATAAGGAAGTATTTGATATAGTCACAAATACACTAAAGAGTTGGATTAGGGTTTGAAATTCTAAGGAAATCTACCTAGGGTTAGGATTTAGGTCAAAAGACACAAATCCTACATGGTAAAGGATTTTCGGCCACATGATATATATATCTTCGACCACATGATATATATATATATATATATATATATATATATAAAATATACAGTGCAGCAGAGGTATAAAGAATATATATATATTGACTTATATAGAATATAGGTGGGAGGCAGAGTTCGTACACACATATAATATATATTGTGCAAAGTTTTTGCACTAGAAATATATAATATATTTAGCAAGGGATTCACGCATATATATATATAGAGAGAGAGAGAGAGACTTATATTTTGGCAACTGTGATTTCGGCCACTTTATATATATATATATTCTTTGTATAGAATTTGGCAAACCCTAAGGTCTTGGACTTGAGAGTTTTCCCTTTTGCTAGAGAAAAATAGAATCCAACTCTTAGACTAGTGTGATTTTCGGCCAAGAGGAATAGAGAGAAAAGTTTGTTCTTATTTTGATAGTGCACTAGTAACTTTTATATCAAAAGGTTTTGTGCACAATTTCGAATAAGGTTCACGCGAGTTTCGATCTAACGATTGTGAATTCAAAAGTGACCGGAACATTCTTTGTAGCCTTTTGGAATTTATTGTGACTAACGAAAAAGAAAAAGTTTTGTTAATCCATCCTCAGGTACACAATTCAAAGAGAAGGGAGACCACGCTCCTAGGTGATTCACGTTCGTGATTGGATTGGAAGATCTTGCGGATTACCATTGACGCAATGTCAATCGGATCACGCGACGAAGGTATGATATCTTTAGTATTATATGTTAATTAATTAAAGGGTTAAGGTTCCACTTATGGAAAAATTTAAAACTGTACTAAAACCCCTTTTTAGTCTCGCTTCCGCTGCGTTGACCGTATTTTTCCCTACACATACAACATAGATCATATGCTAAATACAAGTTAGAGATTATTTGTGATGTATTGATTGAGTGTTGTATTGTGATAGCTTCATGGGTTTGTTTAATCTATGTTTAGCTAAGCTTTATGATATGTCATTTAGCTCTTGATATCTAGGATTATATTAATTGTTATTTCATCATCCTAGATAAGCATTTAAGGTTACCTAGCTTTATTTGCTCTTTGAATATTCATACATATTCACATAGGCTTCATTATCTCTTCATTGAGAACTAAGTCTTGTGTTGCTATCGGGATTAGGTAGCTTAAATCACAAGCAATTGGACTAGGTCCACTCATACCAGGATTAGGTAGTTGTGATGATTATTGATCGGGATTAGATCATTAAACCGGGATTAGGTTGTAATCATTTCAATTAGTGGATTCAAGGTTTGTGTGTGGTACACATATTAGCCCGTGGTATTTCCCGTGAGGGTTTCTACATAAATATAAAGTGTTATTTACATTCCGCACCATATTACACTTGTTTGTCTTTTTGACTAGTTAGGGGCATTTTCGTAAAATTGACATGTATGCGAAAATTGGGTAAAATCATTTAAAATCTATTCACCCGTCGTTAAGATTAATTTATATTTGTACACATCATTAATTTGAGAAATTTCAGTCTCTTTGCAGTCTATTAGACTCATTAGTAGGAGCAGGTGGTTTAGGAGTAGTTAGAACGGACTTATGTTTTTCAGCTTGCCGCAACAGCCCAATTTTCCTTTTCCATGTGACATAATTATCACCAGTTAAAGTATTATCTTTTAGGTTGTTCATTAGGGATTGGGTCATGATTTCTGAATAAAACAAAAAAAATATATAAGTAAATAATCATGATAAAAGCACTTTCAAATATTTATCTTGAATTAAATAAATAATTTAATCATAAAAATTCAACGATAATCCAACATCCATAAATGTCACGCCTCCTTTGGGAGTTCGCACCATTTACTAGTTGGACAAGGTCCCACCTAATTGTTAACATAACAACCAGCATTTTCAATTTTAGCCTTGCGATTTTATTGACAAGAACTCTTGGGAGGATATCAATAAAATCACATTGAGTGTGTTACCAAGATATCGACCCTCAATATTTTCTCTCACGAAAATCTCTCCTCTGAGAGTAGATATCATTCGAGTCAATTGTCTAGTCTATCCTTGTAAGGAAGTATTTTGCTAAATTCCATTCATGGATACCCCTTAGGGGGTTATCACACGAAACATAAAGCTCAACTAACCTTGGAGGCCGTAGGTGTTTCAAAACACCTTCTCCCACTCACTTATTTAAGGCATGTGATTAAATTCCATAAAATGATTTATCAAGTTACCTAGATGCCAATTAGATATCTAAATCATTCAATGCATGTTCATACCAAAAGAGATATATGAGTAGCACTCCTATTCTATATGACATGTTATCAAACAATAACAAATATTGTAATATTTACGGAAAAATAAATAGCCACAATTTTGGTCCATCCTAGAAAAGCAAGTAAATTATATATGTTTGGAATACAAAAACCCTAACTTGGCGGACAAGTCTTCAAGCGATGTCGTCATCGTCCACTTGCGCGCTCGAAGCCACATGCGGCTGCCCCACTTGTGCGCAGCTTGGCTGCCACACATGGGCATGCACACGCCTAGCCTCACGTAAGGCCGTGCGTTGCCATGCCACAACAAGTGCAGTTGCGCGCTTGGTTTCGTGCACATTTGTTGCCATGGCGTGCACAGGTGCTAGGGTTGTTCCGGTTGCTTCCTTTTCCTGCTTCCAATTCTTCAACTCTTCGAATCTTCGAAACTTAAATATATTACAGAAAAATTTTATTTACATATTACTGCGGTTTTTTTTTTTTTAATTAAAAATACTGCAGTATTTTTATTAATATATAGTGCAATATTTTTTAATACAATATTTTTTGCAGTAAAAAAAAAAAAAACTTAGCAACTACCAAGAAGGAATTATGGCAATAATAGACCACCCTTCTTGTTACAATTCCGAAACTAAAATACATTGAAATTCTAGGACCAAAATCGAGCAACAACAAATCATATTATAATAACATATATAAATCCATACATTCCAATGTAATTATATATGAGAATACCTAGAGTGCCGTCTCTTTCTAAAACATGCATAATCACAATAAAAGAAATAGATTCACGTATATATACATCAATTAATCAAGGGTACAACCAAGGCTCTGATACCAATTGTAGGGAAGATACATGCGGCGGAAGCGAAAAATAGATTTGTATATTTTAAAATTTTTCCTTTTAAAAGATGAACCTTAACCCTTGATTAATTAACACATATAAAAGTATCATCCCTTTGTCGCGTGATCCGATTGACGTTACGTCGATGGTAATCAGCAAGATCTTCCAGTCCAATCATGAACGTGAATCACTTAAGAGCGTGGGCTCCCTTTCTTTGAATTGTGTACCTGATGATAGATAACAAAAAACTTTTTCTTTGTTAGTCACTATAACCTTCCAAGAGAAAACGAAGAACATTCCGGTCACTTGTGAATTCTCAATCTATTGATCGAAACTCGCGTGAACCTTTATTCGAAGTTGTGCACAATGCCTTTTGATGTAAAAGCTAGTAGTGCATTATCGAAATAAAATGTTTCTTCTTCTTATTTCTCCTTGGCCGAATTCTCATACACTTTTTCTTAGAGTTGGATTTTATTTTTAAGTAAAAGAAATAACTCTCATGAAAACATATGGCTAGCTGAAATCTATAATGGGTATTATATAGTGGCCGAAATCCTTCTTGCTTTTAAAATAGGGTTGGCCGAATTCCCTTGATAGGTCACAAAGGTGGTGGCTGAAATCCTCCTTGCTAGGGGGATTTAAGGAGGATTTGTGTTTCACCAAAATACCTATCAACCTTAGAATCCTAATCCTAATCCAACTCTTTAGTGTATTATTAAATTGTGACTATATAAAAAACTTCCTAGTTTGACTAGATAAATAAAATCCTTTTATTTATCTTCTTATCAAATAAAGTCCTTGATTCTCATTATATTACTAACAATAGTATAACACTAAGAAACATATTTCCTAGTCAGAAAAAGATTTTGACTTTTAATTAAATAATTAATTAATCAATTAATTAACTTCCATTTAATAAAATAAAATAAAATAATATAATATGCTAATCCATTAGCCTTGCCGCCCATATACACAACATGGGCCAAATATTATTTTTCCATTTTATTAAATCCGTTGGACCTTAATTAAAAAGTCCACATGTGAACTAGGCCCATTACTACTAAAAGAAAGGAGTCCACATGCCCTAATACAATTCTAGATGGACCTATAATTAGTCCGGTAGAATATATTAAGTGATCCATACAAGTCTATGTGGATTGGGGATTTTGGCGGGTTATTTAAACTTAAGCTTCAATAGACATAACCTAATCATAATCAACAAATGATTCACTTAGGTTTGATCTATTAATTTTAGTTCATTCCACTAAAGAACTAAAATTGCACTCTTAAATAAAAATAGAATAAGTAAATGATTCTCATTCATACTCTAAACATTCTTATTGGAGATAGTGTATCCTCGTGAATAATATCAGTAATCGCCAATAGCTCATAGACCACCTATAGCTCTCCCAGTTACCATATTTATTCATATGACCACATTTTGAACTTGGATATTTTGACTTGTCCAGAAGCCATGTTTCAATAGACACTATCGAAAACTCAACGTTAAGTTTTAATATCCAATACCTCAAAATATCCATATAATAATATACTCTCATTTCATAAATGGAGCCACGATGTCCATATCTATAAATGAAGTCCTCTATTGATTAGCAAATAAATACCACCAAACTATCGAGGATAGACTATGCTATATAATTGTACTCATTGATAGCTCAAATGATAACACTTGTAACCATAAGTCCATCATTTATCTTAGGATTAAGATAGACTCTCCGATTGTCCTCATAATTAAAAAACTTTTATTCACTGACGGTTCTAGATAAAGTATTTCATTGTGATCCTATTCAATGCATCTACTGCACATGATTCTTTTACTCAAAGACACTTTGATGATTTTAGACTCATCATAACACATTTGATCCCACTCAAATGCTAGCAAAAGGAATCTACAACTTTGATAAGATAAAGGTGCCCAACCTTTACCTTAAGTTGTGAACATTATTCAAGACTAACTAAAGAATTGTGTCTACCTCATACATATCTAGATGTACGAACAATTCTTCTTTTCTCATTGTCTTTTGAGCTTATGATTATTTACATTTGACAATTATAATAATTAAACTAAAAAAATTAAGGTGTGTTCCATATTAATCTAGAGGGGGGGGGGGGGGGGGGGGGTGGGGCGAGGCGGGCGGTGGTGTGTGTAGGGGGTTAATAGATTTTAACTAATTTTTACCCAATTTTCGTTATTAGTCATTTTTTTTTTGAAAATACCCCTATCTAGTCAATTCAATATATCAAGTGTAATATGTGCAGAAATATAAATAATGCTTGATATTTACGTGGAAACCCTAATCCCGGGAAAAACCACGGGCTGTTAAGTGAGCCACACTCGAACCTCGAATCCACTAATGGTAAAGTAGATTACAACCTACAAGCTAATCAAAATATGAGACCCAACAGGACTCTAGTTCCTAGGCTTAAGAGCACTAATGTGATAGGCACCAAGTGGATTTATAGGAACAAATCCGATGAGGATGGCAACATAGTGCGTAACAAGGCTAGACTTGTTACACAAAGGTACTCTCAAATTGAGGGTATCGACTTTGAGGAGACATTTGCTCCCGTTGCCCATTTAGAGTCAATTAGGCTTCTCTTGTCCATCTCTTGTGTGCACAAGTTCAAATTGAACCAAATGGACATTAGGAGTGCCTTCCTCAATGGCTTCTTACAAAAGGAAGTGTTTATTGAACAACCCAAGGGGTTTGTGGATGCACACCACCCCAACCATGTTTATCGCCTTAAAAAAGCTTTATATGGGTTGAAACAAGCACCGAGGGCTTGGTATGAGCGCCTCACTCAATTTCTTGTTGACAATGACTACATAAGGGGTAGTGTGGACAAGACTCTGTTCATCAAGAAAGATAATGATGAGCTCTTTATAGCTCAAATATATGTTAATGATATTATGTTTGGCTCCACTAACAACACCAAGGTCCAACAATTTGTTGATGTTATGTTTCATGAATTTGAGATGAGTCTTGTTGGTGAGCTAAGTTACTTCCTAGGTTTGTAAAGTAGGCAATTACATGATGGGATTTTTTTAACCCAAGCCAAATATGCCAAGAACCTAATGAAGAAGTTTAGTCTTGAAAATGCCAAACATTTTGATACATTCATGAATACCACTTTGAAGCTAAGCAATGATGCTAATGGAAAAAGTGTGGAACAAACGTTGTATTAGGGCATGATTGGTAGCTTGCTTTATTTGACCACAAGTAGGCCCGATATCTCTTTTAGTGTGGGTGTGTGTGCTATGTACCAATCGGATCCTAAGGAGTCCCATCTCTCTTCCGTTAAGAGAATCATTCACTATGTGAATAAGACTTCTAACTATGGGATTTGGTACTCTTTTGATACTAATGCTAGCTTAGTTGGCTTTAGTGATATGGATTGGGCAGGGAATTGCGATGATAGGAAAAGCACATTGGGCAGTTGATTCTTCCTTGGGAACAACCTAGTCTCTTGGTTTTGCAAGAAGCAAAACTCAACTTCCTTGTCTACGGCTGAGGCCAAGTACATAGCTGTGGGGAGTTGATGCACACAACTCCTTTAGATGAAGTAAATGCTAGTAGACTATGGATTCAATAAAGGTACACTCACTCACTTTTGTGACAACATGAGTGCTATTAAATTTCCAAGAAACTGGTTCAACATTCTAGAACTAAGCATATTGACATCCGCCATCATTTCATTAGAGAACTTGTTGAAAATAAATGCATAGTACTTTAACATGTAGGTACTAATGATCAACTTGCGGACTTATTTATTAAACCCTTAGATGCAACTAGGTTTAAAACACTTTAGGATTTGTCTTATGGATTGATGTGTTTTGGTGATTGACACCATATGGGGACCTCAAGGAAAGAGAGCTATTGCATACTTGTCGCATGCAAAAAATTTTTTAAAAAATTATGCGTCTTTAATTAATTGCTTGAGTAGCTTGGTTACACATATGTTATATGTTATTTTCTTCAATAAGTGTGAACCATGCTTTGTCTACAATCCATGTCATATTTATGTTCTAACATGCATTTTTGGACTAGGAGATTTACATAAGAAGTATGATTTAAATGACCTATAGTTATCTCCATGACATAATGATTCTTTTATAACATGCTAATGTCATATGAAAAGCATGAAATTCAAATGACATGCTCAAATGAAATAACATGAATTGATAATTGCAATTCTTAAATACAAAACATTGTGTGAAAAAGCAAAAATGAGGCTTCGAATGTATAAAAGATCTTGTATCCGTTCAAAGGATTTTAAAATCCAAATGTCTCTCTTTCTTTATTGGTTAAACATGGCTACTATCATAGGGGTATCATTCCCGGAAAAATCGAATAGGGTGCAAAAAGTCGCTCATACCTTGTTTTGCTCATAAAGTTGGATATAGTTACTCTTAAATTGAATTCAATGAAATCTCTATATCCTTGCTTCTATCATAACAAATGGTGAAATTGGTTTGAATTCTATTTGAAATCTTTGTTATTTGCTTTGCCAAATACCATTGTATTTTGGACTTGAATGCTACATGTCTTGTATGCAAAGCATTTTTAATTCACATATTTTCATAAAGTAAATCTCCTTGTTTCTCTCCAATTAATTGAGTTGCATAAAGTGGCTTATATGATTATGCAAATTCCTTGTATGCTACTATCTCTCTTTGCTATAAATGACCCGGTTGGGGACTACTCCTTTGCCTATATCATGACAAAAAGGGAGAGTAGAATGTGGTAAGGGGAGTTGCTAAATGTAGTAGCAAATGCACATGTTGGGGAGACTACATATTGAGGGGGAGTAACCCATTAAGTGGGAGCATTGCATGATGTTGTGCTTAAATTTTTAAATGCAAATGCTTGTTTTATTTTCACTTGATCATCTCACAAACACTTGCTTTGGAAGTGTAATTTTTTTTTTTTTTTTTTTTTTTTGCTTTGAAGGGTTGAAGGGTTGATAATTCTACAGAGAATGAAGACTTGAAGTTATTTTTTACATTTTTATATCTCTTTGTAAGGTAGAATATCATTATTATCCCGTAGCTTCAATTATAATTGTGAGGATTAATGTGAGTGGTGGTTTTGTCATGAAATAGCCAAAGGGGGAAATTGTAAGGTTCCCATTTATTGATTAGCTTATTTCGTGGACAAACCACATGTTAGGGTTTGATTATAAGGGCAGTTTAGGTGATTGAGGATCAAGCTCAAAGGCCCTTTCAAGACCTCAAAGGACAAGCACTTCAAAGGTATATCTCTAGTGTTTAGTTTTCTTTAAAGAGATTTAGATAGCACACACACACTTAGCATACTTGCATTTGTGTGCACTCTCTTCACATGTCACATTTCACACTTCCACTTTGTTGTTGAATATTGTTGTGTGTTTATGTGTCTTATAATTCGTTTCCTGATATTGTTCGGAAACATCCATGCATGCACGAATGTGTGTTTGGTTGAGCGCGAAGATCGCCCTCGAAGAATGCCCTCGGCCTCTCCTTTGGTTTCACCATATTTGGTGAAACGATGGTTGTGATCGGCAGCCTGACCGCCGAATGGAAACCGCCATTTTATTCCAGAAAGGTCTGAAGTAATTCTACGGTTATGATAGACAGCCTCGACCGCCGTTCATACCTTATTGATTTTTCTCCCAAGTTTGATTCTGCAGTTGAACCGGTGGTTTGGTAACCATCGATTGAAACTGGCATTGTTCCCCTATTCTTCACGGGTTCAATTCGACGGTTGTGATTGGCAGCCTGGCCGCCGAATGAAACTATCGATCATGCGTTTTCAGGGGCAAACTTGTCTTTTCACATGCTCTGTTTTTTATGTCAATAAATACATCACTTTCTCATCTCTCTGAATCTAACTCTTTCAATATAAGAACCCTAAAGGCTATAAAGAGATTTGTGAGAGAAAAGGCAATCAAAATTGCTCATTTAAACACTCCTGGTATATAACTCTCCACCACTACCTAATCCCTGTATAAGTGAACCTAGTCCAATTGCTTGTGGCCTAAGAAACCTTAGCCATTAAGACTTAATTTTCAATGAAGAGATAATAAAACCTATGTGAATATATGAAATATCCAAAATGCAATTTAGAGCTAGGGAACCCTATATGCTTATCTAGGATGATAATATTGCAATTAAAACAATCCTAAATATCAATAGCTAAATAACATGTCATAAAGCTTAGCTAAACATAGATTAAATAAACCTAAATAGCTATCACAATATAACACTCAATCATATCAACACAACAATCTCTATCTTGAATATTAGAAATTAATCTAAGAACATGCAAGTTATAAAAGAGAAGCCTTGATAAATAAAACACTAATTATATATGATAATAGTGAAGAACTTACCAAAGCAAGTGTGTTGATGAAAATGCACCCCTCTAGTGGACTAAATGGTAATTTACCATGGTCAGAGGGTGTTTTGGTAATTTACCACCCGAGACCTAAATTGAAAATCCTCTAAATACATCACTATTTTCCCTTTTTAAACAACTCTTGGCCATTCTTGACAACCAAGAAACCTCCTTTCTACCATTCATAATCCCTCCACTTCTCTTATACCTAAGCTAAGCATCTAGATTACCTTCCTCAATCATTCCTTTCTTCCCATCTTCTCCACATATCTCCTTAGTCACTTCCCATTTGACTCCACCTATCTAGACACATCCTCATCATCCACTCTTTGCACAAGGAGCATCAAAGGCAAGGAAAGGATCAAGCTTACAAAAGGAGACCCAAGGGTGATTTCCTAATCTTTTACTTGCCTTCCCTTTGGTTGTAATATGTGTAATTAAACCCCCTTTCTAGGGATTTGATGTGAGAACATTTTGGATTGGGTTTTGCTTAAGCTTTAATATATTTTAATCTCTATTTGTGTTCTATTCATTTTATAATTAGATTCTATGCATTATATGATTGACATGTATATCCACTAGTTGATTATACTCTTGCTTAGGATAATTTGTTATATAATCTTGATTGGATTGACAACCTTGATGGATTGAGAACATAGTGACTAGGATAGATCGTCAGAGGGTATATCAACCGCGATTATCTAAACCGTTAATTGCAACAAACCAATCCCGCTATGACCCCCTTTCTTTAATCAGTTAGGCATTGCAGTGGAAAGTTGTTTAGCATTCATAGTAATGGTCTAAACACATTTTAGAAATCAATGCATGGGGTTAACATTAGGATCACGTAGAAAAGAGAGAAATATCACACTTTTATTAACGAAACCTTTATAGTACGGGTACAAGAATGATTCTATCAACTTAGAAAAAAGGTTTGAATACGATAGGCGATGGAGATCCTGGTGGCGTTCTCTTGCATTGTTAGATTTTTGGTTTGTGTTGGCATGTATTCCATATTAAAACGTGTTTCTCTTGTAATGTTTAGTGGTCCATGTGTTAAAGATTTAAGAAGACAAAGAAAGTCTTGGTCACAATTCATGCAAGATGTCGGCTTCAAAGAGATATGTGCTTCATCGATCGTCAAAGGTAATATAAGACCTCATATCTCTTACAAGGCTAGGCACACACACACATGGCATCCTTGTGTGTTCCTTCATGGATAAACATAATTTATATATTACTTTCACACACTTGATAATGTATGCTCATGCATTTATACTATCTTGATAATCCTTGCTTGTTGCATGTTCTAGGACTATGTCTAGGAAATAGCATATGTTTGTGTCTTTATGTTTGTATGTTTCCATATTTTTGTATTTGGACTTAAATATGTTCTATTATGATTCCTTACTGAGTTTCGGTCATTTCGGTTACTCATTCACTTAGTTTCGAGTCCAAACGATATAGCTACGCTACTTTTCGTTCTCATTCGTTGAGTTGACTTCATCATCATTTTCTGAGATGATTTCTCTATCATTTTTCAAATTTTTATAGTCATCGTCGTGCGTGAGGGAGTTACAATTTCTAATCCGAAAACAGATTTTAAATCAGAGTTCGAAGGCCCAAGTATGGCTGAAGAACGTGAGAGGTGCGTGGGAGAGCTAGCGAGGCCAAGTGGCTAAGCTAGGCCAAGCCGTGTGGGAGCCGTGGGACCCACGGCCAGACCAGCTCTCTGGTCCCGTGTGGCCCACGCGCCCCCCATAGGCCAGGCTGAGGTGGCCTCTTTTGATTGACCAAAAATTCCCTCTCTCTCTTCCATTTAAATCTCATCTCTTCCCTCCATTCCATTCCAAGAAGAAAAGCTTGAAAATCCCGTCTAAAATTTTCTCTCCAATTTTCACACCTTCCAAACACCATAACTTTCTCATACAAAGTCAGAATTGAGTGATTCAAGTTGCAGATTGTTCGTAATTGAGTCCTCTACCTTTTTCAAGTGGTTTGGCAGCTGTTTGATTGATTTTTCTGGTGGTTCTACACAAAAAACCGAACCAGCTCGTGAATCCAAGGTATTGGTCTTATCTTTGGGATTTCTTTCTTTTTAACCTTCAATTTGCTTGGGGTTTCTTCTTCTATATGTGTGTTTATGTTTGGTGAATGCTATTGAGAAAGATAGCTTCACAATCAATCCTAATCAAAAGTCTATTTAGAGACATATGTGAACTAGTTTCCATGATTCTAGGTTTTTCACATGTTTGTGTGTTGTATTGTAATTAGGTTGATATCTTAGGTTGTTTGTAACTTGATTGAATCAATTTTGTGATAAATGACCTTGAGATTTGTTTTGATCCTTTGGTTGATGAAATCTAGGATTATTGTATTTGTATGTGTTTTTAGAGCTATCTAGGATTTAATTGATTTACATCTTAAATCCTTGCTCTATATTTTTTGGCTAGAATATTGATTGATTAAATCTCATGACTCTAGCATTTTATTTTATGTTTATAGCATCTTGAACTTGTACTTCATGAATATATGTTGTTCAAGTGTTGTATGTGTGAATGAGACTTTGAGCTTTATGTGTTTGGTGTTTACACATGCTCTAGGTTTTATTCTTGTATTTTGCATCTAGACTTTTATTACTTGTGATATCACATGTTTAGGTCTAGTTGTACCATGGAATGTATTGATCACATGTTCTATGTTGAATTGGTTGTTTGCATCATTTGCATTCACATGATCACACTAGGAAGTCCTTGTAAAAGGTATGAAGTCTTGGTTAGAGTCGGGATGACTCGGATAGCCAAACAAGAAGACTTGTCTAGAGTCGAGAGGACTCAGATAGGCAAGCAAGAAGTCATGGCTAGAGTCGGGAGGACTCGGATAGTCATGGATGGGAGGCTCCCTAGAGGCATGAGTGTCTTGGATAGGGAGTTGGCTATTATATTGGTAGGCCTAGGCGTATGGTTAGACATAGACTCCAAAAGAGCAAGGTACATGGGAGGTGTATGCACTCTTGAGGAATTTCTAATCTTCCATCGATGTTGGTTTTGTGTGTTGTCCAATATATGGTGGTTCCGCATCATTGAGGGATTTCATACTTTCCAATAGGGTTGGGTAGACTTAGACTCCACTAGGTTGGGTGAGCTAAAGATTGGTCACTTTGTGGATTCTCTATTTTTATCATCCAATATATATAGTACCCAATGGTTGTAGTTCAACCCGTGGATGTTTCCTCCTTGGAGGTTTTACCACGTTAAAAAATCTCTTGTGTTAATTCTTCCTATCTCTATCTCTTATACTTTATTTGTGTATGTTATTATCTTGTTTCATATTATTCACTTGTGATGTATAGTGAAGCAAGTATTTGTAAAGTATGATTTGTGGATTCATTCTTTTGATCATTTTTGTATATATGATTCTTTTGTATATTGTAATTTTGTATAGTGATATTTGATCACTCTTGTAACTCATTGAACATCTATTGAAATACAAGTATTCTTTGTTGTTGTGTTTAATTGTTCTTATACCTCATACAACAAGGTGATAGACATAGACCTTGTCCATATGATTACATTCATATATTGTCTATGTATGTCTTTCTTGGTTTATTTTGTTGTGTGTAAGGCTACCTTGAGGGACAAACGAAAGTTTGTTCAAGGGATTGAAAAATGTGTAAAAACCTATTCACCCCCCCCCCCCCCCCCCCCCCCCCCTCTAGGTATGCCTTAAGCAATTTAACTACGTTTGTATACTTTCATGCATGTAGATAAGTAGAAAATTCACTGTAGGGTTTCTGTTTCAAGTTGTGGTTTTTTGGCCTCTTTTCCTCCTCTTTCTCTTTGTCGAGTATCCTATTATACTTATAGGCTTGATTTCTTGTTGATCACTCACTTCAACCTCATCAAGTAACCTTGCAATTTGCGGAGCGTCTCCTTTGTAATAAGTGAGAATGTCGTCCTCTTCATTCCTCGGAATTAAGTGATTCCTATTAGGATTGAAAGAGTTGACTTGCCCCTTTTAAATGAGACTCTTGAGTGATGGGAATGAGGTGATGTGCTTTCTGTCTAAACGTTGGCATTTTGGTAATCGTCTCAGTGGCTTCGAATTCTTTAATCGTACTTGATCCAACCTTGATGCTTGGTAGTTTGCTTAATTTGATATTTTATTCAACTGACTTTAGGCGAGGTCGGGGTACCGGTGTGTCTTCTTCTTGTCACTCCAGTGTAAGTGTTCCGGAGTATCGAGATAACAGAATTTTTGGGTAGTAGCGGGGTACTAGAATCCCACAGTAGTGGAGTTCCTTGGTACCCAGCTCCTAGGTTCGCTGACACTTTCCGGGTCTACGGATTCTCGTCCTTGACTTGGGTTGATAGAAGGTTGTATCCAGCTAGTTCGTATAGTAGCAGGGCTTCTACGTCATCCTTTTACCCTCCCATGTTGATGGAAAATTCTTCTTAAAACCCCTGCCATTTTTGGCGGTTAACAATTAGGTTTATTTTACATGTACGTTTAATGGCTTGACAAACCATTCAACCATCCATTGCTTATGATTTATTTTATCGCATATAGGAATTGTTAATTTATTCAATAATTACTCTAATTTCCTGTAGAACGAATCCTACTTGCCACTTTATTAATTTTACATCCAAGTGGTGAAATCGGTTTTCAACACGAACACATTTGAAAACAATCATTATTTTGAGTACCAACGATGGCTCATTAAAATTGGCGTTGCTGCCGGGGAGTTAAAGCGATTGTTGAATCAATTAACTTTTCTTTGTAGGTTTTTATTAATTTTTAGTCTTTTAGTTGTTTTTAGTCTTTTAGTTTCTTTTTACTTCTTTGGTAGTTTTTGTTTCTTTTGTTTCAGGATTCTATGGATTTCTGCACGGAATATCAAGGGCCGAGCTACAAGACTCATGGGAATAGCTTCAATATGAATTGGTGGATGAATCAAGATTCCTTCTCATCATACCAATCAAACGCTATTGATGATGAGAGGAAAAATTTCATGAAGGATCACTTTCGAGAGAGCGAGAGATTCCAAGCTTCTCAACGAGAGACCATGGAGTTATTCCAATCTGCACAACAAGCACATGTGAAGAAGATGACCAACCATGTGGTTTTTAGTTGGCAGATTGGTGGAAACCTCCCAAGGAAAGGAAGAATTGGAAAGAAAAATACAACTCATGATGAAGGAGTTTGAAAAAAATGAGGCCTTAGAAAAGGTGAAAGTGGAAGAGCTTGAACTAGAAAACAAAAAGCTTACTCTTGAAGTAAACTTGCTCAAAAAAGAGAATAGTACCTTTCAGAGGAAGGTAGGAGAAGTCTTTAACAAGAACAAGGAGTTAGAAATACAAGTTAGGAGACTTGAAGATGAGAGGAATTCCGCATCAAAGGAATTCGAAGACCTTGCAAAGCTATTTGAAGAATTTGAAGAAGAATATGCAAGGAAGACAAGGAAATTGCTTATGGAAGTGGAGCGGAAAGCAAAAGCCTTGGAAGAAACAAAAGAAGCACTTGGTAGGAAGGATGAAGCCCTCAAGGTAGCCAAGGTCAAAGAATGTGACTACATAGTCAATCTAGACAAGGTGGAGAAGGAGGTCAAAGCACTACACATGAGACAACATCATAGACCTCATAGTCACCTACCGAGAGGGAGTTTTCTAAACCATCCTCCTATGTTAGGTTTATAGTTTGTGTTGGCATTAATTCCATATCAAAACGTATTTCTCTTGTAATGTTTAATGGTTCATATATTGAGGATTTAAGAAGACGAAGAATGTCTTGACCACAATTCATGCAAGAAGCCGGCATTAAAGAGATATGTGCTTCATTGATCATCAAAGGTAATATAAGACCTCGTATCTCTTACAATGCTAGGCACACACACACACATGGTATCCTTGTGTGTTCCTTCATGGTTAAACATCATTGATATAACACATTCACATACTTGATAATATATGCTCATGCATTTATACTATCTTGACAAACTTTGCTTATTGCATGTTCTAGGACTATGTCTAGGAAATAGCATATATGTGTGTCTTTGTGTTTGTATGTTTCCATATTTTTGTATTTGGACTTGAATATACTCTATTATGATTCCTTATTGAGTTCCGGTCGTTTCGGTTACTCATTCATTTAGTTTCGAGTCCAAACGATGTAGCTACGCTACTTTTCGTTCTCATTCGTTGAGTTGACTTCATCGTCGTTTTCCGAGATGATTTCTCAATCATTTCTCAAAGTTGTGCAGTCTTCATCGTGCGTGAGGGAGTCACGGTTCGTAATCCAAAAACAGATTCAAAATCGGAGTTCGGATGCCCAAGATACGGCTGAAGAACGTGAGGGAGCGTGCGAGGGCGTAAGTGGCCAAGAGGCCACGTGTGGCCCACGCCGTGGGTGAGCCATGGGCCCCATGGCCAGAGGGGCTCTCTGCCCCCGTGTGGCCCATGCGCCCCCCATGGGGCTGGGCTGATGTGGCCTCTTGTGGTTGGCCAATATTTGCCTTCTCTCTCCTCCTTTTTATTTCCCTCCATTCCCTCCAATTCATTTTAAGAAGAGAAATTGAAATTCCCGTCAGATTTTTTCTCCCTAATTTTCTCATCTTCCAAACACCATAACTTCTTCATACGAAATCGGATTTGAGTGATTCAAGTTGGAGAACGTTCATAATCGAGTCATCTACCTTTTGCAAGTGGTTTGGTGGCTGTTTGATCGAGTTTTCTGGTGGTTCCACACAGAAATCCGAACCAGCTCGTGAATCCAAGGTATTGGTCTTATCTATGGGGTTTCTTTCTTTTTAACCTTCAATTTGCTTGGGGTTTCTTCTTCTATATATATGTTTATGTTTGGTGAAAGCTATTGGGAAAGATAGCTTCATAATCATTCTAATCAAAAGTCTATTTAGAGACAAATGTGGACTAGTTTCTATGATTCTAGGTTTTCCATATATTTGTGAATTGTATTGTGATTAGAATGGCATCTTAGGTTGTTTGTGACTTGATTGAATCAATTTTATGATAAATGACCTTGAGATTTGATTTGATCCTTTGATTGATGAAATCTAAGATTATTGTATTTGTATGTGTTTTAGAGCAATCTAGGATTTAATTGATTTATATCTTGAATCCTTGCTCTATATTTTTGGCTAGAATATTGATTGATTAAATCTCATATATCTAGCATTTTATTGTATGTTGATAGCATCTTGAACTTGTACTTCATGAATATATTTTGTTCAAGTGTTGTATGTGTGAATGAGACTTTGAGCTTATGTGTTTGGTGTTTACACATGCTTTAGGTTTTATTCTTGTATTTTACATCTAGACTTTTATTGCTTGTGATATCACATGTTTAGGTCTATTTGTACCATGGAATGTATTGATCACATGTTCTATGTTGTATTGGTTGTTTGCATCATTTGCATTCACATGATCACACTAGGAAGTCCTTGTAAAAGGCATGAAGTCTTGGTTAGAGTCAGGATGACTCAAATAGCCAAGCAAGAAGACTTGCCTAGAGTTGAGATGACTCGGATAGGTAAGCAAGAAGTCATGGCTAGAGTCGAGAGGACTCGGATAGTCATGCATGGGAGGCTCCCTAGAGGCAAGAGTGCCTTGGATAGGGAGTTGGCTATTATATTGGAAGGCCTAGGCGTATGGTTAGACATAGACTCCAAAAGAGCGGGGTACACGGGAGGTGTATGTACTTTTGAGGAATTTCTAATCTTCCATCGATATTGGTTTTGTGTGTTGTCCAATATATGGTGATTTCGCATCATTGAGAGATCTCATACTTTCCAATAGGGTTGGGTAGACTTAGACTCTACTAGGTTAGGTGAGCTAAAGATTGGTCACTTTGTGGATTCTCTATTTTTATCATCCAATATATATAGTACCCTAATGGTTGTATTTCAACTCGTGGATGTTTCCTCCTTGGAGGTTTTACCACGTTAAAAAATCTCTTATGTTAACTCTTCCTATCTCTATCTTTTATATTTTATTTGTGTATGTTATTATCTTGTTTCATATTACTCACTTGTGATGTATAGTGAAGCAAGTATTTGTAAAGTGTGATTTGTGAATTCATTCTTTTGATCATTTTTGTATATATGATTCTTTTTATATTGTAATTTTTGTATAGTGATATTTGATCACTCTTGTAACTCATTGAACATCTATTGGAATACAAGCTTTCTTTGTTGTTGTGTTTATTTGTTATTATACCTCACACAACTAGGTGATATACTTAGACCTTGTTCACATGATTATATTCTCATATTGTCGATGTATGTCTTTCTTGGTTTATTTTGTTGTGTGTAAGGCTACCTTAAGGGACAAATGAAAGTTTGTTTAAGAGATTGGAAAAAGATGTAAAAACCTATTCAGCGCCCCCCCCCCCCCCCCCCCCCCCCCCCCCCCCCCTTTTTTTTTTTGGGTCTAACTTGGTTAACCAAGTTTTTTCTTACCCAAATTTGTTTAACTTTAGGTGGCTTTTTCCTATTCCTAGACTTTCTCAATTTTTCATGCTTATGGAATTTAAAACAATGAGCTTTTAAGTGCCCTTTTTAAAAGCAAAAATAGCAAGTAGGATGAAAGTATACAAACGTAGTTAAATTGCTTAAGGCATACCTTGTTGCGTTGCTTGCGCGTCAAGCAAGGTTCTTTATCTCTTGGGATGAACCAAAGACAATTTGCGAGTCTTGGAGGGACGAGTAAGCCAAGAGTGCTCATAAGAAGGGTGAGGGCCTTATCCTAAGGAAGCAACAATTTTGGAAGTTCGAAGTGCGGGAGCACCATGCCACATCTTGCCTAGACGTTAAATCGTGCGCTTGGTGGGAGGCAACCCACCTAGGTATATTTTCTTTCCTTAGTTTTAATTTGTTTTATTTCTTGCTTTTTAGTCTTTTGCTTAGAATAAGGTTGTTGAGTTGTTTTTGATAGTGGATTTAGGCTTGAATGATCACATATTTTATCCACATGGATTGTGATGATAACTCGACCGGATATTTGCTAGATATTGGATATTACCCCTGTTTCGATATCAGTCCCTCTAAAATATGGATATATTGGTGGATATGTCGATCTTACAAACCCTGCGTAGGGGTACCCATCTTCTTTATACCCTCCACTAATCCGGATCCGTTCCCCCAACAAATCTTTGGGCCTGTCAGTAAGGTTCCGACTCACTCTTGTTACATCTGACGTTGGACCGATCACAACAGAATGTAACATGCCTTGCTGATAGTCCAAGGCATGTAGGTTATAGGGTGAAGTTAGCCCTTCAGTGGTGGAAAGGGTAACTCCGTGCTTAGCCGCATCAGACACGAGTTGCTGTAGGGATTCCTGAAAACGTTGGACGATCTCCTTGTTGGTCGGAGAAAACCGTCGGATACCAACTACAACCGTTGATTGGTTTCCGGCTGTCAAAGTGGCGTCCAGAGAACCTGCAATATTGAGAGCAGTATCGACTCTTCTCGTGCCGTCTGGCAAGTTCTAGTTACTTCTAGAACCGTTACCATCTCCATCATCGGCCATTGTTTCACAAGGGATCTCCGAGTTTAGCTCTAAACACGCCCCTCCTACTAGCGCCAGTTGTTGACGGTGATTTCTTGATGGTCACTCGGTCAACAATTTTGGTTAATGAAACCAGCAAAGTAAGCGTAACAGAAGCAAGAATAATAAAGAGAACAATATACGTGATAAAACTCCGGTAATCGGAGAAACGTCCACGGGTCATCGCTTTAGCGACTAAGAAGCCAATCCAATATTTTGTAAGTTAATAATACACGTTCTGGTCTCTCCCTCACAAGATGTTCACACCCTTTACAATGTCTTTTACAGGTGTATTTATACATGGTACTGCTAGGGTTTTGGATCGTGGTGTACAAGTAGAAGATTACAGAGTTGGATTTAAGATTCTTTTCCTATTTGGTGTTGTTATGTATTTAATGCGGTTGATTTTGAATCTGTTCAGGATTCCTACTGTTCCGGAGAAGATCTTCTTGTTTCCTTGGATTCCTGGTAGCCGTATACTAGTTGAATTATAATTCTCCATTTTGGCCGAATTGCCTTATGTATGGAGAAGATCTTCTTGTTACATGGAATGTTCTGCTCTTGACGAGCGGATTGTCCATGTGCTATTTGACCAACCCTTTGACTTTTTCTACGTGGTACGACCGGTTCAAGTACCACGTTCCTTGAATATTTGTGTGACGTATCTTTCCAATAAATATTACGCACAACAACACTCAATTCAACACGAGTACAGATTCTGCTCATTGGTGAACAAGAATCGTGTATTTATGATGAAAAGCGTGATACTTATGAGATCTAAAGCATCATACTTATGATCAACAGATTTCTGATCTGCAGATGCTAAAAGGAATATGACGGGGTGCAAGAACACAGCCAAAGAAGTTGCTCTTATCTGAAAAAGAGTGATGGAGATCGATATAGAATCAAACAAAGCGCAACTAGAAGCGAACAAAAATATTGCTTGTTTAGCAGCAAACTCTGAAAGATTCCAACGAGAAGCATGTCAGGACCGCAAGACAATGATGCATGCTATGATGGAAGGTAAAAATATAGATTTCTTTTTTCTTCTTGCCTTTTTTTAATGCATTTGTGAAAAATACATCAAATGTAGTATTTTTTTTTTTTATTTTTTTTTTTTTGGAATGTGATATATTTCTAAGACTATAAGCCCAACCACGTTTTGTTATGTCTTAGACTTACTACGTGAGAAAACTCATATATCTCTCACACACGAGGCTTGAGATCGGTTTGTTTTTTTTTTTTTTTTGTGCAGCAAGTCAATTCATGAACAATTCGACCGAGGAGCACCTAAATGCAGTATATGGGATTCTATGCTACCTAGGCAAGGGTCTCCATTTCAAGAAGAAATTGAGTAGAGACTGAAAATATCTCTATTCCAAGAAGAAATTGAGTAGAGACTAAAATATTTTCATGCTGATTGGACTGGTTCAGCAACAGATCGAAGATCGACCTCATGATATTGTACCTAGCACGGAGTAGCGCATAAGCTGAGTTTAGAGTCAAGGCACTTGACATATATTAAGGAATATGGCGAAAACATTGTTAGTGGAGCTAAAAGTCCCTATTGAGAAGTCAATGAAGATGTTATATAACAATCAGACTGTCATAAGCATTGCTAAGAACCCCATTCATGTTCATGTTCATAATGACATAACAAAGCATATGGAGATAGACCGTCACTTCATCAAAGAAAAAAAAAATAGAGGAATGAATATAAAACACAACACTCCAACAACTCTCCAGACAAGACATTCTCACTAAGGCACTTCCTAGGACTAATTTTGAACTTTGAAGACTTGAGTTTAAAGCTGCTTGAGTAGAAAAATAATATGAAAATTCTTAATTTCTCTCATAATTCTTTAGAGTATAATGGCCATCATTTTAGACAATTAATCCTACACTAAATCATGAAACAATATCTAGAAATTAGATCCTAATTTACTGTAGAATAACAAGCTGTACAATCTTGGTTTATAGGGGAAAATAAATCTCTTGGTTCGTTAACACTGACATTGCCACGACTCAAATCTCAGCAAATAAACACCCTTCATCACCAAATCATATTGAATAACAATAACCCTTCACCACCAAACCATATTGGACTGTTATAATAATACAATATTTTGGAAATTAGGAAAATCTGAAAGATATTATGGCTATGCCTAAATATTTCTGACTTGACAACTTAGCGAAATATTTATCTATTTTATTCTTCGACAGAATAAGTTGAAGCCAAAAGGCAGTGAGGAAGACTAAATTTATATATATTTACGATAAATATTCCAAGCATATGGATTATAGACTTGTTCTAATGAAACGGAAAGCAGCCACCACAGGCTGAGTTCATAACAAAATCAAGAAAGCTCATCTAAAGTCTACTACTACATGGCGGCTCTTCCCGGATCATCCATGATCACATCTCTCATCTGCTGCATCTTGGACGGTGGACCTGAAGAAGCAGAGGACATTTATCAGTTAAATTGACCAAACAATAATCTATGCTGCACACTCTGCAAGATGATTCGCTTTATCATTTGAGGAAACAAGACATTTAACTAATTGAGGATAAGTCGCATTGATAATATAATATAGTAAATATGGAGAATTCGCACACTTTGTGTAGTAGATGATCGATCACCCGTAGAATTCCAACCAAAAGGAGGAGAGAACTCAGGGTGCCATAAGGCAAATTTTATATAATATAGTAAATATGGGGGATAATTAAAGATCAACAGTTTCTGGAAAACACCAACAACTTACATCACAATAAAATATCATATGCTGTTAAAATAAACTCATATTTGGGATTGGGTGAGGTACCGTTTTGCTAGCATCAACTCTCAGTGCAGAAAACTTTTGACTCTCCCTTTACAGTAGTATCATCTGCACACTTTCTCCAGTCTCAGGTCCTGTTTCAGTCATCCCATTATATGATTGCAGAGATTGAAAAAAAAAAATGCATTAATCCTCTACTTTTTCTTCCTCCAATGCCAGGGAAGATGAAGACTCATCTAAGTCATCTGAAATATTTTCTGGCACAGCCCCACCACCCTGAGAAACAACAGTTTGATCACCTACTTCAGCTGCAGACTCTTTTAAATCTTCCAGTGAAACTAAACTGCCAACTGGATCCTTCTCAGAGCAGCCCTCTATCTTTTCTTCCTCCATCGCCAAAGAGGATGAAGGCAGACCCAGGTTCTCTGGCATGACTCCACCGCGATCCATTTTATCATCGGCCTCAGTTACACATTCTTTTGAATCCACCACTGCCACTAAGGTTTTAACCGGATCCTTCTCAGACAAGCCATCTGTTTTTTCTTCCTCCATCGCTGAAGAGGATGAAGGCAGATCCAAGTTCTCTGGCAATGCTCCACCCTGATCCAATTTATCATCCGCCATAGTTACACATTCTTTTGAATCCACCAGTGCCACTAAGTTGTTAACCGGATCCTTCTCAGACCAGCCATCTGTTGTTTCTTCCTCAATCGCCGAAGAGGATGAAAGCAGATCCAAGTTCTCTTGCAATGCTCCACCCTGATCCATTTTATCATCAGCCTCATTTACACATTCTTTTGAATCCACCAGTGCCACTAAGTTGTTCACCGGATCCTTCTCAGAGCAGCCATCTATTGTTTCTTCCTCCATCGCCGAAGAGAATGAAGGCAGATCCAAGTTCTCTTGCAATGCTCCACCCTGATCCATTTTATCATCGGCCTCATTTACACATTCTTTTGAATCCACCAGTGCCACTAAGTTGTTAACCGGATCCTTCTCAGAGCAGCCATCTATTGTTTCTTCCTCCATCGCTGAAGAGGATGAAGGCAGATCCAAGTTCTCTTGCAATGCTCCACCCTGAGAAACATTCATTTTATCATCAGCTTCAACTGCACATTCTTTTGAATCCACCAGTGCCACTAAGTTGTTAACCGGATCCTTCTCAGAGCAGCAATCTGTTGTTTCTTCCTCCATCGCCGAAGAGGATGAAGGTAGATCCAAGTTCTCTGGCAATGCTCCACCCTGAGAAACATTAGTTTTATCATCAGCTTCAACCACACATTCTTTTGAATCCTCCAATGCCACTAAGTTGCAAACAGGATCCTTCTCAGAACATCTCTCTATTGTTTCTTCCTCCATCACCGAAGAGGATGAAGGCAGGCCCAAGTTCTCTGGCATGACTCTACCCTGAGAAACATCCACTTTATCATCAGCTTCGACAGCACATTGTTTTGAATCCTCCAGTGCCACTAAGTTGCTAACAGGATCCTTCTCAGAGCAGCCCTCTATGGGTCCTTCCTCCATCTCCAAAGAGGATGAGGGCAGACCCGAGTTCTCTGGCATGACTCCACCTTGAGAAACATCTGCTTTATCATCAGCTTCAACAACACATTCTTTTGAATCATCCAGTGCCGCTAAGTTGCTAACTGGATCCTTCTCAGAGCAGCCCTCGATTTTTTCTTCCTTGGTCGTCAAGGAGGATGAAGGCAAACCCAAGTCCTCGGATAAGTTAACCGGCATGACCCCACCGCCATGAGAAACATCCATTTGATCACCTTGTTTACCTATACACCTTTTTAAATCCTCCAGTGCCACTATGGTTTTAACTATGGTTTTAACTGGATCCATCTCAGAGGAACCCTCAATCTTTTCTTCCTTAGTTTCCAAAGAGGACGAAGGCAGACCTAATTCCTCAGATAAGTTCTCTGGCATAACCTCACCAACCTGAGAAACATCCATTCTGTTATCAGCTTCAGCTACAGATGCTTTTGAATCTTCAAGTACCATTGAGCTGCCAATAGGATCCTTGATAGAAGAGTCTTCAATCTTGTCCTCCTCCACTCCCAATAAAGATGAAGGCCTATCCAAGTCTTCAGACATGATCCCACCATCATGACAAACATCCATTTTATCATCCACCACCATTGAACTGTCAATTGGATCCTTCTGAGACAAGCCCTCAATCTTTTCCTCGGTCATTAAAGACGACAAAGGCAGACTTGAATCTTCCGGTAAAGTTTTTGGCATGGCATCACCAACCTGAGACACATCCATTTGAATTTCCACTTCAACAACAGAACCTTTTGAATCCTCCAATCCAACTGAGCAGCAAATTGGATCCTCCCTAGATGATCCATCTACCTCCTCTTCCACCGTGCCCAAGGAAGAAGATTGTGTACCTAGATCTTCAAGAGAATTTAGTATGTTATTCCCACTACCGAAAGAAACATCCATCTGATCACCCACCTCAACTTCAGGACCTGTTAAATCACTCGGAGACACTGTGCTGGTAACCAGACCCTCATCTACCTTATCAGGTGACACTACAACCATCTCTCCATTATTTTCAGTTTCAGATGCTTTGGAATCATGCAGTACTAACAAGCTCCCAACTGGATCCTTGTCAGGTGAAACTACAACCTTCTCTCCCTTATTTTCTGACATATATTCTGCCACAATCTCATCACTAGGAGACAATTCTGATTGATTGCTCATTCCAGCTTCAGGCCATACTGATATCTCCAGTGCCACTGAACAGCCAGTTGATGCATTGTTAAATGTGCCTTCAACCTTTTCCTCTATCCTTTGGGAAGATGAAGACAAAACTTTGTTCCCTGAAGGAAACTGCTCTACATTGCCAGATTCTGTAGGGACAACTTTCATCAAAGATGCTTGTGCTGCCGATGGCTTTGCTTCCGTCCTACAAAAATCAACAGAATCACCCTCTTCAAAGTCAACTCCAGTCTGCAGCCGAGCATCACAACAATCCATTTGAACGAGCTCTGTATTAGAAAAATCAGCAATAGAAACTGTTGGCAAAGATGCTTGTGTTTCCATAACCTCAGGATGACCACTATCAGTACGCTCAACCCCCTGAAGCAATTGAATATTACCATGATCTTCTTGAACAACCTCTCTGCTTGATGATTCAGTGATGGTCTCTTTTGGTGATGATGCTTGTGTATTGGATGGGTCCATTTCCAAGTTGCAAGCCTCAATAACATTACCATCCCTTTTTTTAACAATCAAAAGCAGTTGAGCCTCTTTATTGTCTCTTGGGACAAGCTCCACATTAGCAGATTCAGCAGCAAATGAACAAACAGGTTCCATTATGTCTGCTTTATCTCCACTCCCACAAGATGGAGATCCCACAACGCCCTTGTCGAGGGTGATGGTCTGTTTTGGTGAAGATGCTTGTGTATTGGATGGGTCTACTTCCATGTTGCAAGCCTCAATAACATCACCATCCCTTTTTTCAACAATCAAAGGAAGTTGCACCTCATTATGGTCACTTGGGAAAAGCTCCACGTTAGCGGATTCAGCAGCAAGTGAACAAACAGGTTCCACTATAGGGTCTGCTTTATTTCCAATCCCATGAGATGGAGCTCCCACATTGCTCTTGTCAAGTGAGTCATGTGAAGAGGAATTCTTATGGTCTGAAGCTGCCTCAGTTAGTTCAAGAGAAACTTCAGTATTATTGGCTTTTTGGGGAACTTGTTGACTTTCAATAATAGCCTCAGTAGAGTACTCAGCAGCTTTAGTTTCAGTTGGAAGTATGTCTGAACTGTCAGAAAATTTGACATCAACATTTAGAGAACCTGGATGATCTGGACTTGAAGCAATAACCCAAGTCTCTTGAGGATGAACTCCAACATCAGATTTTATGGAAATTATGGGACATTCTATGCTTTCAGCAAGATGAGAACTTAATTTCAGAGAATCATTCATAGAAGGATCTATTCTGTCTTGGACATTGGAATCAGTCGTACCAGGAGGCTCCACTACATTAGAATCAATTGGAAATGCAGAACTGAGGGCAGTTCTCCTAGAATGATCACAGACACCATCAGCTTCTGTGGAAACTTCAGGTCCTTCAGAGTTTCTGATACTAAGAGGAGCTTCCTGGGAATTTTTCAGAGAAAACTCTGAAGTGTTTTCACCAACAGTTCCAACCATATCAGGCAGGCCAACCACATCCGACTGATCTGAACTCCGAGGAACTAGTAAGGTCTCTTTAGAATGATCACCAACACAGTCAGCTTTTACTGGAATTGAGAAACCTTCAGGGTTGCTGATATCAAGATGAGAAGATTTTATAACTTCTGAGGAAGGCTCTGAAATGTTCCCAGAACTAAACTCAATTATGCAAGGATGATCTACCATGCTAGAAACAGGTGGGCTTGCTCTGTGCGGATCACCAGAATCATCAGCACTTGTAGAAATTGTTGGATAATCAACATGGCTAATACCAGGGGCTGATGATCTTGGAGAACTGTTAGAAGAAGGTATGGTTCTGTTCCCAACATTATTCTCAGTTGTAGGAGGAAGCTCCACCAAACTCAGAACCTGACTACTGGAGACCCCTGGATTAGAACCAGTAAGATCACAGTCAGGAGCTGTACAAATGATTGGTGTGGTTAAATTTTCACTGGAAAAAGCAAGACCCTCACCAGACAAAGGAGAGATGTTGCTTTTAATTCTTGTATCACTTGCAGTTCCAGGTTGCTCTTTATGCTTGTTAATTGGAGTCTCGAAACCTGGAGGTGCTGTTTCCAAAGTTGACATCACTGAACATGTGTTATCCTCTGAACTTTGTTTTTTGGACACCTCTGCAACCGTATTACTTGATACAGCTAATATAGGAGCATCCCTACCTTCATTCCCAGATGAGTCACCAGTTTTAGTTTTTGATGAACACGTTCCAGAGAAAATCTCCTTAATAACACGAGCAACATCATTTATATCAGCAGTCTGAATTCGTGGGTTTGCAAAAGGTTCTCTTTGTCTTAGATCCTGACCAGCTAAACCACCAGGAGACTGGACTTCAGAAGCATTTGCCTGGACAACAGTATTCATTTCCTTAGCATCAGTCTCTTGCTTATTTCTTAGAGGAATAGTTCTGTTCTGCGATTGCTGGATTAGTTTTGGATCCAGAGTAGCTGAGCCATCAGAAATCACAGGTAATCCTGTACCCTGTTTCCTTCCCCTTCGCCTTGGTGCTTCGACCCTGCTTGGAGTCTTACGCCCTTGCCTTTTCACTGGAATAGATTCAGAGGCCTGAGAAGAGTTAGATTGAGAAGCTGGAGGAACAGAAAGGTTAGGAGGAATTGACTGAGAATTTTGAGCAACATGATTTGTTATTTTACTCGTGCCTTCTATAGGAATTGAACCAGGAAAAGGATCAGCTATAGGACCGACTGATACAGTAATATCCTTTTTTTCTACAGAACTTTGTTTCTTGATCACCTCAACAGTTTTACATGATACAGGTGTGGCTGGAAAAACCCCACCTTTTAGAGAGCAAGTTTCAGAAACCTCCCGTGTCCCTGAAGCAACATCATGTAAATTAGCACTCTGAACTTGATCCAAAAAGGGACCTGCAAAAGATAGAAATTCTATCAATTTCAGCAGGCAATACCACACCCTTCAGTTTTAGCAGGGCATCAATTTCATTAAAAGTTAAGTATGCATTGTTCTTACCAGAGGATATGCCTGCACTGTCATGCATTGCTGATGTTATTGTTAGCTGCTGGGATTGGAATACATCTGATTGCTGAACAGATTTTTGGTTCGGACCAGCAACACCAGCAGGGGCAGTGATACTGCATGGTTGCACCTGGACAGCATTTGTGAACTCCTCAGAAACAATTTCCTCTTGTTTACTTTTCATTGAATCAGCTTTACTTCCTAACAAATCTCCCGAGTTATTCTCTGATTGAAGATTTGATCTTAAATGCTGACCAGCAGAAACATCAGTAACCGTGGGTGATAATGACGCCTGTCTCTTTCCTCTACGTCGGGGTGTCACCCCTCCGCTTTGATTCTTCCTGCTTGGTCCTTTATTTTGCACCGGTACCACAGGGCAGGAAGGGGAAGGTTGTGGGGTGGTCAGAACAGACGCTAAATGTGTGGTTGGCTCAGAATTCAAAGCAGTCCCTACAACAGGAGAATGAATAGTTGCAGTGAGACCATTTACAGAACCTGACAAAGAATCAGAAACAGGGACTGTAGGAATGCTAGAACCAGTTCCACCTGTGGCAATAACTTGACTCCCTGTTGGATTCATGGATTCACTCTGAGGTTGCTCAATAGTTTTCGGATCAGAACCAGGACTAAATAAGACTTCTGGAGCAGCAGGTGATACAGAATCATGTTTTTTTCCCCTACGCCGGGGTGCTTGTACTCCACTCTGAATCTTCCGGCCTCGACCTTTTGATTGAATGGGTATGGAAGAACGAGCAGGGACAGATTGAGACGCGGGGGTAACAGAAAGGGCAGGGGCAGATGGCTGAGAGCTAGGAGCAATCCCTACGCCCAAATGTTGCACAGATCCACTAACACCACTTCCAGTGGTAGATCCAGCCAATGAATCATAAACCAAAGTTGATGATTGGCTAGTCATGGGTTCTTTTTGTAACCCTGTTTCCGGTTTGTCTGTTCTGGATGGTGCTGGGAGAAACATTGCAACCTGAGATTTATCTGCTCTTCTCGGCCTTCCACGGCCCCGTTTAGATGGTGGTGTTACCTCTTTGCTTTGCTGTGGTTTTGGAGGATCCAGAGAAGGGGGTGGTGGAGGAGGTGGAGGTGGAGGTGGAGGTGGAGGTGGTGGAGAGATTGGACGGGGTGGAGGAGGGGTTAGAGGAGGAAGTTCCTTCCTATCAACAGCCACTATGGAGCCACTGGCAACTGTTGACAAGTTCTTTTCTGTTCCTTCATCCTTCGATTTAGGGGAGTCAGGGGAGTCAGCCTGACACAACTTTTCAAATTCCTCTTCTGTCCATTGCTCTTCATAGGATCGCACCTAAAAAAGTATAAAAGAAAAAACAATTTAAAACTAAAAGAAGTGAAATGAAATAGAAATTACAAACTAAATAGGTTAGAGTTTTAAGCTACAAGAATGAACAAACCTCTCTCGCTCTTTTGCCCCTTCCGTAGTGCTTAGTATCAAGGACCCCAAGATACTCACTATTTCTCTTAACTCCAACATTAGGTGATACCCCATCCTTTGGTACATCAAATATCTTCATTGCTTCATAGAAAGCTTTTAAATCATCATCTGTAACTAGACGAGAGGGCAAGGGAGGTACAGGCTCAGAACTGTCCATCCCCTGTCTCCACACCAAACTTTTCCATTTTTCCTGAAGATTTTAAAAGCTCAATTACAATCGTCTATTAGAGAAGCAGCAAGTACACATTAATATATTCATTAAATGTGGCCCAGAACCAAAATAGCCCTGCGGAAAAAAACTTCTACACATACCATTTCTTCTTCCCGCCTTTGTTTGTCAATAGATTCAAATATGTCAATCTCCGACTCACTGCCAACAGAGGAGACAACAGTGAATAACTAACTTAACAACTAAATACTGCAAAGAGAGCCAATGTAACACGGATCACAACAAAAACAGACACCACTTTTCATACTATATTAGTTCACAAGGGATTAAGTGAGTTCTACAAATTTAATTAAATCAAAACAATGCCTTTTAGTGCAGATATTCTCAAGGTTTATAAAGGTGAAAGGCAAGGCAAGGCGGCCGCCTCAACTTGAAATTGATAAAAAATGAAATAAAATTAAAAATATATATATAGTAAATAGAAAATAATCCATAACATTTAATAAATGAGTCATAATCAAAACATTACTAACATAAATATTCCAAACAAATGCAAAATAACAAAAAATAAAAGCACTTCATCCTAATAGTAAATACTATATATCAAATAGGCTATCATTTCATTTGTTCTATTTCCGGGTTTAAAGAACTAAAGGTTGAAAATCGGCATTTTCTTTTTGGACAGACAGTGACTTTCTACCTATATATATATGGAAAAACGGCAGTTTTTTTTTATAAAAAAAAATTCGATAGCCTTGCGATCGCCTCAAACCGCCTCGCCTCGAGGTGGCCTGAGGCGGCCAAGCCTCATGTGAAGGCTGAGGCGGCCGCCTCAGCCGCTAGGCAGCTGCCTCAAATTGCCTTTTTAAACGCTGGAAATTCTAAACCATACAATGTGCTACATATTTATAAGAATGGAAGAATACCACTTAAAGTGGCATGGCACTTTTCTTTAGGCCATAGACGGAGCAGAATGGTAAAAAACAGAACCTTGTAGAGGCAAGGATCTTTTACCTAATGAACTTAAAGGTTACATACACATTTGGAGAGCTTCATTCATTTATTTGATGTTTCAGGAATCAGGCCACACCTACAGTATCATCATTTAAGATCATGGTGTAGGGATACTGCCTTCTGGTGAAGTCAACTGTCTCATTGCCAATTACCACTTAACCCAAAAGCTTAAGCTAATAGCAATAGTATTTAAGCACTCTAGCACACCCCTCCCATGCACGACCGACAGGCATGCAAATTAAATCATGTGGGGGGACTCGGACCTAAGACTCCCTAGTATAACATACCATGTCAGTTACCACTAGACCTAAAAGCTTATGCCGATAGGAAATGGCCCAACATAATAATTAAGCACTCTAATACACTCATGGCTGATCAATCACAACATAGCATATGCAGAGAACTGATAATAGCAAACATGAAAAAAGATTTACCTGCGAGCTAGGATATCATTTAGAGCATCATCATCCAACACAGGAGCAGCTTCCTCTTTCTTACACTCCCGCAGAAGAGATTCCAAGTACTCCCTACGATCTTCAGCACTGGAATAAAATTAAGAAATTTCCTTAGAACATATATCAGAAGAACACTAAAGCTGCTCGCACATTTCATGCAGAAAAATTTAACTAAATAAATATTTTGTTTCACCTTGTATTATTGTCAAAGAAACCAGCAGTAATGCTCTGATTAGCAACTCCCAGTTTGTGCTCGGCTGAAGCTCTAACTTGTTCCTCCACAGTTTGAACCTTATTACAAAAATGCAGCGCATGATAATTTGCAAATACAAATTCAAGGAGAATATATAACTTATATTTTTAAAGAAAATAGAAGTACAATATATTTTATCCCACACAAACTTCCAAACTAAGGGATTTGGCATATCAACAAAAATATTAAGAGCTTCGTCTGATGATTAATTTGGCATTCAAAATTGTATAAGCCTTTCAAATTAGGTTCTTAATCAGCATACATTTGAACTTTGCCAATCCTTCATTTGTCCCAATTATTGTCTACTTTACTTAACATTCATTAGAAGCAAAAAAAAAAAAAAAAAAAACACTGAATTTGTTTCTCAGCCACTCAATAGGCATTGATCTTCCATTATAGTCCAGACTCCAGCCATATTTGTTGACCGTCCATCGACTTCAGATGCAACTGAAGCTAAAGATAAAGGATACTGGTGAAACAGGATGAACCTTTACTTATACTACTATTTTTCTTTTCTTTTCTTTTTTTTTCCTTTTCTTTTTCCTTGAAGAAAACCTTCTCTTCTGTTTTTTTTACAATAGACAATTATTTTAGGTTGCTTCCAATTTGGAAAATGTACTATAATGTAGCAACTGAAAAAGTAAAGAATAATAAGTCACTACTATGCCAATCAGATGAAAGAGTGCAATTATTCTCCCCTAAAACATATAAATAATGATATAAGTTTAACTACGGAATTCCAATTTTGTGTCTAGTGGACAACATAGACCAGAAGAATGAATAACACATAAAGTAAAAGCTCAGTATACTCAACATAATGCTAAAGGATTTAAATATATTTCGTAAAAAGGTTGCAAATAGATCAACCCCTGCAAAAAATGTTTTTACACAAGGCTAACTTAATAGCTAAAAGTCCAAAAATAAACAGGAGGAACAAATCTCTCCTGACTTCAAAAAATGTCAGTGATCCACTCTGAGGAGCTTTATTATAAGATCGTTTTAGTTTTCATTGGGATAAGAACAGCCATTACCAAGAAGGCAAAATGACATCTCAACTTGTTCCCTTATTCTTTAGTGAAACTGGGAAAAACAAATGCCAACAAGAACATGAAATAAGGCTCTCATAAAAATCCACAAAATGAGGTTGAAACAGTGAAAAATTGATATAATTATCTTACTGAAATTGTTATATGTTTCATTAAGTCCATGACATAAAACTAAAACACATTGGCTAATTCAAAGCTCAAAAAGATTTGAGTAAAGAATTTCAAGAAAAAAAAAATGTTGTTAAAGAGAGAAGAAATATAGCTCTTTAGCAATCAGGAGAATCTGCAAGCCTGAAACAAAATTCATTTAAACAGGAAACTACACTTTGCCATCGGTCCTAGAACATGAAACATAAAAGTGTGGTAGCAATTCATATAGAGTTTTTTCTATAACTGCAGTGTCTAAAAATTTGGAATCTGCCATTCAAAAATTAGTTAATTACCAGGAAGCAACTAAATTTAATTTCATAGATCCTTAAAAGGAGAAGAGGGTTGCTTTTTCTATGAATTCGAGGTCCTTGTGTCTAAATCAAGTCAGTAGAGACTGACAATCTGACATTGCTACATAGTCAGCAAACATTTAAAATATATATTCCAATAACTAGAATCCAATTTCTGCTGGTAGTATAAAGCTCAAGATATTGCAAAAACTGTGAGTACTTAACAAAACCTCATGTGCTATCACTCCCAATATCCAATTTTAGATCTAAAGGCAATTGCTGTAAACACAGCCATGGGACTGATACTCACCGTTTCAAATCTAAGGACAAGCACTTCCCTCTTCTGGCCAATCCTATGAGCCCTTGCCTGTGCTTGCAGATCAACCTGAAATAGAGCAACAGTGAACCACATTAGCTCTAGATTGAGAATAAATATACAAATCAGGGAACCGTAATTTATATATTACCTGAGGATTCCAGTCTGTGTCAAATATAATCACGGTATCAGCAGCTTGAAGATTAACTCCAACACCGCCAGCTCGAATGCTAACACCATAAAATAAGCCAACACCTTATTAACTAATTTAACAAGACAATGCAAACACAAACTCATACTAACACATGCACCACATCTGGAATTCTTTAATTTTATTCTTATTTACGGTAACACTGGCAAGCTATTACACAAGTTTATCAACATTGAAAATAGATATTCCAACTATATGCTAGAAGCTTTAGGAACCTCATTGGTAAATCAACAGTAAATCAGGGCCTAAGTTCGCAAGAATGCAATGTGTCTAATGAAGGCTCTCAAATGTACCAAATGGATATCACAACATTAACTCTTACTCTCTCCCCTGTTCGAATGTCAGGACTCACAACACAAACTTCCCATTCAAAAAAACAAAAAGAAAATTGGACAGAGGTGCCCAGGGACTTGGTAAACATCACAAAAGAAAACCCCTCCGCTTAAATCCCCTATAAGAACAACTTCCTCGGATCAAAGGAAAATACCTAAGATTCATTGAATCTCCCATCATCTTTGTGTCTCTACTGTCCTAATAACCAACTATAACACTTCAAATATAGTAACAGGAAAATAGATCCCCAAATATAAGAACAGGAAAATAGATCCAGAAATCAAAATGACCAAAATATTACTTGAAAATGGTATCACAATTACCTAAGCAAAAATATAAAAAAGGGTGAATCTTGTCGGTTGAATTTATCAATTAGGGCACCTCTGTCACCCCCAGATGTGTGCCCATCTAACCTAAGGTACCGGTACTGCTTCCAAGTGAGATAGTCCTCCATAACGTCAAGCAGCCGAGTCATTGTTGAAAAGAAAAGAACCTGAAATTATTTAAACCCACAATTAAAACACTAATAACCATTGAAGTAATACAATATCAGACCCACGAGTTGAAATATATATATATATATATATATTAAAAAAAAAGGAAGAGGAAGAACAAAAAAAAGAAGGAATTAATCATTAATCAAACTAAGCACCACTGCACAAAAAGATCATTCCACCTGAATCTTATGAAATAACATGAACAGAAACGGACAGCAATAAACAGGGCAAAAAAGCCTAATTGAAAACTATACTTCACGTGTTACTAGCTTCCAATATTTCTTTACAAGAATAATCACCACAAAATGCCAAACTTAAGAGCAATCCCTTATAGAATTACAATTATATAATGAACATCAACTGCTCCCAGACTTGTCTCTCAACATGTGCACAAACATATAAATGCATCAACATACCCGATAATAAAACTATACTTCACATGTTACTAGCTTCCAATATTTCTTTACAAGAATAATCACCACAAAATGCCAAACTTAAGAGCAATCCCTTATAGAATTACAATAATATAATGAACATCAACTGCTCCCAGACTTGTCTCTCAACATGTGCACAAACATATAAATGCATCAACATACCCGATGATCAGTTTCCTTCAGTTTCGGTAGTAGCCTATCTAACATTTCAAGCTTCCCACAAAGCCTAATAATAGGTGGCAGATAATGTTTAGGTATGAAAGTATCAACCTACAAAAAAATGTCATCATATATTGATAGCATTATTAGAAGAGCATGAGCAATATCAGTAAACAATATAGAGAGAAACATTGAGCTCTGTGCAAAAAGGAAGACAAGAAATCAAAAAGAGTTTGAGAAAGCTTAATAAAAAGTATTTCCTTTTATTATCCTTCAACAACATTTAACGAGAGAAAGCCTCAATATGTAGGAAAAGTGCTTGCCTCCTCTGCATGAAGCTGGCTGAGATATGGATGATTGCATATATTTCGAAGCTCCATAACAGAGTTGTGAACCGACCGAGCCTGGAGAAATTGTACAAACGGTTTATTATTTGAGTTTAAAACACATCATAATAATTGTCTGAAACATACAATATTTTGGGAAGTCTTCACATGATATCAAAGACTGAAATGAGAATAACATCTATAACAAAGAACCTTTGAATTTCCAATTGCGCCAAGATTGTCTTCAACCCTCTTCATTAAGAGCTTCTGATATGCAGAAGCCTCACATCTTATAAGTCTCTCTATCTTTTCAGGCAATTGATTTTCGACCTTCAAAGAAGAAATTTGATAATGCAAGAATACATAAGAACAAATTTCAAAAACTCAATTTTAACGAAACGATAGATGAAAAAGTCCATAATCACAAATATTCACTATACTCTTGATAAGTGAAGCTTTTATCTTATGTTCCCTCATAGAAATGTAAAATGCTAATCAGATTCATGATTTATATAAAATGGACCTGTAATGCTAAACTAACATAATTTCTAAATTGATGAGAATATATCAAGCAAGGACCTTGTGTTTCAGCCTCCGAAGAACAAATGGTCGTAGAACTTGGTGCAAACGGTTTATGATCAACAGATTCTCTTCCTCAGAGAGTAAAGCCTTGTCACAAAGAACCACAACAATTGTTATTTAAATAACTCAAATTTGGAAAAGGCAATAGTACAATATCAATGTCACAAATAAGAACAAAGCTTACTTGATCAGCTGAATTGTCACCATTACTCTCAAATGGTTTGTTGAACCATTGAGAAAAATCCTCTGAGGAATTAAATATATTAGGCAACAAGAAGTTGAGTAGTGCCCAAAGTTCTTCAAGATTGTTCTACACAGAAGAGTTTAACAAGACTCTTAGTGAACTGCATCACAGCCAGGAAGTAAAAACCTAGACATCACAAAGCCTATGTTTAAAGAAAAAAAATTAAAGGTTTGCTCGTTTGAGTTTGAGTTTGACGAATGCATTTTCTGTTTTTCAAAATGAAGAACAGTGTAAAACGTGTTTGTTAATCATGATTTTAAAAATAAAAAAATAAATAAAAAAAA
The DNA here is from genome assembly GCA_030490815.1 of Acer saccharum. NCBI lineage: Eukaryota > Viridiplantae > Streptophyta > Magnoliopsida > Sapindales > Sapindaceae > Acer > Acer saccharum. Next base: position 29,046,443 of record CM059869.1, read on the forward strand.
AACAAGAATGGAAAACGCGTTTTTCACTTTTATTGAACAAAAAGTGGAAACGTCATTTTGAGGTTTGCTATTGTTTTACACTTTTTTGCTTTTGATTTTTAGTTGAGTTAGCGGTCTGCGTGACCTCCTAAATGAATGTCTCTATTTATTTTTTTTTAAATTATTAAAGCTTTTAGAGATCAAAGTTATATATATTATTTATATATTATTTATATATGGATTATATTTATTGTTTTTATTATTACCAAATATATTTTGCATAAGATTAATAAATATTTTTTATCAAAATTTGTTTCTGAAAAGACACCAATCAAAAATTAACTTCAATTATTTTTCTTAATTAAAAAAATATGAGAAAAGATGTACACACACATGATTACTATATACTACATTGCTTTTAATCTTACAATAAGTTGAAAATATGTTTTCAAAACAATTTCACCGAATGCATAATATTATTACTTTTTTTTTCCAGAATATTGGTTTTAGTTATTGCAACCAGACACGATTTCGGATCTTAAAAATATATAAATTCAATATCTTGTTTTCAAATGAAAATTGATAAATCGAAAAATATTACCTATCAGACCCTAAATTCCTCAGAAGTACGATTACTGCTCCCTCCATCCTAGAAATTTAGCAATGTTTCCTTTGTTGACTGTCCCAAAGTTTTTACAGTATGGTAAGTTGATTAATATTAAATTATTGATTAACTTTCCCATCATTTCCCTTATTACAATTTAAAATGCAGGACAGACAAAATAGTTGATGTACAATCAGGGACAAATATGTAAAACTAAATTGTTTGGCTGCATTAACAGAAGCTTGCTTCAACGATTTTGCATTATCCATGCAGGACTAAAATTTCATGATAAAGGGATTAAGTGGTGCAACCTGTAATGGTGTTCCAGTTAACAGCAATCTGTGAAAGCTCTGGTAGTGCTTCAAGTCTGCATTCAACTTGCAAGATGCATTTTTTATGCGATGGCCTTCATCAATTATAATATAATGCCATTGTACCTTGCTGAGTTTTGGTCTATCATGCTTATTCATTAGATATTCGTATGTTGTCAAAAGGACATTGAATTTCTGTTGTACAATTTTTTCCCTGGAATAAAAATAACAGCCAAGGTTACACATGCAGCAAAAAAGTAAGAAATTCAAATTGCTTTATGCTAATGTTCTTACTTAAATAATTTGCGCCTCTCCTCCGGAGGCCCAGAATACACAATTTTAAGTATTCCGGGGGCCCAAAAATTAATTTCTGATTCCCACCCAGGTAGAACTGAAGATGGGACAACCACTAAAAAGGGTCCTCTATCATTTTTGGTTTCCATAAGGTAGCAAATCAGAGAAATAACCTACAAAAGCAGACATAATTAGATTCTTGACAGGAACAAATACAAAAGGTAGAGCATGCAACAACAAACTATAAATTTTTTATTTTTGATAAAACAACAAACTACAAATTAGACTGCAAATAGAGAAAGAAAAATTCAGAAACAATACCTGGACAGTTTTTCCAAGGCCCATTTCATCTGCAAGAATCCCGTTCAAATGATTGTTGTACAGGGAAACCAACCATCGTAGACCATTCATTTGGTACCTGAAGGTCAAGTAACTGCAAATGTGAAAACTGTATACCACAACTTGTAGGGAAAAAAAAAATCTTTAAACAAAACAAGAATATGGAAGACCATAACCCCCTACATACATACATACATACATTATATATTGAAGAAGTTCAGGCAGATTCTACTTACTCCCTCAATTTTCCACCCTGAAGACAAGTTGGCTGCTCAGAAATGCTTTCTTTTATACTGCAGAAAACAATGGTAGCATTAAATATCTGACAGCAGCTATAGCTCAATATTAATCATGAAAAGTAACTCCATGATCAATGGCCTCAAGGCATCTCAAGTCTAATTCTCAAATTATGACATCTTAACTCATTGCAAGTATAAAACTTTCTAGAAAGAAAAAGGAGATAGAAGGCTATTCTCAGCCACTACTCCAAATTACAAACACAATATATCAACTTTGGCACTAAGCACTGTGGCAGCACTTCATAAATAAGATAAAGAAAAGATAGTTCATACCTATGGGCCATCAAATAGTACTTTTCATTGCTTTCCAAGTAATGCTGCAAGAAGATGAAAGATAAGACAAACTGAAATCAAAGCAAACTAGATAAGAGCATAAAAACCATCTTGCCTTTGCCTCATCTTCATTTTCTACAGAAGGTTCATACTTCTCAATAACACTGGGAGTTTGTATCTCATCCATATCATGTTCAAAACTACTGGCCATTGACTTTGCCTCCTGCAGCTTCGATCCAAGCTTTTGAAGATATTTCTCAGTCTCTTTGAGGAGTTGCATAACACGATCTGATTTCGCATCCTATATATTACAATGAAAAAATATTATAAAAATAATAATAAAGTAGAATCTGATCAATTTAATGGCATCATCTAGTAGGCCAAATTCAAACCTGCACCATTCGCAGATATCCCTCCACGTCATTTATCTTTAATAAATTAATCTTCTCACGCTGGATTCTGTCAATCTTGTCACGATGATTACGTTCCTTTCTTTTATGGAACTCCTTCACATATTTATTGAAACCCCTCCAGCGTTCTCTCTTAATTTTAAATACATCATCAAGCCTCTCCCTAGATTACATATCATCAAACAAATTTAGAAGATTGCACAGCTTTCAAAAAGCCATTGATATTATAAGTGACACATTTTAAGAGAAATAAAAGCCAATATCTACTACAATCAGTCAGAAAGCGAAATGGAGAAAGTGATGGCATGTAAACAGACACAACAGCACATACTTGTGAACTTCTATTTCACTAAAGAACTCCTTCTGCCTTTCCCGGATTCTCTTTTGTCGCTCTTCCTTCATTTTCTGCTCATATTTTTCAAGCTGTTTTATCCTTCTACCATGTCTATGTTTCTTGTACGATTTTAGCCGATCCATATCAGTTGCAATCGGTTTAAAAAAGTCATTCAGAAAATCACTGCACATAAAATAAACAAATGTCAAACCAAGGAATTTTCAAACAAAAATAAAAATGAGGTAAAAAAATCAACTACAGTTTTAATTTTGAAAACGAGGAAGGTAACAACTTGAAAACGACAAGAGGATGCCAAATACCTTCGGAGACGACGTTGAAGTCCCAACAATTGCAGCTTCTTCAGTTCTATGACACTTTTGGTTTTGGCTGATATATCTTCAGATGAGCTCACATTTTCCTGCACAGTAAGCATAAAAAAGGAGAACATAATTCACATTTTGTATTGGATCTTGTTCAATTTATCCTGCATGGAAATAAGAGGCATATAAAATAAAGTACTGCCAAGTTCAATATAAGCCATGAGTGCTAACATATATGGTAGTCAAAAACTCATTACTTCATGGGCCATTGGACAAGGCCACACATAATGCTTCCTTCTTTATTTTCTTTTCTTTCTTTAACAAAAATTTATAAAAAGCAATACAAAACATAGAATGCTTATGATTTTGATTTTATGCATATGATTTTCTTTTATCAGAAACGAAAAAAAAAAAAATGGAAGACACAAGTAGGTGGGTCACTTCAGGCAGGTGCACGATCAACTTTGCGTGCTCCATCCTTCGGCCTTTCGCCTATCAGCTTGGCAGGCAATGAAAAAAAACAAAACAAAACAAAACAAAAAACCAAAAAAAAAAGGAAGACACAAGAGATAGGCAAAAAAACCACAGAACCTATGACCCAAAATGTACAATTCTTTTTATAGAAAACATAAAACTTTATTCAAAGAGAAAAGAAAGCAAGTACAAAAGTGAACCAATAGCAAAAAGAAATAAAAGATACAAGATACAAGACATTCAATCGATTAACTACAACCTTCCAATCAAGCATAATGAAAAATAAAGAATTGTCTCTGAATTCTTTAGAAGTAGACGCCCATATTGAAGCTAAAAAATAAGCATTATCCAATAAAAAGTTGTTGTCTGCCTCTTTAGCTTCATAAAATATTCTTCTATTCCTCTCTAAATAATAAGTCATAAAACAGAAATACCAAAGGATCATAGCTTTCTTCCCTCCCCCCAAAAGCTTTAAATCTTCGAAAAAGAAAGAAACCACAGATTATGGAGCAATCCACTTCAAACACACCACCAAAGACAACTTACTCCACTTCAACCCAAAATGTACAATTGAACACTATACCACCACAAACAGACTTAACAACATCAACAAAACAAGTATACAACCAAAAGAGTGTTGGAATCTAGAGAATTCTAAAAATCAGTGATTTGAGTTATTTACTTTCCCTTTCTCTGTTTTTCATTCATTTCCGTGTCTAGTTAAGTTGACTATGTGCTGTAAATAGTTTTTTTCTTTAGGTAAATATGTTTCCTATTTTGTAGTAAATTAGTATTTCCTTTTCCCTGTAACTTTCACCCTATATGTCCGGACATACAGTTGAAAATATTTCAATAGAATGAGAATTATTATTCACAAAACCTAGTTTTTCAACATGGTATCAGAGCCTTGGGCTATGTAGGACAGAAAAATTCTCCTTTTTTTTTCTTTTCCATGTTCATCCTTTTTTTTTTGTTCAGATCCTAAGTAAGAAGCCATGGCTGAGAAGATAGAAACCCAAGTATCAGGCAAACCAGTTCATGCCATCCAAATTTTGTCCCTATTCAGAAAACCTATTCTTCAAATTACCACCAAAAGCTTGAATGAATTCAACTATTTGGAATGGGCTCAATCTGCCAAGATTTACTCGAAGAGTAAAGAGAAAATGGGATATGTGCCAAGAAGGAACCAGATTCCAAAGAACCAGCCCATAAAACTTAGAATGTAGAGAATTCTACTATTATGTCACGGTTAGTCGGTTACAGCACTCAATGGAACCAAGTATTGGCAAGACTTATCTTTTCATTCCAACAGCCACAGATATTTGGGAGGCTCTTGCACAAACATACTCCAAGAAGGGGACGGATGCACAACTTTTATGAACTTAGATGTAAACTTCATGAGACAAAACAAAAAGGTTTGTCTGTTACAGCCTACTATAATGCCCTTGGACGTCAGCGGCAAGAACAAGATTTATACCAACCTTTTCAGATGGAATCAGCTAGTGATACTACAAAGCTACAAAAAATAATTGAGAGGGAGAGGACTTTTGACTTCTTAGCTGGATTGAATCCAAAATACGATCAGGTCGAGTTCAAATTCTTGGGAAAGATCCACCACCTAGCTTGAGAAAAGTCTATTCCTATGTTAAAAGTGAATAAAGCAGAAGGGTTGTTATGTTGGGACCAAACCTCCCCTCAGAATCTTCAGCCCTTGCAGCAGGAAATTCACAAGAGAATGGCAGTAAAAGATCTGATGAAAGGGATAAGATATGGTGTGATTATTGCGGTAAGCCAAGGCATACTAAGGAAAAGTGCAGGAAACTTCATGGAAGACTGACTAGCATTGGCAAAGGAGGTTGACAAACCAGTTAAGAGCACACCAAGCTGCAGTTGTGGAGTTTAGTGTTGATGAGGCAGTCCCTGTTGTTGAAAACTCAGAATGCAATCCCTTTACAAAGGTGCAACATGACCAGCTATACAAACATTTGGGACACAATCAGATTTTCAACCTCTTCTTGTGCTTTTGCACAACCTGGTAACAATTCTATTGCCTTGAATGCTTCAATTTTTCACTCATCTGACCCATGGATCATTGATTCTGGAGCCTCTGACCATATGACAAAAATTTCTAGTTTTTTCTCTTCTTATGATGTGATTCCAGAAAATCATAAAGTTAAAGTAGCTGATGATTCCTTAAGATAAGTGTATGGAAAAGGTTCTATTTACCTCATCCCCTCATTGACACTTTCATCTGTGTTGCATATTCCAAGTATCAACGTAAAATCACCAAAACTCTAAATTGTTCTGTTGTTTTTAATCCAACCCATAATGTTTTTCAGGTGGGAGAACGATTGGCAGTGCAAGAGAAAGGGAAGGACTTTACTATCTCAATCTGGCCACACCAAAATGAGGAGAACAAGCCCAAGTGTATTAGAAAAAAACCTTGGTCCTAAAGAATATGAAATCTGGTTGTTAGTTTGTTACGTGAAAGACTTGGTCACCCTAATTTCCTTTCTTTGAAACATTTATTTCCTTCTCATTTCCTGAAATTAGATCCTTCTAAATTCAATGTGAAGTGTGTGAACTTGCAAAACACCAGAGTACCTTTTCCTTTGAGATATAAAATTTCAGCTACTCCACTTTCCCTTATTCATAGTGATGTTCGGGGTCCACGAGTCCATCTCAAATTGCATCCTTCTGTGGATTTAAATGGTTTATTATTTTTCTTGATGATTACACTCGAGTGACTTGGGTATACCTTCTTAAACAGAAGTCTGAAACTGCCATTAATATTGCTCGTAATCCCGGTTTCAACATGACAAAACAAAACATGTAAAAGTGGATAGACATTTTATCAAATAAAAAATTGACAGCGGCCAAATCTGCACTCCATTTGTTCCCACAAATATGCACTTGGCTGACAATTTTACAAGGGAGTTTCTACTCAGGTCTTCAATTCAACATTGAGCTTGAGCAAGCTTGGTATAGAAAATATCTACGATATAGCTTGAGGGGGAGTGTTTGAATCTACAGGATTCTAAAAATTTGTGGTTTGATTTATTTACTTCCCTTTTCTCTTTTTTTCTTTTATTTCTTTTTTTTTTTTAGCTAAGTTGACTATGTGCTGTAAATAATTTTTTTCTTTAAGTAAATATGTTTCATATTTTGTAGTAAATTAGTTTTTCCTTTTCTGTGTAACTTTCACCCTATATGCACAGTTGAAAATCTTTCAATAAAATGAAAATTATTATTAACAAAACCAAGTTTTTCAACAAAGAGGGCACAAAGACAAAAACTCAAAACGAGCATATATTCATCAAGCTATGGAAGCCTTTCAAACTATGCATATACTTTTATGAACATGTGTAGAAATTAATGAACAAAAGTAGAATATTAAAAACAGAATATCTGAATCAAATTAAAGACATGCTCCATCTTTTCTCCTCAAAACAATTAAGTAAAGAACTGGGTCAATTGTTACTTGAGTTATGATGTTTTTCCATCCTTGGTGAGACTCTTATGCAACAAGATCAATTTAATCAGATAAAGCATCATCAATTTCCGATATGTACAGAGATATTTCTAAAGATCACCAAGTTTAAAGACCCTCCACCTCAAATGGACACCAGATGATTCTCACCAGATTTAAAAACTTCACATTTCTCAATCTAATTGATAATGTTTAGAGATATTAACCTGATCCAACTTCTTACACCAAAATTATGTTAATACAGCTGCAACTTTTTAGTCCCCTATCCTCACTCCCAAAATAGAGGAACAAAAACCAATTATATCAATCTTCAATGGCAATGAAGACTAGAAAAATAGCAAGGACAAAGTAGAAATTCATAACCAACCTTTAACTTGTCACAACAAGACAAAATTTTTTGCTTTGTTTTTTGCTGCTTTAGTATCCAACTTTGCTCGGCTAAGAGTTTCCTTTTATGCATATCCATAATCCATTTCTCTGACATTGTGCATTTTGGAGAAGGGGATGAATCAGAATGCATTGACTTATCTTCCTCGTCCTGTTCTGTTGTGAAAGCAATAACATTTCTTAATGAGTGACCAACTGGAAATGCTTTGCTACTGTCAGAAAACTTTGGATCATCTGCAAACAATTAGGACAAGTAGCATGAGCATCATGAAAGTTGTTACCAATGTCATAGTCTGTATTAAGGGTACAAATTCTCACCATGAGACATATGTTTTGACATCATACCAGCATCCTTAATAGGAATCAATGTGTGATGACCATTGTCAGTTCCGGAAACAGGTTTCCAGCGCTCTCTCATTGAAAAGGAAGACAGGTGACCATCAGCATGTTGATTTCCTGACAAACCACTATTACCAACACTTTGAAATTGACTAGGAGCGTTATCTTTTCTTTCTGGCACCAATTCATGCTGAATGGTGGAGGTTGGTAAGGGTCTTCTCAAAACTTCATTGTGACTGCCAATGCCAGTCCAGCTATTCATCTCAGTGTTCATTTGTTTATTCATGCCCATCATCGAAGGGGCTAGGTTACCCCTTCCACCCAAAACCTTATCATTCTCCACGTCATCCACAGGGTTATCAGCAGCTAGACTGCCTCTTGTACTCAAAGATTCAGGCTGCTGTGGTACATTGGTTAAAAATGCCTGTGATTCAGCTGTTTCCTGACCTTTCATTTCAGCCTCCACTTTTCTTGTAGCTGGTAGCTGTTTCCTTTCTTCTGCAGGTACAGAGTGATCAGGAGGTAGGCCACTTTTGTCCTCCATTGTTTTTGAGTTTTCAGCCTCTCTGGACAAGGAATCAGCCTCCAGGATTCTTCCAGAAGATGAGGTGCCGGGCAGGATTCGATCGGTTTCCCTTCCATTACTCAGCCTTCCAAATTGCACTACACCTCCTGGAAGGCTATTTGGATCATTTGAAGATTGAGCTTTTCCTGTATGGTGGTCAACCAGATCTTTGCGTGGACCATCTACACCTCCACCAAAATTTCACCAAGTAAATAAATTACGAATGAAGGGTTTTCATTTGCATGTGTTTCTGTGTGTAAATGTGAACATTAATTACCTTCTTTTGCAAACATGTTTCCTAGAGAGATTTCAAGATGAAGCTTCTTTGGCATCAGACCATTTCTGCATGTCAAAAAAACTAGTTAAACCAACTGAACCAAACAAAGATTTACACTACATACTTCCCATTATTAAAAGGCTAGAAGCATATGCTACAGAAATGTCATCTACCGAAACGCTAAAAAGACAAGGCACTGGGCTCGGAGCTGCTTAAGCTGTTGTTCTTTGAAAGGCATGCTAGAGAAGGCTGGAGCCTGGGGAACAGAAGATTTTCCCGTATCTCTAGTAACAGTGGTTCTAAGCATAGTTGTGCCAGAAATACTATTCTGCCGGCCAACCTGCTAGAAAATAATAATACAATGAGAATTGACAAACTGATATATAGAGAAAACATTAAAAATGTGTCCTAGGTTGAGTTGATTAAGATACATTAGAAAGAAGACATCGAAATTAGATAGTAATAATACCTAATAATAATAACCTTAAAAACAAGAATAGTTCACAAAGTGCCCGTTTGGAGGCTGGGTTTAGGCATGGGATTGGACAAAATTTGTCCAATCCCATGTTTTGCGTGGGATTGGACCTGACACCCTAGATAGGACTATTAGACCAAAGATTGCTCACCTTTAATTTCCCTTTCTTTTACATTCTATAAAATAAAATCATTTATTTAAAAATAACATAACATGTTTAATGAAATAATCTAAACAGTAATTACCAAATAAGTGCTAGACTTTTTTCTTAATTTCGAGTAATTTATGGCTTTTCTGTTTTTGTCTAAACTGGTCTCCATGTTTTGCATAAGTACCGATACTAACTTTTGTGAGTCAACTTTAACTATTGTAGGGGGTAACATTGTTTTTTAATTCAAATCGATTACAAAATTGACACATGTACATGTTTGACATGCAAAAAGACAAACCAAACCAAAGAAGGTGGTCTAGCCTTTTTTATTTCATGTTTTCAATTATTTCAATAATTTTAATATTATTTATTATAATTTTTTATTAATTTATTATAAAGAAAGGAGTAAATACATTGAGACCCCCCTAAAGTTTGGCATAAGTACAACTGGAGAGCAAGTATGCATTTATCTAGTCAGACCTCCCCTACTTTTAAAGTTGAATTTGGTTGACAGATGAAAAGACCAAATTTCCCATAGTTATTAAAATTTAAATATGAAGATAAAAAAAAAAATTAAAAATAGTAAGTATTCCTTTATTAAAAAGGACACGAACCTCCTCCTCCACCATCGGATGTCGAGGTGAGCTCACAATTTTGGTATTTAGTTAAATTATTTTAATTTTTCTATTATAATAGTTTTTAATTTTTCATTTTAATATTATTTTTCAATTTATATTCCATTAATTTCAAAAATGCCTATTTCACCAACTTATTCATATTAATAGCAAGGGAGCTTTGAAAAGAAAATTGCATACTTACTCTCTAGCTATACTAATGCCAAAAATAATTTTAAATATTAATGTTTTATTTTCAAATATATCAAATATGTTTATATGTTTGAAAATTATTTAAAATAAATTTATTATAATTTAAAATAATTCTATTCTATTTAAAAACATTTTAATCCAATTATATTCCATCCAATCCCACATTATACCAGACACAAGAATAATTACTTTTAGTCCAACAGACCTCAAGATGCACCAAATAAAGAAATATACCAAGTAAATATGTAAAGATAAAAAAAAACTACCTATCCCCAACTCCAAAAAAGATATAAGATGTAAACAATTTGATCCACAATAATTCATAAACATTTTGTATAAGAACCAAAGAAATAAAGGAAAAACACAGAGAAAGAAAGGAGGGCCAGTAGAGACAACATTCATAAATTTCATGCCATTTCTTTCACGTACATAATATATTTACATAGCTACAAATCCAACATTATTTCTTCAGAGCATCTCCAAGAGATCCCTTAATCAAGCCCCTTAGCTTAATTAAGGGAGTGCAGCTCCAAGAGATCCCTAAACAACTCCCTTAATCAAAATCTAGTGGAGCTCACTCCCTTAATTAAGGGGTGGCTTCAATCTCCCTTAATTAAGTGGGCTCCACATATAAAGAAGAAATATAGTTCATGAGTATATAAAAAATAATAAAAAATAAGTTGGCTCCACATAAAATAATAAAAAAATAATTATAAAGGAGTCATTTAAGGGAGTATTCTTGGAACACATACTCCCTTAATAGCCCCTTACAACAACATCCAGCCTTCTCCAAGGGAGACTTTTGGAGATGCTCTTACTGGCCATCTTTAACCTTAGAAATGAGGATAGATTCAGATTTATAAACCTACTTTGTACGGCAAATAAGTTTTGCACAAACAAATCTAATAAAATCCGCGATCTCCCTTCACCCCATATGTAAGCTGACCAATAACAATAGCTTTACAAGCCTCATATAAATGAAGCATACTAATATACTAATAAGGAGACTAAAACACCCCTCAAGGCTCAAGCACAAAACTTCACTGAAAACAGATTCTTCAAGCATTATCATTGTTGCACTATTGACTGAGTTAAATGTAACATGAAATCAAACTAACACATTTACACTACGATAAACAATTGCAATGTTTGCACAGTTGCAATTTACAACTAAGATTTTAATATAGAAAACCGCAATTAACCACATAACAAAGAAGAATCTCTCGTTATTCGGAACTTTAACATAGATGAGGGTCATCTCAACGTTGATTGAGCCCCACCACTAACCAAAAAGCACACCAATAATCAGCCTAAGGGTATATTAGCAACTACTGGTTGAAAATATGCACCTGGACAATCCTATTTGCATCTGCTAATGTATTTGAATTTCCTCCCTCATGCTCCAACTGAGATTCTATTGGCGAAAGCGTTGAAGACCCTGACTCTCCTGATGGATATGAACTTGGACCAATAGACATGCTTCCATGAATCTTGCCAAAAGCACCTGAAATTCCAGAAACATTAAATAGGAGATAAGTCTTCACTGACCCTGGAGATATCTCATACCTCAGATAATCAACCTCCAAATAAGCAATGTTCGAACCTCATTCAAAATAATGTTTCATTTTCCTACTGTTACTTATAAATGTAATACATTCTAGCATACATACACACACACACACACATTTGATAGGAAACAAAATTTTATTAACATAATGTCATAATGAACAACTGAACAAGTAGTCCACAAAAGGGAAAAAAAACACAATACAAAAAGAGGAAGGGCTTACAAAAATCCCTACAAGATTTACACCAACACTGCTTTCCATTTATGGATATTGAAAAAAAAGAAAGATAAGTAACCCTAAATTCAGAAGTTACAGAAGCCCATTGGGAAGCCTAAATCTGATCTTATCCCATAAAACTTTAAAAATAATAATAATAATAATAATAATAATAATCAAAGACAAAAATGAAGTTAAAACCTACTCTTAGAAATGACATCTGAATGAGAATATTTTACAAGCACGGTTCCACATCTAATTTTCCTATACAAAATAGGGTCAAGTTGGAAAAAGAAAAAGAGAATGTCTTCAGAATCTCCAGCCAATGTCAGCAATGAAAATTACATATTCTGTTACAATATTACATATTCAATATATGTTACAAATATTATCAAATCCTTACTTGCTTTATATCAAAAATAAATCCTTACTTGCTCCAAGAGATGAAACAGTCGGATGCTGCATCGATGTTTCTGTTGTCATATTCCCAGGAACAGCATTTGAAGGAAACCGGGGAACTTGAGTTCTTTCAAAAGGGAATCCCACTCTGTTTTGATTCCATACACCCCTGGAAGCAAGGATGTCATTTGTAGAATGTAGGGAACTTCCTTGCTGCTGTCCTGAAGAATTATGAGAAGAGGAAACTTCCACCTCTTCCGGGAATTTTAGATTTGGAGCCCTTGACAATGAATTATTAAGATTTGTTGAATCATAAGGTTTTTCAGTAACATTTTGACCCTCTAGCTTGGCTCTAAGTATTGAACTCATATTGCCAGGTAAAGAAGAAAAATGTTCCATTTGGCCACTGCTTGGAACCATATTAAAGTTAGAATGATCACCACCTTTAACAGAAAAACTCCCTGGTGATTCAACTTTGTTCATCTTCCCCTTCCTCAGACTACCTACAGGGTTCCGAATATCAAGTTGCTGAGGATTCTCATTTTGTGCTTCCAGAGGAGTTGATGAATCACTCCTTTTTCTCTTAGTTGTGGCCTTTTTAACCTCCTTTTGCCTTTCTTGTGACTGTGAGTTGGCAGACCTAGTGTCCAAACTAGATGGACTTTCATGATCAAAAGACTGACTACTTCTCTGAGTTCCAGATACTTGATAATAATCATGCCCGGCACTACTAGGGCCTACAGGTGGCCTGCTAGAAGTAAATGGATCTATTTTGGATATCTCATTTTCAGACACCCCCACTTTAGAATCTTTAGCAACTCCAACCACCTGTGAAGTAGACCCTACATAATAGTTTTCCCCATTGCATTGAGCCAATATGCCAAGAACTTGTCAGGAGAATTTCAATAAAATAAACATATAGTCATCTCACGGCAGTTTACTAAAAAGCGTTTACCTGCATATTGTGCTGTTGAAGAATCACCCATTTGAGCTCCACTTGTCAAAGGAAGGCGTGATGACCTCAAAGCCTCAATATCAAGACCATGCTGATTTATAACTGTCTCCATGGCCCTACGATGACGAAAGTTTCATCAGAGAAACAAACAGCAAGAGTCATCCACATTAAAAAGTTGAACAAAATAGAAATTAAGTTCTTTGGCAAGCAAGTCGCAATCACCATCTCTAACATGAATAAGCCAACACTGCAAGAAGTAAAAGTATGCGGGACTAGTAAATGGGTGATAAAAGCAGCTAAACCAGAGAAGAGAGGGAACAAATTATATAAATCAAGTCCGCAGATCTCATGCTGGAAGCCGGTGCATGTTATCATTACATGCTGCTATGCAGTATTTTTGGTAATGGGCTAACTAACTACCAACCTATGATAAAAAGAAAATGCTTCCATATGGAGAACAAGCTCCACCTAGTATCAGTCATGAGCTGCATTATTTAACTGAACAGCATGTTTGCATGGTAATGCAGGATGCAGCACCAAAAACCATTCCCCATTCAGCAGAAAAAGAAAAGGATTTGACACTCAAAAATTTGTTCTCTTCATCTATAAACTCACCAATTCATTGGGACAATGGACGACATTTGATATCAAATGATACACGAATAACAATAGCTTCATTTCCTAGTCAACCCTAAAAAGATATTCTGAAAAAGAAAATGCAAACTAAAATAGAATAAACTGACAATAAAGTTTTCCGCACCTCGATATAACTTGATATGGCATCGAGTGTTCCTTCCCACTTGATTTCATATGTTGTAATATCTGAAGCAATATCATTTAATAAATAAACAGATATGGTGGCGCAATAAACAAAATTCAACCAAATAAAACTTAAAATTATACAAACCACATAAAGCTTGGTAGCCAATTTCGAAGGCTCATCTTTGGAGTCTTGGATGAGTTTGTGCAGAAACTTTGCTGCCTCCAATTCAACATTTTGTGGAGACGCCATCTCATTTCAACTACAGCCCAATAAGGTAAAAACGAAAGATTTCAGTACATCAAAATCATATCCAACCTCAAACAATTATAGTTTGGAATTCCAAGTGCACAACACACTGCTTTTTGTTACGATATGTACATAAACAAGTGTTCAATCAAAATCTCCATTATCAGAAACAAAAGTAATATACAAGGAAGTAAATATTAATTATATTCCCAAAATTTCAGTGATATTTTCCGATTTACCAATATCGAAAATCAAAAAATGGTACCTGAAATTACTGATATTTCCAAAATTTTGTATCCCGATATACATAAACGGAAACAGAAGAGATATAAAATTAAAAAAAGCGATGTCCTACAGACCACATGACTTAAATAACATGCAGAATACAAAATCCAGCACACAATCACTACAAACCACCGATTTACATTTTATTCTACAAAACCCTAGAAAATAGTAGCAGAAGCTGAATTTTACCACAGAAGACGTTGAAAACCACTAAATATGTGTAAACAAATTAGGGCTCCAATTGAGTTGGTAATTGGAAACCATTCACTATCACAAACACAAATATATCGAAGTCGAGAGCACAATTCGAGTAAAACGAAGACGATTTTCCCGATAAAATCGTGTTTTCTAGGGTACGAAATCGGCAAGAGTGTGTTTTGGATACGGAACTGTTACCTGATCAGAAGATCCGACCCGAAAACCTCGTCGTTGTTGTTGTAGAAATCAGGTGGGATCTGCTCTTATACATAAATGAAGGCTCGTGCCTTCTGATGTGTAATTTGTAAATGTGAGTAACCAGTTTTCGGAAATGGACTTCTTACGCAATTACAAGGATTATAGTCTCGTTTTAAATGATTGGATTAATTCGATAGGATGTGTTTGTTGAAATATGGGACTTGCCCCTCTAGGCATAGCTCACCTAGCAGATGGACGAATTTGAAATTGACGAGACGACTCTCTAGTCACCGGCTCTAATCATATTAATGTAAAAACTTCACAAAAAAATATAAGGATGAACAATATAGACAATAAATTATGAAGAAGTTGTAATGAGTGTATACACTTTGAGTGTAAATTTAATTGTCCACATTCTTCGTCCTGATTTATTTTATATCAGGACGAACTGACAATAAAAAAATTGTATATATATATATATATATATGTTGACGGTGAATTCTGGATTGCCATGCGTCCAACAATAATATTACGTTTATGAAAGCAAGAATGTAAATAAATATATGCAAGACACGAGTTTTATATGGAAAACCCTAGAAAGGGAAAAAACCACGGCGCTCTTGATAGCAAAAAAATAATACTATGAGGCCCTATTTGTTTCGCCGAATTGTATTGCACCAAACATTGTATTGTATTATTTTATTACATTTTAATTGTCTAATACAGCAAACACCGTATTAGCTAATACATTGTATTTGGTGGTATTATGTTTTATTGTATTAGAAAAAACAATTTTCTTTTCTCTTTTTTTTTTTCAACAAATATGGAATATTGTTAAAATATGTATTATGTTGTTAATATTTTTTTATAATTTCAAAATTATATAGGAAATATTTATTTTATATATAAAAATATTATTTATTAAAAATAATTCAATTGAACTAAATATTTATTGATTTTTTATATAAAAATATTTATTGATTTATTCATGGTAAGGATATTTAAAATTAATTATTAGCTATTTAAAAAAATTATATTTTTTAATATAAAAAAATTTCAATAAAGTCATAGGAATAACTTAATACTATATAATACAATGCATCACCAAACACAGGTTTGTATTAATGATAATACAGTCCAATACAATACAATACAATTTAATACAGTCCAATACAATCCAATACGGTGTGCCAAACGAGCCCTAAATTGTTCGGGGTTACACACTCAATAATATCTCTCTTCTCTCATACAATTGCTCTCTTCTCTCAAGGATCAAGAACCCCCCTTTTCGTAGATTACATTATTCTATTTATACCAGACTGGCTAGGGTTTCTTCTTGCCTTTGCCGCTTTGGCGACAGATTTGCTAAATAGGATCGTGTTAGGATTCTGGTGTCATTGACTGATTATGACTCGTTTCCTGTCTAATGTTTATCTTTCTGGAAGCCTTTAGTTCTTTCCTGTTTAGACTTTTCTAAGAGGAAATAGGGATATTTCCTTATTGGAGTGCAACTCTTTAGACCTTGTATCTAGGTGAATCCTTGTTCAAAAAGGTATACCTTAGTGGGGTTACTTTTCCGGTATTGGCCGACTAAGTCTGGCCGAGTAAGGTTCTTCGGCAAGTACGATCTTTGTCTATTTTAGACTAGGCTACCTGGCGAGTACACTTTCGGTCTTCACTAATATAGATGACATGGCTAGGTGACATTGCGAGTGGTCAACGATTCCTTCATTGATTAGTTGACAAATAACGTGGAATTGTTCTTTTTCCACGTTTTCCGTTTATTCTGTTGACGTGTCTTCTAGCTGAACATACACATACAACAATATATATATATATTGTCAACTGCTAAAAATGGCAGGGGTCTAAAGAAGAATTTTTCATTTGTGCCGAGATTAATTGAAGAAGAAGAACACTAAAAGGAGTATCCAGCTACCCCGAGAAGAAGCCAGACAAGTGTGTCCAGATATACCTTTTACCAATCCAGATCAAGATTAGGGACACCTAAAATCCCCCAAATACTAAGATACAGAGAAGTCAAGGTCCTAAGGACCCTGCTACTACGTCATCCTGGTACCCCCGTTACTTTGTTGACCTAGTTCCCTGGTACCATGATACCTCGCTAGTAGTGACCGAAGTAAAGAACCGATACACCAAGGAATCGAGTTTATGCTACAAGAAGGACGATATACACCAACTTGTTAAATACAAGGAAAATTGACTTCTCCTGCCATTTTGAACAAGATTAGTCAACTCTACCAAGATCACCATGGAAGGAAACAAAATCACTTGATTATAGGAACCATTCTGAAAGTATACAAACATAGTTAAATTGCTTAAAGCATACCTAGAGGGGAGGGTGAATAGGTTTTTACACCTTTTTTCAATCCCTTAAACAAACTTTCGTTTGTCCCTCAAGGTAGCCTTACACACAACAAAATAAGCCAAGGAAGACATACAAAGACAATACGATAATACAATCATAAGAGCAAGGTCTAAGTATATCATCTAGTTGTGTGAGGTATAAGAACAAATAAACACAACAACAAAGTAAGCTTGTATTTCAATAGATATTCAATGAGTTACAAGAGTGATCAAAATATCACTATACAAAAATTACAATATACAAAAGAATCATAGATACAAAAATGATCAAAAGAATGAATCCACAAACCACACTATACAAAGTCTTGCTTCACAATACATCACACGTGAATATTATAAATCAAGATAATAAAATATACAATTAAAATATAAGAGAAAGAGATATGAAGAATTAACACAAGAGATTTTTTAACGTGGTAAAACCTCCAAGGAGGAAACATCCACGGGTTGAACTACAACCATTGGGTACTATATTATTGGAAAGTAAACATAGAACATTCACAAAGTGACCAATCTTTAGCTCACCCAACCTAGTGAAGTCTAAGCCTACCCAACCCTATTGGAAAGTGTGAAATCCTTCAATGATGCGAAACCACCATATATTGGACACCACACAAAACCAACATCGATGGTAGATTAGAAATTCCTCAAGAGTGCATACACCTCCCATGTACCCCGCTCTATCGGAGTCTATGTCTAACCATACACCTAGGCCTACCAATACAATAGCCAACTCCCTATCCAAGGCACTCTTGCCTCTAGGGAGCCTCCCATGCATGACTATCCGAGTCCTCCCGACTCTAGCCATGACTCCTTGCTTACCTATCCGAGTCATCCCGACTCTAGGCAAGACTTCTTGCTTGGCTATCCGAGTCACCCCGACTCTAACCAAGACTTCATGCCTTTTACAAGGACTTCCTAGAGTGATCATGTGAATGCAAATGATGCAAACAATAAAATCAACATAGAACATGTGATCAATACATTCTATGGCACAAATAGATCTAAACATGCGATATCACAAGTAATCAAGTCTAGATGCAAAATACACGAATAAAACCTAAAGCATGTGAAACACCAACCACATAAGCTCAAAGTCTCATTCACATATACAACACTTGAATCAAAAAATATTCATGAAGTACAAGTTCAAGATGCAATCAATATACAATAAAATGCTAGATACATGAGATTTAATCAATCAATATTCTAGCTAAAAACATAGAGCAAGGATTTGAGATTTACATCAATCAAAACCTAGATTCTCTAAATCACAAACAAATACACAAATCCTAGATTTCATCAATCAAAGGATCAAATCAAATCTCAAGGTCATTTATCACAAAATTAATTCAATCAAGTTCCAAACAACCTAAGATGCCATTCTAATCACAATACAACTCACAAACATATGTAAAACCTAGAATCATAGAAACTAGTCAACATTAGTCCACAAATTGACTTTCAATTAGAATGATAATCAAGCTATCTTTCTCAATAGCTTTTACCAAACATAAACATAGATATAGAAGAAGAAACCCCAAGCAAATGAAAGGTTAAAAAGAAAGAAATCCCAAAGTTAAGTCCAATACCTTGGTTTCACGAGCTGGTTCGGAAATCAGTGTGGAACCACCAGATATCTTGATCAAACAGCCACTAAACCACTTGGAGATGATAGAGGACTCAAATATGAACACTCTCCAACTTGAATCACTCAAATCCGACTCCAGATGAGGAAGATATGGTGTTTTGAAGTTCTGAAAAACTGGAGAGGAATTCTGACGGGAAACTCAATTTTTTCTTCTTGAAATTTCAAATGGAGAGAGAGAGGGAAGAAATAGGAGGAGAGAGAAGAGCCAAAATGGCCAATGGTGTGAGGCCACGTCACCCCCTGGCCGTGGGAGGCACGTGGGCCTCATGAGGGCAGAGAGCCCCCTTGGCCTTGGGGCCCACGGCCAGGCCAAGTGGCCTCACAGCCTGGGCTGTCTTCTCACGCGCTCCCTCGGTTCTTTAGCCCGTATCTTAGGCATCCGAACTCCAATTTCAAATCCATTTTCGGATTACGAACCGTGACTCTCTCACGCACGACGACGACTACATAACTTTGAAAAACGTTGAGAAATCATCTCGAAAAACGTCGATCAAGTCAACTCAACGAATGAGAACGAAAAGTAGCGTAGCTACATCGTTTGGACTCGAAACTGCATGAATGAGTAATTGAAACGACCAGAACTCAATAAGGAATCATAATAGAGCATATTCAAGTCCAAATACAAAAATACGGAAATATACAAACACAAAGACACACACATATGCTAGTTTCCGGACATAGTCCTAGAAAATGCAAAACACAAAGTTTACCAACATAATATGAATGCATGAGCATATTTTGCCAAGTGTGTGAAAGTGATATATAAATGAAATTAAATCATGAAGGAACACACAAGAATGCTATGTGTGTGTGTGTGTGCCTAGCCTTGTAAGAGATATGAGGTCCTTTAATACCTTTGTTGACCAATGATGCACGAATCTCTTAAAAGCCGGCTTCTTGAATGAATTGTGGTTGAGACGTCTTTCGTCTTCTTAATTCTTCAATATACTAACCACTAAACATTACAAGAGAAACATGTTTTGATATGGAATTGATGCCAACACAAACTATAAACCTTACACATTCCCACGCCTCAAACAAAACCACCATCAACGTCCCGTTGATTGCTTAATTGATTAATTGATTGCCAAAGTAATGAGTAAGAAAATGGACCTATAAATACAACGAGACTATAAAAAGAGAGTGCACTACAAGAAAAACTGTCTTTGTTGACAGTTTTTTCTTGACAGTTTTTGAAAAATGACTAATTGCACAAATGTCCCTTAAGTTTAGACATAATTGCATGCATATAGAACTTTTACCTATAATTGCACAAACATCCCCTACCGTTAGTTGACTTCCGTTAACTCTAACCGTTGACCACAAATTTAACCCACAACGACTAAAGTGCCCCTATTTACCTATTTTATTATTTAAATTAATAATTAAAAAACGAAACAAAAAAGACAAAGAAAAAAAAAAAAACAAAATCAATCATTTTTTTTTCTCTTTCATTTTCTCAACCCCCAAACACAATTAAAAAAATAATTTGGATAAGTAAAATTTTAAATTTAATAAATTTACTTTTAAATCATTTACTTTTAAAAAATTCAATAAAATAATTTTAAAAAAACTGTTTATTTATTTTGCACCCACTTGTATCATACTAAGAGACACGTTAATAATTTAATTACCCATATAAATTAGTAATCTGAGTCTTACATTTGTTCATTAAATTGTAAGATGCTTGTTGAGAAATATCTCCCCTGTAGTGACAGTTGTATTCCAAATCATGCTTATTCCAATTGATATCACGAGTCTACTATAGGCCATGTTTGGTTGAATGGAATGAAATGGAAAGAAAGCCATTCCATTCGTTTGGTTTGTTAAAATGCAATAGAATGGGGATTCCACCATTTTGTGAATGTTTTATAATTAAGGGTATTTTGGTCAAAATACAGTTAACTTCATTCCATTCCATTGTTAGCCAAACAAAATAATACTGATTTAGAAACTAATTCTAAAGTTCCAACCAAACAAAAAACTTAGTTTTCCTTTCTTTTACATTCTCATTCTCATTATGATTACCATTCCACCATGTAACCAAACGTGACCATAGAGTATTGACCAATAACTTGACTATATATGCTTTAAAAATATAATTTTATTAAAAGTTTCAATAAATATTTTTTAATTTATGTCTGTCGTATAAATTATAATTTTGATTAGTTGAATAAATTTAAATTTATCTAACAAGGGTTTTATTTTTTTATTTTTTTTATTTCTAACAACTCATATAAGTTATACTGTATATAAATATTGTCCAATTGTTAACACATCAAATGTTGTAGTCAAGTAGTAAAGATTTACAACTTTTGACTTGAGGTCTCAAGTTCAATTCATAATAATGACAATTAAATTGTCATTATTATCAGAAGTGGGCGGTGGTCTGGCGGCAGGGGGTGGTCTGGCGACGGCGGTGGAGGTGGTGTATAAATATATATAAAAAAAAAATTATTTAATTAAATATTAAATAATAACAGTTTTTAATTAAATATTATAAATATTATACACATATCTTGACAGTTATAAACTATCAAGAAAAAAAAAAAAACAGTCATAAAAGAATTCTTTTCTTGACAGTTTTTAACTATCAACAATGTTAGTATTTTCTTGTAGTGATGGATCCGATTCTGGAATCCGCAACCCTATAGTTTTCTGCTTATCGACTAGCACGAGTTCACTATCGCCAACTGTGTTAGAAATCTTTGACCTAAACCTCACAAAAACCCCCCATTGTATCAAAATTATGTGTTATCACCATTGTATCATGTATTTCATTTGATTCATAAATAAAACAGTGTTATTCCTTTATCGTTGATAATACTCACATACTGTGTTAATTGAAATTTGATCCCTTTAGCATTTTCCTGCTAACATATATATATGTATATATATATATAGGACTTGACATTCTTCGCCTCATTGTTGATTCTTCTTGGGCTGACCAGGTTGAGGAAGAAGAGTTAGATGATACTATTATTACTCGCAAGTCCATTAGGATTACACGTAGACTAGCTTCTTATAAGTCCGGGTCTCGAGCTTTTTCGAGGGTTTCTGATGATTAGTATCCTATATTGGAATTGTTGTGGGATTGGGAATGGTTCTACGAGGCGGGTTTCTGATGTTCATATGTCCCATATTTTTAGGGAAGGCAATCAGATTGCAGATGATCTTTCCAAGCATGCTTTGGGGTAGGAGGTTGATTCTTGGTGGTTTTCCGCTCCTTCCTTTTGTTCTTCGCTGGTGGGCAATGACTGTATAGGTCGGGAGTTTTTTCATTTTTCTTAATGTTTTTGTTTTCTTGTGTGGTCTGAGTGCCACTTTTCTGGTTAGGGATTTGTTCCCGGTGTTTTTGTGGCTAGTTTGGCATGTGCTACCTTTTTTTTTTCTTCCTTTATTATTTATATAGTTTTGGATACTACCTAGGGGTTTTTCAGCATATGATCGATTATGATGCTTTTTCCCCGTAGATCAGTCCAATTTTAATATATATATATATATATATATATATATATATATATATATAAGACTTGACTAAAATAATATTAAACATTGTTCGGTGAAACATGGATCAGACTAAATATATTATAATAATATTTGAAATTGAATTAATTTAAGTCATATCATTTAATTAACAAAACCTAAAAATATTTAAATAAATTTATTTTCTTTTTCATTCAAACTAATGTTTGGTTTGATGGAATATGAGATAAAGAAAATGTGTGGATTTCTTATCTCTTTTGTTCGAATTGTTAAATGAGAAGGAAATGAAAGGTTATGTAGAGAAAGAGAGGGGAATGGAGCGAATAGTTTCCACTTATGTTACCCAATTTGGTTTCTCTCTAAAATTAGATGGAAAATGATGGAAATGAATTAAAATTTAATGAATTTTTTCAAGGGCCCAAAAAAAAAAAAAAAATTGCACTCTTTCCTCCCCAATTTTGGAAGTAGCACCAACTTAATAATTTTTTGTGGAAATAGCACCAAAGGACAAAAATACCCTCATCTTTTTTGTCATTCATTTATGTCCTTTTTTTCTTTTATTTTTTTCCCCAAAAACCTATATTGATAAAGGTGACCTCCATCGGAGGTTATATCATCATCAATGACCTTCATTAGAGGTCTGTTCGACCTCCGTTGGAGGTCAATGATGGTGATAAAAAAATATATTAAAAAACCAAATTGCTCAAAAAGTCTCGAATTTGCAAAAAGCCCAATTCTCGAATTTGCAAACATGCCCAGTAAGTTTTGGAAATACCAAAAAAAATCTTGAATTTTCAAGCATGCACAATAAGTCTAGAAATACCAAAATAAGTATTGGATTTCAAAATTAAGTCTCGAACATCGAAAATAAGTCTCGGATTCAAGAAAATAAGTGTCAGAAATACCAAAATAAGTCTTGGGAGACTTAGGGGTTGTTCGGTAATGTTTTTCGTTTTTTGTTTTGTGCTTTATATATTTTAATTTGGAAACAAATTGATTTTAATGTTTTCAGAAGCTGAAAATGCTAAAACTACATATGGTAGAAATAATTGAAAACAATATTTTGAAAATGAAAATGCATCTAGAAGAAATTATTGAAAACGGTATTCTAAACAAAAAATATATATATAATATATATTTAGTGAAAAAAATTTAAAAACATTTTTTCAATATACTGTAGAATTAAAAATAATATTGTGTGTAGTTAAATTATATATATATATATACACACACACACACACACATATATATAATCAACAAAAATATTTTCTTAAAATATTACAATAATTCGGGATTTAGGGGAGAGGGATAACTCAAATCTACAACATCGTAGTGTAGGTGTGAGGGGCAAACTACTGGACCAACCTCATCAACAAAAACAATTTTCAAATTGAATAAATAAGTAATGTTATTTACATTCATTGTAATTGTTTTGAAGATATATTTTTAACATGTAAGAGTAAAAACAATTAAATGATGATTTGTGTCTTTTAATATTTTTTTCAAGAAAAATATAATAAAAGTTTATATTTTTACTAATTTTAAGAAAAAATATATTCATTATTGTATTAATATTATTTCATGAGATTGTGTGTTCGAGTTTGTCCCCTCTCTCCAAATCCCAAATTATTGTAATATTTTAATAAAATGAAGATGTCATTCATAATTTTTTGTTTATTTTTTCATAGATAAATTATAAATTATAATTTGATATAATAGAAAAATAAAATAATTAATAATTACTAATTACTAAATGTTAGACCTAGCAAAATTGCACGACCCATTAATATGGTCCAAACCCATTCGAAAATAGCAGTTGATTGGTCTTGTTTATCAAATCGGGTTGTTAATGGGTCAATGTAAGGTTCATGATTTGTATTGGCTTGATTCCATTGCAAAACACTCTATATTTGTAATAGTTGTTACTTAGAATGTTCTTAGAAGAAAAGAAGCTTCAAAGGTGAAAAGCAACGTCTAGTGCAAATATCGTCATCAAGAGGTGAAAGGGTCAAAGGTATACTTAGACTTCTATCCTCTTATAAGGCGTTATAGCACACACACACAATTCATATATGTGTGTCTCTGCATCGTTGTGCAAACATTTAGTATAACACATTCACACACATTTAAGTATACACATGCATTGGTCTCTTATAGACAAACATTGTAGAATTGCATGATTTATGAATATCGCGTAGATATGGCATACTTGTGTGACATTGTGTGACATTGTGTTTATATGTTTGTGTTTCTTGTATTTTGGACTTGAACATGTTCTTATTTGATTCCTAATTGAGTTTCAGTCATTTCGGTTACTCAATCATTAAGTTTCGAGTCCAAATGATGTAGCTACGCTACTTTGCATTCTCATTCGTTGAGTTGTCTTTGTCGTCATTTTCCAAGATGAATTCTCAACCATTTGTCAAAGTTTTGTAGTCATCGTTGTGCGTGAGGGAGTCACGGTTCGTAATCTAAAAACGGATTCGAATTCGGAGTTTGGATGCCCGGATACGGCTGAAGAACGTGAGAAGAGCGCGCGAGGGACAAGCATGGCCAAAGGCCATGCCTTGGCCACCACGTGTGGAGGCTGTGTGCCACACGGCCAGACCAGCCCTCTGGTCCCGTGTGCCACACGCGCCCCACATGGCTCCAGAGGCTAATGTGGCCTCTTTTCATTGGCTTGGTTCTTTCCTTCTCTATCTCTTTTAAAAGCTTTCCTCATTCCCTCCAAACTAAGAACTTGAAGAACATTTCAAAAAGAGAAGTGCTGAAATTTCTTCATGATTTTTGTTTTCTTATTTCGATCATAACTTTTTCATACGAACTCGAAATCGAGTGATTCAAAAGCCAAAAATGTTGTTCTCGACGAGAGCTACAAACCTCAAGCATTTTTAGAACCAGTTGACTTTGTCATTTTTCCCAACGACCTGATTTCAGTACGAGGTTCAATTGTTGTATGTGAAACTTCTTCTTCTTACATTTCTTTTGTTCATCTTTTTGATTCTTCTTATTTGATTGATGAAATGTGTAGAGAAGAATGATATATCACATGCTAGGGTTTTATGATTAATTGTTTGTTTGAGTTTTAGCCATTTGATTTCAATTGAACATATTTTGCTATACTTGACCTATCTTGAAATTGATTCTAGAAATAGCATATATGTTGTGTCTAATGACATTTTCTAGGTTTAATTTCATGATCTAAGAACTAAGATTTTTGTGTGATATATTGAATATTTATATCTTATTCTTATTGATTCACATGCTTAGATTTCTAGATAGATTTGTGATTGTGTGTTGAAAGCATAATTCTAGTTTATCACTAAGCATATACATTTAGCTTGATTGATCATCTAGCTTTATTTGATTGTGTTTGCATCATTTGCATCACTTAGATTATTGCCTTGTGAAATGTTGAAGTCTCTTGCAAAGTGAGTGAAGCTTTATGGAAAGAGCAAGAAGTCTTGGTTAGGAAAGTGTTCTGGATAACCAAGCAAGAAGACTTAGCTAGGAGTAGGAAACTCCGGATAGCTAAGCAAGAAATCATTCTAGAAGCTTGAGAGCTTTGGATAGGATGTTGCTACCTAGAGGTGTAGGACACACCTTGGATAGGTAATAGGTTTTGTGGTTCACTAGCCTGAGGGTAGATTGGGAGTTGATAGCTTGAAGTGGATATATCTTGTGTTGATAGCTTTGAGTGTGTAAGTCCTTATTCATATAGTGGATTGCTTTGCCGGTGGTCGTGGTATCAACTCGTGGATGTTTCTTCTTTGAGGTTTTACCACGTAAAAATACTTGTGTCACATTTCGCTTTACTTTTTATTGTCTTCCTTATCTTGAATTGATTGTATATCTTATATATTGATTTTCACATGTATTGAATCATCCTATACCATTGATTAAATCATATCAAGTGTTCATTTAATTCTTGTTATCCACATTCATTTTTGAATAAGGAAGAATTTGGACCTATACCTATTCACCCCCCCTCTAGGTATATTATACACTATTGCTTAAGGGAATTTCATTTGGTATCAAAGCAGGTGTCTAAATGCACTTGGATAGATCATTTCTTTGTAGTGTTTGTGTTATTTTGTGTTTGTCATGATTAAGGAAGTGTGTTCCTATGTGGCTTCTTTTGTTGAACATATTGACTTGGATAAGAAAAAGATCAATGATCTTATTCTTAAAAATGAACACTTGTCTAAAGTCAATATATCCCTCAATAAGAAGCTTGATAATCATGGTCTTGGCTCAAAAGAATTCAATGATCTCAAAGACAAGATCCTAAGTCTAGAATTGAATCTAAAAGATAGCAATGATAGACTTAGCATCTTGAAGCAAGAAATTGAGAAAAAGGATATTTCTCTTGTTAGTGCTAAAAGGCTAGAAAACATGCTTAAAACCAAAATTAGTGAGCACTTAAATCAAGAGAAAAAGTATGAACAATGGCTAAATAAATCACGAAAAGATGTTATGTTTAGTGATGACATCGTAGAAAAATATGCCATTAAAAATAGGGTACTTAGTGAGAAACTTAATGAGGCTGATAGGATTATTAACAAGATATCATCAAGTTCTAATAAGATTGAAACCTTCATTAAAAGTGGAAAACATCTTAGTGATAAAAGAGGTTTGGGTTATATAAATAAGAAGGAAACCCCTTCTACTAACAAATCTACTCTTGTCAAAACAAGCATTGAAACAAATGTAGGTACACTCACTCAAGGTAAAGCTATGAAAGCTACCAGAGGTGCCTCTTCATCAACAAGGATGTTCAATGGAATAACTCAACAACATAAACATCAAGGAGCAACAACCTCAAATGTAAGAGGTGGAGCATCAAGGGTTGTACATCAAAGAGAAAAAATTATGAGAAGTCTAAAGGAGTTTGAAGCAAATGCAAATGGTAAATTTCTCAAATTTATTCATATTTGTTATCATTGTAATATGGTAGGACATATTCGAGCTAGATGCTTTGAGTATATTCGGAAATGCAAACTTGATAATGCTTTTCATGATATGTCTTTGAATGGACCTAGGCAATCATCCATGTATGGATATAGAAATAGACATAGGAAGACTTTGGAAAAGCATGTTGTGAAAAATGTTGTTGATGACTTGCTTGCTAAATCTTGTGTTGTGCCTCACTCTACTATGCATAAGAAAGTTGATAATGTTTTGCTTGATATTTTTGAAAATGTGACCAATGAGGTCAAGGTGCATGTTAAAAAGCCTAACATTGAGTCAAAGCATGTTAGTGGTAAGACACATCTAACTGTCTAGTTGCACAATATGTTTTACGTGCCAACTCCTCCTATTCTTGGAACCTAGATAGCGGTTGATTTAGGAATATAACCGGGAACAAAGAGTTCTTTAAGAATCTTGTTTTAAAGGATAGAGGTTGGGTTACTTTTGGTGATGGTACCAAAAAGCAAGTTCTTGGCAAGGGAACAATTTGTATCCCCAGATTGCCTAAACTTAGCAATACTTTGTATGTTGATGGGTTACAAACTAACTTAATAAGTATTACCCACTTGTGTGAAATTTTTAAAAAAGTTAGCTTTAACAAAGACGTGTGCACTATAATTGATAAAAAGTACAATGTTGTCCTAAGAGTTAAAAGGTCTATAGACAATTGCTATTGTCTTGAGATAGATCCTCTAACTTGTAACATGGCACATGAGTGCAACAAACTTGATTTGTGACATCAACGTTTGGGCCACATGAATTTTAAAGATTTAAAGAAGCTTGAAAAACATGGCATTGTTAGAGGTTTTCCTAATTTTGGTAAGAAACTTGAGGTTGTTTATGAACCTTGCCAATTAGGTAAACAAACCAAAATGCCTCACAAAAAGAGTTCTTATATTGTTACTGTTGTATGTATAAACTCGCCCAACTGACACGTCATCAAAGGAGCTAACAAAAGATTGCCACGTCATTCATTGACCGGGTCAAGGGAAAGAGTTTGACAGGTCAGGAAGATAAAATAGCTTAGACCATAAGGAAGTCGAAGGCATGGTCGCCAAAACCAAAAACCTACTCGCCAAATATAGAAGTGTGCTCGCCAGATACGCAATACCCAGAAAATAAAGGTACTCGCTGGACTAGCACACTGGGCTCAAACCGACTCGGCAGAAACACAGAAGCAACAAGGAATCATAAAAAGGAAAGAAGACCCAATCCGCGACAGAAAAGGATCCTAGTACAAATCAACAAGGGGAAACCCTAAATAAACATGTATAAATAGAATCACCTATCCCACGAGGAAGGGGTTCAGAAATATAGAGAGAGAAAAGAGAGCAATTGTGAGAGATTTGAGTGTGTAAAAAAGCAACGAGAACCTAGTATTATTCTTCTGCCCTCAGGGGCGCCGTGGTTTTTTCCCATTCAAGGGTTTTCCACGTAAAACTTGTCTTTTGCATGTGTTCTTAATTTTCTTGCTTTATATTAAATTGATTTAATTGTTGAGTGCGTGGCAATCCAAATTTCACCGTCAACAATTGGCGCTAGAAGGAGGGGGCTTTTGAACAGAAAACTTCGAGGGACCCTTGCGAATCAGACAGCATGAACAACGACAGCAACAGAGATGGTAACTCCAGCGGAGATTTAGTTGTTGAACCAGCTGCGCCAACGGGAGACAGGGCAGTGACAGTTGGGGAGCAGTCAGCAGCAACGCCAGGAACTAGGGCGGCTGATCCCGGGATTTTGCAGCACTTCCAAGCCGCATTGGTAAACCTAATCAGCGAAGCCAGCAAAATAGGACTTTCGCTTCCCATAGGGTTAGGAGTCTCATCTCCTTACGAGTTAACCACCCCTGGAACCCATCCACCCGGAAGGCTGCGGTCAGAAGTTCACATCACAATTCCCGATACTCAAGCAAGACAATCCACCGAGGAGACCCCCCAAGACCACATTGAGGATTTCGAGGGGAGAAAACAAAGGAAGGGAAAAGGTGTGATGAATGAAGAATCTAGGGAGGAACGAGACCAGGTGCGAACACATGGGGTCAATTCCAGCGACACATACCAGCGAAACCGGTGGAGACACCGGTCCATCTCATCTGAGGACAAGAGTCCTCGTCCGCGAAGGGAGTTGCGATCTAAAAGAACGAAGCGGAGAAGATCCGAGAGCACTGAAGATCGAAGAAGCCCAGATGAGAGAGGCAATCATGGTAGAATGACAATCAAGAGTAGGCTCGATCCAGCAGGAGAACCAACTGGTCAGCGAGATGTCACCTTACAAGAGCTATCAAGAAAGGTTTCAGCAATGGCGCGAAGGTATGGTCGTAATGTATCCTCGGATGATGAGTCAGATAGCCCATTCATCGAAACTATTGCTCGCACCCAATTTCCAGACAGATTTAGAATGCCAACTATTGAGCAGTATAAGGAGAACAGGGATCCAAAGGAACATGTTCGCCGATTCCGCAATATCATGGCCCAATATTCATCCAATGACGGGTTGTTGTGTCTCACCTTCCCGCAAACATTCGGCGACCTCGCCTCTAGATGGTTCGGAAGGCTTCTGCCCGGAACCATAAGCAGCTTCTCAAACCTCAGCAAGGCATTCATAAGGCAGTTCATGGGAAGTGTCCAAAGAAGAAAGTCACTCGCCCATCTGTCAAACTTGAAACAAGAACATAACGAGTCAATCAAGAAGTATCTGGCCAGGTTCGGGAAAGAAGTAGCTCAAATTGAGGATGCCAATGATGTAGCTGTAATCGCCGCTTTCACCAATGGGCTACAGAGTGGACGATTATCCTTTGACCTGCGAAGGGATAGACCTAAAACTTACGAGGAGATTATGGAAATAACTGGCGACTATGCACTGGCAGAGGAAGAAGAAGTAGCACAAGGGGGTAGCTACGTGCATGGGCACAAGCCTAACTTGAAAACAGACCATAAGGATGACAAAAAGATGCAATCACGTGATCGCCAGAAGGATGAGAAGGGCCAAAAGGGATATTCAAGAGAGAGCAGGGGAAACACTCGAGCCAATAAGTTTCGAGGAAGGTACAACCATTACACCCCTTTAAATGGCGACCAGGAGGAGATATTGTCTGTGGTAGAAGACAAGGGACTCGCCAAATACCCCCGACAGCAATCAGCGAATGCAAGGAGAGATACAACTAAGTACTGTCGATTCCATAAAGATCATGGACATGAAACTTCAAAGTGTTTCCAGCTGCGCGATCACATCGAAAGCCTGATCAGAGATGGGCACCTGAAGGACTTTGCCTTGAAAGGGGACAAGCACGGGGGTCGCCAAGATAGCCGCCAAGGAAACGGGCAAGAAAGGAAGAGTCCAAGGAGGAACAGTCCTAACGCAGCCATAAACATTATTTTCGGCGGACCTCACACTGGGAGGAGCAATCGAGAAAGGATGTCGGAAGTTCGAGAAGTAATGTATGAAGGCAGGAGCATGGAAGTCAATTCTGTGCAGAGAAACCCCAAGAAGGGGAGAGAAGGACATGATCCCATAACGTTTACAGCAGAAGACTCAGACGGGATTGATGCAAAGCCTAATGATGCAATTGTCGTGGGAGTTCGAATAGCCCATAGGGATGTCCTTCGAGTGATGATTGACAATGGGAGTTCGGCTGATATTTTAAGTGCCAGAGTGTATGATGAGTTGCGGTTGGACAGGAAAGATCTTGAACCATTCCATGTACCATTAAAAGGATTTGGTGGCGCAGAGGTTAGGTCGTTAGGAACAGTGAAACTACCGGTAAGATTTGGAACAGCACCATGCCGGCGAACAATCCTGTTGGACTTTGTCGTGGTTAACATCCATAATTGGCCGTATAATGCTCTACTTGGCCGACCGTTTCTTAACAAAGCTCGAGCTATAACTTCAACCCATGCACTGAAAATAAAGTTCCCTACAGAATTCAGCGTCGGAGAATTGAAAGGGTCGCAGGAGATGGCTCGCCGCGCCAACCTGTCAATCTTCAAAGATAAAACAGGGATGGAAACTTTGAACATATTCGAAGTAGACACAGAAATGCAGGAAGATAATCCGAAAAACTTCGAACTGGATCCAAGAGACAAAACAAGCAGAGAAAAGGAAGAACCGACTGAGTCGATTATTCTAGATGAAGCGGAACCAGATAAAACAGTAAAGATCGGAGCAAGGCTGACTGAACAGGTTAAAAAAGATGTGACGAACTTGTTGAAAGAATATAGGGGGATTTTCGCTTGGTGCCACGAAGACATGCCAGGGATTGATAGAAGCACAATTTCTCACAATCTGGCTGTGAATGAGAAATGCAAACCGGTAGTACAGAAAAGGAGAAGCTTCAACCCAGAAAGGAGTGCAGCGATAAAAGAGGAAGTGTCAAAGTTGCTCGCCGCAGGGTCAATTAGAGAAGTTAAGTACCCGGAATGGGTGGCGAATGTAGTCTTAGTAAAAAAGAAGAACAATCAATGGAGGATGTGCGTCGACTTCACTGACCTGAACAAAGCTTGCCCCAAGGACAGCTTCCCATTACCAAGGATTGACCAGTTAGTAGATGCAACAGCTGGACATGAGACGTTGAGTTTCATGGATGCATATTCAGGGTACAACCAGATAAAGATGCACAGGCCAAACGAAGAGAAGACGGCATTCACCACAGATCAGGGGTTGTATTGTTACACGGTCATGCCATTCGGACTGAAGAACGCTGGGGCAACTTATCAGCGCTTGGTCAACAAGATGTTCGCCAGGCAAATAGGGAGAAATATGGAGGTTTATGTTGACGATATGCTGACAAAGAGTGTCACCGCAGATAGACATGCAGATGACCTAAGGGAAACGTTCGACGTACTGGTCAAGTATGGAATGAAGTTGAATCCGGCAAAATGTGTATTCGGCGTACCATCTGGGAGGTTTCTCGGATATCAGGTACACCAAAGAGGAATAGAGGTGAACCCTGAAAAAATCCAAGCACTAGCAAGAATGGTCTCGCCAAAGACTCTGAAAGATGTCCAAAAACTCACTGGGTGCCTAGCATCGCTGAGCAGATTCATAACCAAGTCAACAGACCGATGCCTACCATTTTTCAAAGCTTTAAAGAAGGGAAAGGGGATCGAATGGAATGAGGATTGCGAAAAAGCCTTCCAGGCCTTGAAAGAGTACCTTGGACGGGCACCACTGCTATCAAAGCCAGAAACAGCCGAGACATTGTACATGTACTTGTCCGTTTCTGAAGCAGCCACAAGTTCCGTACTGGTACGACAGGAAGATGGAACCCAAAAGCCAGTATACTACACCAGCAAGGCACTGTTACCAGCCGAAACAAGGTACTCGCCGGCAGAAAAAATGGCACTCGCCCTAATAACAGCAGCAAGGAAGCTAAGACCATATTTCCAGGCTCATAGAATCAGGGTGTACACCAACTGCCCACTGAAGTTAATCCTGCAGAAACCAGAGGTATCCGGTCGGTTAACAAAGTGGGCGATCGAATTAAGTGAATTCGATGTGGAATACCTCCCAAGGACGGCAATTAAAGCCCAGGCAGTGGCAGACTTCGTAGCAGAGTTCACTGAACCAAACATAGAGGTGGCGAGAATGATGGTGGAGCAAAATAAGAAAATATTCAAATGGCAACTTCGCGTTGATGGCTCATCAAACACGCACGGCAGCGGGGCAGGTATAGTGCTGACAACACCGGAAGGAGACTCAATCGAATGTGCCTTGCGTTTTGACTTCAAAGCCACCAACAATCAAGCTGAGTACGAGGCACTCATAGCAGGTTTAAAGATTAGCACAATCTTAGGAGCAGACGAGGTGGAAATTTTCAGCGACTCTCAAGTTGTTGTCAATCAGGTGCTAGATGAATACCAGGCGAGAGAGGAAAGTATGATCACTTACCTAGAACTAGCAAGGGAGCTGTTAGAAAAATTCAAAGAGTACAGAATTGCTCATGTCCCCAGAGAAGAAAATGAAAAAGGCTGATGCCTTAGCCAAATTGGCGTCTGCCACGATCAACATCTGGCCCAACAATATCTCTATGATCCGCCTATTGCAGCCGAGTATAGTTAAAACAAAGGAAATCGGGGCAGTCTTTGGCGAGAGGAACAGCTGGATCACACCAATTAAAGAATATCTCGTCAACGATATACTTCCGAGTGATCCATTGGAGGCAAAACGGCTGAAATACAGAGCTACAAGATACTCAGTACTCAATGGAGAACTATACAAGAGGGGATACTCGAGGGCACTGCAGAGATATGTCGGGCCTGAAGAAGCAGAAGGTATCCTGAGAAGCATACATAGTGGAAATTGTGGGAACCACGCTGGGGGTGCCAGCCTAGCTCACAAAACATTGAGACAGGGTTTTTACTGGTCAACTCTGTTCGCCGACTCCAAAAGGGTGGCAGCGAGATGTGAAGCGTGTCAGAAAATCGCCAATAACATCCGACAACCACCTGAACTCCTGCAAAGCATTACCTCACCCTGGCCATTCGCCATGTGGGGAATAGACTTGATCGGCCCAATGCCAACAGCAACTGGAGGAGCAAAGC
This sequence comes from Acer saccharum, assembly GCA_030490815.1. NCBI lineage: Eukaryota > Viridiplantae > Streptophyta > Magnoliopsida > Sapindales > Sapindaceae > Acer > Acer saccharum. Next base: position 29,080,451 of record CM059869.1, read on the forward strand.
ATGCCATAGTAGCCGTGGATTATTTTACAAAATGGGTAGAAGCCGAGCCATTGGTACATATAACAGAAGCAAACACCATAAGCTTTGTGAAGAAAAATATCCTATACAGATTCGGGATACCAAACACCATCATCACGGACAATGGGACCCAATTTGATGGCAGGAAATTCAGGGAACTATGTGATAAGTATGGCATCAATAACTACTACGCTTCCCCAGCACATCCACAGACGAATGGCCAGACTGAAGCAGTGAACAAGATCATCAAGCACAACCTGAAAGCTAAATTGGCAACCAAAAAAGGCAGCTGGGCGGATAAGTTACCACAAGTGCTCTGGGCATATCGAACAACAGAAAGGGGTTCAACAGGCGAAACCCTGTATTCCATGGCTTACGGAGCAGAAGCTGTTATTCCCGTAGAAACATCATTCTCTTCACCAAGGGTACAACTCTTCCAGCCAGAAATCAACGTTGATATGCTAAAGTGCGGCCTAGATGAATTAGAAGAAAGAAGAGAGCGCGCACAAATAAGGAATGCGGCGTACCAACAGAGGGTAGCCAGATATTACAACTCGCATGTGCGTGAAAGGAGGTTCACACTTGGCGACTTAGTACTGAAGAGGGTGAATCCAGGAACAAGAGACAAGGCTGCAGGATCACTCGCAGACAAATGGGAAGGGCCTTATAAGATTACAGGGATAGCTGGCCATGGGGCATATCGCATCACTCGAGAAGGATTTGGCGAGCTACCCCGTCCATGCAATGCACAGTACTTGAAGATATATTATCCTTAAGGGACAAGTCAGATTCTTTTGAATCCCTTCTATTTTTCTTTTTAGCTTAGAGCAGTTGTTCGTTTTAGCGTTTTTTCTTTATGACTATGTTAACAAAGTTGCAGGAAGTATTCAATAAAGAGTAATTTATTACTAAGAGATTCTCGATTCTGACTCGCCAAACGCAAAAGGCATTCGCCATCACACAGAGCTATCATCGCATGAAAACGAGCTTTATGCTCGCTGCAGCGATAACTGGCGAGAAATAAAGGCCGCAAATCAGCAATGGCAGCTGAACAAACAAAAGCATGTTAAAAACTCGGGGCATGGTCGAATAAAACCTGCCAAAACACTGAGTACGCCAAAATACAGCAACGGCAGCTGAATAAAAGATAAAAACATGTTAAAAACTTGTGTATGGTCGGATACATCCTGACAAACACTAAGTACGCCAAAATACAGCAATGGCAGCTGAATATAGCTATAAAACACAAATAAAAACTTGGTATATAGTCGGATACGTCCTGGCGAATACTAAGTGAGCCGAAAACCCAGCAATGGCAGCTGAATAAAAACAAAAGTAAGCTGAAACAACACTTGGTGAAAAACCAAGCAAAAGCCAAAAACTCAGCAAAGGCAGCTGAATGAAGAAAAATATATATATTCATAAACTTTGTATTATTTACAAATGAATGGACAAAAATAAATTTAATCTTCCAAAAAAAAGAAAAGAAGAATCAACCGGCTGCAGGAGGGCCCTCGCTATCTTCCTCATCTTCAATCTCCTCATCTGAAGGCCAAACGACTGCCTCATCCTCCGTTGGCATAAAAGGCTCATAATCTCTCCCAGCAACGGGACCCAAATCGGGCTCAGCACCAGAGCCAGAAAAGCTGCCTTTCTGACCTGAGTAATAAGTGTTGAAAGCACGCTTGCTGGGGATCTCTAGGTGCATAGGATGAGGCTCAGTCCGGTTATAACGGCAGTGGGCTTTCCATCGTTTCATCTGATCTTTAATCGAGTCCACGCCATGGGCCATATGTTGCTGGAGGGATTTGTCGAAACGCTTCAGAGCTTTCTCATTAGAATGATCCTTCATGGCAAAGAATTTCTTCGCCTGCCTCATGCCTTTCTCGAATTCGCGCAACAAAAGCGCATCATAAGCAGGGGATCTCTTGAAGCGATCAACTGACTCAGCCTCCAGCACGGCTTTCAAATTTTCAAAAATGAGGTCGCGGGAAGATAGCTGGTTACGTAAATCCGCCGCTTCCTGTTCAGCTTTCTCCTTAGCCTCCTCAGCTACCCGCTCAGCCTCCAAACGTGCTGCGAAGGATTCTTGACTCGAAGAAAGGAGCTCCTTCAACGAGCGAATTTCCTCCTCAGCAGCAGAAAGTTTTTCTTCAGCGGATAGCCGAGCAGACAGATGACCGTCCGAGGATTCTCTCAACTGAGCGAGCTGTTGAGCATGAGATTCTTCGGCGGAGAGCTTCTCGGCCGCCAAAACAGAAGGCTGCTCGCGCAAGCGCTTAATCTCACGTGAAGCTCTGATCTCGAACTTATAGCTCTCTCCCATCTCAGACATCATCTGAGAAAGAAGACAGCCAAAGTTAGAAAAAAGAATGAAAAATAAAAATACATAGAGATTTGCGGCGAAGAACTTACCAAAGAGTGGCAGTTGAAGAAAAACTCCATCTTCTTGTTGCAAGACTTATTTTTAACATGCCCCCAGCCATCGCCGATATATACATCATTATTAGCCAAGTGGGAGCATATTTCAGTAGCCGAAAAATCGAAAAGGGACACGTTCCCTTCATCGGCTTCAACCGGTCCGGTAGGAGGAACTTCACGGGCCAAGCCCGAACCGGAAGCAGAGGTCCCCGCCTGATTTGATGGGCCTGGCCGATCAGTCGACTCAGATGGGCCAGATGGCCTAGGTTGATCTGAGGCACCCGGCTCGCCCGCAACCACTGCAGGAGAAGTTGGCCGAGGAGAAGCCGGTCGAAGAGGAGTAGCAGGGAGAGTCTGTTCGTTAACCCCCTCAAAGGGAGGCGCCGCTGCATTCTCCGCTTCAGCAGACCCCTCAGGTTGGGTAGAAGGGGCCTCGGCGACAGCCGGTTCCTGAACATCCTCCTCATCGAAAGAAACAACGAACTGAACCACCCGCGAAGCCCTTTTGGGAGGTCGAGCTGAGTGATCAGATGCACTCTCAGCGGGACGTTTATTCCTAGCTCTGGGAGCCAGGTCACTCGCAGGATCGAGAGGAGTCTCAGGAACATCCGCGTCGAAAATAGGGATGTCGCTAGCCACGCCCGAAACCCCCACCTTCTCTTTTCCTTTACGATTGGGGGCTGTGGCAGCAGGAACAGTCGCAGCAGTACTCGCAGCAGGAGTAGAAGCAGCAGCAGGAGTACTCGCGACAACCTTCGGGCGAACAGGCGATGGCCCTGACTCGACGCGCCTCCCCTCAACATTACCGACCCCCCTTGAGGCACTTGTTTTCTCCTTGCCTTTACGGCTGGGGGTAACAGCAGCAGGTGCAGCAGGAGTATTCACAGCACCCCCCCTAGGAACATCACCGGCCTCCTCGCCACCGTCTGAGTGATCATCACCGTCAGGACTAGCAATTCCATCCTTAGCCAAACCAACAGCATGCCTCTTGCTGGCAGCCTCGGAATTCTTCACCGCCCGTGCTTGCAAATCACAAACGGTGTCAAAATCACACACTGCAAGGAAAATAAAACCAAGTGTCAACTAAAAAAATAAAATAAAGCGAGAAAGACAAAGGAGGAACAGAGCGAGACTTACAGCGAGGAAGCCTTGCATGAAGCCGTGTAAAGATTTCAGAAGAAATCATCTTCTCCTCATCCAAGAGGAAGGATCTACCCCTCGAATCCAAGGGAAGAACAGCCGCCGTGGCCAAGTGAGAAACTTCCCTATTCGTCAAAGCAGGGGCCGCTTTCGACCAGGCTTCAGGAGATGTGAAATGCCTGGGAACCTTCCCCGCCAAAAGATTGTGGCGATTGAGAGCAGGTACATTTCGACCCCACTCGCCGCCGGTGAAAAACCAACTGTTTTTCCACCTTTTGTTCGAAGTAGGGAAGCCCCAGATGAAACCCTTCTTCTTCTCATCGCTGGAGACCTCAACCTTACCAGGGTTCGCCACACCCTCAGGAATCCAGTTCTCCACTGGCGAGGAGAGAAGAAAGTATGTGCCACCATTGCCCGCTTGTCTAAGAGTATAAAAATGGCGGATCTCGCGGGGTGTAGGAGGCCCGTAACCCTTCAATTTCCACATAAGACACAGGCACATCAGTATCCTGTAGCTATTTGGGGCGAGCTGGGCCGGTGCAATTTGAGCCTCCGCCAAGAACCTGGCAATAAAAGGCTGAAGAGGGAGAGTTACCCCACAACTGAGCATAGCCCCGTAAATGGCGACCGCATTTTCGGGAGGATTCCACACAGCCCGGTCGCCAGGTAACATAAGAGTCACCGAGTCTGGAATGTCGAAACGACTTTTGTATTTACGTAGCTCGCCCTCGCCGACTACATTTACTTCTGTGTCAAAAGAACACGGGCGAGCTGGCGAGAAAAGCAGCCTATCCCTCTGATGGTCTTCAACATCAGAGTCAACAACCGTCTGCACATCCAGCAGAGACTCACGAGGAGCCCTAGTGGAGCGTCGTTTACTGCTTGTAGTTTTAGGAGATCTCGTCATTGCTGGAGAATCACTGTCAAAAGATGGAGGAGAGATGTCAGGATTAGAAGTATTCTCAAAAAATGGAATATCAACGGAAATTGGGACCGGAGAATCTGGACGAAAATTACGAATCAGAGACTCAATTTTGTCCGCAGTACACTTGTCACCAAGCTCCATAGCTTGCATCATCCGATTAAAAAGAAAAGAGCGCAAGGAGGGATCCATGAAAACTCACCAGAAAACCCTAGATTCGCAAAATGTGCAGAAAAGATCGGAGACACGGAGAAACAAGAAGAGTCGAAATCCGGTGAACCGACCGATAATAAGAGGCATAGGAAAAGGACTGTAGTTAGCTCTCGAGAAAATAAAAAAGACAAAAGCAAGAGATCAACTGTTCTTTTTCTGCTCTGATAAAACACGATGAAGCAAGTAAAGAGAAAGAGGAGAAACGATCGGGCCTTAAAAAGAGGGAACTTTAAAATTCAAAAAAGGAGCAATCAAGTACAATGATGTGTATTTAATGAGAATGATGGCCACTATTACCAAACCGCAACAGTCACCACCCAATAAGTGACATGTGGCATCTTAGGGATAACCAAGCCGTCAGAACGTCCCTTCACCTGTCAAACAAGTGGAAACGCCAGAAGTTATGTGGTTGAAATTGGAAGCGTGCACCGGAAGAATCAATTAATAAATACAGCGCGTGGTTAAAAGAAGTTATTGCAAGATGCGTTGAAATCTCATAAACGTAAATATAAATACTACTCGCAGAGGCAAACGAAGTAGGAAGGACAAGTCATTCGCCCAGCTCGAAGTATTTATGGGGGTATTGTTGTATGTATAAACTCGCCCAACTGACACGTCATCAAAGGAGCTAACAAAAGATTGCCACGTCATTCATTGACCGGGTCAAGGGAAAGAGTTTGACAGGTCAGGAAGATAAAATAGCTTAGACCATAAGGAAGTCGAAGGCATGGTCGCCAAAACCAAAAACCTACTCGCCAAATATAGAAGTGTGCTCGCCAGATACGCAATACCCAGAAAATAAAGGTACTCGCTGGACTAGCACACTGGGCTCAAACCGACTCGGCAGAAACACAGAAGCAACAAGGAATCATAAAAAGGAAAGAAGACCCAATCCGCGACAGAAAAGGATCCTAGTACAAATCAACAAGGGGAAACCCTAAATAAACATGTATAAATAGAATCACCTATCCCACGAGGAAGGGGTTCAGAAATATAGAGAGAGAAAAGAGAGCAATTGTGAGAGATTTGAGTGTGTAAAAAAGCAACGAGAACCTAGTATTATTCTTCTGCCCTCAGGGGCGCCGTGGTTTTTTCCCATTCAAGGGTTTTCCACGTAAAACTTGTCTTTTGCATGTGTTCTTAATTTTCTTGCTTTATATTAAATTGATTTAATTGTTGAGTGCGTGGCAATCCAAATTTCACCGTCAACAGTTACCAAGAGACCTTTAGAACTTATACACATGGACCTAATGGGGCCAATTCAAACTGAGAGCACCAATGGTAAAAAAATACATTTTTGTATGCGTTGATGACTATTCTAGGTTTACTTGGGGTTTATTTTCTTAGAAACAAGATCGATGTTTTTGATTACTTTAAAAAGTTTTGTAATCAAGTTCAAAATAAAAAAGGTCTTGATATCAAGAATGAAAGTTCACAAATAAACGCTCGGTGTGTTCTAAATATTAATCTAGAGAGGGGAGGGGAGGGGAGGGGGGGGGGGGGGGGGGGGTGTTGAATAGATTTTAACTATTATTATCCAATTTTCGCAAGCAAGTTGATTATACGAAAATGCCCCTACTAGTCAAAAAGACAAAGAAGTGTAATAAGATGCAGAATTTAAATAACACTTGATGTATACGTGGAAACCCAACCACTGGGAAAAAACCACGGGCTGTTTAGTGCGCCACACTCGAACCTCGAAATCCACTAATTGAAATGGAGTTTACAACCTATGTAGACCTTGTCTAACACTCCGGTCAATAATGTTAGGATTATGTTCAATAGCAAGAGTGTAATATTGTAATTGATAATCTTAAAGTGATTTCTGTTTATTTAAACAAAATCTTATAGCATTTATAATTATAATTGTCAAGGTAAATAATCATAAGGTCAAAAGACTATGAGAAAAGAAGAATTGTTCGTACATCTGGATATGTATGAGGTAGACACAATTCTTTAGTTAGTCTTGAATAATGTTCACAACTTAAGTTAAAGGTTAGGCACCTTTATCTTGTTAAAGTTGTAGATTCTTTTGCTAGCATTTGAGTGAGATCAAATGTGTTATGATGGGTCTAAATCATTAAAGCGGCTTTGAGTAAAAGAATCTAGTGCACTAGGTGTATTGAACTGGATCACAATGAAATACTTTATCTAGAACCGTCAATAGATAATAGTCTTTTCATTATCAGGACAATCGGAGAGTCTATCTTAATCCTGATATAAATGATGGACTTATGGTTGCAAGTGTTATCATTTGAGTTATCAATGAGTACGATTATATAGCATAGTCTATCCTCGATAGTTCGGTGGTATTCATTTGTTAATCGATAGAGGACTTCATTTATAGATATGGACATCGTGGCTCCATTTATTAAATGAGAGTAGAATATTATCCTATGGATGTTTTGAGGTATTGGATATTAAATCTTAACGTTAAGTTTTCAATAGTGTCTATTGAAACATGGCTTCTGGACAAGTCAAAATATCCAAGTTCAAAATGTGGTCATATGAGGAAATATGGTAACTTGAAGAGCTATAGGCGGTCTATGAGCTCTTGGCGATTACTGATATTCTTCACGAGGATACACCATCTCCAATAAGATTGTCTAGGGTACAAATGAGAAACATTTACTTATTCTATCTTTATTTAAGAGTGCAATTTTAGTTCTTTAGTGGAATGAACTAAAATTAATAGATCGGACCTAAGTGAATCATTTGTTGATTGTGATTAGGTTATGTCTATTGAAGCTTAAATTTAGATAGCCTGCCAAGATACCCAATCCACACGGACTTGCATGGATCACTTGATATATTCTACCGGACCAATTTATGGGTCCATCTAGAATTGTATTAAGGCATGTGGACTTGTTTCTTTTAGTAAGAATGAGCCTAGTTCACATGTGGGCCTTTTATTAAGGTCCAATGGATTTAATAAAATAGAAAAACAATATATAGATATATTAATATATATGGCACATGGCTGAGATATATATATGATATTATATTGTTTTATTTTTATTATTTGATTAAATGGAAATTAATTAATTGATTGATTAATTATTTAATTAAGAATCAAAATCTTTTTCTGACTAGGAAATATGTTTTTTAGTAGTATATTATTGTGGTAGTATAATAAATATAAAAGACTTTATTTGGTAAGTAGATAAATAAGGGATTTATTTATCTAGTCAAATAAGGAAGTCTTTTATAAAGTCATAATAGGATTAAACACTAAAGAGTTGGATCAGGGTTAGGATTCTAAGGTTGATAGGAATTTGGGTAAAGCACAAATCCTCTTAAAGTGAGGAATTCGGCCAACCCTAGGTTTCCTATCAGGAGAATTCGGCCACCCTAAATAGATTTAGGCAAAAATGGGTAGCATAATATATATATTTTTAATGTATACGCAATTTGAATGGTTGCAGGATGATATATTATTTCTATGCATGTTAAGTCGTGCAGCTATAGAAAAATATATATAATTGCGAGTTGCCTCTAGATATATATATATATATATATATATTATTTTATATGGCTATTTGTTTTGGCGGTCATATATATATATTTTAAGGCAATAAGAATTAAAAAAAAAAAAAAAACCCTAGAGTTCTTGCTTGAGAGAGTTTTTTCTTTTGCTAGAGAAAAATAGAATCCAACTCTTAGACTAGTGTGATTTTCGGCTAAAAGGAATAGAAAGAAAAGTTTGTTCTTATTTCGATAGTGCACTAGTTACTTTTACATCAAAAGGTTTTGTGCACAATTTCGAATAAGGTTCGCGCGAGTTTCGATCTAAAAATTGTGAATTCAAAAGTGACCGGAACATTCTTTGTTGTCTCTTGGAACTTGTTGTGACTAATGAAAAAGAAAAAGTTTTGTTAATCCATCCTCAGGTACACAATTCAAAGAGAAGGGAGACCACGCTCCTAGGTGATTCACGTTCGTGATTGGATTGGAAGATCTTGCGGATTACCATCGACGCAATGTCAATCGGATCACGCGACAAATGTATGATATCTTTAGTATTATATGTTAATTAATTAGAGGGTTAATGTTCAAATTATGGAAAAATTTTAAACTATACTAAAACTCGATTTTAGTCTCGCTTCCACTGTGTTGACCGTATTTTTCCCTACAAATAACCCCCCACTTCTACCACGCGGGCCTTTAAAAGTGGCTCTAGTTCTAATTGCTTGAGGTCTAGGCAACCTTAGCCCCAAGATTTAATTCTCAATAAAGAGATTATGCAACCTATGTGAATATGTATGAATATTCAAATAACAAACAAGGCTATGGAACTTTAGATGCTTATCTAGGATGATGATATAATCAATTAAATCAACCATAGATATCAAGAGCTAGATGACATGTCAAATAGCTTAGCTAATCAAGATTAAGCAAAACCTAGATAGCTATCACAATACAACACTCAATCAATTCATCACAATCAATTCTCTTTTCTTGTATTTAGCATATGATCTAAAACATACAAGTAATTTAAAAGAGATGGCTTGATAGTAAAAATACTAAAATAAGATGAAATTAATCAAAATCTTACCAAGCAAGTTGTGATGATGCAAACCCATACATGGATGCTTACTATATAGACATAGAAGATGCAATATGAAATTTGATGCACAAAGGATTTGATTTGAGTGGTTAAAGGTGAGTTCTTTTGTATTTTTCTTTGTTTGAAAAATATTCTAAGTATGAAATCTGAAAATCAACTCACTTGAATGACCTAAAGTCATAGAGGCATATATATAGGGTGTCAAAACCAAAGTGGTGCGTTTTGATAAGTTGTCCCTATTTTGCCTTGGGCTGAAAATACCTACAAGGTTATACTAACCAACCTAGAGGGGGGGGGGGGGGGGGGGGGGGGGTGTGAATAGGTTGACACACTAGTTTTAAAAACTTTTTCGTGAGTTATGTCAAAACCTTGATGAGCATACATATTAACCTTAAACATGATTGTTATGAGAAAACAATTATCACAAGTATACTCAATTCACCACCCTTAGTCTACAAAACATATATCAATAAACAATGTATCTCTTTTACAAGTATATTCAATAATGAGCAAATTTAAATTCCACAAGTTGTACATTGAATATTACAATGCAAACTCACCAAGTTGAGCTTTACAACTTGATATAGAATCACAAGATACAATGTTCAAGCACTTACAAGATACAAGAAACAAATGTTGATTCAACCAACAATGTGTGCAACTCTTTCTTTATCAATAACTTGTTTACAAGGATGTGAGGAAATGAAGAGCTTAAACAAGTTATATAGATCATACATACAAATATAAAGAGATGGAGATAGAGACATTTGACACATTGATTTTTACGTGGTAAACCTCCGAAAAGGAAACATCCACAGGTTGAATCTACAACCACCGGCAAAATAATTCACTATGACGAAAAGGACTTACACACTCAAGGCTATCAACACATGATATCCACCCTAAGCTATCAACTCCTAGTCTACCCTCGGGCCTAGTGGACCACTTAGCCTACTTCCTATCCGAGATGTGTCCTACACCTCTAGAAAGCAACTTCCTATCTAAGACGCTCACGTCTCTAGGAAGATTTCTTGCTTAGCTATCCGGAGTTTCCTACTCCTAGCTAAGTCTTCTTGCTTGATCATCCGAGTCCTCCCGACTCTAATCAAGACTTCTTTGCTCTATCCACAAAGCTACTCTCACTTTGCTAGAGACTTCAACTTTTTACAAGACAATGATCTAAGTGATGCAAATGATGCAAACACATGCAACATAGAATATATGATCAATACATCCTATGGAAACTAGAAATAATCAATGAGCACACAATGTACATTTTTCTAGTTTATGATCCAAAACATGACATCATACAAAATGATGCATGAGCATATGAAATGTATGGATAAGGTACACTTCATGAAGATCTAGACATAGGCAACAAAGTTCATAAAACAAAGTTGTCTAGACCTTAAACATGAACAAAAAATCTAGAGCATGCAAAACACCAAAAACATGCCAAATCCTAGATTCTATTCATATTTCTAAAGCTTGAAAACAAAGCATGTTCATTAAGCATATAATCAAAACTTTAGAACACAAACAACAAAAATGCTAGAATCACAAAGTATATTCAAAGAATATTCTAGCAAGTATTTAGAGAAATGATATAATGAATAATCAATTAAATCCTATTTAGCTCTAAAACCAAATCAAATGTGCTAATCCTAGAATTTATTCAATTAAAGGATCCAAGCACATGCTAAGGTTATTAATCATAAAATGAATCAATCAAGTCACAAATAACCCTAGATATCAAGCTAAGCACAATACAACTCTCAATCATGTGAAAAACTAGAATAATAGAAAACTAGTTCACACTTGTCTCTAATTAGACTTGATTGGCTTTGATTATGAAGCTATCTTTTCAAATAGCATTCATCATACATACACATACATATGGAAGAAGAAACCCCAAGCAAATTGAAGGTTAAAAAGAAAGAAATCCCAAAGATAAGACCAATACCTTGGATTCACGAGCTGGTTCGCTTTTCTGTGTAGAACCACCAGAAAAATAGATCAAACAGCTACCAAACCACTTATAAAAGGTAGAGGACTCGATTATGAACATTCTCCAACTTTAATCACTCAAATCCGACTTCGTATGAGAAAGTTATGGTGTTTGGAAGATGAGAAAATTTGGGAGAAAAAATCTGACGGGATTTCAAAACTTTTCTTCTTGAAATGAATTGGAGGGATTGGAGGGAAATAAAAAGGAGGAGAGAGAAGGCAAATATTGGCCAACCACAAGAGGCCACATCAGCCCAGCCCCATGGAGGGCGCGTGGGCCACACGGGGGCAGAGAGCCTCTCTGGTCGTGGGGCCCACGGTTCACCCACGGCGTGGGCCACACGTGGCCTTTTGGCAACTTACGCCCTCGCGCGCTCCCTCACGTTCTTCAGTCGTATCTTGGGCATCCGAACTTTGATTTCGAATCCATTTTCGGATTACGAACCGTGACTCCCTCATGCATAACGATGACTACACAACTTTGAAAAATGGTTGAGAAATCATCTCGGAAAATGACGATGAAGTCAACTCAATGAATGAGAATGAAAAGTAGCGTAGCTACATCGTTTGGACTCAAAACTAAATGAATGAGTAACCGAAACAACCAAAACTCAATAAGGTATCATAATAGAGCATATTCAAGTCCAAATACAAAAATACAGAAACATACAAACACAAAGACACACACATATGCTATTTTCTAGACATAGTCCTAGAACATGCAATAAGCAAAGTTTGTCAAGATAGTATAAATGCATGAGCATATATTATCAAGTATGTGAATGTGTTATATTAATGATGTTTAACCATGAAGGAACACACAATGATGCCATGTATGTGTGTGTGCCTAGCCTTGTAAGAGATATGAGGTCTTATATTACCTTTGATGATCAATGAAGCACATATCTCTTTGAAGCCGGCATCTTGCATGAATTGTGGCCAAGACTTTCTTCGTCTTCATAAATCTTCAACATATGGACCACTAAACATTACAAAAGAAACACGTTTTGATATGGAATACATGCCAACACAAACTATAAACCTAACATGGGCGCTGTACGAGTCACTGTACGTAGAGCGACTTGTACAGCGCCTACCTGGGAAATGAAGAACATTTCTTCATAGGCGCTGTTCGTAGAGTGCTTCTGTACAGCGCCTAAACAGCGCCACATGACTGATCTCTTGGGTCTGAGATGGGCGCTGTACGTACAACGCTTCTGAACAGTGCTCGTACAGCGCCTCTTCAAAGTGCATTAGACCTGATGCATTGAAGAGCCAATTTCAACCAGGTCTCATATAGGCGCTGTACGTACAGCGCCTTCAACAGCGCTTTGTATAGCGCCAACACCATGAATGCAATCCTAAGTCTAGAATGAACATGACTTTGGTCATACAAAATGCAATCATGTAAAGCATGCAAGAAGAGATGTTAATGAACATTAATGAGCACATAATAACAACACATACACAACATACAAGAAAATGAATTAAGCATGAGATGTGAGTGTGTGTGTGCAACTAATCTCTTCAAAGCAAATTAGGCACATAGAAGTTTACCTTTGGTGCTTATCAACCTTGAGGACATGAGAGGGTCTTGAGCTTGAATATCAATCACTTAAGCTACTCTTACATACAATCCCCAACACATGGTTTGTCCACGAAATAAGCCAATCAAGATATGAGAATCCTTATAAAGAAAATATGTTGCATTAGGAGTGATCATGGGACAGAATTTGAAAATGCTAAATTTAGTGAGTTTTGTGATGGTTTAGGGATTTCTCATGAGTTCTCCGCACCTAGAACTTCTCAACAAAATGGTGTTGTTGAGAGGAAAAACCGAGTCTTACAAGATATGGCTAGGGTCATTCTCAATAGCAAGAAAGTCCTTAGAAACCTATGGGTCGAGACGGTCAATACCGCTTGTTATGTGTCTAATCGTGTTTTTAGGAGGCCCAGTACAAAATAAATGTCCGATGAGCTATGAAAGGGCAAGAAGCCCAATGTAAGTTACTTCCACACTTTTGGGAGTAAGTGTTACATTTTGAATGATAGAGATCACTTAGGAAAGTTTGATGCTAAAAGTGATGTTGGTCTCTTTCTTGGGTATGCTATTAATAGTCATGCTTATAGAGTTTTTAACTTGACTACTAAGACTATTATGGAGTCTATCAATGTGAAGATAGATAACCTAAGCATGCTAAATTTGTGTGATAAAAATGGTGTCAATGAACCTAAAGATAACATGTTGAATGACACTAAAACACCTATTGATATGGCTAGTAGTGTTTCTAGTCAAGATGATGAAAATGATAGTCGTGTTGAAGTTGAAAGTCAAGGGTTGGAAAATGCTTTAAATAATAATTGTAAGGTTCCCATTTGCATGATTGGCTCATTTCATGGACAAACCACTTGTTGGGGATTCTTTGTAAGGGTAGCTTAGATGTTGTTATTGCTCAAGCCCTTTGAAGACCTCATTCTTGATAAGCACCGAAGGTATATTTCTATGTGCTTACTTGTCTTGAAGAGATAGTTGCACACACTCACAACTCATGTATATGTTTAATCCTTGTATGTTGTGTTTCTTATTGTTGTGCATTAATGCTAATTTTCATCTCTTCTTGCATGTTAGTTTGATTGCTTATTGCATTGTCCATTACCTTGTCATGCATAGCCTTGGATTTCTTGCATTGCAAAGGGCGCTGTTCAAAGCGCTCTACAAAGCGCTGTTCTGAACAACGCCCACAAGACCTGATGCAAAAATGGTTTTTTAAATGCATCAGGTCTGATGCATTTTGGATGGGCGCTGTACGAGCGCTGTTCGTATAGCGCCCCTCTGTTTTCCCGAGAGAACAGAGTTGGGGCGCTGTACAGAAGCGCTCTACGTACAGTGCCCAAGGTAAATTTCAGGCCAACTTATCAAAACGACCACACTTTGATTTGGCCCCCTATATATATGCCACTTTGACTTTAGGTCAATTAAGAGAGTTCATATTCAGATTTCATACTTAGGATATTTTTCAAAGAGAAGAAAAATTCCAAGAACTCATTTTTAATTACTCAAACACTTTTTTCATGATCATCAATCATCATCTAGCATCATCTTTGTGTTAGGATTATGCTCAATAGCAAGAGTGTAATGTTGTAATTAACAATCTTTTTTTCATATTAATAAAGTGATTTCTGGTTTAACAAATCGTATAGCATTTATAGTTTAATATTATAATTGTCAAAGTAAATAATCATAAGGTCTAAAGACTATGGGAAAAGAAGAATTGTTCGTACATCTGGATATGTATGTGATAGACACAATTCTTTAGTTAGTCTTGAATAATGTTCACAACTTAAGTTAAAGGTTGGGCACCTTTATCTTGTTAAAGTTGTAGAATTCTTTTGCTAGCATTTGAGTGGGATCAAATGAGATATGATGAGTCTAAAATCATCGGAGTGTCTTCGAGCAAAAGGATCTAGTGCACTGGGTGCATTGAACTGGATCACAATGAAATACTTTATCTATAACCGTCAGTAGATAAAAGTCTTTTCATTATCAGGACAATCGGAGAGTCTATCTTAATCCTAAGATAAATGATGGACTTATGGTTGCAAGTGATATCATTTGAGTTATCAATGAGTACGATTATATCGCATAGTCTATCCTCGATAGTTTGGTGATATTCATTTGTTAATCGATAGAGGACTTCATTTATAAATATGGACATCGTGGCTCCATTTAATTAAATGAGAGTATAATATCATCATATGGATGTTTTGAGGTAATTGGATATTAAATCTCAACGTTGAGTTTTCGATAGTGTCTATTGAAAACATGGCTTCTGGACAAGTCAAAATATCCAAGTTCAAAACGTGGTCCTATGAGTAAATATGGTAACTTGGAGAGTTATAGGCGGCCTATGAACTCTTGGCGATTACTGATATTAATCACGAGGATACACTATCTCCTATATAATTGTCTAGGGTATGAATGAGGAGCATCTTCCTTTTCTATCTTTATTTAAGAGTTCAGTTTTAGCTCTTTAGTGGAATGAGTTAAAATTAATGGATCGGACCTAAGTGAATCATTTGTTGATTGTGATTAGGTTATGTCTATTGAAGCTTAAATTTAGATGGCCCGCCAAGATCCCCAATCCACACGGACTTGCATGGATCACTTGATATATTCTACCGGACCAATTTAAGGGTCCATCTAGAATTGCATTTAATATATTAAGAATATAATTTGCACATTATTTATGTAATGGGCTGCTCAATTATATTTATATATTAATGAATGACATATGGGCTTGTTTCTTTTAGTAAGAATGGGTCTGGTTCACATGTGGGCTTTTTATTTAAAGTCCAATGGATTAAATGAAATAAGAAAATAATATTTTGGCCCATTTACTCTAAGTGGGGCGGCAAGGGTTATTTTTAACCTAATATATTATTTTGTTTCATTGTTTTAATTAAATAAGAAGTAATTAATTTATTAATTAATTGTTTAATTAAAGAAACAAATCTTTTTTAATCAGGAAATATATTTCCTAAAAGTAAAAGTAAAAGACTTGTTTGATAAGGAAATAAATAATTAGTTTTATTTATTTAATCAAATAAGAAGTCTTTTTATTTAGTCAAAATAAAAGAATAAAAGATCTATGAGTTGGATTAGGGTTTGATGTCTTAAAAACTAGATGGAAATTAGGGTGCAACATAAGCCTATGGTGGGCATGTATTTTGCGGCAACCCTAGTTATTTATAGGTTAGGATTTCAGCAACCCTAATAGAAAAGAAGAAGCAAACTTAGGCCACCTATATATTGACAAGTATAGAATTCGGCCACTTTATGTGTTCTTGATACAAATTTCTTCTTCTTCTCAATTCATAGAAAGATTTTATTCTACTAAAACAAAAAGGAGTGTTAGATTATTCTTTGATAGTATATTATTTGCCTATTCATCAATAAGCTTGTGTGTACGATATCGATCTAAGTTCACGCGAGTTTCGATCATTAGATTGAGAACTCAAAAGTGACCGGAATAATCTTAGTCATTCTTTTGATTGTTTTTGTGACTAACAAGGAAAAGAAAAGTTTGTTTTGTCCATTCACAGGTTTGCAATTCAAAGAAAACGGAGACCACGTTCCTAGGTGATCCACGTTCGTGCTAGGATTGAAGATCTTGCGGATTACCATCGACGTAAGTCAATCGGATCACGCGACAAAAGGTATTCTACTTTTTGTTATTGTATATGTATGTTTAATTAATTAAAGGGTTTAAGGTTCATAAAAGGAAAAAATTTTAAAAGTCACTAAATCTATTTTTTAGTCTCGCTTCCGCTGCGTGTACTACTGGTATTTTTCCCTACAATTGGTATCAGAGCCTAGGTTGAACCCTTTTAATTAATTAACGTATATATACGTGGATCTATTTCTTTTTATTGTGATTATGCATGTTTATAAAGAGATGGCACTCTAGGTATTCGCATATATAATTACGTGTGATGTATGGATTTATATATGTTTTATGTGGATTGTTTTTGCTCGATTTTGGTCCTAGATTTTCAATGTAATTTTGTTATGGAATTGTAACAAGAAGGGTGGTCTATCATCGCCATAATTCCTTCTTGGTAGTTGCTAGGTTTTATTATTTTTTTTATATAGGTGCAGTATTTTTTTTTATACTACTGCAGTTTTTTTATTTTTATTATGTGCAGTTTTTGTTTGTAAAAAGTACTACAGTGATTAAAAAAAAAAAATACTGTAGTATTTTATTTGTTTAAATACTGCCGTAATATATTTAGGTGTTGAAGATTCGAAGACAGGAAGAAAAACGAAGCAATCGGAACCGAGAACAAGCACCGTGCGCACCCTAGGAGTGGATTGGGCTGCGCATGGCAAGCCTAAGCTTGGTGGGCTGCGCACGGCAGCCCTGGAGTCTTCATGGGCTGCGCACGGCAGCCCCTTTGTGGGGTTGTGAGTTGTGCACGCCCGTGGGTTGGGCCGAAGGATGAGCGTATGGTTGATGGGCCACTTGAAGATCTTGTATTCCTAAACAATTGTAATTTACTTGTTTTTCTAGGATGGGCCAAAATTGTTGCTATTTAATTTATGCTTAAATATTACAATATTTGTTATTGTATGATAACATGACATATAGAATAGGAGTGCCACTCATATATCTCTTTTGGTATGAACATGCATTGAATGATTTAGGTATCTAAATTGGCATCTAGATAACTTGATAAATCATTCTATGGGATTTAATCACATGCCTTAAATAATTGAGTGGGAGAAGGTGTTTTTGTAACACCTATGGCCTCCAAGGTTAGTTGAGCTTTATTATTTATTGGTAATCCCCCCAAGGGGCGTCCATGAATGGAATTTAGCAATATACTTCCTTACAAGGATAGACTAGACAATGGACTCAAACGAGATCTACTCCCCAAGGAGGGATTTTCGTGAGAGAAAATTGAGGGTCGATATCTTGGTAATACACTCAATATAATTTTATTAATATCCTCCCAAGAGTTCTTGTCAATAAAATTGCAAGGCTAAAATTGAAAACGCTGGTTGTTATGTTAACAATTAGGTGGGACCTAGTCTAACTAGTAAATGGTGCGAACTCCCAAAGGACGCGTAACATTTATGGGTGTTGGATCACCGTTGAATTTTATGATTGAGTTATTTATTTAATTCAAGATAAATATTTAAAAGTGCTTTATCATGATTATTTACTTATATATGTTTTGTTTTATTCAGAAATCATGACCCCATCCCTAATGAACATCTTAAAAGGTAATATTTTAACCGGAGATAATTATGTCACATGGAAAAGGAAAATTGGCTTGTTGCTGCAAGCTGAAAAACATAAGTTTATTCTGTCTGCTCCTAAACCACCTGCTCCTACTTATGAATCTCAGATTCATTTGGTTGGTAAAGTTGCTACTGTTAAGGCCCGTCAAAAGGTCAAGGAACAACAGAAGAAAAAGCAACTTGGGCCTACCAAGAAGGAGACCAAGAAAGTAACCAAGATCAAAGGGAAGTGCTTCCTTTGTGGTGAAAAGGGACATTGGAAAAGAAATTGCCCAAAGTCCCAGAACAAGAAGGAACAAGGTAATATTAATTATCTTGAAACATTCTACAGATTCTTGGATCATAGACTCTGGAGCCACAAATCATGTTTGCTATTCCTTACAGGGGTTCCAAGAAAGGAGAAAGTTGAATAAGAATGAAATCAACTTGCGTTTGGGCAACGGAACGTTAGTGTCTGCAAGTGCAGTGGGAGATATTAGAGTTAATCTAGATTCTTTTAGGTATTTAGATTTGATAGACGTTTATTATGTACCTCAATTCAAGAGAAATTTAATTTCAGTTTCTTGTTTGAATAAATTTGGGTATTCGGTTACTTTTAATAAAGATTTTATTATTAGTAAGAATAACAAATTTATTTGCAAAGGTACATTCGAAAACGGCTTATTCTTTTTGCATAAAAATATCTCTCACTCGTTAGACACAGAATTAACGGAACCTAATCATAAAAGAGTAAAATTATCAACAGATGAAACCTACCTTTGGCATTTACGCTTAGGTCATATTAACCTTAATAAGATTAAAAGATTGGTATGTGACGGACCTTTGAGTGACTTAAAGGTTGATGATCTACCAACTTGTGAATCTTGTTTGGAAGGTAAAATGACCAAAAGGACGTTCTCTGCCAAAGGTGCAAGAGCCACTGAATGTTTAGGATTGATACACACTGATGTATGTGGACCTATGAGCATTCAAGCTAGAGGTGGATATGAGTACTTCATCACCTTCACGGATGATTATTCGAGATTTGGTTATGTGTATCTCATGCGACATAAGTCGGATGCTTTTGACATGTTCAAAGCATTCAAAGCTGAAGTGGAAAATCATCTTGAGAAACACATAAAAATCTTGAGATCTGATCGTGGTGGAGAATATCTATCTGGTGAGTTTCAGCAATATCTTATTGATAATGGGATAGTTTCTCAGTTTTCTGCACCAGGTACACCTCAACAGAATGGGGTATCAGAAAGGAGAAATAGAACTCTTTTGGATATGGTTAGGTCTATGTTGAGTTATTCAACGCTTCCTATTTCTTTTTGGGGATATGCTTTACAAACTGCTATATACATTCTAAACGATGTACCATCTAAGTCTGTTCCTAAAACACCGCATGAGTTGTGGACTGGGCGCAAGCCTAGTTTACAACACTTAAGGATATTTGGTTGTCCTGCGCATGTGTTAAAATGAAAGACAGAAAAGATGGAGTCCCGTTCAGAAACATGTATATTTGTAGGGTATCCAAAAGAAACTAAAGGATATTATTTCTATAGTCCTTCAGACCTTAAAGTATTTGTTTCGACAAATGCTAAATTTCTGGAAAAGGACTATATGAATGATTTTGTGCCTAGAAGTAGAATTGTCCTGAATGAGATGTCAAGAGATACAATTCCATGAGAGGTTACACAACCTAACCCAATTGTAAGTTCCGATCCAACACAAGATCAACAACCTACCATTCCTCGTCGTAGTGGGAGGGTTAGAACACAACCCGAAAGATACATCGGTCTGGGAGAATCAGTGGAGAATCTCCCGGACGACGATGATCCCTATACATACAAGGAAGCTATGGAGGATGTTGATAGTCGCCATTGGGAAAAGGCAATGCAATCCGAGATTGAATCTATGTTCGATAACAAAGTCTGGTCCCTTGTAGACTTGCCTAAAGGGATAAAACCCATTGGGTGCGAGTGGGTATACAAGAGGAAAAGAGGTATGGATGGAAAGGTGGAAACCTTTAAAGCTAGATTGGTAGCTAAAGGGTATACATAGAAAGAAGGTATCGATTACGAGGAAATCTTCTCTCCTGTGGCCATGCTTAAATCCATTATGATACTCTTATCCATTGCAGCATCTGTAAGGTTTATGATTTGTATTGGCTTAATTCCATTGCAAAACACTCTATGATTGTATTAGTTGTTGCTTAGGACATTATTTGAAGAAAGGAAGCTTAAGAAGTGAAGAGCAACGTCTAGTGCAAAAGTCGTCTTCAAGAGGTGAAAAACGTCAAAGGTAAATCTTGACTTCCATCCTCTTGCAAGGCGTTAGCGCACACACACACAATTCATACATGTGTGTCCCTGCATCGTGGTTCAAACATTTGGTATAACACATTCACACACTTCATAGCATGCTCATGCATTGATCTTGTATTGACAAACATTGTGAAATTGCATGCTTTGTGACTATCTCTTTGATATGGCATGTTTGTGTGAATTTGTGTTTATTTGTTTGTGTGTTTTGTATTTTGAACTTGAATATGTTCTTATTTGATTCCTTATTGAGTTCCGGTCGTTTCGGTTACTCATTCATAAGGTTTCGAGTCCAAACGACTTAGCTATGCTACTTTGCGTTCTCATTTGTTGTGTTGACTTCATCGTCAGATTCTGAGATGATTTCTCAACCATTTTTCAAAGTTTTATAATCGTAGTCGTGCGTGAGGGATTCACGGTTCGTAATCTAAAAACGGATTCGAAATCGGAGTTCGGACGCCCAAGATATGGCTGACGAACGTGAGGGAGCGCGCGAGAGGCAAGCATGGCCAAAGGCCATGCATTGGCCACCACGTGTGGAGCCCGTGGGACCCACGGCCAGAGCACCCCTCTGGTCCCGTGTGGCCCACGTGCTCCCCACGGGGTGCTGACGTGGCAGCCTCTGATTGGCTCCCGTCATCCTCTCTCTTCTCCATCTCTTTTCCCTCCATTTATATTCGAAATCCCGAGCAGAATTCTTAACAATTTTTGATTTCTTATTTGGATCATATCTCTCTCATTTCAACTCCGAATTGAGTGATTCAAAAGCCAAAATTGTTGGTCTTGAAGAGAGCTACAAACCTCAAGCATTTTCAGAGCCATTTGAGTTCGTCATTTTTCCCAGTGATCTGATTTCAGTACGAGACTCAACTTTTGTATGTGAAACTTCTTCTTCTCACTTCATCTTTTGATCATCTCTTTTAATCTTCCTAATTAATAGATGATATGTGTTTAGAATGTTGTTAGATCATATTCTAGGGGTGGTTGATCTATTGATTGTTGAGTTTTAGCCATTTGATTTCAATTGAACATATATTGCTAAACTTGACCTATCTTGACATTGATTCTAGAAATACTTTTTGTTCTTAAGCTTGATTGTTGATTTCTAGGTTTTTGTCACATGTTCATGAACTAGGATTTTTGATTGTGCTATCTACCATTTAAATCTAGTTCTTGTTTGGATTGAATATGTTGTGGATTTCAAGTGTTAACTTGTTCACTTGATTTCAAAGCTAGTTTTGTGATTTCTATTGAAAACTTGTTACTCTAGCTTTGATTGACATGTTTAGGTTTCTAGATATTTTTGTGAATGATTTTGAATGTCTAATCTAGATCTCTAATCACATGTTCATAAGAATTAGCTATATTTGCTTGTGAGCTTGATTTGTGCAAATCTAATTCTTCATAGAGTGTGTTTGATCTACTTGCTCTATTTGCTTGTGTTTGCATCATTTGCATCACTTAGATCATTGCCTTGTGAAAGGTTGAAGTCTCTTGCAGAGTGAGTGAAGCTTTGTCTTGAGCAAGAAGTCTTGGCTAGGAAAGTGTTCCGGATAGCCAAGCAAGAAGTCTTGATTAGAGTCGGGAGGACTCGGATAGTCAAGCAAGAAATCTTCCTAGAGACGTGAGCGTCTTGGATAGGAAGTTGCTTTCTAGAGGTGTAGGACATATCTCGGATAGGAAGTAGGCTTGGTAGTTCACTTGCCCGAGGGTAGATTAGGAGGTGATAGCTTGAGCGGATATCATGTGTTGATAGCTTGAGTGTGTAAGTCCTTTTCGTATAGTGGATTGCTTTGCCGGTGGTTGTGGTATCAACCCGTGGATGTTTCCTCTTTGAGGTTTTACCACGTAAAAATACTTGTGTATCTTTTCGCTTTACTTTTCATTATCTTCCATATCTTTGTTTTAATTGCATCTCTTGTATATTGATTTTCACATGTGTTGATTAAATCAATTCTATTGTTAAGAATTAACAAGTGTGCTTTTAATTCTTGTATTCCGCATATTTTTGAATATTGGAAGAAATTTGGCCTATACCTATTCACCCCCCCTCTAGGTATATTATACACTATATTGCTTAAGGGAATTTCACTAGAGATTTGGCAAATGGACGTCAAGACAGCTTTCCTTAATGGAAGTCTTGACGAAAGCATCTACATGATGCAACTAGAGGGATTCATTGAAAAGGGCCAAATGGAAAAGGTATGCAAGTTGCAAAAATCCATATATGGATTAAAGCAAGCATCCAGATCCTGGAACATAAGGTTTGATCAAGCTGTCAAAGGTTTTGGATTTATTCAGAATCCTAACGAACCTTGTGTATACAAAAGGATTAAGGGCGACAAGTTGGTTTTCCTGATTCTTTATGTTGATGATATACTACTCATTGGAAACGATGTAGGTGTATTGACATCAGTAAAAGAATGGTTAGCAAAACAATTTGATATGAAGGACTTAGGAGAAGCAAGTTTTATTCTAGGTATCCAAGTAATAAGGGATAGAAAGAATAGAACGATTGCATTATCCCAAGCTTCATACATAGACAAGATCTTGTCTAGGTTTTCCATGCAGGATTCCAAGAAAGGTATGTTACCTTTCAGACATGGAATCAAGCTTTCTAACGAACAAGTTCCTAAGAATGAGCATGAAGAGCAATTCATGAGTAGAGTTCCATATGCCTCGGTAGTTGGAAGTCTCATGTATGCAATGCTCTGTACTAGACCAGATATTTGTTTTGCTGTTGGCATAGTTAGCAGGTTTCAATCGAAACCTGGTCCTGATCACTGGACGGCAGTCAAGCATATTTTCAAGTATCTCAAGAGAACGAGAGATAATATGCTTGTATACTCTGGAGGGGATTTGGTCCCCGTTGGGTATACAGATTCTGATTTCCAATCAGATTCTGACTCCAGAAAATCCACATCAGGGGCTGTGTTTACTATTGGAGGAGGAGCAGTTATATGGAGGAGTATCAAGCAATCTTGTATTGCTGATTCCACCATGGAAGCTGAGTATGTTGCTGCATGCGAGGCTGCCAAAGAGGCTGTTTGGCTCCGCCAATTCTTGATTGACTTAGAAGTGGTTCCTAGTGCGAATAAGCAGATCACTATCTACTGTGACAAAAGTGGAGCAGTGGCTAATTCGAAAGAACCAAGAAGTCACAAGAGAGGTAAACACATTGAAAGAAAGTATCATCTTTTAGGGGAGATTGTTCAAAGAGGTGACGTGACGATTACCAAAATCGCGTCAGCAGAAAATCTAGCGGATCCCTTCACAAAGGCTCTACCTCAGAAGAGTTTCGATGGGCATCTAGAGAACATGGGCTTGAGAGATATGACACATTTGCTATAGCGCAAGTGGGAGATTGTTAGGATTATGCTCAATAGCAAGAGTGTAATGTTGTAATTAACAATCTTTTTTTCATATTAAAAAAGTGATTTCTGGTTTAACAAATCGTATAGCATTTATAGTTTAATATTATAATTGTCAAAGTAAATAATCATAAGGTCTAAAGACTGTGGGAAAAAAAGAATTGTTCGTACATCTGGATATGTATGTGGTAGACACAATTCTTTAGTTAGTCTTGAATAATGTTCACAACTTAAGTTAAAGGTTGGGCACCTTTTTCTTCTTAAAGTTGTAGAATTCTTTTGCTAGCATTTGAGTGGGATCAAATGAGATATGATGAGTCTAAAATCATCGGAGTGTCTTCGAGCAAAAGGATCTAGTGCACTGGGTGCATTGAACTGGATCACAATGAAATACTTTATCTATAACCGTCGGTAGATAAAAGTCTTTTCATTATCAGGACAATCGGAGAGTCTATCTTAATCCTAAGATAAATGATGGACTTATGGTTGCAAGTGATATCATTTGAGTTATCAATGAGTACGATTATATCGCATAGTCTATCCTCGATAGTTTGGTGATATTCATTTGTTAATCGATAGAGGACTTCATTTATAGATATGGACATCGTGGCTCCATTTAATTAAATGAGAGTATAATATCATCATATGGATGTTTTGAGGTAATTGGATATTAAATCTCAACGTTGAGTTTTCGATAGTGTCTATTGAAAACATGGCTTTTGGACAAGTCAAAATATCCAAGTTCAAAACGTGGTCCTATGAGTAAATATGGTAACTTGGAGAGTTATAGGCGGTCTATGAACTCTTGGCGATTACTGATATTAATCACGAGGATACACTATCTCCTATATAATTGTCTACGGTATGAATGAGGAGCATCTTCCTTTTCTATCTTTATTTAAGAGTTCAGTTTTAGCTCTTTAGTGGAATGAGTTAAAATTAATGGATCGGATCTAAGTGAATCATTTGTTGATTGTGATTAGGTTATGTCTATTGAAGCTTAAATTTAGATGGCCCGCCAAGATCCCCAATCCACACGGACTTGTATGGATCACTTGATATATTTTACCGGACCAATTTAAGGGTCTATCTAGAATTGCATTTAATATATTAAGAATATAATTTGCACATTATTTATGTAATGGGCTGCTCAATTATATTTATATATTAATGAATGACATGTGGGCTTGTTTCTTTTAGTAAGAATGAGTCTGGTTCACATGTGAGCTTTTTATTTAAAGTCCAATGGATTAAATGAAATAAGAAAATAATATTTTGGCCCATTTACTCTAAGTGGGGCGGCAAGGGTTATTTTTAACCTAATATATTATTTTGTTTCATTGTTTTAATTAAATAAGAAGTAATTAATTTATTAATTAATTGTTTAATTAAAGAAACAAATCTTTTCTAATCAGGAAATATATTTCCTAAAAGTAAAAGTAAAAGACTTGTTTGATAAGGAAATAAATAATTAGTTTTATTTATTTAATCAAATAAGAAGTCTTTTTATTTAGTCAAAATAAAAGAATAAAAGATCTATGAGTTGGATTAGGGTTTGATGTCTTAAAAACTAGATGGAAATTAGGGTGCAACATAAGCCTATGGTGGGCATGTATTTTGCGGCAACCCTAGTTATTTATAGGTTAGGATTTCGGCAACCCTAATAGAAAAGAATAAGCAAACTTAGGCCACCTATATATTGACAAGTATAGAATTCGGGCACTTTATGTGTTCTTGATACAAATTTCATCTTCTTCTCAATTCATAGAAAGATTTTATTCTACTAAAACAAAAAGGAGTGTTAGATTATTCTTTGATAGTATACTATTTGCTTATTCATCAATAAGCTTGTGTGTACGATATCGATCTAGGTTCACGCGAGTTTCGATCATTAGATTGAGAACTCAAAAGTGACCGGAATAATCTTAGTCATTCTTTTGATTGTTTTTGTGACTAACAAAGAAAAGAAAAGTTTGTTTTGTCCATTCACAGGTTTGCAATTCAAAGAAAAGGGAGACCACGCTCCTAGGTGATCCACGTTCGTGCTAGGATTGAAGATCTTGCGGATTACCATCGATGTAAGTCAATCGGATCACGCGACAAAAGGTATTCTACTTTTTGTTATTGTATATGTATGTTTAATTAATTAAAGGGTTTAAGGTTCATAAAAGGAAAAATTTTTAAAAATCACTAAATCTATTTTTTAGTCTCGCTTCTGCTGCGTGTACTACTGGTATTTTTCCCTACACTTTGATCATCTAGATGTCATTTTGCATGGATTCTTCATCATACTTTGCTTGGTAAGCTTTTCACTAATATCTTATATATTTTGTGTTTTTCTTAACAAGCAATCTCAATTTATTACTTGTATGATTTTCATATATCTTTTGATACAAGATTGAGATTAGTGTGATGTATGTTTGAGGAGTTGTATTGTGATAGCTAATTAGGTTTTGTGCTTAATCTTGATTAGCTAAACTAGTTGACATGTCAGTTAGTTTTTAATATCTAGGATTGCTTTAATTGCAAATTCATCATCTTAGATAAGCATATAGGGTTTCCCTTGCTCTATGTTGCATTTGGATATTCATATATTCACTTAGGGTGTTATTCTCTTCATTGAGAAAGTAAGTCTTGTGTGTAGCTTCTGGGATTAGGTTGCTTAGATCGCAAGCAAATTGGACTAGGTTCACTTATACCGGGATTAGGTAGGTGTGTGATTACTTCCGGGATTAGGTTGTAATCGTTTTACACATTTAGTGGATTCGAGGTTCGAGTGTAGCTTACTTACTAGCCCATGGTTTTTCCCGTGAGGGTTTTCACGTAAAAAATCAAGTGTTATTTAATTTCTGCATTTTATACTTGATTTATTACTTTATCTAGTTAGGGGTAATTTCGTAATATTGACTTAACATGAAAAATTGGGTAATAAGTTTAAAATCTATTCACCCCCCTCTAGATAGTTTCATACACACCGTGCTATAATTTGTTTCAATTGGTATCAGAATGGGTTCCTAAATATACATAGGTGATCCTTGCTTTATTTTGGTGTGTTTTGCATTTTGTGTGATTTTTGATCATTCATACATTTGCATTCATTTCATTCATTCATAAACACTATGAGTGGAAACGGTGGAAATGGTGGTGGCAATGAAGGTGCTTCTAGCACAAGGCCTCCACTTCTTACCGGATTGAACTATTCCTAATGGAAAGGGAAGATGGAATCCTACATATGTCAAATTCATGACCGTGCATGGATGGCAGTGGAAGACGGATATGATCTACCCAAGATGACTCCCGGTGGTGGAGGAGAAGAAGTATTGAAGCCTAAGGCGCAATGGAACGCGCAAGAGTTTGAGGCTTTAAAGTGGAATAGGAAGGCGATGCATGCCATCCTATGTGCAATGGATGAAAATCAATATAAATTGATTCAAAATACTAGGATAGCTAAGGAGGCATGGGACATCCTAAAGATTGCACATGAGGGAACCGAAGTGGTGAAGGACTCTAAGCTTCAAGTCCTCTAAACTCAATTCGAGATGCTTAAGATGGAGGAGAATGAGTGCTTCAATGACTTCGAGATCAAGTTGATGGACATAGTTAAACAAAGTCATCAACTTGGTGATCCATATTCGGATAGGAGAATCAAGCAAAAGATTATGAGATCTCTCCCCGATAGGTTCGAATTGAAGGTGACGGCTTTAGAAGAAAATAGTGGATATAAGGATATGAAGCCGAGTGAGGTGATTGGGAGACTTCTAGCTTATGAGTCTAGGAAGGGTCCTATCTCCACACCTCCTAAAAGCAAAAAGGAATTGCTTTGAAAACCTCCAAGGATGAAAAAGAGGCAAAGAAGATTGACTTGGATGAAGACCTTGCCTTGTTTGTAAAAAGGTTCAACAAAGTTATGAAGTTTAGGAGAAAGGGCTTTGGATCAAAAGGTCAAGATTTGAAGAAAAAGAGTCCTTTCAAGAAGTTTGAACCTAGGCAAGAAAGGACCGAAAGGAAAGGGGTTCGATGTTTCGAGTGTGGTGGCATAGGTTACTTTGCCCCCGAATGTGCAAATCACAATGAGAAGAAAAAAGGAAAAGTGATGGCCGCCACTTGGAGTGGAAGTAGTGATGACTCCATTGAGGGAGATGAGTCTTCGGATGATGAAGAGCTCATGGCTAATCTCCTAGCTTTTGCCTCCTTCCATAAAAGCAAAAGTGCTAGTGAAAGAGAGGAAATGAGTCAAGAGGAAAATTACTCAAGTGGAGAAGAAAGTGATTCATCTTTTAACTCCATAAATGGTTTTGTGGAGAAAAAGGTGCTTGCTAAATACCATGCCGAGTTTAATGATTTAGCAATCGAAAGCACAAGAAAGATCAAGATGTTAAGAGAAGAGAATCTTGATCTTTTATCTCATAATGACCACTTAAGTGAACAAGTGGAAAAATTCAAGAAGATGGAAGATAAGCTAAGAGAGGAGTTAGTCTTATCTAGGAGGAATAAAGAAAGTCTAAAGAGGGAGCTTGAAGAAGTAAGAGAGTCTATGACTAGGATGGATTCTAGCACCAAGAAGCTTGATCATATGCTTGGTGTTGGAAAGAGTCCATGTGACAAGAGAGGTCTTGGGTATGAAGATGGCAAGAAGATCTCAAACCGTGTTTGTCAAGAGTTTGAGGAACGAAGAAACTTCATTTGTGCAAATTCCTAGGAAGAAGTTAGAAATAGGACAATGTTCAAATGCACAAGTGAAGATGGGGCCAAGAAGGCAACCTCAAGCTCAACCCCCTAGTGTCCCTCAAGCTAACATTCCTCCACACTTGGCTCACAAAGGAAAAAGACCAATCATGCAACCTCAAGCTAGGAAGCAATCTAGACCGGTTCAACAACGAAGATGGATTGAACCCATTCATCCACAAAGACAAGGACAAGGTATGATTCCTTATTTTACTCCTATATGTCATTTTTGTGGATTTGATGGTCATATTAGACCACATTACTTTCGATATATTAAAATGTGCAAAACTAGAAGCATGATTGAGAAGAAGAAGAAAAGAGCCATGATGCATGTTCCTAGGAATAATGATGAAACAAATTGTATGGTGTGTATAATATTAATCTAGATGGGGGATGAATAGATTTTATCAATTATTACCCAATTTTCGTGTTTAGTCAATTTTACGAAAATTCCCCAACTAGACAATATAAACAACAAGTGTAATATGGTGCGGAAATTTAAACGACACTTGATTTTTACGTGGAAACCCTCAATAGGGAAAAACCACGGGCTGGTAAGTGCGCCACACTCGAATCTCGAATCCACTAATTGTGATAGCGTATATAACCTAATCCAGGTTTGACGGCCTAATCCCGGCCAATATCCCGCTACCACTACCCACAGGCCTGTAAAAGTGGACCTAGTCCAATTTGCTCATGTGACCACCTAATCCCGGTGTACGACCTAATCCCGGTCTATCACACAAGACTTACTTCTCCGAAGAGATCAACACCCTAAGTGAATATGCAATGATATCCAAAAATGCAATATAGAGCTAGGGTACTCTAGATGCTTACCTAGGATTATATGATAACAATAAAATCAATCCTAGATATGAAAATAACTATATGTCATGGCATACAACTTTAGCTAAGTAAAGGATAACCAATCCTAGATACAAAGCTATCACAAAAAACCCACAAACATTCAAAAGATTAACTAGTTGATTAAAAAACAATCTATCAACCTAGTTATAAATAAATCACACAAGAATGTTTATGGCATAGCCTTTAGGCAATAATGACCTAATCAATTAAGATATCAAAAATAATCTCAATCATATAATGAGATTAATTAGCTAGATATAAAATAGGCATGAAAACCTAGCTAACATAAATAACCCAATCAACACATAATCTCAATCATGTATGTAGAAATTAATCTAAACACATACAAGTAATAAATGAGATAGAATTGATAAGTAGAAACACTAATTATGTAAGATAAAAGTGTTCAACAAATCATACCATGTGTGTTGAAGAAGACCCATGCATTAGCACATGCTAGATGAACCTAGATGATGCCTAGATGATGATTTGTGCATGTGGGAATGGGTTTAGAGAGATAAATATGTAATCTTTAAGCTTTTTCTCTCAAGTCTCTCTTTCTCTCTTTCTCTCTCAAGAATAAGGAGCCTCTCTCTCTAGGGTTTGATTTTGTGGCTCAGCCCTCAAAATGATGAGAAAGATATGTATTTATAATGCCCAAGTGAAACTATGTCGTTTTGGAAGAAGTGGAAAAATTATGGGCATTTTCGCGGTACTCGCGTCAGTGTAGTGGCTCAAGATTCGAGTGCTTCGAAACATGATCAAACGACATCAAAACCTTTCGTATGATATATCGTTGGAAAGGTATGGATGTCTACTTTCTACTTGTTTTTACAGAATAACATTTCAATATCTGTAGAACAATTTATGGTTAATTGAGTGACCAAAGGTCAGAAACGGACAACAACAGAGTTGCCCTGTTTTGGTTGTAACTTTGGAGATTTTTAAACCAATTCAAACGGTCATGAAATATTACGAATAATATACCGTTGGAAAGTTATGGGTATCTAGTTTGTATAGAAATTTTCAAAACTCATTTTGAAGCTTTATATAAAAAGTTATGGTCACAAGACCATGCAAATGTCAGTTTTGAAAACACTTGAAACATTGAAATCCAATCTTTTGAAACTAGACACCTTACTCCAATCAACCCAACCAAATCTACCACTTATTCAAGAGACGAATGAGACCTTCTTAAGTGGTCAACCATCGCGCTAAGACATGCACACCATCGTGCAAGCGCAGACGTTTCCGATCACACAAACGGAAACGAATTATGTTGACGGTGATTTTTGGTGATCACCAAGTCAATGATTCGTTTTTGAATTACTGCAGTTTATACTTGAGTATGGTCAAAGATTGTAAAGAAATAACAGGTGATTTACGTGGTAAAACTCCAAAAGATCGGAGAAACATCCACGGGATCGTTGCCTCTAGCAACAAAGCCAAATCCACTATGAATCACAATTACAAGATGAAGAATGATAAAGAATGATTACAAGTTTTTCAATACGATCTTCTCTCTCTCCTGTTCTACTTCTCGCGTCCCCTGTTTATGAATAGAGGGGGTATTTATACATGTTGCTTCTAGGGTTTTAAGATGACCGCTAGGGTTTAGTGTTGTGGCCCCCAAGTCTCAAGTGGTTTCCTAGTCCTATTTAGATTGTGCTTCCTTTTTTCGGCTGTATCCAATTCTGAATGGGATTCTTTCTCCTTTATTCACGGGAGAACTGCTTGTTTCCTTTTTTACCTCTTATGGTCCACATCGTTGCTTATCGTGGACCTGCTGGCTGCTGATTGCAAGTGTTGGCGACTGTTTTATTGTTTCCCGAGTGAGTATGCCCGAGTGTGCCCGAGTGTGCCCGAGTGAGCCCGAATCCGATCTGCTGCTCAAGCTGATCGTCTTTGTTTGTGGTCGGACTACTTATCCTCTTTTCCGAATAAGTTATCGTGAAGGTTCCTACTCCATAAGTTGACTTATCTTGACCTCTGCTGACCTGGCCTTCCATGGTGATGACATGTCTATCACGACTATTTTTACCTATAACAAATTACACCACACTTAAGACTAATCATGAAGTGCAAGTGTGGGTATTGAATGCATCCTAATGCCTAACATGTCATGGCATTATCATTGAACAAGATGCACTCAATTCAAACATGCATGAATAAAATTCATGACTTCGCATCCTAATGCCTAAACATGTCATGACATTTCAATAAACTAGATGCAATTAAATAAACATGCATGAAGAGATATTCAACAATTATGAATGCACACATATGAAAGCACACAACATATAAGAATAACAGTTATACATGAGTTGTGTGTGTGTGCAACTAGATCTCTTCAAAGCATGTAAGCACTAGAAATTTACCTTTGGTGCTTATCAAGATGAGGTCTTGAAAGGGTCTTGAGCTTGAATACCAATACCTAAGCTACCCTTACAATAAACCCCACATGTGGTTTGTCCACGAAACAAGCCAATCAATAAATGGGAATCCTTACAAATGATATTGTTATGCATAATCCTAGAACATCTAGAGCCCATGTACCAAAGACCACTAAGAAAGTTAAGATTGTTTCTAGGTGGATTAGAAAGAATGAAAATGTTTGCCATGTTGCTCAAATAGCCTTGGATAGACTATGCGATATAATCGTACTCATTGATAACTCAAATGATATCACTTGCAACCATAAGTCCATCATTTATCTCAGGATTAAGATAGACTCTCCGATTGTCCTGATAATGAAAAGACTTTTATCTACTGACGGTTATAGATAAAGTATTTCATTGTGATCCAGTTCAATGCACCCAGTGCACTAGATCCTTTTGCTCGAAGACACTCCGATGATTTTAGACTCATCATATCTCATTTGATCCCACTCAAATGCTAGCAAAAGAATTCTACAACTTTAACAAGATAAAGGTGCCCAACCTTTAACTTAAGTTGTGAACATTATTCAAGACTAACTAAAGAATTGTGTCTACCACATACATATCCAGATGTACGAACAATTCTTCTTTTCCCATAGTCTTTAGACCTTATGATTATTTACTTTGACAATTATAATATTAAACTATAAATGCTATACGATTTGTTAAACCAGAAATCACTTTATTAATATGAAAAAGATTGTTAATTACAACATTACACTCTTGCTATTGAGCATAATCCTAACACCTAGTGCACTAGATTCTTTTACTCAAAGCCACTTTGATGATTTTAGACTCATCATACCACATTTGATCCCACTTAAATGCTAGCAAAAAAATCTACAACTTTAACAAGATAAAGGTGCTCAACCTTTACCTTAAGTTGTGAACATTATTCAAGACTATCTAAAGAATTGTGTCTACCTCATACATATCCAGATGTACGAACAATTCTTTATTTTTATTGTCTTTTGACCTTATGATTATTTACTTTTGACAATTATAATAATTAAACTATAAATGCTATAACTCTTGTTAAACCAGAAATCACTTTATTAATATGAAAAGATTGTCAAAAACTTATTACACTCTTGCTATCGAGTATAATCCTAACAATCTCCCACATGCACTATAGCAAGTGTGTCATATCTCTCATTCCCATGTTCTTTAGGTGCCCATCAAAACTCTTCTCAGGTAGAGCCTTTGTGAAGGGATCCGCTAAATTTTTTGCTGACGCGATTTTGGTGATCGTCACGTCACCCCTATGCACAATTTCCCTTAAAAGATGATACTTCCTTTCAATGTGTTTTCCTCTCTTATGACTTCTTGGTTCTCTCGAATTAGCCACTGCTCCACTACTGTCACAGTAGATAGTGATCTGCTTATTCACTTCAAGAACCACTTCCAAGTCAATCAAGAATTGGCGGAGCCAAATAGCCTCTTTGGCAGCCTCCTATGCGGCAACATTCTCAGCTTCCATGGTGGAATCAACAATACAAGATTGCTTGATACTCCTCCATATGACTGCTCCTCCTCCAAGAGTAAACACAGATCCTGATGTGGATTTTTTGGAGTCAGAATCTGACTAGAATTCAGAATCCGTATACCCTTCAGGAATCAAATCCCCTCCAGAGTATACAAGCATATTATCTCTTGTTTTCTTGAGATACTTGAAAATATGCTTGACTGCTGTCTAGTGATCAAGTCCAGGTTTCGGTTGAAACCTGCTAACTATGCCAATAGCAAAACAAATATCTGGTCTAGTGCAAAGCATTGCATACATGAGATTTCCAACTGCCGAGGCATATGGAACCCTACTCATGAATTGCTCTTTATGCTCATTCTTAGGAACAAGTTCCTAAGAAAGTTTGATTCCATGCCTAAAAGGTAACATACCCTTCTTGGAATCTTGCATGGAGAACCTAGACAAGATCTTATATATGTATGAAGCTTGGGATAATGCAATCGTTCTATTCTTTCTATCCCTTATTATTTGGATGCCACGAATATAACTTGCTTCTCCTAAGTCCTTCATATCAAATTGTTTTGGTAACCATTCTTTTACTGATGTCAATACACCTGTATCATTTTCGATGAGTAGTATATCATCAACATAAAGAATTAGGAAAACCAACTTATCGCCCTTAATCCTTTTGTATACACATGGTTCGTCAAGGTTTTAAATAAATCCAAAACCTTTCACTGCTTGATCGAACCTTATGTTCTAGGATTTGGATGCTTGCTTTAATCCATATATGGATTTTTGCAACTTGCATACCTTTTCACTTGGCCCTTTTCAATGAATCCTTTTGGTTGCATCATATAGATGCTTTCGCCAAGACTTCCATTAAGGAAAGTTGTCTTGACATCCGTTTGCCAAATCTCTAGATCTAGAGATGCTGCAATGGATAAGAGTATCCTAATAGATTTAAGCATGGCCACAGGAGAGAAGGTTTCCTCGTAATCGATACCTTCTTTCTATGTGTAACCTTTAGCTACTAATCTAGCTTTAAAGGTTTCCACCTTTCCATCCATACCTCTTTTCCTCTTGTATACCCACTCGCATCCAATGGGTTTTATCCCTTTAGGCAAGTCTACAAGGGACCAGACTTTGTTATTGAGCATGGATTCAATTTCAGATTGCATTGCCTTTTGCCAATGGCGACAATCAACATCCTCCATTGCTTCCTTATACGTGTAGGGATCATCGTCGACCGGGAGATTCTCCACTGATTCTCCTAGACCGATGTATCTCTCGGGTTGTGTAATAACCCTCCCACTACGACGAGGAACGGTAGGTTGTTGATTTTGTGATTGTGTGGAACTTACAATTGGGCTAGGTTGTGTAACCTCTAGTGGAATTGTATCTCCTGACATCTCATTCAGGACAATTCTACTTTTAGGTACAAAATCATTCATATAGTCCTGTTCTAGAAATTTATCATTTGTCGAAACAAATACTTTAAGATGTAAAGGACTATAGAAATAATATCCTTTAGTTTCTTTTGGATACCCCACAAATATGCATGTCTCCAAACGGGACTCCATCTTTTCTGTCTTACCTTTTAACACGTGCGCAGGACAGCTAAATATCCTTTAGTGTTGTAAACTAGGCTTTCGCCCAGTCCACAACTCATGCGGTGTTTGAGGAACCGACTTAGATGGTACATCGTTTAGAATGTAAATTGTAGTTTGTAAAGCATATCCCCAAAAAGAAATAGGGAGTGTTGAATAACTCAATATAGACCTAACTATATCCTAAAGAGTTCTATTTCTCCTTTCTGCTACCCCATTCTGTTGAGGCGTACATGGTGTAGAAAACTGATAAACTATCCCATTATCAATAAGATATTGCTGAAACTCACCAAATAGATATTCTCCACCACAATCAGATCTCAAGATTTTTATGTGTTTCTCAAGCTGATTTTCCACTTCAGCTTTGAATGCTTTGAACATGTCAAAAGCATCCGATTTATGTCTCATGAGATACACATAACCAAATCTTAAGTAATCATCTGTGAAAGTGATGAAGTACTCATATCCACCTCTAGCTTGAATGCTCATAGGACCACATACATCAGTGTGTATTAATCCTAAACATTCAATGGCTCTTGTGCCTTTGGTCGAGAATGACCTTTTGGTCATTTTACCTTCCAAACAAAATTCACAAGTTGGTAGATCATCAACCTTTAAGTTACTTAAAAGTCCATCACTAACCAATCTTTTAATCCTATTAAGGTTAATATGACCTAGGCACAAATGTCATAGGTAGGTTTCATCTTTTGATAATTTTACTCTTTTATGATTAGGTTCCATTGTTTATGTGTCTAACAAGTGAGAGATATTTCCATGTAAAAAGAATAAGCCGTTTTCCAATGTATCTTTGCAAACAAATTTGTTATTCTTACTAATAATAAAGTCTTTATTAAAAGTAACCGAATATCCAAATTTATTCAAACAAGAAACTAAAATTAAATTTCTCTTGAATTGAGGTACAAAATAAACGTCTATCAAATCTAAATGCCTACTAGAATCTAGATTAACTCTAATATCTCCCTGAAATTTCCCTTAAGTAGTAGTGTAAAATATACCTAGAGGGGGGGTGAATAGGTATAGGCTCAAATTCTTCCAATATTAAAAATGATGCGGAATATGACAAAGAAAATGCACACTTGATTAGATTTAACAATTGAATTGATATACAAGAGTTAATCAATTTACAAGATATGCAATCAATGTAAGATATGGAAGATAAAGAAAAGTAAAAAAACAAAAATGAACACAAGTATTTTTACGTGGTAAAACCTCAAAGTGGAAACATCCACGGGTTGATACCACAACCACCGGCAAAGCAATCCACTATGTGAAAAAGGACTTACACACTCAAGCTATCAACTCATGATATCCGCTCAAGCTATCAACTCTTAATCTACCCTCGGGCTAGTGAATCACCAAGCTTACTTCCTATCTGAGATGTGTTCTACACCTCTAGAAAGAAACTTCCTATCCAAGACGCTCACGTCTCTAGGAAGATTTCTTGCTTGTCTATCCGGATCCTCCTGACCCTAGACAAGTCTCCTTGCTTGATTATCTGAGTCCTCCCGACTCTAATCAAGACTTCCTTGCTCTATCCACAAAGCTTCACTCACTTTGCTAGAGACTTCAACCTAATGCAAGGCTATGATCTAAGTGATGCAAATGATGCAAACATAATCAAATTAAGCTAGATGATCAATCAAGCTAAATGTACATGTTCAATGATAATCTAGAATATGCTTCCAACACACAATCACAAAATTATCTAGAAATCAAGACATGTAAATCAATAAGAACAAAGTATGAATATTCAATATATCACACTAAAACCTAGTTCTTAGATCATGAAATTAAACCTAGAAAATAACATGAGGCACATCATATATACATTTTCTAGAATCAATTTCAAACAAAATCAAGTTTAGCACATATATGTTCAAGAGAATTCACAAAGCTAAAACTCAATTGACAAATGATCAAACACCCCTAGCATATGATCTAACATCCTTCTCAACATATTTCATCAATCAAATAGTAAGAATCAAAGAGATGATCAAATATGAAATGAAAAAGAAGAAGTTGAACAAAACAACCTTGACCAAGTACTGAAGATCAGGCTACTGGGAAGAATGGCGAAGTCAGATGCCTCTGGAAATGCTTGGGGTTTATAGCTCTCATCAAGACCAACAATTTTGGATTTTTGATCAATCGATTTCGATTTCATATGAGAAAGTTACGATCAAAATAATAAAACTAAAAACTTGAAGAATTTCTGCAGAATTTTTTAAAGTGTTCTTGAAAATCTTCAAAAGTTTGGAGGGAAGGAGAGAGGATTAAATGGAGGAGAGAGAAGGCAAAAACGACCAATCAAGCATGGCCACGTCACCCTAGCCCGTGGGGGGCGCGTGGGCCACACGGGGCCAGAGGGCCTCTCTGGCCGTGGGGCCCACGGCTCCCACACGGCTTGGGCCATATGTGGCCTTTTGGCCACTTTCGCCTCTTGTGCGCTCCCTCACGTTCTTCAGCCGTATCTTGGGCATCCGAATTTTGATTTCGAATCCGTTTTTGGATTACGAACCATGACTCCCTCACGCACAACGACGACTACACAACTTTGAAAAATGGTTGAGAAATCATCTCGGAAAACGACGATGAAGTCCACTCAACGAATGAGAATGAAAAGTAACGTAGCTACATCGTTTGGACTCGAAACCTTATGAATGAGTAACCAAAATGACCGGAACTCAATAAGGAATCAAATAAGAACATATTCAAGTCCAAACAACAAAATACATAAACAAACAAACACAAATTCACACAAGCATGCCATATCAAAGAGATAGTCACAAAGCATGCAATTCTACAATGTTTGTCTATAAGAGACCAATGCATGTGCATACTAAGAAGTGTGTGAATGTGTTATACCAAATGTTTGAACTACGATGTAGGGACACACATGTATGAATTGTGTGTGTGTGCACTAACGCCTTGCAAGAGGATGGAAGTCAAGATATACCTTTGACACTTTCACCTCTTGAAGATGACATTTGCACTAGACATTGCTCTTCACCTTTTAAGCTTCTTTTCTTCCAAGAACATCTTAAGTAATAACTAATACAAATAAAGAGTGTTTTGCAATGGAATCAAGCCAATACAAATCATGAACCTTACACTCCCATTGCACTAGCAGACACCAACGCTCTGTTGCCTAAACGCAAGTTGATTTCATTTTTATTCAGTCTTTTCCTTTCCTGGAACCCTTGCAAGGAATAACAAACATGATTAGTGGCTCCAGAGTCTATGATCCAAGAATCTATAGAATCTACCAAAAAACATGTTTTAAGATAATTAACATTACCTTGTTCCTTCTTGTTCTAAGACTTTGGGCAATTACAATGTCTCTTTTCACCATAAAGGAAGCACTTCCCTTTGATCTTGGTTACTTTCTTGGTAGGCCCAAGTTGCTTTTTCTTCTGTTGTTTCTTGATCTTCTTACGGGTCTTAACAATACCAACTTTACCAACCAAATGAATCTCTTGACTTGTGCCATTAGATTCATAAGCAAGTGGCTTAGGAGTAGACAAAATAATTTTATGTTTTTCAGCTTGCAGCAACAACCCAATTTTCCTTTTCCATGTGACATAATTATTACCAGTTAAATTTTTATCCTTTTGGAAGTTGATTAGGGATGGGATCATGATTTCTGAATAAAACAAAAATATGTATAAGTAAATAATCATGATAAAGCACTTTTGAATATTTATCTTGAATTAAATAAATAACTCAATCGTAAAAATTCAACGGTGATCCAACACCCATAAAGGTTACACCTCCTTTGGGAGTACGTACCATTTACTAGTTGGACTAAGTCCCACCTAATTGTTAACATAACAACCAGCGTTTTCAATTTTAGCCTTGCGATTTTATTGACAAGAACTCTTGGGAGGATATCAATAAAATCACATTGAGTGTGTTACCAAGATATCGACCCTCAATATTTTATCTCACGAAAATCTCTCATTTGGGAGTAGATCTCATTTGAATCAATTGTCTAGTTTATCCTTGTAAGGAAGTATCTTGCTAAATTCCATTCATGGACGCCCCTTGGGGGGATTACCAATAAATAATAAAGCTCAACTAACCTTGGAGGCCGTAGGTGTTGCAAAACACCTTCTCCCACTCAATTATTTAAGGCGTGTGATTAAATCCCATAGAATGATTTACCAAGTTATCTAGATGCCAATTAGATACCTAAATCATTCAATGCATGTTCAAACCAAAAGAGATATATAAGTGGCACTCCTATTCTATATGTCATGTTATCATACAACAACAAATATTGTAATATTTACGCAAAAATAAATAGCCACAATTTTGGTCCATCCTAGAAAAGCAAGTAAATTACATTTGTTTGAAATACATAAACCCTAACTTGGCGATCAAGTCTTCAAGCGGCCATCGTCCACTTGTGCACTCGAAGCCACACGTGGCTGTTCCAAATGCACACCTTGGCTGCCCGGCATGGGCTTGCGCAGCCCTTATCCATAAGGGCAAGCCATGCGCAGCCCATACCAACTCAAGGGTGCGCACGGGTGCTAGGGTGTGTCGTTGCTTCTCTTTTTCACTTCCTATTCTTCAACTTTTCGAATATTCGAATCTTGAATATATTACAGCAGATTTTATACAATAAAATACTGCAGTATTTTTTATTTTATTTTTAATCACTGCAGTATTTTTACACAATAAAAAAATAAATAATAAATAAATAATAAATAAATAAAAAACTGCACTTATTTTAATACAATAAAAACTGCACTATTTTAACACAATAAAAACTACAGTATTTTAATACAATAAAGAGAACTTAGCAACTACCAAGAAGGAATTATGGCGATGATAGACCACCCTTCTTGTTACAATTCCGAAACAAAAATTACATTGAAATTCTAGGACCAAAATCAAGCAATAACAATTCACTTTATAACAACATATATAAATCCATACATTCCAATGTAATTACATATGAGAATACCTAGAATGTCATCTCTTTCTAAAACATGCATAATCACAATTAAAGAAATAGATTCACGTATATATACATCAATTAATCAAGGGTACAACCAAGGCTCTAATACCAATTGTAGGGAAAAAACGATTGCATGCAGCGGAAGCGAGACTAAAATAGGTTTAGTATATTTTTAAATTTTTTTCCTTTTTAAAGATGAACCTTAACCCTTGATTAATTAATATATAAACAAAAGATATCGTACCTTTGTCACGTGATCCGATTGACGTTGTGTCGATGGTAATCCGCAAGATCTTCCAATCCAATCACAAACGTGAATCACCTAAGAGCGTGGTCTCCCTTTTCTTTGAATTGTAAACCTGAGAATGGATAACAAAAACTTTTTCTTTGTTAGTCACTATAACCTTTCAAGAGAAAACGAAAAACGTTCTGGTCACTTGTGAATTCACAATCTATTGAGCAAAACTCGCGTGAATCTTATTCAAAGTTGTGCACAAAACCTTTTGGTGTAAAAGCTAGTAGTGCACTATCGAAATAAAACGTTTCTCTCTTCTTTTCTCACTTGGCTGAAAATCACACTAGTCTAAGAGATGGATTCTATTTTTCAAGCTAAAGAAAAATAACCCTCAAGCAAGACTTTAGGGTTTAAAAATTCTCTTTGCACAAATATATATATATATATATATATATATATATATATGTCACAATTCTTCCTTGGCCAAAATAAATATATATATGTCTGTTGCATAAAATCTGCACGCCTATTAATATATATTTATATATATATATCCCCAATTCTGCATGCTTTATACGAATATATATAGTCCGGCCAAATTGCCACATATATATCTCACCCATGTGCTATATATTGTGGCCAAAAACCTTTACCACGTAGGATTTGTGTCTTTTGACTTAAATCTTAACCCTAGGTAGATTTCCTTAGAATTTCAAACTCTAATCCAATTCTTTAGTGTATTTGTGACTATATCAAAAACTTCCTAATTTGACTAGATAAATAAATTCCTTTTATTTATCTACTTACCAAATAAAGTCTTTAATATTTATTATACTACCAACAATAGTATAATACTAAGAAACATATTTCCTAGTTAGAAAAAGATTTTAACTTTTAATTAAATAATTAATTGATAAATTAATTAATTTCCATTTAATTAAATAATAAAATAAAATAATAATTTAGAGTATTACTATAGTCTTGCCGCCCAAGTAGCATACATGGGCCTTATATTATTTTCTATTTATTTAATCCATTAGACTTTAAATAAAAAGCCCACATGTGAACTAGACCCATTCTTACTAAAAGAAACAAGCCCACATGTCTTTCATTAATATATTAATATAATTAAACGACCCATTAAATAAATAATGTGCAAATTATATTATTAATATATTAAATACAATTCTAGATGGACACATAATCAGTCCGGTAGAATATATCAAGTGATCCATGCAAGTCCATGTGGATTGGGGATCTTGGCAGGCTATCTAAATTTAAGCTTCAATAGACATAACCTAATCATAATCAACAAATGATTAACTTAAGTTCAATCTATTAATTTTAGTTCATTCCAGTAAAGAACTAAAATTGCACTCTTAAATAAAGATAGAATAAGTAAATGTTTCTCATTTATACCCTAGACAATCTTATTGGAGATAGTGAATCCTCGTGAAGAATTTCACTAATCGCCAAGAGCTCATAGACCGCCTATAGCTCCCCAAGTTACCATATTTACTCATATGACCACATTTCGAACTTGGATATTTTGATTTGTCCAGAAGCCATGTTTCAATAGACACTATTGAAAACTTAACGTTAAGATTTAATATCCAAAACCTCAAAACATCTATATGATGATATTCTACTCTCATTTAATAAATGGAACCATAATGTCCATATCTATAAATGAAGTCCTCTATCGATTAACAAATTATTACCACCAAACTATCGAGGACAGACTATGCTATATAATCGTACTCATTGATAGCTCAAATGATAACACTTGCAACCATAAGTCTATCATTTATCTCAGGATTAAGATAGACTCTCCGATTGTCCTCATAATGAAAAGACTTTTATCTACTGACGGTTCTAGATAAAGTATTTCATTGTGATCCTATTCAATGCACCTAGTGCACTAGATTCTTTTACTCAAAGCCACTTTGATGATTTTAGACTCAACATACCACATTTGATCCCACTCAAATGCTAGCAAAAGAATCTACAACTTTAACAAGATAAAGGTGCCCAACCTTTACCTTAAGTTGTGAACATTATTCAAGACTAACTAAAGAATTGTATCTACCTCATACATATCCAGATATACGAACAATTCTTCTATTCTCATAGTCTTTTGACCTTATGATTATTTACTGTTGACAATTATAATAATTAAACTATAAATGCTATAACTCTTGTTAAACCAGAAATCACTTCATTAATATGAAAAGATTGTCAAAAACTTATTACACTCTTGCTATCGAGCATAATCCTATCAAAGCCACCATATATTGGACAACATACAAAACCAATATCGATGGTAGATTAGAAATTCCTCAAGAGTGCATACACATCCCATGTACCCCGCTCTTTTGAAGTCTATGTCTATCCATATGCCTAGGCCTACCAACACACATGCCAACTCCCTATCCAAGGCACTCATGCCTCTAGGGAGCCTCCTATGCATGAATATCCGACTCCTTGCTCGGTTATCTGGACCTCACATCCTAACCAAGACTTCCTTGCTTGACTATCCGGACTCCTCGTCCTAGTCAAGACTTCATGCCT
Source organism: Acer saccharum (assembly GCA_030490815.1). Lineage (NCBI taxonomy): Eukaryota > Viridiplantae > Streptophyta > Magnoliopsida > Sapindales > Sapindaceae > Acer > Acer saccharum. The sequence continues at coordinate 29,123,119 of CM059869.1, forward strand.
TTTACAAGGACTTCCTAGTGTGATCATGTGAATGCGAATGATGCAAACAATCAATTCAACATAGAACATGTGATCAATTCATTCCATGGAACAACTAGACCTAAACAAGTGATAACACAAGTAATAAAAGTCTAGATGCAATACTTGAATAAAAACGTAGAGCATGTGAAAACAACTAACACATAAAACTCATAGTTTCATTCACACAAATAACACTTGAACAATTCATATACATGAAGCACAAATTCAAGATGTTATAAACATACACAAAAATGCTAGAATCACTAAATGTGTTCAATCAATATTCTAGCCAACAATTAGAGCAAGGATATATTGAATAATCAATTAAAATCCTATTTGTCTCTAAATACACATACAAGAGCATTAATCCTATATTTTATCAATCAAAGGATCAAAACACATTTCAAGGATTATTGATCATAAAATTATTCAATCAAGTCACAAACAATCCTAGATATCAATCTAATCACAATACAATTCTTAAACATGATACAATTCTTAAACATGTGAAAAACCTAGAATCAAAGAAACTAGTTCACATATGTCTCTAATTTAACTTTTGATTTGGATTGATTGTGAAGCTATCTTCCTCAATAGCATTCACCATACATACAAGTACATAAAGAAGAAGAAACCCCAAGGTAATTGAAGGTTATAAAAGAAGAAATCTCAAAGATATGAACACTACCTTGGATTCTCGAGCTAGTTTGGTTTTCTGTATGCAACCACCAGAAAAGTCAATCAAACAGTTGCCAAATCACATAGAAAAGGTAGAGGACTTGATTACGAATAATCTTCAACTTGAATCACTCAATTCCGAGTTGGTATGAGAAAGTTATGGTGTTTGGAAGATGAGAAAAATTGGAGAGAAAATTGTAGCAAGATTAAACTTTTTTCTTCTTGAAAATGAATTGGAGGGAATTGGGAATATTTAAAAGGAAGAGAGAGAGGGAAGAATTTCGGCCAACCAAAAGTTACCACATCAGCTCCTGGCTGTGTAGGGCACGTGTACCACATGGGACCAAAGGACTGGTTTGGCTGTATGGCCCACGGCCTCCACACGTGGCCAAGCAAGCTTGGCCGTTGGCCTCGCTTGCTTCTCCCACGCACCGCTAGCGTTCTTCGGTCGTATTTAGGCCTCCGAACTCTGATTTCAAATCCGTCTTCTGATTACAAATCGTGACTCTCTCATGCACAACAAGGACTATGAAACTTTGACAATAAGTTGAGAAATCATCTCGGAATACGACGACGAAAACAACTCCACGTTAAACGTGGCTTGTGAAAAAAAAAAAAAAAGATGCTACGTAGGATAAATAGACGTTATGTTAATAATTGTGTCTCCAATACAGCCATGCATATTCAACCTCAAGCTGATCGTCCACTTTCAGACGGTCTATTGCACAGCTATTTTTTAGGTTGACTCAGCAGACATTTATATATTTTTGATAAGGAAATAAAATAAAAAATAAAACATGAAAAAAAGATGGACACGTCATTAAAAAAAAAAAAAAATTAGACGGAAGCATTGGAGACCTAATTTTGAGTTAATTGTCTATCAAGTCTATTTTTATGCCACATAGGAAGCAAGTCTCTTGACATTGTTGCCAACAATTATTGGTATGCAAGTCACTTTTACAATGAAGATGCTCTTAGTTAGCCACACGCTCTCTGTTTCACTTTCCTTTTCTTTGTTTGCGTGTATTGGTTCAAATTAGGTTACACTAGTCCCTTTATCAGTTTTATATGATATCTAGTTATATAAAATATATCTCTATATATTTTCCAAACTAGATCATTATCTCTTTCCAAATATATCTCTATATATTCAAAAAATAATTAGTATTTAAGTGTCCTAGGTAGAGTAGGATTCTAACTCCCATATAACCTTAGTCGACTTAAACTTAAATACTATACCTAACTAAGAATAAAATAATCTAATTATTTTATGTCTCAGTTATGATTTGAACTTGTAACCTCCATTTAATAATCAATTAATAATTCTTAATTATTAATTCATTAATTAAATAATCTAATTATTTACTTAATTTAATTACTAATACATTAATTAAATAATCTCATTATTCAATTAATCCCTGAATAAATACGTGTCACTTTCGTAACACAATTAATTGGACAATTCAATTAATTAACTGTGATCCTTGTTACCTTTAATCAATCGGGCTAGAAAGAGGACCTAATGGACCCACAGTTTTGAGCTCCAATAATACTTAGAAATAATTAATTAAACTCTTTAATTAATATTTCATGATTATTAACCTCGGAGTTATTCCACTAAAAACTCGAGACTGCACTCTCCCAAATTGTAGATGTATTACACAAACTGAAATTATTGTTGTCCATCGATATAGCTATTACATACGGTATGATCCTCCACAAGTAGTTCATAATTAAAGCTAGGTCATAAAGTCCGTTATACCCCTCTAATTATATCTTTTCCTTTAAGTACCATTGATTCTCTAATGAACAATAAATCTTAACTTCCTTACGGAAGAAAGAGAGCGCTCATATTGTTCAAGCCCAAAATCAACCCTTAAGGGAACTACTGTTTACTTCTCGCAAGAAGGAGTGGATTCCACTATTGTGTACAGACTTTCCTAGCCACAAGCCAAACCGCGATTCCAACATATGAAGTTATTGACCGGGAATGCAACTCTGATCTCACCCATGGTATATTAAAAACCATAATCTAACCTGAAGGAGTCGATATGACACTCAGGATTAAGATCACCCATATATAGCCATCATTTGTCGATATATATATGAATCTCATCTTGTAACAGATCTTGGTGAGAGATTCATATAAATCATGGCCCAGTCCTATATAATCACATCATACAAGATGCCCCCATTCTCATATCACCATATGAATAGTTTAGGATAAAGTCATCATACATTACGGAATGGACCGCATCTGTAGATTAGCCACAAATAAAGTACCCAACTTTATCTGCTATCTATGGACTCTTTAGATTGCTCATCTTAAACTGAATTCCTCTGTATATGACACTTATATACTCATTTAGAGATTACATTTGGCAATCTTAGATGTTAAGTACACATGATATAAATGTATGAGACAGATTTATAGAATGAATAAACTACTTCTTTTATTAATGTTTCATTCACATTTACAAATTACATGCTTTTGAGCATAAACCCCAACAGCATTATGATATCAGGGCTCTATAGGCCTTGTCATCAACGTTCCTCGGTACCGGGGAATCGAGGTGACCCCGATCTCGATCCCAATCCTGGTTCATACATGGTTACTATGGGTGTGCCAATCCAGATTCTTTCATGAGGTGGCCCTACGCTCCTTGTATGGTCCTTCTACTCCAAGCAGATTGGTAAGGAAAGAAAATCCTTCCTTTGACCCCTGCCTTTTTAGGCAGTTAACAAGAATATTTTACTTAGTGGTATTAAATCTATCTTCGACTTCAAGGGAGGTTTTGTTGAGCAAGCTAGGGGGAAGCATCAAAAACACAATGAGCTTTCTTTCTCTTTCTCTTTCCTTTCCTTGTATTTATTTTGTAATGAGTAGCTAAATCCTTTGTGTTGGGGATTTAATGTTTGTAGATATGTGAACACTTTTGTAATAACTCAATCATTCTATCTTTATATCCATTGAGTTTGCACTTATGCTTAAATTATCTTCATGGTGTATGTTGAGTATGAACTTTTACTAAGCATGACATTAGTGCATGAAAAGTAGATCTAGTTCATGGGGGAACAACCTTGTGTAGGTTCTACTTGAAGCTTTATAAGATGTTAATTAAGTTTTGACTAACCTAGTTCTAGATATTGGACAAATTGAGGGGCATTAGACACTTTTGACCTTTCCTCTTAAATATGGATTAACATTGATAGAAATTGGGTTATGAAATTGTTAGTAGCATTTTACATCATTATCTCCTCAACATATTCTTAGATCATTTGAATTTAGACATTTCTTTTAGATACCAATTTAGTACAATCTTTATTGAGTTACACTTAGGTTAATCACCAATAGAACACTACTTCCTCGCAGGAACGATACCCTTACTTTTGTCCGCTATACTCGACAACGATTCGTACACTTGCGAAGGGTCATTTAGACTCGCGCACTCCATTTCACCCTATATTCCATTTTCATTTAGACACAAACCATGCACGATAAACACTCGGAAAGTTTCGTAAAATCCAATTCGGAACTCGAAAACTTATAAATGAGTAATTGAAACATTCGAAACTCAATAAGGAACAATATGAGAACATATTCAAGTCCGATATCAATAAAACACAAAAAATAAAAAATAAACACAAGAACACACAAGTATACCATTTCCTAGAGATAGTCCTAGAACATGTAATTTTACAAAAGTTATCAAATTAAATCTAATGCATAGAATCGAGCTAAAAAAGATAGAAATGAGGGCTAAAATGTAACACAAAATTGGCTTGATTAGGGACAAGGGGGCTTACGACCTATAGCTTTTCAGCAACCTCCCAACATCATTTATTGCTCTCTAACACCACCAATGGATGGGTATTAAGTCAAAGAAGCCATTTAGGCACCACTTCCTAATAGGAAGACACCAAATTGCCACCAAAACGCCTCATCACCGCCACGTAAGACTCCACACGTGCCCTAATATGATGTGGCATATCCTACACCATTCAAGGAGTGTGTTTACTTGTGGGAACCATGAGCTCACGTGTGCCAAACACATGCCCTCCATATCACCTCCTAAGCTCACTATATAAGCGAGATACATAGTCTCACTTGGGGACCTTTTTTTTTTTTTTTGGGAGACTTGGGCTATATTCTCCACTATTTTAGAATGGTCTCCAGCATCTCTACCTCCATGAGGGACTATACACCTAGTGGGAGGTACCTCTCAAATGGGTAGCCCTTATGCTTGCCTCATTGATAAAAATGGATATGCTACTTGTCTCCTATGAACCCCCTTCATTGGTTTATTCCTACTTAGCTACATGTCTCCTAAGAACCCCCCTCCATTGGTTTATTTCTACTTGGCTACACTGAAACAATGTTACGGTGTGCCAATTATATCTAGGGGGTGAATATATTTTAATCCGGTAATTACCAAATTTTCGTAATTAGTCAATTTTACGAAAATAACCCCAATCTAGTCAATACAACAAATCAAGTGTGAAATTCCCTTAAGCAATATAGTGTATAATATACCTAGAGGGGGGTGAATATGTATAGGCCCAATTTCTTCCAAATTTGAATTTCTCAAATACAAGAATTGAATGCACACTTGATGTGTCTTAACAAATGAATTGTTATAGCCAACACATGCGAAAATCAATATACAAGTGATACAATCAATACATGATATGGAAGATAAAGAAATATAAAAACGAAAATTGACACAATTGTTTTTACGTGGTAAAACCTCAAAGAGCAAACATCCACGGGTTAATACCACAACCACCGACAAAGCAATTCACTATGATGAAAAGGACTTACACACTCAAGGCTATCAACACATGATATCCACCCTAAGCTATCAACTCCTAGTCTACCCTCGAGCCTAGTGAACCACTTACCCTACTCCTTATCCAAGGTGTGTCCTACACCTCTAGAAAGCAACTTCCTATCCAAGACTCTCAAGCCTCTAGGAAGATTTCGTGCTTAGCTATCCGGATCACAAAGATCCTAGTCAAGCTCCTTAGCTTAACCATCCGGAGTACTACACTTCTAGCTAAGTCTTTTGCTTGACTATCCGGACCACATGTCCTAGTCAAAGCACAAAGCTTCACTCACTTTGCAAGAGACTTCCACCTATTACAAGGCTTTGATCTAAGTGATGCAAATGATGCAAAACACAATCAAATAAATCAAAATGATCAATCAAGCTCTATGAACATGCTAAATGATAATCTAGAATATGCTTTCAACAAACAATCACAAATGTATTTAGAAATCAAGACATGTGAATCAATAAGAACAAGATTAGAATATTCAATATATCATTAAAAATAAAAAATAAAAACCTAGTTCTTAGAACATGAAATTAAACCTAGAAATCATCATTGTTGACGGTGAAATTTGGATTGCCACACACTCAACAATTATATCAATTTAATATAAAACGAGAAAATTAAGAACACATGCAAAAGACAGATTTTACGTGGAAAACCCTTGAATGGGAAAAACCACGGCGCCCCCTGAGGGCAGAAGAATAATACTAGGTTTTTGTTGCCTTGTTACACACTTAGATCTCTCTTACAATTGCTCTCTTCTCTCTCTAGATTTCCGAACCCTTTCCTTATGGGATAGATGGTTATATTTATACATGTTTAATTTAGGGTTTCCCCTTGTTTTTAGCCGTGTTGGTGGTAGATTTCCCTCTTTAATTCGCACTAGGATTCCTCCATTTGTCACAGGCTAGGATGTTTCTCTTATCTCTTTACGATTCCTTGTTGCCATGGGTCTTCTAAAGTTTAGGGCTAATTTCTGTGTTTCTACCAAGTCGGTTCGGGCCCAGTACGCTAATGCAGCGAATACCTTTACTTCTGGGTTTTATCCTTCGGTGACCGCGTTTCTACCTGTGGCGAGTATATATCTAGTTATGGCGACCATGCCTTTGACTATTGGTTTAAGGCAGCAATATTCTGGCTCGCCACATTTTCTCCCTTTGACCCGGTCAATGAGTGACGTAGGAACCTTCTCTTCTTTATCCAGTTGGCTCTTTTGGTGACGTGTCCGCTTGGCGAATTTATACATACAACAATACCCTCATAAATACTTCGAGCTAAGCGAACGATTTGCTCTTTTTACTTCATTTCCTCCTGCGAGTAGTGTTTATACCTATGCTTTAAAGATTTCGGCGCGTTTTGCAATTAATTACCTCTCTATTTTACCACGCGTTGCCTTGATTATTTGATTCTTCCGGTGCAAGCTTTTAATTTTAGCCACACAATTTCTGGCGCTTCCACTCACTTGACAGGTGATGGTACACACTGGCTGCTTGGTGATCCCCGAGATGCCACATGTCCATTACTTGGTGGTGACTATTGCGGCTGATTTACTGTGGCCGTCACTCACATTAATTGCGTTTTTTTTTTTTGATTTTTTCTTTTTGAATTTCAAAGTTCCCTCTTTTAAGGCCCGATCGTTTCTTCTTCCTCATTTCACTCTTCTTCATCGTTTTTCTCAGAGCAGATTAAAAAAGTTTGAACCTTCATTTTTATTTGCCTTATTTCTTCGAGTATTTACTACAGCCTTTTCCCTGTGCCTTCCATTGCGGGACGAATCACCGGACTAGACTGTTCCTGTCTCTCTACGTCCCCAACTTTCCTGCGTATCTTCGCGAATCTAAGATTTTCTGGTGAGTTCCCATGGATCCTTCCTTACGTTCTTCTCTTTTTAATCGGATGATGCAAGCCATGGAGCTTGGTGATAAAAGTACTGCAGACAAGATCGAATCTCTGATTCATAATTTTCGCCCGGATTCTCCGGTCCCAATTTCTGTTTATGTTCCATCTTCTGAGGATGATTTTATTCCTAACATCTGTCCTCCATCTTCCAACAGTGATTCTCCAACGATGCCGAGATCTTCTAATCCAGGCGGCAGTAAACGACGCGCCCCTAGGGCTTCTCGTGAATCCCTACTAGATGCGCAGACGACTGTTGATTCTGACATTGAAGACCATCAAAGGGATGCGCTGCATTTTTCGCTGGATCGTCCGTGTTCCTTTGACACGGAAGTTAACGTGGTCGGCGAGGATGAGCTTCGCAAATATAAGAGTAGTTTTGACATTCCAGACTCAGTGACTCTTATGTTACCCGGCGACCGGGCTGTGTGGAATCCTCCCGAAAATGTAGTCGCCATTTATGGAGCCATGCTCAGCTGTGGGGTAACCCTCCCTCTTCAGCCTTTTATCGCCAGATTTCTTGCAGAGGCTCAAATTGCACCGGCACAACTTGCTCCTAATAGCTACAGAATATTGATGTGCCTGTGTCTCATGTGGAAGCTGAAGGGTTATGGGCCCCCTACTCCTCGCGAGATCTGCCATTTTTACACGCTAAGGCAGGCGGGCAATGGTGGCATGTCTTTCCTTCTCTCTTCGCCCGTGGAGAACTGGATCCCTGAGGGTGTGGCGAACCCTGGCCAAGTAGAAGTCTCCAGCGATGAGAAGAAAAAGGGTTTCATCTGAGGCTTTCCCACTTCAAACAAGAGGTGGAAGAATAGTTGGTTTTTTATTGGTGGCGAGTGGGGCCGCGATGCGCCTGCCAGCAGTCGCCGTAACCTCTCGGCGAAGAAGGTTCCCAGGCACTTCACATCTCCTGAAGCCTGGTCGAAGGCAGCCCCTGTTTTACTAGATAGGGAGGTCTCTCACCTCGCCGTGGTAGCTGTCCTTCCTTTGCACTCAAGGGATAGATCCTTCCTCTTGGATGAGGAGAAAATGATCTCTCAGTAGATTTTCACTCGCCTACACGCTAGGCTTCCTCGTCGTAAGTCTTTATCAGCTTCTTCTTTTGTATCATTGTTTCGTTTTATTCTGTTAGTGACACTTGGTTTGCTTTTCTTGCAGTTTGCGATTTTGATACTGTTTGGATTTGCAAGCCCGAGCGGTGAAGAATTCCGAGGCTGCCAGCAAAAGGCACGCTGCTGGTTTGGCTAAGGAGGGAATTGCTAGCCCGGATGGCGATGATCACTCAGACGGCGAGGAAGCTGGTGATGTTTCTAGGGGAGGTGCTGAGTCGGGGCGACCCCCTATGCATGCAGAGGTTGCTGCGAATACTCCTGCTGCAACTATTGCTGCGACTATCCCTGCTGCGGCTACCCCCAGCCGTAAAGGTAAGGAAAAAGTAGGTGCTTCAGGGGGGGTTGGTGATGTTGATGGGGGGCGTGTCGAGTCGGGGCCATCCCCTGTTCGTCCGAAGGTTGCTGCGAGTACTCCTGCTGCTACTGCCACTACTCCTGCTGCGAGTACAGCTGTGACTTTCCCTGCTGCGACAGCCCCCAACCGTAAGGGAAAAGAGAAGGTGGGGGTTTCAGGGGTGGCTATTGAAATCCCTATTTTTGATGTGAATGTTCCTGAAACTCCCCCAGATCCTTCAAGCAACTTGACCCCCAGAACCGGTAGAGGCAAACGTTCGGCAGAGGGTACGCCTGACCACATTGCTCAACCTCTAAAACGAGCGTCAAGGGTCATGCAATACGTTGTTTCTTCAGATGAGGAGGTCGTTGAGGAGCCTGTGCTCGCCGAGGCTCCTTCTGCTGAAACGGCTGTCCTTGAGGCTTCTGTTGAGAGACCAGATTTGGCGGAGTCTCCCCTTCCGGAGGTGGTAAACCAATTTGGTGCTTCTACCATTCCCCAAACCAGTGCAACTCCTCCTCCGGTAGCCGCGGATGAGCCGGACACCTCTTTTGTTGGTCAGCCTAGGTCATCTGGTCGAAAAGAGCCAACTGATAAACCAGGGTCGTCGAGACAGGCTGGGGCTACTGCGTCTGGTTCCGGCGTCGCTCATGAAGCTCCTCCCATTGATCCGACCGAGGTTGGTGAGGGAGTCGAGTTTATCTCCCTCTCAGATTTTACAGCTGCTGAGATTTGTTCACACATAATGAACAACAATGTTTATGTTGGTGAGGGTTGGGAACAGATAAAGAAAGGATCCTGCAACAGAAAAATGGAATTTTTCTTTAATTGCCATTCTCTAGTGAGCCTCTCGCTATGCTTATGTATTTTTTGTTTACGTGTTTCCTGACTTCTATTTTTTCTTTTCAGATGTTGTTCGAGTTGGCCGACAACTACAGGCGAGGAAATTTTTTGTCAAGGGATGTGAAGCGCCTGCAGGAACGAGCCTCTACTTTGGCAGCTGAGAAGCTTTCTACTGAGGAAACCCATTCTCAGTAGCTTGCTCAGCTGAGAGAGTCTGCAGATGGTAATCTTTCAGCTCAACTGGCTGCTGAAGAGAAATTAAATACTGCTGAGAAGGAAATTCGTTTGCTGCGAGAGCAACTCTCCGCTAATCAAGAATCACTCGCAGCACGCTTTGAGGCTGAGCGACTAGCTGAGGAGGCAAAGGAGAAAGCCGAGCGTGAGGCTTTGGACTTGCGCAACCAGTTGTCCTCGCATGAAGTTATTTTGAATGATCTCAAAGCCGTGTTGGAGGTTGAAGCGGTTGATCGTTTCAAGAGATCCCCTGCCTATGATGCGCTTCTGCTGCGCGAGTTTGAAAAAGGCATGAGGCAGGCGAGAAAGTTTTTCGCCATGAAGGATCATTCAAATGAGAAAGCTCTGAGGCGTTTTGACAAGTCTCTTCAACAGCATATGGGCAGTGGTGTGGGCTTAATTAAAGAGCAGATAAAACGATGGAAAGCCCACTACCGTTATAACAGGACTGAAACTCATCCTATGCATCTAGAGATCCCCAGCAAGCGTGCCTTTAATACTTACTACTCAGGTCAGAAGGGCAGCTTTTCCGGTTCTGGTGCTGAGCCCGACTTGGGTCCTGTTGCTGAAAGGGATTATGAGCCTTTCATGCCAGAAGGGGATAAGGAAGTCACCTGGCCTTCTGAAGAGGAATTTGAAGATGAGGAAGACAGCAAGGGCCCTCCTGCAGCTAATTGAGTTTTGGGTTTTTTATACTGTAGGACTGTAAATTTCTATACCTGATGGAGGCATTTAAATTTTTATGTCTTCTTTTCTTTTGTACCTTCATTTGTAACCCTTCAATTGTAAATGACTTTAAAGTTATAAACTCTTTTATTTTTGTTCAGCTGCCTTTGCTGAGTTTTCGGCTTACTCGGTATTTTCACCAAGTTTTTAGCATATTTTATAGCTCTGTTCAGCTGCCATTGCTGAGTTTTTAGCTTTACTCAGTATTTTCACCAAGTTTTTAGCATATTTATAGCTCTATTCAGCTGCCATTACTGTATTTTGGCGTACTCAGTGTTTGTCAGGACGTATCCGACCATACACCAAGTTTTTAACATGTTTTGTTTTGTTCAGCTGGCTTTCTTGCTTCTAGGGATTCTATTTTCTCGTAATGGCGATCGCTGCTTTTTGTAACTTGGGATTTTGTTTCTCGCCAGTTATCGTTGCTGTGAGTATGAAACTCGTCTTTATGTGACGGCAGCAATATGCGATGGCGAATGCCCTTTGTGACTGGCGAGTGAAATCGTGATTTCTTAGTAATAAATTACTCTTTTATTGAATGTTTCCTGCAACTTTTGTTAACATAGCCATAAAGAAAATGCTAAAATGAAAACTGTTCTAAGACATAATAAAAAGGTTGAAAAAGTTCTAAACTTGACAACAAAGTTAAGGATAGTATATCTTCAAGTACTGCGCATTGCATGGGCGGGGTAGTTCGCCAAAACCCTCTCGAGTAATGCGATATGCCCCGTGGCCAGCTATTCCTGTAATTTGATAAGGCCCTTCCCATTTGTCTGCGAGTGATCCTGCAGCTTTGTCTCTTGTTCCCGGATTCACCCTTTTCAGCACTAAGTCGCCAAGCGAGAACCTTCTTTCACGCACATGTGAGTTGTAGTATCTGGCTACCCTCTGTTGGTACGCAGTATTCCTTATTTGTGCGCGCTCTCTTCTTTCTTCTAACTCATCCAAACCGCATTTTAGCATAACAATGTTGAGTTCTGGTTGGAAGAGTTGTACCCTTGGTGAGGAGAATGATGTTTCCACGGGAATGACAGCTTCAGCTCCATATGCCATGGAATATGGGGTCTCACCTGTTGAACCCCTCTCTGTGGTTCGATACGCCTAGAGCACCTGTGGTAATTTATCTGCCCAGCTGCCCTTTTTTGTTGCCAATTTAGCTTTCAGGTTGTGTTTTATGATCTTGTTTACTGCTTCAGTCTGGCCATTCGTCTGCGGATGTGCTGGGGAGGCGTAGTAGTTGTTGATGCCGTACTTATCACACAGCTCCCTGAATTTCCTGCCATCGAATTGGGTCCCATTGTCCGTGATGATGGTGTTTGGTATCCCGAATATGTACAAGATATTTTTCTTTACAAAGCTTATAGTGTTCGCTTCTGTTATATGTACCAATGGTTCGGCTTCTACCCATTTCGTAAAATAATCCACGGCTACTATAGCATGCTTTGCTCCTCCAGTTGCTGTTGGCATTGGGCCGATCAAATCAATTCCCCACATGGCGAACGGCCAAGGCGAGGTAATACTTTGCAAAAGTTCAGGTGGTTGACGAATGTTGTTGGCAATTTTTTGACACGCCTCACATCTCGCTGCCACTCTTTTGGCGTCGGTGAATAGTGTTGGCCAGTAAATGCCCTGCCTTAATGTTTTGTGGGCTAAGCTGACACCCCCAGCGTGGTTCCCACAGTTTCTACTATGTATGCTTCTCAGGATACCTTCTACTTCTTCAGGTCCGACACATCTCTGTAGTGCCCTTGAATACCCCCTTTTGTACAGTTCTCCATTGAGTACTGAATATCTTGTAGCTCTGTATTTCAACCGTTTTACCTCTAATGGGTCACTTGGGAGTACATCATTGACGAGATATTCTTTGATTTGTGTCATCCAGCTGTTCCTCTCGCCAAAGACTGCCCCCACTTCTTTTGATTTGACTATACTCAGCTGTAATATACGGATCATGGATATACTTTTGGGCCATATGTTGATTGTGGCAGATGCCAATTTGGCCAAGGCATCAGCCTGCTCGTTTTCTTCTCTGGGGACATGAGCAATTCTGTATTCTTTAAATCTTGCTAACAGTTCCTTTGCTAATTCCAGGTAGGTGATCATGCTTTCATCTCTCGCCTGGTATTCATTTAGCACCTGATTGACAACAACTTGAGAGTCGCTGAAGATTTCTACCTCATCTGCCCCTAGGACTGTGCAAACTTTTAAACCTGCTATGAGTGCCTCGTATTCAGCTTGATTGTTAGTAGCTTTGAAGTCAAAACGCAAGGCACATTCGACTGAATCTCTTTCCGGGGTTGACACTACTACCCCTGCCCCGCTGCCGTGCGTGTTTGACGAGCCGTCAACGCGGAGTTGCCATTTGAATATTTTCTTATTTTGCTCCACCATCATTCTCGCCACCTCTATGCTTGGTTCGGTGAACTCTGCTACAAAGTTTGCCACTGCTTGTGCTTTAATTGCTGTCCTGGGGAGATACTCTACATCGAATTCACTTAACTCGATCGCCCACTTCGTTAATCGACCGGATACTGCTGGTTTCTGCAGAATTAATTTCAGTGGGCAGTTGGTGTATATCCCGATTTTATGAGCCTGGAAATATGGCCTTAACTTTCTTGCTGCTGTTATTAGAGCGAGTGCCATTTTTTCGGCCGGCGAGTACCTTGTTTCGGCTGGTAACAGTGCTTTGCTGGTGTAGTATATTGGTTTCTGAATCCCCTCTTCTTGTCTTACTAACACGGAACTTGTGGCTACTTTAGAGACGGATAAGTACATATACAGTGTCTCTCCTGTTTCTGGTTTTGATAGCAGCGGTGCCCGCCCAAGGTAATCTTTCAAGGCCTGGAAAGCTTTTTCACAATCCTCATTCCACTCGATTCCCTTTCCTTTCTTTAGAGCTTTAAAAAATGGTAGGCATCGGTCTGTTGACTTAGCTATGAACCTGCTCAACGATGCTAGGCACCCCGTGAGTCTTTGGACGTCCTTCAAAGTTCTTGGCGAAACCATTTTTGCTAAGGCTTGGATTTTTTCAGGGTTCACCTCTATTCCTCTTTGATGTACTTGATATCCGAGAAACCTCCCAGACGGTACGCCGAATACATATTTTGCTGGATTCAACTTCATTCCATACTTGACCAGCACATCGAATGTTTCCCTCAGGTCTTCTGTATGTCTATCTGCTGTGATGCTTTTTGTCAGCATATCGTCAACGTAAACCTCCATATTTCTCCCTATTTGCCTGGCGAACATTTTGTTGACTAAGCGCTGGTAAGTTGCTCCAGCGTTCTTCAAACCGAATGGCATGACCGTGTAACAATACAACCCCTGGTCTATGGTGAACGCTGTCTTCTCCTCATCTGGCTTATGCATCTTTATCTCGTTATATCCTGAATACGCATCCATGAAGCTCAACGTCTCATGCCCGGCTGTTGCATCGACTAATTGGTCAATCCTTGGTAGCGGGAAGCTATCCTTGGGACAGGCTTTGTTTAGATCAGTGAAGTCGACGCACATCCTCCATTGGTTGTTCTTCTTTTTCACTAGAACTACATTCGCTACCCATTTTGGATACTTAACTTCTCTAATTGATCTTGCGGCGAGCAACTTTGACACCTCCTCTTTTATTGCTGCACTTCTTTCTAGGTTAAAGCTTCTCCTTTTTTGCACAACTGGTCTGCATTTTTCATTCACAGCCAGGTTATGTGAAATCACGCTTCTATCAATTCCCGGCATGTCTTCGTGGCACTAAGCGAAAATCTCCTTATACTCTCTCAACAAGTTTGTCACATATATCTTAACTCGTTCAGTCAGCCTTGCTCCGATCTTGACTGTTTTGTCCGGTTCTGCTTTGTTTAAAACAATCGACTCAGTTGGCTCTTCTTTTTCTCTGCTTGTTTTGTCCCTTGGGTCCAGTTCGAAGGTTTCTGGATTATCTTCCTGCACTTCCTTGTCTACTTCGAATATGCTCAAGGTTTCCATCCCTGCCTTATCTTTGAAGATTGATAGGTTAGCGCGGCGAGCCATCTCCTGTGACCCTTTCAATTCTCTGACACCAAATTCTGTAGGGAACTTTATTTTTAATGCATGGGTTGAAGTGACAGCTCGAGCTTTGTTAAGAAACGGTCGACCAAGCAATGCATTATATGGCCAATTATGGATGTCAACTACAACAAAGTCCAACAGGATCGTTCGCCGGCATGGTGCTATACCAAACCTTACTGGCAGCTTCACAGTTCCTAACGATCTAACTTCTGTGCCACCGAATCCTTTTAAGGGCACATGGAATGGCTCAAGATCTTTTCTGTCTAGCCGCAACTCATCATATACTCTGGCACTTAAAATATCGGCTGAACTCCCGTTGTCTATCATCACCCGAAGGACATCCCTATGGGCTATTCGAACTCCCACTACGATTGCATCATTAGACTTTGCATCAATTCCGTCTGAGTCTTCTGCTGTAAATGTTATGGGATCATGTCCTTCTCTCCCTTTCTTGGGGTTTCTTTGCACAGAATTGATCTCCATGCTTCTGCTTTCATACATCACTTCTCGGACTTCTAACATCCTTTCTCGATTGCTTCTCCCAGTATGAGGTCCGCCGAAAATGGTGTTTATAGTGGCGTTGGGGCTGTTTCTCCTTGGACTCTTCCTTTCCTGCACGTTTCCTTGGTGGTTGTCTTGGCGACCACCGTGCTTGTCCCATTTCAAAGCAAAGTCCTTCAGGTGCCCATCTCTGATCAAGCTTTCAATGTGATCGCGCAGCTGGAAACATTTCGAAGTTTCATGCCCATGGTCTTTGATTTAATCGTATCTCTCCTGGCATTTGTTGATTGCTGCCAAGGGTATTTAGCGAGTCTTTTGTCTTCTACCACAGAAAGTATCTCCTCCTGATCGCCAGTTAAAGGGGTGTAATGGTTGTACCTTCCTCGAAACCTACTAGCTCGAGTGTTTCCTCTGCTTTCCCTTGGATGTCCCTTTTGGCCCTTCTCATCTCTCTAGCGATCACGTGACTGCGTCTTTTTGTCATCCTTATAGTCCGATTTTGAGTCAGGCTTGTGTCCATGTACATAGCTACCCCCTTGCGCTACTTCTTCTTCTTCTGCCAATGCATAGTCGCCAGCTATTTCCATCATCTTCTCATAAGTTTTTGGTCTCTCCCTTCGTAGGTCAAAGGATAATTGCCCACTTTGTAACCCATTGGTGAATGCGGCGATCACAGCTACATCACTGGCATCTTCGATTTGAGCAACCTCCTTCCCAAATCTTGCTAGATACTTCCTGATCGACTCATTACGTTCCTGCTTCAAGTTGGATAGATGAGCGAGTGACTTTCTTCTCTGGACACTCCCCATGAATTACCTTATGAACGCTTTGCTGAGATTTGAGAAACTGCTTATACTTCCGGGTGGAAGTCTTCCAAACCACCTAGAGGCAAGGTCGCCGAATGTTTATGGGAAGGTGAGGCATAACAGCCCGTCATTGGATGAGTACTGGGCCATAATGTTACGGAATCGGCGAACATGCTCCTTCGGATCCCTGTTCTCCTTGTACTGCTCAATGGTTGGCATTCTAAATCTGTCTGGAAATTGGGTGCGAGCGATATTTTCAACGAATGGGCTATCTGACTCATCATCCGAAGATACGTTACGACCATACCTTCGTGCCATCACTGAAACTTTTCTCGACAGCTCTTGTAGGGTGACATCTCGCTGACCAGTTGGTTCTCCTGCCGGATCAAGTCTACTCTTGATTGTCATTCTCCCATGATTGCCTCTATCATCCAGGCTCCTTCGATCTTCTGTGCTCTCAGATCTTCTTCGTCGTGCTCTTTTGGATCGTAATTCCCTTCGTGAATGAGGACTCTTATCTTCAGACGAGATAGAACGGTGTCTCTGCCGGTTCCGTTGATATGTGTCACTAGAATTGACCCCATGTGTTCGTGCATGATCTCGCTCCTCCCTAGACTCTTCATTCATCACACCTTTTCCCTTCCTTTGTTTTCTCCCTTCGAAATTCTCAGGGTGGTCCTGTGGAGTCTCCTCAGTGGATTGTATTGCTTGAGCATTTGGGGTTGCAATGTGAACTTCCGATTGTATCCTTCCTTGCGGATGGACTCCATGAGTGGTTAACTCGTAAGGAGAAGAAACTCCCAACCCTATGGGAAGCGAAAGCCCTATTTTGCTAGCTTCACTGATCAAGTTTACCAACGCAGTCTGGAAGTGCTGCAGAACCCCGGGGTCAGCTACCCTAGTTCCTGGCGTTGCCGCCGATTATTCCCCGATCGCCACTGCCCTATCTCCTGTTGGTGCGGTGGGTTCAACAATTAGATCTCCGCTGGAGTTACCATCTCTGTCACTGTCGTTGTTCATATTTTTCAGTTCGCAAGGGTTCCTCGAAGTTTTTGTTCAAAGCCCCCCTCCTTCTAGCGCCAATTGTTGACGGTGAAATTTGGATTGCCACGCACTCAACAATTATATTAATTTAATATAAAACGAGAAAATTAAGAACACATGCAAAAGACAGATTTTACGTGGAAAACCCTTGAATGGGAAAAAACCACGGCGCCCCCTGAGGGCAGAAGAATAATACTAGGTTTTTGTTGCCTTGTTACACACTTAGATCTCTCTTACAATTGCTCTCTTCTCTCTCTAGATTTCCGAACCCCTTCCTTATGGGATAGATGGTTCTATTTATACATGTTTAATTTAGGGTTTCCCCTTGTTTTTAGCCGTGTTGGTGGTAGATTTCCCTCTTTGATTCGTACTAGGATTCCTCCCTTTGTCACAGGCTAGGATGTTTCTCTTATCTCTTTATGATTCCTTGTTGCCATGGGTCTTCTAAAGTTTAGGGCTGATTTCTGTGTTTCTGCCGAGTCGATTCGGGCCCAGTACGCTAATGCAGCGAATACCTTTACTTCTGGGTTTTATCCTTCGGCGACCGCGTTTCTACCTGTGGCGAGTATATATCTAGTTCTGGCGACCATGCCTTTGACTATTGGTTTAAGGCAGCAATATTCTGGCTCGCCACATTTTCTCCCTTTGACCCGGTCAATGAGTGACATAACAACCTTCTCTTCTTTATCCAGTTGGCTCTTTTGGTGATGTGTCCGCTTGGCGAATTTATACATACAACAATCATGAAGCACATCTTACAAATCATTTCTAGAATCAATTTCAAGTTAATCAAGTTTAGCTAAAATATGTTCAAATAAGATCACAAAGCTAAAACTCAAAAATCAATCGATCAAACAAACCTAGAGTATGAACTAACATCATTCTTAACATATTTCATCTATCAAATAAGAAGATTAAATGAGATGATCGAAAGAGAAAGTGAGAAGAAGATGTTTCACCTACAAATGATGAGACTCAGACTGAAATCTGATTGCTGAGAAAATTCACGAAATCATTTGACTCTGAAAATGCTTGGGGTTTGTTCCTCTTTTCAAGACTAACATTTTTGGCTTTTTGAATCACTCAATTTTGAGTTGAAATGAGAGAGTTATGATCAAAACAAGAAATCAAAAATTGGAAGAAATTTTATGCTTTCTCTTTTTTCTTCACTTATGTTTTGGAGGGAAGGATGAGAGTATTTAAAAGAAAGGAAGGAAGGAGATTAAGTGACCAACCAGAGGAGGACACATCACTCAACCCCATGAGAGACGCGTGAGCCTCACAGGGTAGAGGGATGTATAGGCCGTGAGGCTCACAACCTCCTTACAAGGTCCCTCCCAAATGGCTTTCGGCCATGGCTCGCCTCCTTTGCGCTCCTCACGTGTTCATCAGCCGTATTCGGGCATTCAAACTCCAAATTTGAATCCATCTTCAAATTACAAACTATGACTCCCTCACACACAAGGATGACTATGAAACTTTGTAAAAAGGTTGAGAATTCGACTTGGTACACGACGACGAAGACAACACAACATATGAGAACATAAAGTAGCGTAGCTTCCTAGTTTGGACTTGAAACCTAATAAATGAGTAACCGAAATGACCGTGACTTAATAAGGAATCATATGAGATCATCTTCAAGTCTAAAAACAATAAAACAAAAATAAATAAACACAAAGTCACACAAGTTTGCTATTTCCTAGAGACAGTCCTAGAACATACAACTCTACAATATTTGTCAATATGAAACAAATGCATGTGCATACTTCAATAAGTGTATAAATGTGTTATACCAAATGTAGCATAACGATGCAGGGACACACATGAATGAATTGTGTATGTGTGCGCTTACGCCTTACAAGAGGAAAAAGAATCTTGATACTTTAACATCCAAGAACGCGTTTTTCCTATTAAAGATGATATTTGCATGAGAAGTTGCTAATCACCTTTGAAGCTTCTTTTCTCCAAGAACCACCTAAGCAACTAACCATTACAAATAAGCAATGGAATCTGTAGGGAAAAATACCGTAGTACACGCAGCGGAAGCGAGACTAAAAATAGATTTAGTAGTTTTAAAATTTTTCCTTTTTATGAACCTTAACCCTTTAATTAATTAAGCATACATATAATCAACAAAAGAAGAATACCTTTTGTCACGTGATCCGATTGACTTTCGTCGATGGTAATCCGCAAGATCTTCAATCCTAGCACGAATGTGAATCACCTAGGAGCGTGGTCTCCCTTTTCTTTGAATTGCAAACTTGAGAATGGACAAACAAACTTTTTTTTTTTTTTTTTTAGTCACAAAACAATCAAAAGAAGACTAAGATTATTCCGGTCACTTTTGAGTTCTCAATCTAATGATCGAAACTTGCGTGAACCTAAATCGATGTTGTACACACAAGCTTATTGATGAACAAGCAATTAGTGTACCATCAAAGAATAATCTATTCACTCTTTTTTGTTTTAATAGAATAAAAATAATACTTTCTATGAATTGAGAAGAAGAAGAAAATTGTATCAATCAACTTTTTTTTTTGGCCGAATTCTATAAGTCTAAATATATAGGTGGCCGAATTTGCTTCCTCTTTTCTTTTAAGGTTGCCGAAAATCCTACTCTAATTTACACTAGGGTTGCCGCAAATCACAAGCCTAAAAGGGTTTGTGTTGCACCCTAATTTCCATCAAAGTTTAGACTTTAAACCCTAATCCAACTCATAGATATTTTATTCTTTTATTGACTAAATAAAAAGACTTCTTATTTGATTAAATAAATAAAATTAATTATTTATTTTCTTATCAAACAAGTCTTTTACTTTTAGTATACTACTACCAATAGTATAGCTTTAGGAAATATATTTCCTTATCAGAAAAAGATTTGTTTCTTAATTAAACAATTAATTAATAAATTAATTAATTCTTATTTAATAAAAACAATGAAACAAAATAATATACTAGGTTAATATTTACACCTTGCCGCCCCACTCATACAAATGGGCCATATATTATTTTCTTATTTCATTTAATTCATTGGACTTTAAATAAAAAGCCCATATGTGAACCAGACTCATTCTTACTAAAAGAAACGAGCCCACATGTCTTTCATTAATATATTAATACAATTGAGCAGCCCATTAAATAAATAATGTGCAAATTATATTCTTAATATATTAAATGCAATTCTAAATGGACCCATAAATTGGTCCGGTAGAATATATCAAGTGATCCATGCAAGTCCGTGTGGATTGAGGATCTTGGCGGGCTATCTAAATTTAAGCTTCAATAGACATAACCTAATCACAATCAACAAATGATTCACTTAGGTCCGATCCATTAATTTTAACTCATTCCACTAAAGAGCTAAAATTGAACTCTTAAATAAAGATAGAATAAGAAGATGTTCCTCATTCATACCCTAGACAATCATGTTGGAGATAGTGTATCCTCGTGATTAATATCAGTAATCGCCAAGAGTTCATAGACCGCCTATAACTCTCCAAGTTACCATATTTACTCATATGACCACGTTTTGAACTTGGATATTTTGACTTGTCTAGAAGCCATGTTTTCCATAGACACTATCGAAAACTCAATGTTGAGATTTAATATCCAATTACTTCAAAACATCCATATGATGATATTATACTCTTATTTAATAAATGGAGCCACGATGTCTATATCTATAAATGAAGTCCTCTATCGATTAACAAATGAATATCACCAAACTATCGAGGATAGACTATGCTATATAATCGTACTCATTGATAACTCAAATGATATCACTTGCAACCATAAGTCCATCATTTATCTCAAGATTAAGATAGACTCTCCGATTGTCTTGATAATGAAAAGACTATTATCTATTGACGGTTCTAGATAAAGCTTTTCATTGTGATCCAGTTCAATGCACTAGATTCTTTTGCTCGAAGACACTCTGATGATTTTAGACTCATCATATCTCATTTGATCCCACTCAAATGCTAGCAAAAGAATTCTACAACTTTAACAAGATAAAGGTGCCCAACCTTTAACTTAAGTTGTGAACATTATTCAAGACTAACTAAAGAATTGTGTCTACCTCATACATATCCAAATGTACGAACAATTCTTCTTTTCTCATAGTCTTTAGACCTTATAATTATTTACTTTGACAATTATTAAACTATAAATGCTATAAGATTTGTTAAACCAGAAATCACTTTATTAATATGAAAAAGATTGTTAATTACAATATTACACTCTTGCTATTGAGCATAATCCTAACAGAATCAAGCCAACAAAGATCTAGGATCTTACAAAGTGTAAAGTGCGAAATGTAAATAACACTTGATTTTTACGTGGAAACCTTCAACAATGAAAAACCACAGGTTGTTATGTGTGCCACACACAATCCTCAAATCCACTAATTGTAATGGTGTTTACAATCTAGGTTGACCACGTCAAACCCTACACGGTCAATAACCTACCACTACTACCCAGCAGGCCTTTAAAAGTGAACCTAGATCAATTTGCTTGCACACTAAGCCACCTTAGCCACAAGACTTAATTCTCACTAAAGAGACCAACAACTTAATGTGAATATGATAATATTCTAAATGCAAATAATGTTAGGTTACACTAAATGCTTATCTAGGATTAAAAAATGTCAATTAAATCAATCCTAGATATTAATTGCTATATGACATGGCATACAACATAGCTAACATAGATTAAGCAATCCTAGGTATAGCTATCAAAATACAACTCTCAAACAATCAACACAATAATCTCAATCTTGTAGATAGAATATGTTCTAAAAGCATACACGTGATAAATGAGATTACTTGTTAAGAAAGACACAAAATATGTAAGATATTAGTGACAAACTTACCAAGTAAAGTGTGTTGAGTAAACCCAAGCAAATATTGCACCTAGATGGTCATGGATGATGCTAGATGATGTTTGATGCACATTGATATGTGTTTGAGTAATCAAAGGTGAGTTCTTTTGTAAAATTTTCTCTTGGAAAAATATGGTAAGACAAAATATGCTTTGAACTCTCTCAAAAAATGACCTAAAGACAAAGTAGCTAGCATATATATAGGGAGTCAAAATAATGCTACGACGTTTTGATAAAAAATAAAAAAAATTGTCTTGGCCGCTGTTCACCCGCTCTACGTAGGCGGGTGTATAGCGGTTCGCCTGGGAAATGAAAAACATGTTCTTCATGAACTGCTGTTCATAAGGGCGACTCAAAGGCAATTGCTCTCGGGTTTGGAGAGCCGTTGTTCACTCGCTCTACAAACGCGGTTGAACAACGATACACCAGCGATAATAATATTGATCAGGTGCCCCATTCCCATTTTACATAGGGCAAATGTACAACGGGTAAGAGCAATTTTGCTCAACGCCTTTCATGGGCGCTGTACGTAGGGCTACCCAACAGCGGGTGTACAACGCCCTTACTTATATAATGCATCTTAATGCCTACAGTGACATGGCATTTAACAAACAAGATGCAAACATTTAAACATGCATGAAGAGGATATAAGAACATGAATGTACATACATAATAACACACAACATACAAGAAGTATAGAAATGCATGAGTTGTGTGTGTGTACAACTAGATCTCTTCAATGCAATTAAGCACAAGTGTTTTGTACTTTTACCTTTGAGTGCTTATCATCTTGAGGTCTTTAGAAGGCCTTTGTTGAGCTTGATCACCAATAATTATAAGCCTAAGCTACTCTTACATCACAAACCCCAAATGTGGTTTGTCATTGAAATAAGTCAATCAAACTTGAGGAACTTACATACACGTCTCCTAAAAACCCCATCCATCTATTTATGATACTTGGCTACTATTGTAAGCTCTCCGAAGCACTTGTGTTGTACTATCTGGTTACTTGTGTATGCTCCCGGAGCATCTCTCATTTGAATATATAAAGAACTACTATTTTCCAATTTATCTCCTATATTATTCATGTATGGGAGCTAGGCTCTGACCCTACTGGTCCTAGCTTTTTTATCCAACTATTTGTATGTCAAACTACATATTAAAATGAGACAAGCCCTCTAGATCAGATAAAGAGAAGCTAGAGAAAAATCGAGGACCCGCAGAGCCTTGCTTGCCTTTCTACGGGGACGAGCAGCCTTCTTGGGGATATAGCATCAAAACTAGAGGAGCAAGCCCAAATCCATACCAAAAACCAGAGAAGCCCCGCTGGACCTACCAGAGGACCTGCCTAACCCAACTAGTCTTGCCGAGGGGAGTCGATACCTTTTTTTAGGGATTCGACACCAGGACTAGATGAGCCTGGTCAAATACACCCCATATATCCATGAAGCGCCACAAAACCAGCTAAAAGAGACGACATGGGCTCCGGGCCCAACCAAAAGGATCGAAGCATGAAAAGTCACCAACCTAGTGGTCCCATCCTTTGCGATCACTTCCATATCATGAAGAGCACATACTCCTCCTCCTAGCATGCAACTTATATTAGGGAATTATAGAGGAGACCTAGAGAGGAGATCATAGATCGGGTACCTTGAACCGAGGACCAGGATCCAAGGACCAGGGATCAGGGACCAAAGAAACTAGACTAGTATTAGAACCTCAAGCACTATCTCCTCTTTTTACCCTCGAGACCCCACCAGTAGGGGTGGGCATAAAAACCAGAAATGAACCGAACCAAAAAGTGCAATTCAATTTGGTTCATCAATCGTTTTCGGTTGAAACCGGTTTAAATTTATAAAACATAATTAGTTTCGGTTTTAAACTGGTTTTGGTTTTTGAAAACCAGTTTGATCCGAAAACCGAATATATAAAAATAAAAAAAAAAAAATAAAAAAAACCTATTCTCTCCACTTTCTATTTTCTAATCTCTCTCTAGACTCTTAGCCAGTTTCCCTATTCTCTCTCCCCTTACAAACGCTTTCCCTTTTTCTTTTACCAACTGAAACCACTCTTTGTCACAAAGTCTTCGATCTTTTTTGTCTACTCAACATCTTCCTTTTCCTTTCTCGCTCCAACCAGCCTAGGTTAGGTTTTCATTTTTATTTTATTTTTTCAGTTTTGGGTCTTTGTTATTTTGAATTTTTTATTCTACAAAAATTAATTAAAAAACCATTTTGAGTAGGATCTGTTCGCATAGAGGTGTTTTTGTTTACAAGAGTTTTGTACGGAAATTCTAGATGGAAATAGAGAGAACTGTTGGGGTTTTTGCCCTAAAACTTGTAATTTGTAAATGTGAATTGAAGATAAATAAAAGTAGTTTATTCATTCAAATTGTTTCAAACATTTATATATAACATGTGTACTTAACATCCAAGATTGTCAGATGTATTTTCAAACTAAGTATATGAATGTCATATACAGATGGATTCAGTTTGAAACTAGTAATCTAAAGAGTCCGTAGATAGCAAATAAAGTTAGGTACTTTATTTGTGGTTAATCTACAACTGTGATCCATTCCGTAATGTACGGTGATCTTATTCTGGATCATTCATATGGTGATATGAGAATGGAGGCACCTTGTATGATGTGATCATATAGGACTGGGCCAGGATATATATGAATCTCTCAATAAGATCCGTTACATGATGAGATTCATATATATCGACAAAAGATGGCTATATATGAGTGATTGTAAGGTTGATAGTTAGTGTTGGCATTAATTCCATATCAAAACGTGTTTCTCTTATAATGTTTAGTAGTTAGTAATTGAAGAATTAAGAAGACGAAGGTCGTCTCAACCACAATTCATTCAAGAAGCCGGCTTTTAAGAGATTCGTGCATTATTGGTCGACAAAGGTATTAAAGGACCTCTTATCTCTTACAAGGCTAGGCACACACTCACACATAGCATTCTTGTGTGTTCTTTCATGATTTAATTTCATTTACATATCACTTTCACACACTTGGAAAAATATGCTCATGCATTCATATTATGTTGATAAACTTTGTGTTTTGCATTTTCTAGGACTATGTCCGGAAACTAGCATATGTGTGTGTCTTTGTGTTTGTATGTTTCCATATTTTTGTATTTGGACTTGAACATGCTCTATTATGATTCTTTATTGAGTTCTGGTCATTTCGGTTACTCATTCATGTAGTTTCGAGTCCAAACGATGTAGCTACGCTACTTTTCGTTCTCATTCGTTGAGTTGACTTCATCGACGTTTTCTGAGATGATTTCTCAACCGTTTTTCAAAGTTGTGTAGTAGTCGTCATCGTGCGTAAGAGAGTCACAGTTCATAATCCAGAAACTGATTCAAAATCGAAGTTCAGATGCCCAAGATACGGGCTGAAGAACCGAGGGAGCGCACGAGAGGACAGCCCAAGCCGTGAGGCCACTTGGGCTGGCCGTTGGTGAGGCCGTGGGCCCCACGGCCTGGAGAGGCCTCTGCCCCCGTGTGGGCCACGCGCCCCCCACGGCCAGGGGGTGACGTGGCCTCACACCATTGGTTGGCTTGGCCTTCTCTCTCCTCCTATTTCTTCCCTCTCTCTCTCCATTTGAAAAATTAAGAAGAAAAGTTGTGTTTTTCCCGTCAGAATTCTCTCTCAATTTTTCCCAACTTCCAAACACCATATCTTCCTCATTCGGAGTTGGATTTGAGTGATTCAAGTTGGAGAGTGTTCGTATTTGAGTCCTCTATCATACTCAAGTGGTTTGGTGGCTGTTTGATCGTGATTTCTGGTGGTTCAACACTGATTTCCAAACCAGCTGCAGAATCCGAGGTAATGGACTTAACTTTGGGATTTCTTTCTTTTTGACCTTCCATTTGCTTGGGGTTTCTTCTTCTATATCTATGTTTATGTTTGGTAAAAGCTATTGAGAAAGATAGCTTGATTATCATTCTAATTGAAAGTCAATTTGTTGACTAATGTTGACTAGATTCTATGATTCTAGGTTTTACATATGTTTGTGAGTTGTATTGTGATTAGAATGGCATCTTAGGTTGTTTGGAACTTAATTGAATTAATTTTGTGTTAAATGACCTTAAGATTTGATTTGATCCTTTGATTGAAGAAATCTAGGATTTGTGTATTTGTTTGTGATTTAGAGAATCTAGGTTTTGATTGATGAAAATCTCAAATCCTTGCTCTATATTTTTGACTAGAATATTGATTGATTTTAATCTCATATATCTAGCATTTAATTGTATATTGATAGCATCTTGAATTTGTACTTCATGAATATATTTTGATTCAAGTGCTGTGTATGTGAATGAGACCTTGAGCTTATGTGTTTGGTGTTTCACATGCTTAGGTTTTTATTCGTGTATTTTGCATCTAGACTTGATTGCTTGTGATATCACATGTTTAGGTCTATTTGTGCCATAGAATGTATTGATCATATGTTCTATGTTGTATTGATTGTTTGCATCATTTGCATTCACATGATCACACTAGGAAGTCCTTGTAAAAGGCATGAAGTCTTGGTTAGAGTCGGGGTGACTCGGATAGCCAAGCAAGAAGTCTTGCCTAGAGTCGGGATGACTCGGATAGGTAAGCAAGGAGTCATGGCTAGAGTCAGGAGGACTCGGATAGTCATGCATTGGAGGCTCCCTAGAAGCAAGAGTGCCTTGGATAGGGAGTTGGCTATTGTATTGGTAGGCCTAGGCGTATGGTTAGACATAGACTCCGATAGAGCGGGGTACACGGGAGGTGTATGCACTCTTGAGGAATTTCTAATCTACCATTGATGTTGGTTGTGTGTGGTGTCCAATATATGGTGGTTTCGCATCATTGAGGGATTTCACACTTTCCAATAGGGTTGGGTAGGCTTAGACTTCACTAGGTTGGGTGAGCTAAAGATTGGTCACTTTGTGAATGTTCTATGTTTACTTTCCAATAATATAGTACCCAATGGTTGTAGTTCAACCCGTGGATGTTTCCTCCTTAGAGGTTTTACCACGTTAAAAAAATCTCTTGTGTTAATTCTTCCTATCTCTTTCTTTTTTATTTTAATTGTATATTTTATTATCTTGATTCATAATATTCATATGTGGTGTATTGTGAAGCAAGACTTTGTATAGTGTGATTAATGAATTCATTCTATTAATCAATTTTGTATCTATGATTCTTTTATATATTGTAATTTTTGTATAGTGACATTTTGATCACTCTTGTAACTCATTGAACACTTATTGAAATACAAGCTTACTTTGTTATTGTGTTTATTTGTTCTTATACCTCACATAACTTGTTGATATACTTAGACTTTGATCTTATGATTGTATTATCGTATTGTCTATGTATGTCTTCCTTGGCTTATTGTGTTATGTGTAAGGCTACCTTGAGGGACAAACGAAAGTTTGTTCAAGGGTTTGAAAAAGGTGTAAAAACCTATTCAACCCCCTAGGTATGCTTTAAGCAATTTAACTTCGTTTGTATACTTTCAGTGATTTTAATCCTGAGTGTCTTATCGACCCTTTCAGGTTAGATCGTGTTTTTTGATATACAATGGGTGAGATCAGAGTTACATTCCCGGTCAATATGCTTCGTATGTTGGAATCACGGTTTTGGTTTGTGGCTGGGAAGGTTTGTACACAATAGAGAAATCCACTCCTTCTTGCGAGAAGTAGATAGTAGTTCCCTTAAGGGTTGATTCGGGGCTTGAACAATATGAGCGTTCTCCTAATTCCGTAAGGAATGGAGGATTTATTGTTTATTAGAGAATCAATGATACTTAAAGGAAAAGATATAATTAGAGGGGTATAACGAACTTTATGACCTTGCTCTAATTATGAACTACTTATATAGGATCATACCATATATAATAGCTATATCGATGGACATTGAATGTTATTGGTTTGTCTAAAAACATCTACAGTTGAGAGAGTACAACTTCGGGTTTTTAGTGGAATAACACCGACGTTAATAATCATGAAATATTAATTAAAGAGTTTAATTAATTATTTCTAAGGATTATTGGAGCTCAAAATACTATGGGTCCATTGGGTCCCCTTGCTAGCCCAATTGATTAAGGTAACAAGGGTCACGGTTAATTAATTGGATTGTCCAATTAATGTGTTACGAAAGTGACACGTGTCTATTTAGAGATTAATTGAATAATGAGATTATTTAATTAACGTATTAATAATTAAATTAATTAAATAATTAGATTATTTAATTAATGAGTTATTAATTAATTATTAAATGGAGGTTGCAGGTACAAATTATGACTGAGACATAAAATAATTAGATTATTTTATTCTTAGCTAAGTCTAGTGTTTAAGTTTAAGTCAACTAGGGTTATGTGGGAGTTAGAATCCTACTCTACCTAGGATACTTAAATACTAATTATCTTTTTGAATATATAAAGATATATTTGAAAAAGATAATGATCTAGTTTTTAAAATATATAAAGATATATTTATATAACTAGATAATATAGACTTAAATTAATTAATTGATAAAAAAGGTATCAGTGAATTTTATTTGAACCTAATTTGATTCACTTGAATCAAACTCAAGCAAAACAAAAAGAAAAGAGACAGCGGGAGTGCGGCCAACTAAGAAAAAAAAATAAAAAAGAAAGATTTTTTTTTTTTTTTTTTTTTTTTTTTTTTTTAACTTCTTGTTCTACACAAAAGGGTGGCCGAATTCTCCTGGAAACGAAACAAGGGTTGTTTTGTGTTATTTTCTTCTACCACCATTCAAGTTCCTAAGTACCATGACGTGCCCACACGCCGTTACTAATCCCGGGTGATAGCCAGGAAGATCTTGTGGTTCAAATCAAGAAGTAGATCGAAAAGAAGAAGGAGCCTACAAACGTTGGTATGAATTAGTTTCATCTCCTTCTTATTGTATTTTGATTATTTCTGTACAAATTGGTTAGTTTATGATTGCATTAAAAAAAAAATTAAAACCCTTCTGCTACGCAATCTGTAACCCTGGGTTCCTACAAAATGGTATCAGAGCCTTTTTTGTACAGTATAATCGAATTCGATTGCTCCTGATTGCATGTATGAATGTGTAGGCACTTTCTAATGATTGTATGATGTTTATAATTATTTATTTATTTATTATAAACATGGTTAGTCATTAATTATAAGGTACAATGGGTTTAGGGTTTTGTTTTATTGGTTGTAATATTTTTCAATGTAATATTAATCCCGGGATATAATTTTAATATTTTATTTTAATTATCTATTGTGTTTTCTTTGCTGTAAATTTTTTGTTATGTATTTTATTATAAAATATGTATGAAGAAATTAGTCGAAGAAGACGAAGAAGTTGGGCGTGTGTTGGACACTCAAGCGGCAGCGCATAGGCACAAGGCACGCATGCATGATTGTCATGCAACATGTTGTTGTTGTGTGCAAGTGTTGCACGTAAGCACAACACAGCTGTGCAAAAGGTGCAACGCACAATTGTGAAAAAAAAAAAAAAAAAAAAAAAAAAAAAAAAAATGTGAACAAGACACAAGGCACTGTTGCAAAGTGCAAGTGTTGCACGCATAAAAATATATAGGGAAAATATCATTTTCATCCCTATGGTTTACCCTATTATCCATTTTAATTCCCATCGTTCCAGTACTGGCTCATTTAGTCCTTCTGTGACTATTTCCGTTAAATTCAGGTCTTCTGACATGACCAAAGGGCAAAATGACAGTTTTGCCCTTCTAATAAATATTTAAAAAATTTAAAAATCAAATTAATAAATATAATTAAATTAAAAAATAAAAATTTAAAACAATTTAAAAATAAAATAAATAAATAAAAATATTAACAAAAAAATAATAAAAACAATTTAAAAAAATTAAAATGTTTTCCCGTAGAACGAGGAGGAGGCGGATGAGTGCGGCGGATCGTCGACGGAGGAGGTGGAGTCGCCGAAGTAGGTGGTCAGAGACGCGCGGAGGAGGTCAATCCGAAATCGTAAATGATGTGGTCGATTCTAAAGGACTGTGATAAAACTGGAAATGAGTGAGTCAAATGTCTTGATGAAACAGCTTGAATCTCTCTATGATTTCTTCTATTTCTTCATCACTTGATAATTTTGGTCCCCAAAAATGAGTCAACTTTCCATTGATCTGCTACAAACAATTTGCACACTAAGTTACTCAAATCCACCAGACCCAAACCCAGCAACCACCACAGTTAACAACCACCACCGTCCAGACCCAAACCCAACCACCCAAACCCTCATCTCTATCAAGAAACCCAGATTTGGGAAACCCACTAGACCCAAACCCAACAACCTCCACATTCACGCAGTTTTTGATCTCACCGTCGGATTCTGGACGTCACCATGAGCCTCCGGTTGAGAACTCCTGACTTAGCCACGCACAAGCATCATCGCCGCCTGAATTATGGACTTGGGAGATTCGATTTCTCTCTCTCATCACCACTCACCAGTTACTCATGACTTTGGGACTGGTGTGTCTATGGGTATAGAAAAAAAAATGTTGAATCTGCTGTTGGTATGGTGGCAATGATGGTGGAAGTTCTGGGTTTGGTGGTGTTGGATGGGTTTTGAGGGTTTAGGTTTGATGACTGGAGATGAATGATGGTGTGGTTGTAGGCAGATGATGTTGGTGATGGTCAATGATGATGGTTTTAGGGTTAGGGTTGTTAGGATTATGCTCAATAGCAAGAGTGTAATATTGTAATTGACAATCTTTTTCATATTAATAAAGTGATTTCTGGTTTAACAAATCTTATAGCATTTATAGTTTAATATTATATTGTCAAAGTAAATAATCATAAGGTCTAAAGACCATGAGAAAAGAAGAATTGTTCGTACATCTGGATATGTATGAGGAAGACACAATTCTTTAGTTAGTTTTGAATAATGTTCACAACTTAAGTTAAAGGTTGGGCACCTTTATCTTGTTAAAGTTGTAGAATTCTTTTGCTAGCATTTGAGTGGGATCAAATGAGATATGATGAGTCTAAAATCATCGGAGTGTCTTTAAGTAAAAGAATCTAGTGCACTGGGTGCATTGAATTGGATCACAATGAAAAGCTTTATCTAGAACCGTCAATAGATAATAGTCTTTTCATTATCAGGACAATCGGAGAGTCTATCTTAATCCTGAGATAAATGATGGACTTATGGTTGCAAGTGATATCATTTGAGTTATCAATGAGTACGATTATATAGCATAGTCTATCATCGATAGCTTGGTGATATTCATTTGTTAATCGATAGAGGACTTCATTTATAGATATGGACATTGTGGCTCCATTTATTAAATGAGAGTATAATATCATTATATGGATGTTTTGAGGTAATTGGATATTAAATCTCAACGTTGAGTTTTTGATGGTGACTATTGAAAACATGGCTTCTGGACAAGTCAAAATATCCAAGTCAAAATATCCAAGTTTAAAACGTGGTCATATGAGTAAATATGGTAACTTGGAGAGTTATAGGCGGTCTATGAACTCTTGGCGATTACTGATATTAATCACGAGGATACACTATCTCCAATATGATTGTCTAGGGTATGAATAAGGAACATCTTCTTATTCTATCTTTATTTAAGAGTTCAATTTTAGCTCTTTAGTGGAATGAGTTAAAATTAATGGATCGGACCTAAGTGAATCATTTGTTGATTGTGATTAGGTTATGTCTATTGAAGCTTAAATTTAGATAGCCCGCCAAGATCCCCAATCCACACGGACTTGCATGGATCACTTGATATATTCTACCGGACCAATTTATGGGTCCATCTAGAATTGCATTTAATATATTAAGAATATAATTTGCACATTATTCATTTAATGGGCTGATCAATTATATTAATATATTAATGAAAGGCATGTGGGCTTGTTTCTTTTAATAAGAATGGGTCTGGTTCACATGTGGGCTTTTTATTTAAAGTCCAATGGATTAAATAAAATAAGAAAATAATATTTGGCCCATATATATAATGTGGGGTGGCAAGGTTAAATTTTTAGTCAAAAATATTATTTTATTTTATTGTTTGATTAAATGAGAATTAATTAATTTATTAATTAATTATTTAATTAAGAAACAAAATCTTTTTCTGATCAGGAAATATATTTCCTAGAGTTATACTAAAGGTAAAAGACTTATTTGGTAAGAAAATAAATAATAAGTTTTATTTATTTAATCAAATAAGAAAGTCTTTTATTTAGTCAATAAAAAGAATAAAAACACTTATGAGTTGAATTAGGGTTAGGAGTCTAAAGTTGATGGGAATTAGGGTAAAGCACAAATCCTTTTTTGTAGGGGATTTTCGGCCAACCCTAATAGAATCATAAGGAGATTTCGGCAACCCTAATTAAATGAGAAGTAAAATTCGGCTGAACCCTATATTCCACCCTATATAATACATAATATAGGGTTCGGCCACCCCCTAGAGTTTACTGGATCAATTTCTTCTTCTTCTCATACTCATAGAAAAGTGTTTGATTATTCTGCCAAGACAAAAAAAAAAGAGAAGAGATTATTCTTTTGATAGTACACTAATTGCTTGTTCATCAATAAGCTTGTGTGTACAATATCGAATTAGGTTCATGCGAGTTTCGATCATTAGATTAAGAACTCAAAAGTGATCGGAATAATTTTTATAGTCTTTTTGGTTGTTTTGTGACTAACAATAAGAAAAAGAAAGTTTGTTTGTCCATTCTCAGGTACGCAATTCAAAGAAAAGGGAGACCACGGCTCCTAGGTGATTCACGTTCGTGCTAGGATTGAAAATCTTGTGGATTACCATCGACGTAAGTCAATCGGATCACGCGACAAAAGGTATTCTTCTTTTGTTGGTTTATATGTATGTTTAATTAATTTAAAGGGTTAAGGTTCATCAAAGGAAAAATTTTAAAACATACTAAATCTCTTTTTAGTCTCGCTTCCGCTGCGTTGACCGGTATTTTTCCCTACAAGGGTTCCATTCGATGATGATGATGAACTGGGATGAATTTTTTGTGTTTAGGGATATGAATTTTGATGAAGTCTGGATTCTGATGATGAATTGGGATGAATGTTTCGAATTTTTTTTTTTTTTTTTTTAATTTGGTGGAGATATTTTAATAGGTTTTAAGATGATTTATTTTTAATGGGGTGTGAGGGAGAGAGATTTTTTTTTTTTTTTTTTTTTAAGGAAGAGAAAGAGATTATACTTTTTTATATTTTAATTATTTTCATTTAATTTAATAATTATTTATTTTATTTTTAAATAGTTTTAAATTTTTATTATTTAATTTAATTATATTTTTTAATTTGGTTAAGTGATTAACGATCAATTTACCAATATACCCTCACTTGTATAACGGAACCTTAATTGAACCTGACGGTGAGGACCAAAAAAAGGATTAATAGTGAATGTTTGGACTTGCATGGCCAATATTGGAACGATGAGGACCAAAACGGATAATAGGGTAAACCATAGGGACAAAAACGATATTTTCCCAAATATATATATAAGGCAACATCTATGCAAGTAGCAATGTGCACAAATATGGTGCAACGCCTGCTACTGCACAAAGTTGTTGCGTGTTTGTGCAGCAACCACATGCACTGAATGGTTGCGACGCCATCCATGCACACGTTCGCAAGGGCAAGGGCTGTTTGTTCACAAGCGTGTTTGGGCCAAAAAAATTTTTTTTTTTTTTTTTTTGAAATCCTGGGCCTTCGAAAAGTGTTAAGAGTAACATTTGAGTTTTAGGGATTTAATCCATGAGATGGATCCATTAAAATAAATCAAGTTGGACTTGATTTTTGGGCCCGAAAGACACAGAAGATATTACAGATGGACTTGAAGATTTTTGGAATTACAAGAAGACCAAAGAATGCCTTGGATATTTTTTGTAATTAGAAATATTTTAAGTTAGATAAACCCATTGTACTCAGTCAACTCATGTATGCTTTTATTACGAGATGATTAAAACATTGTCATGCATATACATATCATTTAGATTAGGTGTGCCTACACATACATATGTTGATATGTCATACATGCATTATAGCCATCTATATTATGTGTTTTTTTTTTTGTTTTTTTTATTTGATTAAAATGGGTAATTCACATAATTGGCTATAAATTAATGGGATTAGTTTTTATGAGTAAAAACTTGGTAATTCTCATTAATCACTAATCTTTATATTAAAGAGTTTAATTACTTAGATTAGTAGGGTCCTTTATATATATTAGGATTAATTCGATTAAGCCCCTAATAATAATTGGACCTATTAATGTGTTTAGTTTTAATAGTTAAAACTTGGTAAATACACTTTTAATAATTCTAGTCTTAGTAAATAGTTTACATAGATTATAATTATCACTAATGAACTAGATTTTTAAGAGTTAAAAATTGAATTAGTTTATTAGTTATTGGAATAGGATTCTAATAATTTGTGATTAATGCACTTGATGCTTAGATTGAAATTAGCCGTTTAATCTAGGTGCATTAATATTAATAGAAAACCCTTATTATATAATAGTGAGTGGGAGAGGGATATATGACAATATATCCCGTGGTCTCCATCATTAGTTCAACACTGGAAGATTCGGGTGGGGTCTCGTGACGGCTTTGCTTTTGTCCTCCCTAAGGAGGGTTTCCAAAAGAATCAATACCAAGGTTGACTTCCTAACGGATAGGATTTCTGAGGGGATTTCGGGATTGACCGACCCTAAGGCGGCAATTCTCGAGTTAAGCTCATGAGATCTGAAATGATGGGTTACACTCACAAGGTTTTAATTAAATTGGTTAATTAAAAACTTGACTAAATAAACGATGGTTGAATGATATTGGAATAAGAGTTATTCTGGTATATCATTTTATTGAGAAGGTCTCGATCCAACATGCAAGAATTTGACCGACCCTAAGGCGGCACTCACTTGTGGCATGTTGGATTGTCATGGCATAGAAACATTGTTTTCTTAGGGTTATTCTTGTTCATTAAACATTTTCATGCATCATGTTTAATTTTATGCCAAACATTCACACATGTTTTGAATGTACGACTGAATGAATTCTTAATTTATGTTTTTTCAGCTATGTCATCTACACTATTATAAATCATAGCTAATGACAAATTAACTGGTGATAACTACACTAAATGGAAACATAACATAAATGCAATCTTAGTCACCAAGGACCTAAAATTTATGCTTACGGAGGAATGTCCTCCAACGCCTACTGCCAATGCCGCACGAAATGTTCGTGAGGCATATGAGAAATGGGTCTCCTCAAATGAGAAAGCCCGAACACATCTATTAGCAAGTATGACAGATGTGCTTGTCACTAAGCATGAAGCAATAAGTACTGCATTTGAAATAATGGAGTCATTGCAAGCCATGTTCAGGCAGCCCTCTGAGCAAAAGCGGCACAAAGCTGTTCGTTTCGTAATGTTTGCTCGGATGAAAGAGGGTGCATCTGTTCGAAAACATGTCCTGAACATGATGTCCTATTTCAACACGGCAGAGATCAATGGCGGGGCCATTGTTGAACCCAGTCAAGTAAGCATTATACTAACGACTCTACCAAAGAGTTTCGATCAGTTTAAGAGTAACTATGAGATGAACAAGTTTAGGTTCAGTCTCACTCAATTGCTCACTGAGCTCACTACTTTTGAGTCTTTGACTAAGGACAACAAAAGTAAGACCGATGAGACAAATGTTGCCGAACCATCTTTCTTTGGTAATAAGAAGAGGAAAAGGTCTGCTGGGAAGACTAAGAGTAAGCCCAAGGCAAGAAAAAGGGCACCTCCATCGACCACGGCAAAGGAAAGTGTTTCCATTGCAACAAGGTTGGACATTGGAAGAGGAATTGTCCTCAGTATCTAGAAGAGGTAGCCAAGAAGAAGAAGGTGAAAGGTAAATATGATTTACTTGTTCTTGAATCATGTATAGTGGAAGATGGAAGATGATTTTTCACCCTGGATACTTGATTCAAGGACCACTAACCATTTTTGTTCTTCTATGCAGTGGACTGATTCTTGGACACAGCTTGAGGAGGGAGCCTTCTCTATGCATGTTGGGTCAGGGGATGTCGTGTCAGCCCAAGCAGTGGGTATAGTTAGACTACATTTTGGAAGTTGTTTCATTGTTTTGGATAATGTATTTTTAATTCCTAGATTTACTCGAAATTTGATTTTAGTTTCAAAGTTGTTGGAACAATTATATTCTGTTTCTTTTAATAATAAGTCTATTATTATTACAAAGAATGGTTTGAATATATGTTCAGGGTTAAACGAAAACAACTTGTATGTTTTAAGGTTGTTAATACATATTACACCGCTCAACGTTGAATTGTTTAAAGTTGAAAAACCTAAAACAAAACGACAAAACATTTCTCCAGAAAACGAAACGTATCTATGACATCTAAGACTTGGCCATATCAACATTGACCGGATAGATAGACTAGTGAAAAACGGACCTTTAAGTGAGTTAAAGGTTGACACCTTACCTGTCTGCGAATCCTATTTAGAAGGTAAAATGACCAAGAGACCTTTTACTGGAAAAATGCTTAGAGCTAAAGAACCACTAGAGCTTATACATTCAGACATTTGTGGACTGATGAATGTTAAAGCAAGGGGTAGTTATGAGTATTATGTCACCTTTGTAGATGACTACTCGAGATATGGATATGTCTACCTAATGCAACGGAAGTCGGAAACTTTTGAAAAGTTCAAAGAATTCCGAGCTGAAGTTGAGAACCAATTAGGAAAGACTATCAAGTTTCTACGATCGGATCATGGAAGTGAGTACCTTAACCAAGAGTTTGAAGACTTTATGGTCGATTATGAGATAGTGTCCCAACTCACTGCTCTTGGTACACCACAACAAAATGGTGTCGCGAAGAGGAGAAATAGAACCTTAATGGAAATTGTGAGATCTATGATTAGTTTCTCATCATTACCAAATTCCTTTTGGGGATATGAGTTACAAACTGCGGCTTACATTTTGAACGTAGTCCCATCCAAATCTGTTCCTAAGACTCCCTTAGAGTTGTGGAATGGTCGTAAAGCTAGTTTGTGACATTTCTGCATATGTGGGTGTCCAGCACATGTGCTGAAGAGCAGAAGTGGAAAGCTAGACCCCAAGTTTGTGGTCTGCTTGTTTGTAGGATATTCCAAGGAGCTAAAGGTGGATACTTATATAGTCCTGAAGAGAACAAAGTATTTGTATCGACAAATGCAACATTTCTTGAGGATAACTATATTAGTGATCATAAACCTCGTAGCAAGATTGTATTAAATGAAATGGAGCCTGGTACGACTAGTGCTTAGTCAACAAGAGTTGTTGATCCATTAACATTTGATAGTCATATGATTCCTAGTCAGGATATACTACCACCTAGACGTAGTGGGAGGGTTGTGAGACAACCTGAACGCTATTTGGGTATAGGTGAGGGACAAGATGTCGTCTCTACTGATAGTGTAGATGATCTATTGACATTTAAGAATGCAATGAAAGATCTTGATAAAGAGGAATGGCTTAAAGCCATGAATCTCGAGATGGAGTCCATGTACTCTAACTCAGTCTGGGAACTTGTAGACTTACCGGATGGGGTAAAACCCATAGGGTGTAAGTGGATCTATAAGAGAAAGAGAGGAGTATATGGGAAGGTAGAGACCTTCAAGGCAAGGCTAGTGGCTAAGGGTTATACCTAGAAAGAGGGGTCGATTATGAAGAGACCTTCTTGTCAGTAACCATGTTTAAGTCTATTCAGATTCTTTTATCCATTACTGCCTATTTCGATTACGAAATTTGGCAAATGGACGATAAGACTGCATTCTTGAATGGCAATCTTGATGAGAGTATCTACATGATGTAACCAGAGGGATTCGTGTCTCCAGATCAAGAGCAAAAGGTTTGCAAGTTGCAAAGGTCCATTTATAGACTTAAGCAAGTATCTAGATCTTAGAACATAAGGTTTGATGATGTAATCAAAACTTATGGCTTCGAGCAAAACGTTGATAAGCTTTGTGTCTATAAGCGCATCATTGACAAGAAAGTAGTTTTCTTAGTTCTTTACGTAGATGATATCTTACTCATTGGGAATGATATAAGGGTATTATCGGAAGTAAAGGGCTAGCTGGCTAGTCAATTCAAAATGAAAGATTTGGGAGAGGCAAGTTATATTTTAGGGATCCAACTTATAAGGGATCGTAAGAACAAACTCATAGCATTGTCTTAGGCATCGTATATCGACAAGATTCTTGTGCAAATTTCGATGCAAAACTCCAAGAAAGGTAATTTACCTTCTGTTATAGGTAAAAATAGTCGTGATAAGACACGTCATCACCATGGAAGGCCAGGTCAGCAGAGGTCAAGATAAGTCAACCTATGGAGTATGAACCTTCACGATAACTTACTCGGAAAAGAGGATAAGTAGTCCGACCACAAACAAAGACGATCAGCATGAGCAGCAGATCGGATTCGGACACACTCGGGCACACTCGGACACACTCGGGCACACTCGGGCACACTCGGGCAAACTCACTCGGGAAACAATAAAACAGTCACCAACACTTGCAATCAGCAACCGGCAGGTCCACGATAAGCAACGATGTGGATTATAAGAGGTAAAAAAGGAAACAAGCAGTTCTCCCGTAAATAAAGGAGAAAGAGTTCCATTCAGAATTAAATACAGCCGAAAAAGGGAAGTACAATCTAAATAGGACTAGGAAACCGCTCGAG
The DNA here is from genome assembly GCA_030490815.1 of Acer saccharum. Classification (NCBI taxonomy): domain Eukaryota; kingdom Viridiplantae; phylum Streptophyta; class Magnoliopsida; order Sapindales; family Sapindaceae; genus Acer; species Acer saccharum. The sequence goes on from CM059869.1 coordinate 29,161,805, forward strand.
ACTTGGGGGCCACAACACTAAACCCTAGCAGTCATCTTAAAACCCTAGATACAACATGTATAAATACCCCTTTTATTCATAAAGCAGGGGCACGCAAAAAGTAGAACAGGAGATAGAGAGAATCGTATTGAAAAGCTTGTAATCATTCTTTGTCATTCTTCATCTTGTAATCGTGATTCATAGTGGATTTGGCTTTGTTGCTAGAGGCAACGATCCCGTGGATGTTTCTCCGATCTTTTGGAGTTTTACCACGTAAATCACCTGTTATTTCTTTACAATCTTTGACCATACTCAAATATAAATTGCAGTAATTCGAAAACGAATCGTTGACTTGGTGATCACCAAAAAATCACCGTCAACACCTTCCAATCATGGAGTTCACTTATCTAAGGAATAGTGTCCTAAGACACCTCAAGAAGTTAAGGATATGAGACGTGTTCCCTATGCGTCAACAGTTTGTAGTCTCATGTATGCTATGTTATGCACGAGACCGAACATCTGCTTCATAGTGGGAGTAGCCAACAGATACCAGTCCAACTCAGGATTGGATCATTGGGTTGCTGTCAAGACTATTCTCAAGTATCTTCAGAGAACAAGAAACTATATGTTGGTGTATTCTAGACAGGATTTGATCCCATTAGGATATACGGATTCTGATTTTCAGTCAGACATGGATTCTAGGAAATCCACATCTGGATCGATATTCACCTTTGGTGGTGGAGCCATTGTGTGAATGAGTGTTAAGCAGTCTTGTATTGTTGATTCCACCATGGAAGCCGAATATGTAGCTGCTTGTGAAGCTGCTAAAGAGGCTGTTTGGCTCCGTAAATTCTTGAGTGATCTGGAAGTTGTTCCAGATCTAGATAAGCCCATCACATTTTATTGTGATAACAGTGGTGTTGTGGTTAATTTCAAAGAACCAAGAAACCACAAGAGAGGTAAGCATACAGAGAGGAAATATCATCTCATCAAAGAGATAGTGCAGAGAGGAGATGTGACCGTGACCAAGGTAGCGTCACAGGACAATCATGCTGATCCAATTACGAATACCTTACCGGCTAAAGTGTTTACGGGTCATCTAGAGGGTCTAGGTTTACAAGACATGTCTCACATGTTTTAGTGCAAGTGGGAGATTGTTGGGGTTTTTTCCCTAAAGCTTGTAATTTGTAAATGTGAATTGAACATAAATAAAAGAAGTAGTTTATTCATTCAAATTGTCTCAAACATTTATATATAACATGTGTACTTAACATCCAAGATTGCCAGATGTATTTTCAAACTGAGTATATGAATGTTATATACAGATGGATTTAATTTGAAATGAGCAATCTAAAGAGTCCGTAGATAGCAAATAAAGCTGGGTACTTTATTTGTGGTTAATCTACAACTGTGGTCCATTCCGTAATGTACGGTGATCTTATCTTGGATCATTCATATGGTGATATGAGAATGGAGGCACCTCGTATGATGTCATCATATAGGACTGGGCCACGATATATATGAATCTCTCAATAAGATTCGTTACATGATGAGATTCATATATATCGACAAAAGATGGCTATATATGAGTGATTTTAATCCTGAGTGTCTTATCGACCCCTTCAGGTTAGATTGTGCTTTTTGATATACAATGGATGAGATCGAAGTTACATTCCTAGTCTATATGCTTCATATGTTGGAATCACGGTTTTGGCTTGTGGCTGGGAATGTTTGTACACAATAGAGGAATCCACTCATTCTTGCGAGAAGTTGATAGTAGTTCCTTTAATGGTTGATTCAGAGCTTGAACAATATGAGCGCTCTCCTAATTCCGTAAGGAATGTAGGATTTATTGTTCATTAGAGAATCAATGATACTTAAATGAAAAGATATAATTAGAGGGGTATAACGGATTTTATGGCATAGCTCTAATTATGAACTACTTATGGAGCATCATACCATATGTAATAGCTATCGATGGACATCGAATGTTATTGGTTTGTCTAAAAACATCTACAGTTAAGAGAGTACAGCTTCGAATTTTTAGTGGAATAACACTGAAGTTAATAATTATGAAATATTAATTAAAAAGTTTAATTAATTATTTCTAAGGATTATTAGAGCTCAAAATACTGTGGGTCCATTGGGTCCCCTTGCTAGCTTGCAGATTGATTAAGGTAACAGGGGTCATAGTTAATTAATTGGATTGTCCAATTAATTGTGTTACGAAAGTGACACGTGTCTATTCAGGGATTAATTGAATAATAAGATTATTTAATTAATGTATTAATAATTAAATTAATTAAATAATTAGATTATTTAATTAATGAGTTATTAATTAATTATTAAATGGAGGTTGAAGGTTCAAATCATGATTGAGACATAAAATAATTAGATTATTTTATTCTTAGCTTAGTCTAGTGTTTAAGTTTAAGTCAACTAGGGTTATGTGGGAGTTAGAATCCTACTCTACCAAGGATACTTAAATACTAATTATCTTTTTGAATAAGTAAAGATATATTTGAAAAAGTTAATGATCTAGTTTTTAAAATATATAAAGATATATTTATATAACTAAATAATATATACTTAAATTAATTAATTGATAAAAAAGGTATCAGTGAATTTTATATGAACCTAATTTGATTCACTTGAATTAAACTCACGCAAAACAAAAGGAAAAGAGACGGAGGGAGTGCGGCCAACTAAGAAAAAAAAAATAAAAAGAAAGAATTATTATTATTATTATTATTATTATTATTTTGTTTTTTTTGTTTTTTTTTTTTTGTTTTTTTGCTTTTGTTTTTGTTTTTTACACAAAAGGGTGGTCGAATTCTCCTGGAAACGAAACAAGGGTTGTTTGTGTTATTTTCTTCTACCTCCATTCAAGTTCCTGAGTACCGTGACGCGCCCACACGCCGTCACCAATTTTGGGTGATAGCCAAGTAGATCTTGTGGTTCAAATTAGGAAGCAGATCGAAAAGAAGAAGGACCCTACAAATGTTGGTATGAATTAGTTTCATCTCCTTCTTATTGTATTTTGATTATTACTGTACAAATGTGTTAGTTTATGATTGCATTAATTTTTTTTTTTTTAAATCTTTCCGCTACACGATCCATAACCCTAGGTTCCTACAAGAACACATTCAAACATCAAATACTTGTTTTACTTTTGACCGAGGGACAAAAGAAGACATTAAATAGCACTTTATTTCAGCTGTGATTGTTTGTATTATACATATAAAAAAAGAAGAGAACTCGTGCTCTTGTTTCTAATTTTATTTTTTATTTTCTCCACCTATCTCTCTACTCTTTATGTTTGTGTGTGTTAAAGAGAAGAAAAAGTTGTCATTTTTACTTGGAAGCACAACAAAACTGCCACTTTATCTAATACTAATCCAGAAAAATGTCATGAATCATGATTTTCTTCTGTTTTATGTGAAAAAAAAAAAATAAAGTTTTCAATTTCTGGATTTTTTTTTGTAATGAATATCGAAGTGGATGTTAGTTAGGTTTAATTTTGGGCTTTTGGATTTGGATTATAAAAATTCATGAAAATCAGTAGTCAAAGGCCTAAATAAGCATTCAACATAAAAAACAATTAAAATACCCATCAAGCCCATTAGGTCCAAAATCGAACCGTACCGAACCGATCAAAATCAGTTCAATTCAGTTCGGTTTGTATATCTTAATTGGTTTAAACTAGTTTCATTTTATCAAAACCGAAATATTTTCGGTTCAGTTCGGTTTTTTCCAAAACCAAACCTAACCGAACTTTGTCCACCCTTACTCGCCAGGGGGCACCCGTTCCTCCCGACTAACTATTGTGCGGAAAGTCTCCGCGACAATTTTCAGATGACACTATCCAATACCAAACAAAGTAGAGTACTAAATTTAATCAACTGTCCAACATTATCTAGAACAATCTTATGTAATATAGTCCAGTACTGTGCGGCGAGCCAGTGCCTTATATTCTCTAAAGGGCAGTTTGGTATGAAGTAATCAAAATAATCTGATTCCTGAGAAAGTTAAATGCAGTAATGTGTTTCTTGGGAAACATGTATATCTATGTTTGGTTGTGTATGAGAATAATGTATCAGATTCCTAAGAATATCATATAATTGTGTTTGATTGTACATGAGAATTTCTTTTTCTTTTGAATGTATTTTTAATTGTGAGGTAATAAAGAGGTTAAATTGAAAGGGTATTTTAATTGATCAGTTAAAAACTCAAAACAAATAAATAGAAAAAAAATTGACTCACTTATCAAAAAAGAAGAAGAAGAAGAAGAAGAAGAAGAAGAACATTAATCAAACATTTATATGTACAATTATTAGAAATTTAAAAATAATAATAATAAAAAAATAGATCACCCCATATCGTGACCTCCTTCTTGTTCACTGAACCTCTCAATTTTCTCTCTCTAAAAAAACTATTCTCTCTCTCATCTCTCTCTTCTTTGTCACCCGTTTTCTCTCATCTCTTGGTCGTCGATGAGGAGCGTCGATCTCCTCCGCTAGGCCATCTCATCTCTATCTTCTTTGTTTGGGTTCTAGCTTCATGAATCGGGATTTTGGTTCGATGATGATTAATCTAGATTTGGGTTCAATGATGATGATGGTTTGATTGGGTTTCATTTGGGTTTGAATCTGAATGAATGGATAATGATTAATCTGGATTTAAGTTTGGCTTGAATTGAATTTGATATGGTATTTTTTTTTTTCAATATTTAATCTGGGTTTGAATATGAATGAAACATGTTTTCTTAATCAATTATAAAATTAGGTTATAATTTATGTTTTTTTACAATTGAAGGTGGGTCCCACGATGAGAATCAGATGGAGGGTTGGGGTGGGTTTCACATTACCCCCATAGAGGATAAAGTGATTCCCATGATAATCACTTTCCTGGGAATCAAATAACTCAAACCTAGTAATAAGAATGTTATCGGATTCCTATTTCCACACAAACATTACTCCATACCAAACGACCCCGATTATATTGGAGTTGGGCCGAAGGTACCAAAAGCCCACACATCCACTTTTGCTCGCAGCAGTTATAGGTTCTGACTCACATAGTCACATGTAACGAAACGACATCGTATTAGATGCAGATCTGAGCTGTGTTGAGCAGATTCAAACATTTCGTATCTCAGAATCAGAATTCCTTGTAAATGAACGATTTGATGTCTGAAATCGCGTATTAAATGGTTTTGCAAGTAGTTTAGTAGAAGAAAAAAAAGATGCTGCGGTTGAGAGCATTTCGACCGAGTAACGATAAGATTGTGAAGATTCAATTGCATCCAACGCATCCATGGCTCGTCACTGCAGATGCATCGGATCATGTCTCTGTTTGGAATTGGGAACATCGACAGGTTTGCTTCGATATTCGATTTGTTGTTTTTCTTTTGTTTTAACTTATTTATATATGCAAATGTAAATCTCAGGTAATTTACGAGCTAAAAGCCGGTGGCATTGATCAGAGACGTTTAGTTGGCGCCAAGTTGGAGAAGCTCGCTGAAGGCGAATCAGGTTCCTTTTCACCGTATTTATCAGGCTTTAATCACAGATTTAGATTTGATTGTGAGACCATAAAAATGTATCTCCTCATGAAGCACACTAGGTTTTTAGTCGACTAATTTCATATATCGTATTTTATAAAGTAATTGATTGGTGGATCTAGATGCTTAGACAATTTTTTTGGTTGGTTGGCAGAACCTAAAGGGAAACCTACAGAAGCCATCCGCGGAGGGAGGTAAAATAAATTCCTGCAATTACCGTTCTCTTTTTCTATGGTTTATTTTTATTTTTTTATTTATTTTATTTTTATTTATAAATAGAAACCTGATCATATCTTGCTGTCATATGCTTCTTCAAGTGTTAAACAGGTGAGCTTTTACGACGACGATGTACGCTTTTGGCAACTTTGGCGAAACCGTGCTGCAGCTGCTGAGGCTCCAACAGCTGTGAACAATGTCACTTCAGGTTTTACTTCTCCTGCTCCATCAACTAAAGGGAGGCATTTCCTTGTCATTTGTTGTGAAAACAAAGCCATATTTTTGGACTTGGTTACAATGCGTGGTCGTGATGTGCCGAAGCAGGAGCTTGACAACAAATCACTTCTCTGGCAAGTTCTCATGCTCACTACTGTTATTTTGATGGTTGTTTATGCTTCATTAGCAAGAGAAGTTCAATTTGCTTACTAATTATGATTGTTGCTGTTTTCTTAAATTGAAGCTATTGAAAACACTTGCAGAACCCTCAATCTAGAGTAATTGGTCTGAATAACTATAGAATTTTATTGTTATGTTTGTATAAACCAAAAGAAAAAAATTAATGTCATTGCTAAACCATTGTTCCATGTACATTATCGTTGTTGAGATATATATTTCAATCGGGATCTAAGTTCTTTTAACTTACTATTGCTATTATAAATCTCTATGAGATTTTTTTCATAGGATGGTTGTAGTGACTCCTATAATTTCTATCAGCTATATTCTAATTTTCCACTTCCCATGTTTGCTGAAGTACCATTATAAATAATACATATTGAACCTTCTTTTATGGTAATTTCTTGCAGCATGGAGTTTCTTACTAGATCTGCTGCTGGGGATGTTCCCCTTGTTGCTTTTGGTGGATCTGATGGTGTCATCAGGGTTCTTTCAATGATAACATGGAAGGTTTGGGGTTTGTAAAGCTATTGCTTTGTCCTGTTCATTTGGCTGTCACTTGTCTGGTAATTTTTGTTTTCTTTGCAGCTTGTACGTAGATACACCGGTGGGCATAAGGGATCAATTTCTTGTTTGATGACTTTCATGGCTTCTTCTGGTGAGGTAGATATTTAGTTTTCTAAGTTTAATTTGTTTGGTTTCAGTTAGTAAGATTTATATCTAGGTTTTTATGTTCAATCAATGTGCTTGTGTTGACCAGAACACTTTTATGAAAATATCCTCCAATATGCTTGATTTCATTTTTCCTTCATGCCCAAGGGTCATTCTGTCTGCCTTTCCAATAGATTTTTTTACTCATTCAATTTTCAATGCCATGCATAATTAAATAAATAAGTTAGTGGATTTTAAGACGATGGCTTGATCTATACACTCTCATTCGGTCATTCCTAAAGGTTTTCCTATGATTATGAATTAAGGCTGTTATGTATTTGCAAAATAGCATGCAAATGTTCCCACAGTTCCAGTTTATATAAAGGTTTGCATTAATGTTATAGTACATTTAAAACGTTTGCATTTTCATTTTAGGGGGCTGTACTTGAAAGATGAAGTTTGTCCTTGTTAAGAACAAGATACAATATGAATGAATACATAATATGGTATATTAGTCAAAAGAAATTTCCCTAGAATACATCATACATTATTCATATAAAAAATTGTATGACATGCATGGAAAAAGAAGCTTAAAGGGAGCGCTTTACATCCTAACAATAACAGCATGTTTGGTGTGGGGAAATTTCAAAGAATGGGAAAGGAATAGAAAGCAAAGGGAGATAGTGAAGGACTGAAGGGTATCCCTTTTGGTGAAAGGAATTCATATAATAGAAAATATCCAGTATAGTTGCGTTACCTCTAGACCATGGAGAATCATTCTTCTAGAGGTGGGCAATATATAAGGAAAATATAAAAGTTCAGTTAATCGTTTCCATTTGAAAATATGTTGAAATGATGTCTATACATGTGAACAAACAAAATTTTCCCAAATAATCCTATTAATGTTTTCATACCAGTTTCTCTGGCCAGAAAAAAAAAAACCTTTGGCAGTCTTATCCATTTATGTAACCTACACTCTTTTTGTTATGTTTAAATATGATTGCAGGCACTTCTTGTTTCTGGAGGTAGTGATGGCTTACTTGTACTTTGGAGTGCCGACCATGGCCAAGATTCACGAGAACTAGTACCTAAGCTAAGTTTAAAGGTGATTACTCCTTAATTCTACTTGTTGTTTTTAAGTACTTAAATGTTTAATAACTGATAACACATCAATCACTTGCTGTGATTACTGATTATCAATTAGTGTTATATTTACTTAAAAACATGCAGGGCAGTGCTGTGATATTGGTATTGTTGATTTTAAACTCCTTTATTGATTGTGTTTTCTTGATAGATGATAAACTTATAGGATAATGATATGCAAATATGCTGAATAAAGTATGACCGATAAAGAAAACATGCCACACACACATGACAAGAATTTACCAACATTCAGCTAACTTTGTCTATGTCCTCATGTGATCTCTCTTGAGAAATCACTAGCGCTATGGAGAAAAACACTTGGTTACAAGAAACTTATTGAAACCCCTTAGCTAATTCCCCGAAACCTTGCTAGAACCTCGCTATCACTCTTGCTCTCTACCTCTTGTATGCTTGCTGTTTTTTTCTATGTGAAAAATAAATTCCCAGCAGCCCTATTTATAGGAATAGGACTTGGGTTACATTCCTTGCTAGAATAGGACTCCTAAATCCTCTTAAAATAAGAAAAGCTAAATTTGGGATTTTAAGAAAATCTAATTTCCTAATCCCAATTGGAAATTTTGTGCACACTTTATTTTCTTCTTATCCAAATAAGATTTCTTCATAAGCCTTGACTTGGGTTTTGATGAGACAAAAAACCCAACAGGTATTTGATACATAGTATGTCCAATGAGTGATAAAAAAAAAGGGATATATGTTTCATTGAAAAGGAAAATGAAAGAGGAAAATATCAAAATTGATTTTCTTGGGTTTTGATTTTTCAAAAAATGGATTTCTGTCTCTTTTCAATTTTCCCTTTAGTAATTGTTTATGCTTTAAATATACTGAGGTGCTCACTTTTGTACAATTGTGTGTTTTTCTCCCCTTAATCTTCCATCTCTTCTTTTATTCATGCCCATATACTATTTTAGCTCTGTGCCTGCGTATTGTGTTGGGTTCTGGTTCTAGAGCAGGTAACCTTGGGAAATGGTTTTGATATTCTGTTTATTGTGAAATAATAGGCACATGATGGTGGGGTTGTGGCTGTTGAACTTTCTAGAGTGATTGGGGGTGCTCCACAGCTTATTACAATCGGAGCTGATAAGACATTAGCTATATGGGATACCATCTCGTTCAAGGTGTTGTACTTATCTTGAGGAGTTCATGAATTTTTAAATTGGATTTTGTGTTGAAACTGTGGGCATGTTATATTTTACATTCATCTACTCTTTTTAATTTTATTTTTTATTCCCACAGGAGCTGCGACGAATTAAACCGGTTCCAAAACTTGCTTGCCACAGTGTGGCATCTTGGTGTCACCCTCGAGCTCCTAACCTTGATATTTTAACTTGTGTCAAAGATTCCCATATATGGTAAGTTTATTCTTGTTTCTCAGCATCATTCATTTCATAGTTCTTTTATCCAAAATTATTATGAATCTTAGTGCAGCGATTAATCTGACAATCCTTGCAGCTGTCAACAAAAAAGTTAAGTGATAAAATTTTACCACATGTTACCTTTTAATTAATTATTTATGTGGACATTATACATTTTGCAGGGCTATTGAACACCCCACTTATTCAGCCCTCACAAGGCCATTGTGTGAACTTTCCTCATTAATACCTCCTCAAGTACTTGCACCAAGCAAGAAACTAAGGGTACTTAATATTTTTAAAATTTTAATTAATGGTTTTTTTAAGTGTTATGATTTATTAATATTTCTAGCGTACAAAGTTTTTACCAGATTATTGTTGAGTTGTAGAAGGATAAATAATAGTTTTGAGTGATAGTTTCTTCCTACGACTTTCTCCCTACTGTCCCATATCATGTGGCCAACAAAAGCTCCATATGTTCAGAGTATGATGGTATAGCTTTTCATTTGGTGTTTTTTTTAATTTTTAATTTTTTTTTTAATATCAGAAACAACTATGTATTAACATAAATAGAAAATTCCAAAGGGGGGATTAGAAATCAACACAAAAACTCTACAAAATCCCCAAAAAATCCAAAAGTGTAATGGACAGAGTACACCCTTAATGACAACTCAGAAGAAAAAAACTAAACAAATATATGTGTACAAACTAATTAGGGCTCACATCAAGAACTCCAGAAAGCAAACCACCATCAAATTATAACAGCCTCCCAATTCTGCTGTTTGCTTTCCTTGATATTCAATAATTATCCACTTATTTACTTTTCTTATTAACAAATAATAATTTAAACCCTACTTGCATCAATTATTATATTAGAGAGAATCAAAAGTGACCTCCCAAAACATTAAACTTTCGTTTTTAACCACATACGAAAGTTTAATTGTTAATAATCATATTTTTGAGAAATTACATGAATACCTCATATAAAAACCATCCCCAAACTCGCTCTTTTTTCTCTCTCCTTTCCTCTTCTCTCTATCCCATCAAACCCTTTGCCGGACGGCTTCGCCTAGACATGTGCTGCCCGGTGAAGGTGCTGCCGGGCCCATGAGCCCCAGCGGTATGCTGCTTGGGCTATGCGAACTTCGCCTAGCTTCGTGAACCAGGAGAAGTCAACGGGGCTTCGTGAACCCGGCAAACTCGCCTGCAACCAAGCAACGCTGTGCCTGGGCAGCGCACACCTAGGCGTCGCCGCACCTAGATAGCGCACGCCCAGGTGTGGCAACATCGCTGCAGGGGCTTTCCCTCGCCGGCAGCGCTGTTCAATGAATAAAAAAAACCCTAAGTGACAAAGGGGAAATTATGTACAGTATAAAAGGTTAAAAACATGATTTTAGAGGGGCTGTTTCAGTAATTTTACCTTTGAATAAAATGTTGACATTTTAAGGTTTTTTTTTCAACATTTCAACTTTTGTTTGCAACATTTCAAGTTTTTTTCAATGATTTCATGTTTTTTTTTCTAGATTTCACGTTTGATGCAGCATTTCACGTTTTTTCTTTGGATTTCAAGTTTTTTTTTTAAATTTTTTGAAGAAGCTAAGTTGCAGGGGTATTTTTGTAATTTATGGATTTACACTGAATTTTTTTTTTTAAAATGTGGTTATTAACATTTAAACTTCCGTATGTGGTCAAAAACGAAATTTCCATGTTGTTTCGGTAATTGTACCGTATAAAAAGTTTAAAACATGATTTTAGAGGAGCTGTTTCAGTAATTTTACCTTTGAATAAAATGTTGACATTTTAAGTTTTTTTTTTTCAACATTTCAAGTTTTGTTTGCAATATTTCAAGTTTTTTTTCATTGATTTCATGTTTTTTCTCTAGATTTCACGTTTGATGCAACATTTCACGTTTTTTCTTCGGATTTCAATTTTTTGCAATTTTTTTTTTAAAAAGCTAAGTTGCAGGGGTATTTTTGTGATTTATGGATATACACTGAATTTTTTTTTTAAGAATGTGGTTATTAACAATTAAACTTTTGTATGTGGTTAAAAACGAAATTTCCATGTTGTTTGTGGTCATTTTTAGCAATTTCCACATTATATTATTATAAGTTTATAACTTATTTCGAATATTCTATTAAGGCAGAATTGTATCACTATAAGATTGAGCCTTTCAAAATATATTCTTGACCATGTTTCTTGCTCTCACGTTGTTGTCTAAACCTATTGTCTATCATCAAGAGATTGCTCCTATTAAGAAAAAAAGAAAATCCTATGAAAGGCATCAAGAGGTTGTATAGTTCTCTTCACAAAATTATCCTCTTTGTCTCCACAGATTCTTTCAGGAAGTGATGATTTTTCTTGCTAATCACAGGATTAGCCGTTCAGTAGTGATATTCGCTTCAACTTAAAAAAGCAAAAATTTAAACTATCTACTATGTGCTACAGTCAGCAAATTTCCAGTTGATATCATGCTTCATGCCTTTTATTTTTATTCTTTTGGATTAGAAATCTAATTTGTATTACTATAAAGATGTATATGGAATTAGTGAATTAGCTGTCTACTAAGCAGTAAAAATCATGCTCTGTAAATTTGTCTGACATTGTTTCTTGAGTGTTATATTACTCAGTCACATAAGTCCAGGCCTTTCACAACATGTAATGCCATTTTTTCCCTGTCTTCTAGAATGTCTTGACATCTATGTGTTCCTACTGCAGGTTTATTGTATGGTGGCACATCCTTTACAGCCTCACCTTGTTGCTACTGGAACAAATATTGGTGTTATTCTCAGTGAGTTTGATACCAGATCTCTTCCAGCTGTAGCACCCTTACCAACACCATCAGAAAGTCGGGAGCATTCAGCTGTCTACGTAATTGAAAGGGAGTTGAAACTACTAAACTTTCAGTTATCCAGTGCAGCAAATCCATCTCTTGGAAATAATGGCTCCTTATCTGAAACGGGAAGGCTCAAGGGGGACTCTTCTGAACCGTTGCATGTTAAGCAGATCAAAAAGCACATAAGCACACCTGTTCCACATGATTCATATTCAGTTCTTTCTGTAAGCAGTTCGGGAAAGTAAGTTACTTTTGAATTTTACTTTAACACTTAAACACTACAGATATTTGGTTTCTGGGTGTGTCAATTTCAATTTCTTTTGGATAAAAATCATTATTTAGTTTCTTTGTGGGCTTTTCAAAGGAATTTAAAGATACTACTCAATTTTTTATTTATCTAGATTGGAAGGCTGCTGTTTGTTAATTTTTGTTCTCACTTAATCTTGCTTATGTAGTCTGCTTTGGTATTCTTGGTGAACTTAACTTCTTTCATTTTTCATGAATATATATTTTTTCCTACAAAAATAATAATAATAATAAAATTATTCAATGCTTATTTTGGGGGATGATCTTGATGCGGACATGAAGTTGCAATGATGAGTTTCTTTCATTAATTTTACTGTGGACATCGGAGTCACATAGCAGAAGCGTGGTGGGTCTATAACCCACAGGTCCTTGGATCGAACTAGGTTTTGATACCATGTAACAGAGTACAAAAAGATCATATAGAAACTAAGATGGGAGGGAAGAAAGTTTGATGTATATGTTATTCAAGCATAGTACATGAATATATAGGGCTAGACATAGAGTAAAAAAGGAAATACTATCAATGCCCAATCAATCTACACTTTTTGACAGCCATAATTTCCTACACTAGTTTTTAACAATGTAGTTTAAGTCAAATATATATATATATATATATATATATATATATATTTTAACAATGTAGTAGATCCCACAAGGAAAAAGGACTTTTATTCCATTGGAAGCCTGTTTTAAATGTTGTACTCCATAATAGCAACTGAAACATAAATCTGTACTTTTTGTTGTATCGTTTGGTATTACAATTTTGTTTTATATTTTGAGGTGGTTATCTGCCTAATATAAAAGTTATTTTCTAATAGCACAATTTTGTTACAGGTATCTTGCAATTGTGTGGCCTGATATTCCCTACTTCTCTATCTACAAGGTTAGCGACTGGTCTATTGTTGATTCAGGCAGTGCACGGCTTCTGGCTTGGGATACATGTCAAGATAGATTTGCTATATTGGAATCAGCATTGGCTCCTAGAATTCCTGTAATTCCTAAAGGGGGTTCATCAAGAAAAGCGAAAGAAGCTGCTGCAGCTGCAGCCCAAGCAGCAGCTGCAGCTGCTACCGCTGCTTCCTCAGCCACTGTTCAAGCTCGTATCTTGTTGGACGATGGAACATCAAATATATTGATGAGGTCTATAGGTGGCTCCAGTGAACCGGTATTCCTTCTCTTTTCATTATTTGCTGTTTCTTAGTTTAAATGTATTTAATATCAATCCTTCTGGCATTTATTATGCTTGCAATTATCTGCCGTTTCATCATTTTATGCAATATTTTCCAATATTTTGGGCAATTCTATAAATCAAATATGAATTGACATTGATTTCTCTGAAAGGTTCTGCTGTTTTTAAAAATTTATAATATGCTCTTGTTTTTTCTGTTAATTAAAAAATCGACATGATAAACATCAAATATTTTCTATGCTAATTGTAGATTAAGACAATATTCTCACTCATTTTTATTTTTTTGGTTCTAGTATAGGATACAAATATAATGAAGGAATACAAATTATTACATGAAACAATTCTCCTAAACACCAAACAATTTGGAAGTTATCAATAGTAGGTTATAAGTTATGGGTCAACCATTACAAATAGAAACATAGGTGATACAATAACTATTTACAGAATATCTCATATAGATGTAGCTTTCCCTCTGCAGGAATTCTACTAGATTCTCCAACACTAATCACATGTATGCTTTTAGCACTTTCTATCTGATACTCTTTATTGTCTTAATCCATCTTAGGTTTAATTGTGTTGGTCATGGTCTAGCATGGAATGAGTCCTGGTTTAGGATTGACTGGTACAGTGGCCTCCTTCACAGGGCGATGCTGACTGATGACCACAATCCCAGTAAAACTAAGTGTTTGTTTCCTTTCTCACGCAAATTTTTTCTTGTAGGTTATCGGCTTGCATGGGGGAGCGCTACTTGGAGTGGCCTATCGAACATCTCGAAGGATTAGTCCTGTTGCCGCAACAGCTATTTCAACAGTTCAGTCTATGCCCCTCTCAGGATTTGGAAGTAGTGGCCTTTCTTCTTTTACAGCGTTTGACGATGGATTTTCTTCTCATAGATCTCCTGCTGAGGCAACACCTCAGAACTTTCAGCTTTACAGGTTAGGATGAAAGTAATTTGTTTAACTTGTCTATCATTAAGTTGCTAATGTAATGGTCAAGCATTGGGCTGAGGCTTTAGCCAAGTGACGTTCTTGGTTAATTTTGGTAATTTTAAATTTAAGGTATTGGGACATCAATGTTAGATGACTTAGGAATGCTGGATGTTTATCTTTGTGGTGTATGCTCCCTAGTTCCTATCTCTTTCTTCCATTTATTTCTCAGAAAAAAAACAAGGAAAAATAAATCTTAACAATTAGGAATGTATGAGAAAGGAAGCTATTTTAACTATTTTTATTTCAAGGTTCTAATAGGCGCCGCCTAGGCAGTGCTGCTAATAAAGGAATATATATATATATATTTTCTGTTCTTTTCCTAAATAAAACGACACTGTTTTGAAGCGGCAGTGTTTTAAAAATTTACCGCTTAGGTAGAGTCAACGACTTTGACTCTCTGCATAGGCCGCCTAGAAAGGTTGATTTGGTCCAAATCGCAACGGCCATGGCCACCTAGCGCCTAGACAGCCGCCTAGGCCGCTTTTTCGAACACTGTTTTATTTTTGATGTCTTGATCTTTTTTGGTTGTTAAATGTTGTCAAGTTGCTGTCTTCTACCCATACTGTAGTTTACCTGGTTACTGTGGGTTTGATTGTCTCTTAAGCCTTATATTTCCATATTTTTGAACGTCAATGTTTTTGGTCAAATTTAATGCGCTAAAATGGTTCAAGTTTCTTGCATGTGCAGTTGGGAAACCTTTCTGCCTGTGGGTGGCCTACTTCCTCAGCCAGAATGGACTGCATGGGACCAAACTGTTGAGTATTGTGCTTTTGCTTATCAGCAATATATAGTCATCTCTTCTTTGCGCCCTCAATATAGATACCTAGGAGACGTTGCAATACCCCATGCTACAGGAGCTGTTTGGCATCGGAGACAGCTATTTGTGGCTACTCCAACTACCATTGAGTAAGTTGATTCTCAACTTTCTCAACTTATTTCTTCAAAAAAAAAATTGATTCTCAATTTTTGCTTATATTGAAGTGATTCAACACTCTGCATAATTTAATACCTTTGATAAATAGCCTTCTTTTGAGGGATAAAATAATTTGATGAAATACCTTATGGCGTGACATATCAAAAATTAATTTGTTGATGCTTAGGTTATTCAAGGAAAATTAATTTTTGAAGTTAAAGAAAGCTAAATGCTTATACCTTTGATAAAGAGTCCTTTTTATTTTCCAAGTCATAAATTAGATTGAAGACTAATTTATAGCATTTTAAATTTTTGAAGACTTTAGAATCCCCTTTTTGTTTGTCTATCTATCTCTCATGTTCTCAAGTAGGCTACAACATGAGGGGAGTTGAGAATTGATGAATAAGTGTATTATACATAATTGCCATGTTATCTTTCAGATGTGTTTTTGTGGATGCCGGAGTTGCACCAATTGATCTAGAGACAAGAAAAATGAAAGAAGAGATGAAAATGAAAGAGGCACAAGCAAAAGCAGTTGCTGTGCATGGAGACTTGGCCCTAATCACAGTAGAAGGTCCCCAAACTACCTCACAAGAAAGAATATCATTGAGACCACCAATGCTACAGGTTGATAATTTTAAGTTCTAAAGTTGAGAATTGGCATAGATGGTAATTGCCATTTGAATTTTCTATTGGCCTCTGAAATTTTCCTTTTGGCTTGCTAGAAGAATCCTTATGCTCTATTTATTACATAACGTAGTTTTGAAAAGTGAAATCAATGCAAAAGCTAAACTTGAGCTGAAACTGGGAGAATTCTAATAGTCTTTGGTTCAAGAAATACTTAATTCAGATATCACCTTACAGCTTTGATTTGCTTTTTAATTTTCTATTGGTGAAAAGAAAAATAGAAAATTCAATCATGATAGTATGAGCCTTAGATGTGATTGTGAAAGTCAAAATTGGAATTATTGAAAGAAATGGCAGAAGTTATTTTAAATGCACAATGTAGAATTTTCAAGCAATCTGCTGATTTATTTTATTGTTTTGTTTTTGACCTAAAATGGTTTATGTAACTTAGCAAAAAGGTTTTGGCAGACATAGATAATAACGTGACTAATGAAATTGTCTTCCTTTTCCCTTGTATGTATTAATGTTTGTCTTTTCAGGTGGTCCGGTTAGCTTCTTATCAGCATGCTCCATCTGTGCCACCTTTCTTAACATTGCCAAAACAAACTAAAACTGATGGAGATGATTCAATGATGCCAAATATTGAAGAAAGAAAGGTTAATGAAATAGCTGTTGGTGGTGGTGGGGTGGCAGTGGCTGTCACTCGTTTCCCTACAGAGCAGAAACGTCCTGTAGGACCCTTAGTTGTGGTGGGTGTCAGAGATGGAGTTCTTTGGCTTATTGATCGGTAATCAGACTCCCTTTGCTTTAAGAAATCAGTGTCTAGCTGAAGGGTTCATACCATTTCTTAGTAAATTATATTAACAAGGAAATCCTACAATTCTGTTGTTTTAAATTTTGGTAGCAACTTTTCATTTTAACTTTGTAATAAAATTACTACAGGAAGTCTGGAATATGCTGCTCGCTTTTATATTTCTTTCATTCACCTTCTGGTTGAAACGATTGAATGAAAATAAGTTATTATGATTTCTGTATTTTAGTTCCAATAAGAGTCCTTATCTACCAATTAAAACAAAATTTACAAACAATTATTTGAAGAGCTTTGGAAGTTTTCACCTTTTTGAAGGTGTAACAGTGCTTTCCTATTAGTTCAAGCCTTTGAGTTTGTTGGTTACTAACATGGTATCAGAGCTTTGTTGTCCAAGGAATCTTGGGTTCAAGTCCCCCTACATGAGTATTGGAATTTGTTATTTGTTAACTGAATTTGTTGTTTGTTTGTGTTTGGGCTTGAGCCACGTGGCAAGCCCATTGGTCTTACACGTGAGGGGGTGTATTAGAGTACTTAAATATTATTGTTGGGCCCTTTCCTATAAGTTTAACCTTTTAGGTCTGATGGTTACTAACAAAAGGAAAACATCAGTTAACTCATTTATAATATTATATATTGTATACTATTATATTGATCGTTAATATTACAATATTCATATTGTAGCAAACACATATATATTATTATCCTGTTATCAGTTCAGGTTCTGTAGTTTATTACATATTTTTTTTCTTTTTAATTGTTTGTGTGGTTGTGAATTTCTATCTTGGTATCTTGATTGAGATAATATTAAAATGACTAAATATTTTATTTGGGAATTTGCTTCTATTTTGGCTTGCAAATATGTGATCTTAAAATGTTTTTAACGTTTCGAAGTTATGCAAAGGGAGAATTGGGATCTTTTGGGGTAGCATGTATTGTCTTAATTGATTTTTCATCCAATATTTTCCATGCTAATATATTACACTCAATTATTTACTCAATTAATAGATTACCATGGAAATTTTTATGACACCTATATACTCTGTCAGGTACATGTGTGCACATGCTATATCCCTAAGCCATCCTGGAATTCGCTGCCGATGTCTTGCTGCTTATGGAGATGCTGTCAGTGCAGTAAAATGGTATTGCTGATTTTGGTGTTTGCTAATCAATAGTGTAATAACTCTGCTTATTCTGAACAGTTTTTTCTTATACAGGGCAAGCAGGCTTGGAAGGGAACATCATGATGACTTAGCACAATTTATGCTGGGGATGGGCTATGCAACTGAAGCACTTCATTTGCCTGGAATATCTAAAAGGTCTGCGATGTTTATTTTATCATGTTCCAAACTATGAACTGATGGGATATGCATTAGTTTTACCATTGCACATTTGGTTATTCATGCAATATCATCTATGGCATTTCATTGTCTTCTAGGTTGGAGTTTGATCTGGCCATGCAGAGCAATGATTTGAAAAGAGCTCTTCAGTGCCTTATTACAATGAGCAACAGCAGGGACATAGGACAAGACCATGCCGGGCTTGATTTAAATGATATTCTCAGTTTTACAGCAAAGAAGGAAAATATTGTGGAAGCTGTTCAAGGAATAGTGAAATTTGCTAAGGAGTTTCTGGACCTCATTGATGCTGCAGATGCTACTGCGCAAGTTAACATTGCTCGTGAAGCTCTCAAGAGATTAGCAGCTGCAGGTTCGGTGAAAGGAGCATTGCAGGGTCATGAGTTAAGAGGACTCGCTTTACGACTCGCAAATCATGGAGAGTTGACACGATTGAGTGTAAGAATCCATATTCATTTAATTCTTCTCTTTTATACTGGTTGTTACCGAGCTGTTTGATGCATGCAATAAGTTCTATCAGTCATCCACTATATAATATAAATTTTGATGGTTCATTTATGATTGTATGCAGATTCATTATTTTCTTTCATTCTGATTCTATTTTACCGGTATCTAAGTTGTTTTGATGTATTCTAGAAATTTCAACAACTTTATGCTGTGTGTTATCTGCACTGGTCCATTCATCTATAATGTATAAATGATGTTGTGTAAGAATGTTAAAAGTTACTCATATGTAGCAATAGTTGAAATTGAATTGTGCGGCTTATCTAGCTTGTGGCTTCCTTATAGTTCAATTACTCATGAATATTAGTATAGGTCCATCTAATTTGTTTGGACGGTGGTTTATCTAGATTCACCGATTTAGGTTAACTAGTTCTTTCCACTGGGGCCACACCAGTTGGGTTGTCTTTTATCAAAGTTTCTCCCACATTCACAGTAGATTTTGATCTATGGAAATGTTTCAGTTTCCTGGACCTCATGAACCACATGAAGTTTTTATGTTGCTGAAACCAATTATAAAGTTTTCTGCATCACAAAGTGGGTTTCCAGTATTACCTTGAAAATACATT
Organism: Acer saccharum; assembly: GCA_030490815.1. Lineage (NCBI taxonomy): Eukaryota > Viridiplantae > Streptophyta > Magnoliopsida > Sapindales > Sapindaceae > Acer > Acer saccharum. The sequence continues at coordinate 29,181,213 of CM059869.1, forward strand.
AATTTTGGAAATGGGTTGCTAGTTATTAATAATTAATGCATGGTATTCTGTTTATGGTTTGGATGGGAAAATTGTATGATGTGGATGGGCACATTGGGCACCCATCGAAATTTATTGGCTATCTTTTACTGTAATTAAAAGGTGAGAAATAATTATCTAAGACGGCCTAACAAAGGAACCAAAACCATTACTACAGTTGATTTGTTGTGAATTTTAGATTGTTATTCATCTTACTTTTTCATTATCCTGTTTTTGGGTTGATTTTCCTTATTGATAGTGGGCCCATTCATGTTGGTGCCATGCATAAGGCAATGTTGTCATTCAACTCCTGCAGTTCTTAAAAGTAATTGAATGCATGGCTGCAGGGTTTGGTAAACAATTTGATATCAGTTGGCTTGGGACGTGAAGCAGCATTTTCAGCTGCAGTTTTGGGAGACAATGCTCTTATGGAGAAAGCATGGCAGGATACTGGAATGCTTGCTGAGGCTGTGCTTCATGCCCATGTATGACTTGTTTGTATGTAGAAACTAGCTTCTAATCCTGAGTTTGATACTTTGATTTAATAAGCATCATGAATATCTCCAGGCTCATGGAAGACCAACATTGAAGAACTTGGTTGAGGCTTGGAACAAAATGCTACAGAAAGAGGTCGAGCACACTCCAACAACAAAGACTGATGCTGCAGCTGCATTTCTGGCTTCTCTTCAGGAACCCAAGCTAACAAGTTTGGCAGAAGCAGGAAAGAAACCACCAATTGAAATTCTTCCTCCAGGGATGCCATCTCTTTCAGCTCCAATTTCTGTCCAGAAAAAACCTGTACCTGGTGCACAAAGGTCACAGCAGCAACCAGGCAAACCATTGGCACTAGAAGCACCTCCTACTACTACACCAGCAGCAGTAACTGCCCCACCCTCAACGGAAGCCAGTGAATCCACTTCCACTACCAATGATAACGCTCCTATTCCGAGCTCGGGGAGTAATTCGAATCTTGCTGCTTCAGGAGAACCAGCAACATCTAACACTGATGCAGCGGCTCCTGAGGGATCTTCCCATGAAACAGATGCTCAGGAAAAACCCCAGGTGAGAGATGCTCAGGAAAAACCCCAGGCAGCAGAAGCCCAAGAAAAGTCCCAAGAAGCAGATATTCAGGTAACAAATGTTCCGGCTACACCACCAATGGTTATGCAGTTTCTTGAGTAGCAACTCCACGCTAACCTGTTGAAACTAGAATAGAGTAAAACCTTATATAGTGATTCTTTCAATTTATTGAGGTTAAATTCATATAAAGGTGGGATTGTGTAAAATTGATTGAAAACAAAAGCAGAAAAATATTTTGCATGTAGTAGTTGTATGTTTGGCCTGTATATTTTCTCATGTTGAAATGAAACAAATGATGTTTTTCTTGTTGCTTCTAGTGGATTTGGCTTTGGCTTTTCTCTTGTTCTCTTTGTTTTTCTACGTCAAAATTGGTGGAACATGCACTCCTCCGCCACCCTGTAGCAAACGTCTCACAAACTACGTAATCTAATCCATCACACCGCCCATTTAGTTGATGGATAGTCTTTTCAGACCCATCTATTTGGGAGTTGGCTAGTATACCTGGACCTGGCACGGTTTCAGTTAGGTTCCAGTGAAATTTTATTTATAAAAAAAAATAAAATGTTAGAAAGGACATTATAAAGTATTGGGTCGTAGCCCATAACACTTGTCCAAGTAAGTATATTTTCCTTTGCATTCTTCTCCTGTTAGACCTTTCTCCATTTTTCATATTTATCCGATGTGGGATATGAGATTTTCTTATCCTTTCTATTCTAGTTGTTTATATATGCCTTTTTGCTAATGGTTGAATGTTATGACCTAATAATATGCAGATTTCTTGTATATTGGATTTATGATTTAACTTCTCAAGTATTAATAATAATAATGTGATTGTGTATTGGCACTATATTGTTGGTTCCACATGTTTAAACTTTGCTCCTTTTAGGTTCTATGTTAAATGTGGTTGATTCGGTTTCTTGAGAGTTGAGATGTATTTTGTAGATGTTTGTTTATGTACAGTGGACTGATTTCAATGGCATTGTTTCTAATGACTTATTTACGAGTTCATTATTTAATATGTTTAGTTGGTCTGTTATTCTCATAATAGCTGGTGACATATGTTATACAATTTGATTTTATTGGGTTTTATTCTTCCTTACAGATTTTCAGATGTTTATTATCTTTGGATTGGGAGGATAAGTTTTTGTGATCGTATATTGGTAACTAAAATATTTTCAAATAATAAAATTGTTTCGGCGTTGGGTGTTACATTTTATGATAACTGATATTGAAATGGTATGCAATTGTTTCGTGTTGATGAAATTTTTGCATGTTTAACATGAATGTTTTTGTTTTAGCAATTGCATTATCCAGTATATAATATTTTTAAATGTAAATGTGGTGTTTTAATTCCTTTGAGAAACGAGACTTGACAAACACTCATTCTAGAGCAAGCATTGATAGAATTAACAACAAAGAAAAACAAAACAACTAGAATAGAAAGGATAAGAAAATCCCACATCCCACATTGGATAAATAAGAAAAGTGGAGAGTGACCTAATCTATATAAAATGGAGGAGAATGCAAAGGAAAATATATCTACTTGGACAAGGGTTATGGACCATGGTTCAATACTTTCAAATGACATTTCTCTTTTAAACATTTTATTTTTATAAATAAAGTGTTATTTTTTTAATAATTACAAAATAAATAAAAAAACAGGAACCACCGGTTCGAAGCGGAACCGTTGATTCCAGTCTGGTTCAAACCAATCGGTTCCGTGAAAAATGGAACTGGAACCGGAACTGGCTTCCCTCGGTTTCGGTTCCTAAATCAGAACTAGAAAACCGGTTCAGGTTCCGATTTTTCCGGTTTCGGTTCCACTCCGGTTCTACGGTTCGAATTGGAACCTTGTTAAGTCTGTCTGTATACCTCCCCTAAAAGTGCTAGGTATCATGACAATGTGTTTGGGATTTGGGACAACCGGTTGCAACCGGTTTCTCGGAGAAATCAATAACAAATGGTTTTTATTTATTTATTTATTTATTATTTTATTTTATTTTAATTTTTAATTTTTTATTTATATTATTAATATATTAAATTACATATTATTATTATATATTAATTGAATAATAAAACTATATTAAATATAGAAAAATTGAAAACTATTATTATAAATTTAATAAATAATAAAATTATATTAAAATGTAGAATTGAGAATATTTGTGGAATAATATTACTAAATAATAGTATTACATTTGTAATTTGAAAATATAATTAAACTGATATTAATATGCAATAAAATTACATTTATCATAAATAATATAATTAAAATTGGGAAAATAAGTAATTATTTGTAACATATTAATAAATTGCAAACAATTGAAAATGTATATATTAATTTAAGTATAAAAAATATGAATACACTTTATAGTGTGTGTATATATATAATTGTTTACATTTGATTGAGAAGTAAAAATAATAATGAAAAGTAAATATATATATATATATATATATATATATATATATATATAAAAGAATAGAGAAATTATTTCTGGGAACAACTTCAACATTGGTGGGAACCAAGTTAACGTTTTAACCAATGCTAGAATTGTTTCAGGTAACTACTCAACCTCAATAAAGGAAATGGCTTTTATATTTTAGGAACCACTTTAACGTTCCAATCAACATCAAAATCATCCCCGGGAACGATTACTCGTTTGAAACAATGTCAATGTTGATGGAAACCACTTTAACATTCTAACAAACGTTGTAGTTGTTTCCGGGAACCACTCAATTTTAACAAAGGGAACAATTTTTACGTTATGGAAACCACATTAACGTTCCAATCAAAGTCAAATTCGTTCTCGGGAACGATTACTCATTTGAAACAACGTTAAAGTTGTTTACGTTGATGGAAACAACTTTAATGTTCTAACCAACGTTAAAGTGGTTTCCGGGAACCACTCAACTTTAACAAAGAAAACAACTTTTACATTATGGAACCCACTTTAACGTTCCAATCAATGTCAAAATCGTTCCCAAGAAAAATTACTTGTTTGAAACAACTTCAACGTTGATGGAAACCACTTCAACATTGATGGAAACCATTTTAACGTTGATGGAAACCACTTTAACATTTTAACCAATGTTGGAGTTGTTCCCAGAAACCACTCAACTTTAACAACAAGAACAACTTTTACGCTATGGAAACCATTTTAACGTTCCAATCAACATCAAAATCGTTCCTAGGAACGATTACTCGTTTGAAACAACTTCAACGTTGATGGAAACCACTTTAACGTTCTAACCAACATTGTAGTTGTTTCCGGGAACCACTCAACTTTAACAAAGGGAAAAACTTTTACATTATGGAAACCATTTTAACGTTCCAATCAACGTCAAAATCATTCCTAGGAACGATTACTCGTTCGAAACAACTTCAACGTTGATAGAAACCACTTTAACGTTCTAACTAATGTTGGAGTTGTTCCTGGGAACCACTCATCTTTAACAAAGGGAACAACTTTAACATTATGGAAACCACTTTAACGTTGAAATCATTATCAAATTTGTTTCCGGGAACAATTACTCATTTGAAACAACTTCAACGTTGATGGAAACCATTTTAACGTTGATGGAAGCCACTTTAACGTTCTAACCAACATTGGAGTTGTTCTTGGGAACCATTCAACCTTAACAAGGGGAACAATTTTTACATTATAGAAACCACTTTAACGTTCTAATCAACGCCAAAATCGTTCCCGGGAACGATTACTCGTTTGAAACAACTTTAACGTTGATAGAAACCACTTTAACGTTTTAACCAACATTAAAGTGGTTTTCGGGAACCACTCATCTTTAACAAAGGGAACAACTTTAATGTTATGAAAACCATTTTAACGTTGAAATCATTATCAAATTTGTTTCCGGGAACAATTACTCGTTTGAAACAACTTCGATGTCCATTGAAACCACTTTTACGTTCTAACCAAAGTTATAGTTGTTTCCGGGAACCACTAAACTTTAACAAAAGAAACAACTTTTACATTATGGAAACCACTTTAACGTTGAAAACAATGTCAAATTTGTTCCTAGGAATAGTTACTCGTTTGAAACAACTTCAATGTTGATGGAAACTACTTTCACGTTATAACCAACGTTGTAGCTGTTTCCGGGAACCACTCAACTTTAACAAAAGGAACAAATTTTACATTATGAAAACCATTTTAATGTTGAAATCAACGTCAAATTTGTTCTCAAGAACAGTTACTCGTTTGAAACATCTTCAACGTTGATAGAAACCACTTTAACGTTCTAGTTAACGTTGTAGTTGTTTCCGAAAACCACTTAACTTTGACATTATTGGAAACTACTTTAACGTTGAAGTGAACATCAAAGTATTTCCCGGGAACAACTTCAATGTTGATGGAAACCACTTTAACATAATAAATTGTATTAATATAAATTAATCTATTCCTCTCTTTTTGTTTTGTTTCTATTTTTCTAATATATATATATATACACACACACACACATACATACATATATATATATATATATACACATTGAAGATGAATAAAAAAAATCCCTAATTCCCTATAATTTTTTGTTAGTAGTATTTAATTCTTGCATTCAAAATTAGTAGTTTTTTCTCAAATTGTAAATTAAATATTTTGTATTAATAATTTCCACTTACAAATCGATATAAATTTTACAATAATAATTTAAAGAATCAATTATAAATTGAAAGTAATAATAAACTTCAAAAATTTTGAAAAATTAAATTTTAATAAATTAATAGAATAAATTACACCAAACTCCCCTGAGGTTTGCTATTTTACACGTGGTCACAATTCCTACCTAATTTGTTTTTAATTTTTTTTCTATTTATTAAAAAACTTAAAATTTTTAATTCTATTTCTTTGATTTTTTTTTTTCCTAATTTATAAATAGATTTTGAACTGTTTTCTTTTTAAATTGAACAAATTGCATCATATTAGGAAAGGATTGTGATTTGTGTTGGTGGAATTGGCGAACTGGCTCCATTTGGGAAGAAATATGGCTTAATCTCTCATGGAGGAGATTGAACAAATTAGGAAGAGATTGTGATTTGTGTTGTTGGTGGAACTACGAACTGTTAAAGCATTAAGATTTTTTTTTTAATTCTTTTTTTATTTGAATTTATTTTAAATTAGATTGGACTGTCCATTTTTTTAATGAAAAATTCTGTTTTTTTTAAATTCTTAATTTTCAATTAATCTTATTTTTCTTTCCAAAAAAAAAAAAAAAAAAAAAATCTTAATTTTAAAAACAGTTTTTTTTTTTTTTTTTTTTTTCACATAATCTCCATTTTAAAATACCTTATAAAAAATCTTCATTTAAAAATATTTATACAAGTTTTTAAATATATATATATATATATATATATATTTAAAAATATTTATGCAATTTTTTTAAATATATTTAAAATGCTTCAAATGACTAAAATATCCTTAGTTTTGATAGTAAAAATTGGTCTATGGTTTAATTTAACCAACTTTGACTAACAAGGGAGGTGAGTGTTATTTATCAATAAAGTTGTTTCTGTGTGTAAAAGAGCAAACCTTAGGGGAGTTTGGTGTAATTAATTATTTTAGATTTTTGGTGAATCAATGGTATTTCTGTCTTTTATCATTTTTTAACTGTCAACTCTCACACTTAACGGTTAAACACTAACGGCAGGGAAGTTGATTGTCAATTAATGGTAAAGTTGTTTCTGTGTGTAAAAGAGCAAACCTCAAGGGAGTTTGGTGTAATTTGTTCTATAGTCAAATATAGTAAAAAAAAAAGGGGATTGGTTCTAAAAAAAATAAAATAAAATAAAAATAAATAAATAAATAAATAAAAAGACTAATCATCTTAAAGAGTTTCTAATTTTCCCAGATTGTGAAAGTAACAAAAATAAAATTAAAATTGATAGGATCATCACTGTTAAAAAAAAACACCTAAATTTTCTTAACTCCTATATATCCATCTCTCTTGAAACAAATTATAGCACGGTGTGTATGAAACTATCTAGAGGGGGGGGGGGGGGGTGAATAGATTTTAAACTTATTACCCAATTTTTCGTATTAAGTCAAAATTACGAAATTACCCCTAAATAGATAAAGCAATAAATCAAGTATAAAATACGGAAATTAAATAACACTTGATTTTTACGTGGAAACCCTCACGAGAAAAACTACGGGCTAGTAAGTGAGCCACACTCGAACCTCGAATCCACTAAATATGTAAAACGATTACAACCTAATCCCAGAAGTAATCACACACCTACCTAATCCCGGTATGAGTGAACCTAGTCCAATTTGCTTGCGATCTAAGCAACCTAATCCCGGAAGCTACACACAAGACTTACTTTCTCAATGAAGAGAATAACACTCTAAGTGAATATATGAATATCCAAATGCAACATAGAGCAAGGGAAACCCTATATGCTTATCTAAGATGATTAATATGCAATTAGAACAATCCTAGATATTAAAAACTAAATGACATGTCAAATAGTTTAGCTAATCAAGATTAAGCATAAAACCTAATTAGCTATCACAATACAACTTCTCAAACATACATCACACTAATCTCAATCTTGTATCAAAAGATATATAAAAATCATACAAGTAATAAAATGAGATTGCTTGTTAAGAAAAACACAAAATATGTAAGATATTAGTGAAAAGCTTACCAAGCAAAGTATGATGAAGAATCCATGCAAGATGACATCTAGATGATCAAAGATGATGCTAGATGATGATTGATGATCATGAAAAAGTGTTTGAGTAAATAAAAATGAGTTCTTGGAATTTTTCTTCTCTTTGAAAAATATCCTAAGTATGAAATCTGAATATGAACTCTCTTAATTGACCTAAAGTCAAAGTGGCATATATATAGGAGGCCAAACCAAAGTGTGGTCATTTTGATAAGTTTGCCTCAATTTTGTCTTGGGCGCTGTACGTAGAGCGCTTCTATACAGTGCCCCACCTCTAATAGATTAATATTAGGCATTTGGATGCAATCTCCTTCACTTGTTTACTTTTGCATTTGAGTGTGAAGGAAGAGGGTTGTGTGCTAGTTGACATGCGCCAGACCAGCGCAGATCGCCCAGTGGTCTGTCGCTGGTCATCCAGCGCAGAACACCCAGTTCTCTGTCGCTGGTGTTGCGCCTTTCACCTGCGCTGGTCGACTAACGCCCTGTGCAAATTGTGTTCATGCGCTAGTCGTGCGCTGGTCCACCAGCACACAGTACAAATTTTGGTGCGTTTTTTCAAAATGGCCTCACTTCACTTGAGTCCTCTATATATATGACTCTATGTTTTTAGGTTGTTTTTTAGAGAGTTCAAAATCACTTTTTACTTAGCATATTTTTCCAAGAGAAAAATTTCACAAAAGAACTCACATTTGATTACTCAAACACTTTTCCATGATCATCAATCATCATCTAGCATTATCCTTGATCATCTAGATATCATTTTGCATGGATTCTTCAACACACTTTGCTTGGTAAGTTTTTCACTAATATCTTACATATTTTGTGTCTTTTCTTATTAAGTAATCTCATTTATTTCTTGTATATTTTTCATATATATTTTGGATACAAGATGGAGATTAGTGTATTGATTGTTTGAGAAGTTATATTGTGATAGCTATCTAGGTTTTTATAATCTATGTTTAGCTAAGCTATTTAACATGTCATCTAGCTTTTAATATCTAAGATTGAATTAATTATAAAATCAACATCCTAGATAAGCATATAGGGTTACCCAGCTCTCTATTGTATTTTGGATATTTCATATATTCACTTAGGTTGTATTATCTCTTCATTGAGAAGTGAGACTTGTGTAGCTTCCGGGATTAGGTTGCGTTTATCACAAGCAATTGGATTAGGTCCACTTATACCAGGATTAGGTAGGTGTGTGATTACTTACCGGGATTAGGTTGTAATCTTTAACACATTTAGTGGATTCGAGGTTCGAGTGTGGCGCATTTATTAGCCTGTAGTTTTTTCCCGTGAGGGTTTCCACATAAATATCAATTGTTATTTACATTCCGCACCATATTACACTTGCTATTTTTATTGACTATTAGGGGCATTTTCGTAATCTTGACATGTATGTGAAAATTGGGTAAAATCATTTAAAATCTATTCCACCCCCCCCCCCCCCCCCCCCCCCCCCCCCAATAGATTAATATCATACACATGGAGTATTTGTTTCAATTGGTATCAGAGCGGGTTCCTAGATATACTTAGGTGATCCTTGCTCATTTTGGTGTGTTTTGCATTTTGTGTGATTTTTTATCATTCTTTCATTTGCATTCATTCATAAACACTATGAGTGGAAACGGTGGAAATGGTGGTGGCAACGAGGGTGCTTCTAGCACAAGACCTCCACTTCTTACCAGGTTGAATTATTCCTCATGGAAAGGAAAGATGGAATCCTACATATGTCAAATTCACGACCGTGTATGGATGGCGGTTGAAGATGGATATGATCTACCTAGGTGGAGGAGAAGAAGTATTGAGGCCTAAAGTGCAATGGAACGCGCAAGAGTTTGAGGCTTCGAAATGAAATAGGAAGGCTAGCATGCCATCCTATGTGCAATGGATGAGAATCAATATAAGTTGATTCAAAACACTAGAATAGCTAAGGAGGCATGGGACATCCTAGAGGTAGCACATGAGGGAACCGAAGTTGTAAAGGACTTGAAGCTTCAAGTTCTCCAAACGCAATTCAAATTGCTTAGGATGGATGAGAATGAATACTTGACTTCGAAGTAAGGTTGATAGCCATTGTGAACCAAAGTCATCAACTTGGTGACTCGTATTCGGATAGGAGAATCAAGCAAAAAATTATGAGATCTCTCCCCGATAGATTTGAGTCCAAGGTGACGGCTTTAAAGGAAGAATAGCACATTCAAGGATATAAAGCCGAGTGAGGTGATTGAAAGACTACTAGCTTATGAGTCTAGGAAGGGTCCTGCCTCCACACCTACTAAAAAGCAAAAAGGAATTGCTTTGAAAGCCTCTAAAGTTGAGAATGAGGAGAATGATGACTCAGACGAAGAAATGGCTTTGTTGATGAAAAGGTTCAAGAAGTTCTACAAGTCCGAGAAGAAGGGTTTCGTAACCAAGGGCCAAGACTTCAAGAAAAAGACTCCATTCAAGAAGTTTGAGCCTAGGCAAGAGAAGACCGAAAAAAAAAGGGTCCAATGTTATGAGTTTGGTGGCATAGGCCACTTTGCCCCTGAATGTGCTAATCACATTAACAAGAAAAAGGGAAAACTGATGGCCGCCACATGGAGTGCAAGTGATGACTCCAATGAGGGAGATGAGTCTTCGGATGATGAAGAACTCATGGCTAACTTTATAGCCTTTACCTCCTCCCAGAAAAGCAAAGGTTCTAGTGAAGAAGAAAATGAGAGTCAAGTGGAAATTGACTCAAGTGATGATTGATCTTCATCACAATCCACAAATGGTAATGTGGATAGGATGGATCTCAAAGACTACATGGAGAAATTTGAGAGTTTAAGGTTAAAGAACAAGAGAGAAATTAGGAGGTTAAAGGAAGAAAACCTAGATCATTCAACACAAGTTGACCACTTAAGTGAAGAAGTGGTGAGAACCATGGAGAGTGAAGATAAGCTAAGAAAAGAATTAGACTTATCTAAGAGGAGTGAAGAAGAGTTGAAGAGGGAACTTGAAGTTGCTAGAGAATTGATGGCTAAGATGGACTCTAGCACTAAAAAACTTGATTACATGTTAGATGTTGGAAAGAGGCCAAGTGACAAGAGGGGTCTTGGGTATGAAGATGGCAAGGAAATCTCAACCTCTAACAAGACCGTTGTTAACCAAAAATTCGCTATGGGTGAGAAATTTCAATTAACACCCTCAAACTGCTACCTGGTAGGCTACAGCAAGGTAGATACCTCTAGGTACCATGGTTTTGTACAAGTTAAATATTTGGAGTAAGGTGCAATAGGTAGGAGAAAAAATCACCCCGCCCGTCGGGGCTTTATTGTGGCATGTCATGCGAATAGGCGGATAAGAGAGCTTGGACCAGCAGGGTTGAAATCTAACTCACATACATACATAATAAAACAGATAAAAGGGAGAATGACAACTCTTTTGGTAGAAGGTGGATTGGCCTAGGGGAAAAAGCATCACGTATGATCATATGCTGAAAAACCCCTAGGTAGTATCCGGTGGAGAGAGATCCTTTATATATTTATCAATAAGGTGTGCTCCGGGGAGCTTACATAAGTAGGAGAATAATACAACATAAGTGCTCTAGAGAGCTTACAATAATAGGCGGGCGTAGGCCCTTTTCTGAAATCAGTAGAAAAAAAGAAGAAGCAGAAGATCCTCCTATTCAATAGAGAACTTTGTCATATTTATAGGTTCTAATTCTTGTTGCCCACTCCATCAATTTAGTCAATCAATTCACAATTATAGGAACAATGATTTGGCATTGATTGAGTTGAATATTCTCTCATTAATGGTGTTGTGAATGGCCATTAATGAGTTGACTGATTTCTCATTAATGGCATTGTGAATGGCTATTAAAGAGTTGACTAATCTCTCATTAATGGCGTTGTGAATGGCCATTAGAGAGTTGATTGTTTTATCATTAATTGTGTGTTACTGCATGCTGCTCTCATTATGGCGTGGTCTAGTTCTTCCCTGGTAATCTGGCAGATGGTGTATTAAGACCTCCCTTGCTGACACCTTCTATGTTAGGTGGTTGGGAGGTGCTTGGAGGACCGGTCCAAGTGCTGGGTATAGGGTGCGGGGTACGGGGTACGGGGTACGGGGTACGGGGTACGGGGTGCGGGGTACCGGGTACCAGGTGTGGGGTACGAGGTACCAGGTGCGAGGTACCGGGATACCGGTGTGGTGCGACATCGGGATACTGTGTATCATGGATCATGCGGTAGTGGGATACCGGGATAGTGTGGTAGCGGAATCCTTAGGACCTTGGGTTCATTCTTTCAACAATCAAATGACATTGGCATGGATGGAAAATTCTTCTTTGGACCCCTGCCAAAAAAGGCAGTTAACAACCGTGTTTGTCAATAGCTTAGACTACAAAGAAGCTTCATCGGTGCAAGCTCCTAGGAAGAAAATTGATCTAGGACAATGTTTAAATAGTGCACAAGTGAAGGTGGCTCCAAAAAGGCAACCTCAAACTCAACCTACAAGAGCTCTTTTCTCAACCAATGGCTCAAAAAGGAAAGGGACCAATCATGTAAGCTATACCTCGGAAGCAAGCTAGACCGGTTCAACAACGAAGATGGATTGAACCCACTCAACCACAAAGACATGGGAAAGCTCCTATGTACACACAAGGACAAGGTATGATTCCTTATTTTATTCCTACAAGTCATTTTTGTGGTTTTGATAGTCATATTAGACCAAGATGCTTTCGTTATATTAAAATGTGTAAAACTAGAAGCATGATTGAGAAAAAAAAGAAAATAGCCATGATGCATGTTCCTAGGAATGATAATATTGATTTATATGATTCTAGGACATCTAGAGCCCATGTATCAAAGACCACTAGGAAAGAAAATGTGTTACCTATGTGGATTAGAAAGAATGAAAATGTTTGCCATGTTGCACAAATTGCCTTAAAAGGCTAATTCTTCTAATTTTTGGTATTTGGATAGTTGATGCTCTAGGCACATGATGGGAAACAAGCGTTTCTTCGAGACTCTTGTCATGGAGGAAGGAGGATGTGTCACTTTTGGTGATGGATCCAAAAAGAGAGTTGTTGGGAAAGGAACCATTTCCATTCCAGGATTACCCTCCTTGTCCAATGCTTTATTTGTTGATGGCTTGAAAGCCAATTTGATAAGCATTTCATATCTAAGTGATGAAGGAATTTCCATCTTATTTAGTAAAAATGATTGCTCTATCCTATTGCCCAATGGACAAACTTTATTAAAAGGTATGAGATCTAGCGACAATTGCTATTGTTTTGAAGCTAGAATAGTTTCAAACAATGTGTCCATGGATGAGCAAATTGAGTTGTGGGATGAAAGACTTGGCCACATGAACTTTAGGGATTTATGAACCCTTGGAAAGTTCAATTGTGTGTATGGCCTTCCTAAGCTTAGGAAGAAAGCCAATGGTGTTTGTGGACCTTGCCAATAAGGAAAACAAACTAAAAGCATGCACAAAAAGGGCAAGTATATCTCCACCAAGGAGCTCCTAGAGCTTCTCCAAGTGGATCTCATGGGTCCTATGCAAACCGAAAGCTTAGGTGGAAAGAGATATATTTTTGTTTGTGTTGATGATTTCTCTAGGTTCACATGGACTTATTTTCTTAGAGAAAAATCCGAAACTTTTGATAAGTTTAAAATGCTTTGTACTAAAATACAAAATGAAATGAATTATAACATTAAAAGCACTAAACGGATTAAAATTGACCATGGGAGGGAGTTTGAGAATGCCCTCTTTGAAAGCTGTTGCAATAGCTTAGGGATATCCCATGAGTTTTCCGCTCCTAGGACACCTCAACAAAATGGAGTTGTTGAGAGGAAGAATATGGTCATTCAATAGATGGCCCGTGTGATGTTGTTTAGCAACAATGTCCCTAGAAATTTGTGGGCCGAAGCTGTCAATACGGCTTGCTGTAGGGAAAAATACGGTCACGCAGCGGAAGCAAGATTAAAAACGATTTAGTATATTTTAAAATTTTTCCTTTGATGAACCTTAACCCTTTAAATTAATTAATGAAACTAATTATAGCACGGTGTGTATAAAACTATCTAGAGGGGGGGTGAATAGATTTTACGCTTTTTACCCAATTTTTTCGAGTTAGTCAAAATTACGAAATTACCCTCAAGATAAAATAAACAAGCAAGTGTAATATGGTGCGGAAATTAAATTAACACTTGATTTTTACGTGGAAACCCTCACGGGAAAAGCCACGGGCTATGTAAGTAAGCCACACTCGAACCTCGAATCCACTAAATGTGCAAACGATTACAACCTAATCCCGGAAGTAATCACACACCTACCTAATCCCGGTATGAGTGAACCTAGTCCGATTTTGCTTGCGATCTAAGCAACCTAATCCCGATTGCTACACACAAGACTTAGCTTCTCTTGAAGAGAATACAACCCTAAGTGAATATGTGAAAATATCCAAAATGCAACATAGAGCAAGGGAAACCCTATATGCTTATCTAAGATGATTAATATGCAATTAAGAACAATCCTAGATATCAAAACTAAATGACATGTCAATTAGTTTAGCTAATCAATATCAAGCACAAAACCTAATATGCTAGCACAATACAACTTCTCAAACATACATCATACTAATCTCAATCTTGTATTCAACAAATATAAAATCACATACAAGTAATTAAATTGAGATTGCTAGATAAGAGAAACACAAAATATGTAAGATATTAGTGAAAAGCTTACCAAGCAAAGTATGATGAAGAATCCATGCAAGATGTCATCTAGATGATCTAAGATGATGCTAGATGATGATTGATGATCATGGAAAAAGTGTTTGAGTAATTAAAAATGAGTTCTTGGAATTTTTCTTCTCTTTGAAAAATATCCTAAGTATGAAATCTGAATATGAACTCTCTTTATTGACCTAAAGACAAAATGGCATATATATAGGGTGCCAAGCTAAAGTGAGGTCGTTTAAGTAAGTTTCAAAGAAACGCGCCAATCGGCGGTCGGTGGCCGCCGATTTCAACCGCCGAATTGCTCCTGGAGAAACAGGGGAGAAACGGCGGTTCCATTCGGCGGTTTCGTGACCGCCGTTCCCACCGCTGAATTAAACCCGAGAATAAAATCAATCAGGTCTGAAACGGCGTTTCAGATCGGCGGCCACCCAACCGCCGATTCAACCGCCTAATTCAAACGGCGGTTTCATTCGGCGGCCAGGCCGCCGATCACGACCGCCGATCACCAACAGAGGTGAAAACCAAGGAGATGCCAAGTGCATCTCTATAGGCGGTCTTCGCGCAAAACCAAGCACATTCTAGTGCATGCGCAGACGTTTCCGAACACTATCTGGAAACGAATTACAAGACACAAATACACACAACAAGATACAACATCAAAGTGCTAGTGTGTAAGGTGACATGTGAAGAGAATGCACACATGAACAAGTATGCTAAGTGAGTGTGTGCAACTATCTCTTCAAGATAAGTAAGCACATAGAATTTACCTTCGGTGCTAATCAAGACGAGGTCTTTGAAAGGGCTTCGAATAATAAACCAACTCCTAAGCTACCCTTACAAGGATCCCCACATATGGTTTGATCACGAAATAAGCCAATTAGAAACTACGGGAATCCTTACAATCTCCCCCTTTGGCTATTTCGTGACAAAACCACCACTCACATTGATTCCTCACAAAGAATTAGAAACTACGGGACTACAATGATTATCTACAATACAAAGAGATAAGAAAATAAAACTTCAAGTCTTCAATCTCTTGTAGAACAATCAAGCCCTGAAAAATAAGGTTTCTAGCATTTCCAATACAAGTAAAGTGTGAGATTAATCATGTGAGAACAATAACAAGCATTTGCATTCAAAGTTTAGGCACAACATTATGAAATGTATGTGTATGCAATGCTCCCCCTCAACGGGTTACTCCCCCTCAATGTATGTTCTCCCCAAAGTGCACAATAGCCGCTTCTATATTTTGCAACTCCCCTTACCATATCCTACTCCCCCTTTTTGTCATGATATAGGCAAAGGAGTAGTCCCCAACCGGGTCACTCATAGCAACGAGAGATAGAAGCATGCAAGATATGCATATACATATAAGTCACTTTATGCACTTCAATTAATTTGAGAGAAACAAGGAGATTTATTTGTAGAAAATGTGTGAATCCAACATGCTTTGCATACAAGACATATAGCATTCAAGTCCAAAATACAATGGTATTTGGCAAAGCAAATGACAAAGGTTTCAAATAAGAATTCAAACCAATTTCACCAATGTCATGGGAGAAGCAAGGATATAGAGATTATTAATTTCAGTTTATGAGCAACTATATCCAACTTTATAAGCGAAACATGGCATGAGCGACTTTGCACCCTATTTGATTTTTCCGGATAAGATATCCGTATGATAGTAACCATGTTCAACTAATAAAGAAAGAGAGACATTTGGAATGTAAATTCCTTTGAACGGATACAAGATCCTTTATTCATTTTGAGTCTCATTAGCTTTCACACAAGTTTTGCATTTTTAAGAATATGCAATCATCAATTCATGCTTTTCATGTGAGCATGTTGTATGAATTTCATGCTTTTTCATTTAGCATTAGCATGTTATTTAAGAAACATCATGTCATGGAGATAACTATAGGTCATTCACATCATACTTCCTATGTAAATCTCCTAGTCCAAAAATGCATGTTTGAACATAAATATGACATGGATTGTAGACAATCAAGGTTCACACTTATAGAATTGAAAACATATATACATATGTACAACCAAGCTTACTCAAGCAATCAAAAGAAGAGGCATAAGTTATTTCAAATTTTTTGCAAGTTACAAGAATGCAAAATAGCTCTCTTTGCTTGAGTTTCCCCATATAGGGTCAATCATAGAACACATCACTCCACAAGACATATCCCAATAGATCTACTAAGAGTTTTAAATCGAGTAGCATCTAAGGGTTTAGTAAATAGGTCCGCAAGTTGATCATTAGTACCTACATGTTCAAGTACTATGCATTTATTTTCAACAAGCTCTCTAATGAAGTGATGGCGGATGTCAATATGCTTAGTTCTAGAATGTTGCACCAGATTCTTGGAAATATTAATAGCACTCATGTTATCACAAAAGAGAGTGAGAGTACCTTGTTTGAATCCGTAGTCTACTAGCATTTGCTTCATCCATAGGAGTTGTGTGCATCCACTCCCCGCGGCTATGTACTCGGCCTCGGCCGTGGACAAGGAAATCGAGTTTTGCTTCTTGCAAAACCAAGACACCAAGTTGTTGCCTAGAAAGAAGCAACCGCCCGATGTGCTCTTCCTATCATCACAATTTCCTACCCAATCCGCATCACTAAAGCCAACAAGACTAGCATTAGTGTCAAAAGAGTACCAAATCCCATAGTTGGATGTCCCATTCACATAGCGAATGATCCTCTTCACGGAAGAGAGGTGGGACTCCTTAGGATCCGCTTGGTACCTAGCACACACACCCACACTAAAAGATATATCGGGCCTACTTGCGGTCAAATAAAGCAAGCTACCTATCATGCCATGATATAGAGTTTGTTCCACACTTTTACCACTAGCATCCTTGCTTAGCTTCAAAGTGGTACTCATGGGTGTATCACAACGTTTGGCATTCTCTAAACCAAACTTCTTCACTAGGTTCTTAGCATATTTGGCTTGGGTTATGAAAATCCCATCATTCATTTGCCTAATTTGCAAACCTAGGAAGTAACTAAGCTCACCAACAAGACTCATCTCAAATTCATGAGACATAACATCAACAAATTGTTGGACCTTGGTGTTGTTGGTGGAACCAAACACTATGTCATCAACATATATTTGAGCTATGAAAAGCTCATCATTGTCTCTCTTGATGAATAGTGTCTTGTCAACACTACCTCTTGTGTAGTTATTGTCAACAAGAAATTGAGTGAGGCGCTCATACCAAGCCCTCGGTGCTTGTTTCAACCCATATAGTGCCTTTTTGAGGCGATAGACATGGTTGGGGTGGTGTGCATCCACAAACCCCTTAGGTTGTTCAACAAACACTTCCTCTTGCAAGAAGCCATTGAGGAAGGCACTCTTGACGTCCATTTGGTGCAATTTGAACTTGTGCACACAAGAGATGGACAAGAGAAGCCTAATGGACTCTAAGCGGGCAACGGGAGCAAAAGTCTCCTCAAAGTCGATACCCTCAATTTGAGAGTACCCTTGTGCTACAAGTCTAGCCTTGTTCCAAACTATGTTGCCATCCTCATCGGATTTGTTCCTAAATATCCATTTGGTGCCTATGACATTAGTGGTCTTGGGCCTAGGAACTAGAGTCCAAACCTCATTCCTTTCGAATTGGTTTAGCTCTTCTTGCATGGCAAGAACCCAAAATTCATCATTTAAGGCTTCTTCAACCTTTTTGGGTTCTATTTGAGAGGTGTAGCATGTAAAGCTAATTAGATTAGCTATTTGACGCCTAGTTCTAACACCCTCATTAACATCTCCAATAACATCCTCTTTGTTATGGAGTCTTCTAACCCATGGAGCGGGTTCATTAGAGTCTAAGTTAGGAACTCTAGTACTAGGTTGTGTGACTTCATTAGATGTCCCAACATTGGGAGTCACCACAACCCTCTCTAAAGGAGAGTCATCCTCTAAAACATCCTCCTCTTCATGGTCTTTGGACTTGAGCCTTGTATCATCAATGATAACATTCGATGATTCCATAACGGTTCGAGTCTTCAAGTTGAAAACTCTATAGGCTTTACTATTCAAGGCATAGCCAATAAAGATACCCTCATCACTCTTAGCATCAAACTTGCCAAGTTGATCACGGTCATTTAAAATGTAGCATTTGCTCCCAAAGATGTGGAAGTAGCTAACATTTGGCCTCTTGCCTTTCCATAACTCATAGGAGGTGTTTCTAGTACCGGGCCTTAGGAACACTCTATTTCCTATATAGCAAGCCGTGTTGATGGCTTCGGCCCATAGGTTCCTAGGGACATTGTTGCTAAGCAACATCACACGGGCCATCTCTTGGAGGACCCTATTCTTCCTCTCAACAACTCCATTTTGTTGAGGTGTCCTAGGAGCCGAAAACTCATGGGAGATGCCTAAGCTATCACAATAGCTTTCAAAAGAAGCATTTTCAAACTCTCTCCCATGGTCACTTCTAATCCGTTTAATGCTTCTAATGTTAGAATTCATTTCATTTTGCAATTTAGTACAAAGCATTTTAAACTTATCAAAAGTTTCGGATTTTTCTCTAAGAAAATATGTCCATGTAAATCTAGAGAAATCATCAACACAAACAAAAATGTATCTCTTTCCACCTAAACTTTCGATTTGCATGGGACCCATGAGGTCCATGTGGAGAAGCTCAAGAGGCTCCTTGGTGGAGAGATACTTGCCCTTTTTGTGCATGCTTTTGGTTTGTTTTCCTTGTTGGCAAGGTCCACAAATACCATTGGCTTTCTTCCCAAGCTTAGGGAGGCCACACACACACTCGAACTTTCCAAGGGTTCTTAAATCCCTAAAGTTCATGTGGCCAAGTCTTTCATGCCACAACTCAACTTGCTCATTCATGGACACATTGTTTGAGATTATTCTAGCTTCAAGATAATAACAATTGTCGCTAGATCTCATACCTTTCAACAAGGTTTGTCCATCGAGCTTTAGAATTGAGCAATCATTTTTATTAAACAAGACGGAATATCCTTCATCACTTAGATGTGAAATGCTTATTAAATTGGCTTTTAAGCCATCAACAAATAAAGCATCGGATAAGGAGGGTAAACCAGGAACGGAAATGGATCCTTTCCCTACAACCTTCTTTTTGGATCCATCACCAAAAGTGACATATCCACCTTCCTCCATAACAAGAGTCTCGAAGAAACTCTTGTTTCCCGTCATGTGCCTAGAGCACCCACTATCCAAATACCAAAAATTAGAAGAATTTGCCTTCAAGGCTATTTGTGCAACATGGCAAACATTTTCATTCTTTCTAATCCACTTAGCAACAATTTTAGCTTTCTTAGTGGTCTTTGGTACATGTGCTCTACTATTCCTAGGATCATGCAAATTAATATTATCATTCCTAGGAACATGCATCATGGCTCTTTTCTTTTTCTTCTCTATCATGCTTCTAGTTTTGCACATTTTTATATAGCGAAAGCATTGTGGTCTTATATGACCAACAAATCCACAAAAGTGACAAATAGGAGTAAAATAAGGAATCATACCTTGTCCTTGTCTTTGTGGATGAAGGGGTTCATTGCGTCTTCGTTGTTGAACCGGTCTAGGTTGCTTCCAAGCTTGAGGTTGCATGATAGGCCTCTTTCCTTTGTGAGCCATTTGAGAAGGAATGTTGGCTTGAGGAACCCTAGGGGGTTGAGCTTGAGGTTGCCTTCTTGGCCCCATCTTCACTTGAGCATTTGAACTTTGTCCTATTTCTAACTTTTTCTTAGGAAGTTGCACAAATGAAGTTTCTTCTTTCTTCAAGCTCTTGACAAATACGGTCTTGTTAAAGGTTGAGATCTTCTTGCCATCTTCATACCCAAGACCCCTCTTGTCACATGGACTCTTTCCAACACCAAGCATATGGTCAAGCTTCTTGGTGCTAGAATCCATCCTAGTCATAGATTCTCTAACTTCTTCAAGATCCCTCTTTAGACTATCCTCATTCCTCATAGATAAGACTAACTCCTCTTTTAGCTTATCTTCCATCTTCTTGAATTTTTCCACTTGTTCACTTAAGTGGTCATTATGAGATGCAAGCTCAAAATTTTCTTCCCTCAACATCTTGATCTTTCTTGTGCTCTTGATTGCTAAATCATTAAACTCGGCATGATATTTAGCAAACTCCTTTTTCTCCATAAATCCATTCATGGAGTTAGAAGAGGAATCACTTTCTACTTCACTTGAGTCATTTTCCTCTTGACTCATTTCCTCTCTCTCACTAGCACTTTTGCTTTTATGGGAGGAGGCAAAAGCTAGGAGATTAGCCATGAGCTCTTCATCATCCGAAGACTCATCTCCCTCATAGGAGTCATCACTACTTCCACTCCAAGTGGCGGCCATCACTTTCCCCTTTTTCTTCTCAACATGATTTGCACAATCGAGGGCAAAATGACCTATGCCACCACACTCGAAACATCGGACCCCTTTCCTTTCGGTCCTCTCTTGCCTAGGTTCAAACTTCTTGAAAGAACCCTTTTTCTTCAAATCTTGTCCTTTTGATCCAAAGTTCTTTCTTCTAAACTTCATAACCTTGTTGAACCTTTTTACAAACAAGGCAAGGTCTTCATCCGAGTCAACCTTCTTTTCCTCCTTTTCATCCTTGGAGGTTTTTAAAGCAATTCCTTTTTGCTTTTTAGTGGGTGTGGAGATAGGCCCCTTCCTAGACTCATAAGCTAGAAGTCTCCCAATCACCTCACTCGGCTTCATATCCTTATAACCACTATTTTCTTCTAAAGCCGTCACCTTCGATTCAAACCTATCGGGTAGAGATCTCATAATCTTTTGCTTGATTCTCCTATCCGAATATGGATCACCAAGTTGATGGCTTTGGTTGACTATATCCATCAACTTGATCTCGAAGTCGTTGAAGCACTCATTCTCCTCCATCTTAAGCATCTCGAATTGAGTTTGGAGGACTTGAAGCTTAGAGTCCTTCACCACTTCGGTTCCCTCATGTGCAATCTCTAGGATGTCCCATGCTTCCTTAGCTGTCCTAGTATTTTGAATCAACTTATATTGATTTTCGTCCATAGCACACAAGATGGCATGCATCGCCTTCCTATTCCACTTTGAAGCCTCAAACTCTTGCGCGTTCCATTGCGCTTTAGGCTTCAAAACATCTTCTCCTCCGCCCGTGAGAGTCATCATAGGGAGATCATATCCGTCTTCCACCGCCATCCATGCACGGTCATGAATTTGGCATATGTAGGATTCCATCTTCCCTTTCCATTGGGAATAGTTCAACCCGGTAAGAAGTGGAGGCCTTGTGCTAGAAGCTCCTTCGTTGCCACCACCATTTCCACCGTTTCCACTCATAGCGTTTATGAATGAATGAAATGAATGCAAATGTATGAATGATCAAAAATCACACAAAATGCAAAACACACCAAAATAAGCAAGGATCACCTATGTATGTCTAGGAACCCGCTCTGATACCAATTGAAACTAATTATAGCACGGTGTGTATAAAACTATCTAGAGGGGGGGTGAATAGATTTTACGCTTTTTACCCAATTTTTTCGAGTTAGTCAAAATTACGAAATTACCCTCAAGATAAAATAAACAAGCAAGTGTAATATGGTGCGGAAATTAAATTAACACTTGATTTTTACGTGGAAACCCTCACGGGAAAAACCACGGGCTATGTAAGTAAGCCACACTCGAACCTCGAATCCACTAAATGTGCAAACGATTACAACCTAATCCCGGAAGTAATCACACACCTACCTAATCCCGGTATGAGTGAACCTAGTCCGATTTTGCTTGCGATCTAAGCAACCTAATCCCGATTGCTACACACAAGACTTAGCTTCTCTTGAAGAGAATACAACCCTAAGTGAATATGTGAAAATATCC
This sequence comes from Acer saccharum, assembly GCA_030490815.1. Taxonomy (NCBI): domain Eukaryota; kingdom Viridiplantae; phylum Streptophyta; class Magnoliopsida; order Sapindales; family Sapindaceae; genus Acer; species Acer saccharum. The sequence continues at coordinate 29,203,586 of CM059869.1, forward strand.
AAAATGCAACATAGAGCAAGGGAAACCCTATATGCTTATCTAAGATGATTAATATGCAATTAAGAACAATCCTAGATATCAAAACTAAATGACATGTCAATTAGTTTAGCTAATCAATATCAAGCACAAAACCTAATATGCTAGCACAATACAACTTCTCAAACATACATCATACTAATCTCAATCTTGTATTCAACAAATATAAAATCACATACAAGTAATTAAATTGAGATTGCTAGATAAGAGAAACACAAAATATGTAAGATATTAGTGAAAAGCTTACCAAGCAAAGTATGATGAAGAATCCATGCAAGATGTCATCTAGATGATCTAAGATGATGCTAGATGATGATTGATTATCATGGAAAAAGTGTTTGAGTAATTAAAAATGAGTTCTTGGAATTTTTCTTCTCTTTGAAAAATATCCTAAGTATGAAATCTGAATATGAACTCTCTTTATTGACCTAAAGACAAAATGGCATATATATAGGGTGCCAAGCTAAAGTGAGGTCGTTTAAGTAAGTTTCAAAGAAACGCGCCAATCGGCGGTCGGTGGCCGCCGATTTCAACCGCCGAATTGCTCCTGGAGAAACAGGGGAGAAACGGCGGTTCCATTCGGCGGTTTCGTGACCGCCGTTCCCACCGCTGAATTAAACCCGAGAATAAAATCAATCAGGTCTGAAACGGCGTTTCAGATCGGCGGCCACCCAACCGCCGATTCAACCGCCTAATTCAAACGGCGGTTTCATTCGGCGGCCAGGCCGCCGATCACGACCGCCGATCACCAACAGAGGTGAAAACCAAGGAGATGCCAAGTGCATCTCTATAGGCGGTCTTCGCGCAAAACCAAGCACATTCTAGTGCATGCGCAGACGTTTCCGAACACTATCTGGAAACGAATTACAAGACACAAATACACACAACAAGATACAACATCAAAGTGCTAGTGTGTAAGGTGACATGTGAAGAGAATGCACACATGAACAAGTATGCTAAGTGAGTGTGTGCAACTATCTCTTCAAGATAAGTAAGCACATAGAATTTACCTTCGGTGCTAATCAAGACGAGGTCTTTGAAAGGGCTTCGAATAATAAACCAACTCCTAAGCTACCCTTACAAGGATCCCCACATATGGTTTGATCACGAAATAAGCCAATTAGAAACTACGGGAATCCTTACAATTAAACATACATATAAACTAGCAAAAAGAAGAATACCTTTTGTCGCGTGATCCGATTGACTTACATCGATGGTAATCCGCAAGATCTTCAATCCTAGCATGAACGTGAATCACCTAGGAGCGTGGTCTCCCTTTTCTTTTTATTGCGTACCTCAGAGTGGACAAACAAACTTTCTTTTTCTTATTGTTAGTCACAAAACAACCAAAAGACTACAAAGATTATTCCGGTCACTTTTGAGTTCTTAATCTAATGATCGAAACTCACGTGAACCTTATTCGAAGTTGTACACACAAGCCTATTGATGTATAAGCAATTAGTGTACTATCGAAAGAATAATCTCTTCTCTCTTTTTGTCTTGGCCAAATTTCACACACACTAATCACTAGAGTAGGATTTATTTTCTAAGCAAAAGAAAAACTTCTCAAGCCAAGCAGTAGTAGGGTGGCCGAATTTCATCACCTCCCTTATATAGGGTGACCGAAATTCAACCCTATTTTCTTTTAGGGTTGCCGCATTCTCTCTTGTGGGAGTTTGTGTGTGACCGAAATCCTCACTCAAAGAGGATTTAGGTTTTACCAAAACTCTTACACTCTTGAGAACCCAAACCCTAATCCAACTCTATAGTGTAGTATTAAATTATGACTAAATTAAAAGACTTCTTATTTGATTAAATAAATAAACTTAATTATTTATTTTCTTACCAAACAAGTCTTTTACTTTTAGTATACTACTACCAATAGTATAATTCTAGGAAACATATTTCCTGATCAGAAAAAGATTTTGTTTCTTAATTAAATAATTAATTAATTAATTAATTAATTCTCATTTAATCAAACAATAAAATAAAATAATATTTTTGACTAAATAATTAGCCTTGCCGCCCACACCTTGTATATATGGGCTCAATATTATTTTCTTATTTTATTTAATCCATTAGACTTTAATTAAAAAGCCCACATGTGAACCAGACCCATTCTTACTAAAAGAAACAAGCCCACATGTCTTTCGTTAATATATTAATATAATTGATCAGCCCATTAAATAAATAATGTGCAAATTATATTCTTAATATATTAAATGCAATTCTAGATGGACCCATAAATTGGTCCGGTAGAATATATCAAGTGATCCATGCAAGTCCATGTGGATTGGGGATCTTGGCGGGCTATCTAAATTTAAGCTTCAATAGACATAACCTAATCACAATCAACAAATGATTCACTTAGGTCCGATCCATTAATTTTAACTCATTCCACTAAAGAGCTAAAATTGAACTATTAAATAAAGATAGAATAAGAAGATGTTCCTTATTCATACCCTAGACAATCATATTGGAGATAGTGTATCCTCGTGATTAATATCAGCAATCGCCAAGAGTTCATAGACCGCCTATAACTCTCCAAGTTACCATATTTACTCATATGACCACGTTTTGAACTTGGATATTTTGACTTGTCCAGAAGCCATGTTTTCAATAGTCACTATCGAAAACTCAATGTTGAGATTTAATATCCAATTACCTCAAAACATCCATATGATGATATTATACTCTCATTTAATAAATGAAGCCACGATGTCCATATCTATAAATGAAGTCCTCTATCGATTAACAAATGAATATCACCAAACTATTGAGGATAGACTATGCTATATAATCATACTCATTGATAACTCAAATGATATCACTTGCAACCATAAGTCCATCATTTATCTCAGGATTAAGATAGACTCTCTGATTGTCCTGATAATGAAAAGACTATTATCTATTGACGGTTCTAGATAAAGCTTTTCATTGTGATCCAGTTCAACGTACCCAGTGCACTAGATTGTTTTACTCGAAGACACTCTGATGATTTTAGACTCATCATATCTCATTTGATCCCGCTCAAATGCTAGCAAAAGAATTCTACAACTTTAACAAGATAAAGGTGCCCAACCTTTAACTTAAGTTGTGAACATTATTCAAGACTAACTAAAGAATTGTGTCTTCCTCATACATATCCAGATGTACGAACAATTTTTCTTTTCTCATAGTCTTTAGACCATATGATTATTTACTTTGACAATTATAATATTAAACTATAAATGCTATAAGATTTGTTAAACTAGAAATCACTTTATTAATATGAAAAAGATTGTCAATTACAATATTACACTCTTGCTATTGAGCATAATCCTAACACTTGCTATATAGGAAATAGAGTTTTCCTAAGGCCCGGATCTAGAAATACCTCCTATGAGTTATGGAAGGGTAGGAAGCCAAATGTTAGCTACTTCCACACCTTTGGAAGCAAATGCTACATTTTGAATGACCGTGATCAACTTGGCTAGTTTGATGTTAAGAGTGATGAGGGTATATTTATTGGCTATGCCTTGAATAGTAGAGCCTATAGAGTTTTCAATTTGAAGACTCGAACCGTCATATAATCATCCAATGTTGTCATTAATGATACAAGGCTCATGTCTAATGACTATGAGGAGGATGATGTTTTAGATGATGACTCTCCTTTGGAGAAGGTTGTGGAGACTCCCAATGTTGGGACGTCCAATGGTGATAATGAAGACACGTAACCTATTGATAGAGTTCCTTTTTTGAACTCTAAAGAACCCTCTCCATGGGTTAGACAACTCCATGATAAAAATGACATCATTGGAGAAGTTAATGAGGGTGTTAGGACTAGGCATCAAATAACTAATCTCATTAGCTTTACATGCTACACCTTTAAAATTGAACCTAAAAAGGTTGATGAAGCCTTAAATGATGAATTTTGGGTTCTTGCTATGCAAGAAAAGCTAAACCAATTCAAAAGGAATAGGTTTGGTCTCTAGTTCCTAGGTCTAAAAGCACACATGTCATTGGCACCAAGTGGATTTATAGGAACAAATCCGATGAAGATGGCAACATAGCGCGGAACAAGGTTAGACTTTTAGCACAAGGGTACTCTTAAATTAAGGGTATCGACTTTTAGGAGACATTTGCTCCTGTTGCCCGTTTAGAGTCCGTTAGGCTTCTCTTGTCCATATCTTGTATTCACAAGTTCAAATTACACCAAATGGACGTTAAGAGTGCCTTCCTTAATGGCTTCTTGCAAGAGGAAGTGTTTGTTAAACAACCTAAGGGGTTTGTGGATGCACAACACCCCAACCACGTCTATCTCCTCAAAAAAGCTTTATATGGGTTGAAACAAGCACAGAGGGCTTGGTATGAGCGCCTCACTCAATTTCTTGTTGACAATGACTACACAAGAGGTAGTGTTGGCAAGACCTTGTTCATTAAAAGAAACAAAGATGAGTTATTTATAACTCAAATCTATATTGATGACATTGTGTTTGGCTCCACCAACAACACCAAAGTCCAACAATTTGTTGATGTTATGTCTCATGAATTTGAGATGAGTCTTGTTGGTGAGCTTAGTTTGTAAGGTTCATGATTTGTATTGGCTTGATTCCATTGCAAAATGCTCTATATTTGTATTAGTTGTTGCTTAGGATGTGCTTGGAAGAAAAGAAGCTTCAAAGTTGAAGAGCAACATCTAGTGCAAATATCGTCTTCAAGAGGTGAAAGCGTTAAAGGTATACTTCGACTTCTATCCTCTTGCAAGGCGTTAGAGCACACACACAATTCATACACGTGTGTCCCTGCATCGTAGTTCAAACATTTGGTATAACACATTCACACACATTTGAGTATGCACATGCATTGGTCTCTTATAGACAAATATTGTAGAATTGCATGTTTTAAGACTATCTCTTTGATATGATATACTTGTGTGAATTTGTGTTTATTTGTTTATGTGTTTTGTATTTTAGACTTGATCATGTTCTTATATGATTCCTTATTGAGTCTCGGTCATTTCGGTTACTCATTCATAACGTTTCGAGTCCAAATGATGTAGCTACGCTACTTTGCATTCTCATTTGTTGAGTTGACTTCATCGTCGTTTTCCGAGATGATTTCTCAACCATTTTTCAAAGTTTTATAGTCATAGTCCCATAGTCGTGCGTGAGGGAGTCACAGTTTGTAATCCAAAAACGGATTCAAAATCGGAGTTCGGATGCCCAAGATACGGCTAGAGAACGTGAGGGAGCGCGCGAGAGGCAAGCATGGCCAAAGGCCATGCATAGGCCACCCCGTGTGGAGCCCGTGGGACCCACGACCAGAACACCCCTTTGGTCGTGTGTGGCCCACACGCCCCCCCACGGGGATTTGTGACGTGGCCGTCTTTGATTGGCTCGTTTTTGGTTCCCTCCTTGAATCATTTAAATATGATTTTCTTTCCCTCCAAACATAATTTGAAGAAAATTTTCTAAGAAAAATTCTGTAGAATCTTCAATTTTTTAGTTTTCTTATTTCGATCCTAACTTTCTCATACAAACTCAAAATTGATTGATCCAAAAACCAAAATTGTTGGTCTTGATGAGAGCTACAAACCTCAAGCATTTCCAGAGGTAGTTGACTTTGTCATTTTTCCCAGTGGACAGATTTCAGTACGTGGTTCAACTTTGTATGTTCAACTTCTTCTTTTTCATTTCATCTTTGATCATCTCTTTTAATCTTACTATTTGATTGATGAAATATGTTAAGAAGGATGTTAGATCATATGCTAGGGTTTTATGATTGATTGTTTGTTGAGTTTTAGCATTGTGATTCATATTTGAACTTCGTTTGCTAAATTTGATTTTCCTTGAAATTGATTCTAGAAATGCTATATGTGATGTGCCTCATGATATGTTATAGGCTTAATTTCATGTTCAAAGAACAAGGTTTATAGTGTGATATATTGAATATTCTTGACTTGTTCTTATTGATTTTACTTGCATTGATTTCTAGGTATTTTTTGTGATTGTGTGTTGAAAGCATATCCTAGTATATCTCTAAGCATGTTCATAGAGTTTGATTGATCATCATACTTTATTTGATTGTGATTTGCATCATTTGCATCACTTGCATCATTGCCTTGTATAAGGTTGAAGTCTAGCAAAATGAGTGAAGCTTTGTGAATAGAGCAAAGAAGTCTTGATTAGAGTCGGGAGGACTCGGATAGTCAAGCAAGGAGACTTGTCTAGGGTCGGGAGGATCCGGATAGACAAGCAAGAAATCTTCCTAGAGACATGAGCGTCTTGGATAGGAAGTTGCTTTCTAGAGGTGTATGACACATCTCGGATAGGAAGTAGGCTTGGTAGTTCACTAGCCCGAGGGTAGATTAAGAGGTGATAGCTTGAGCGGATATCATGTGTTGATAGCTTGAGTGTGTAAATCTTTTTCATATAGTGGACTGCTTTACTGGTGGTTGTGGTATCAACCCGTGGATGTTTCCTCTTTGAGGTTTTACCACGTAAAAATCCTTGTGTTCATTTTCGCTTTATATTTCTTTATCTTTCAAGTTTTACTTTGATTGCATCTCTTGTAAAATGATTTACTCTTGATTTTGTTATTCACTTCATTAGTTGAATCTTTTCAAGTGTGCATTTTCTTTGTTATATTCCGCATCGTTTTTGAATATTGAAAGATTTAGGCCTATACCTATTCACCCCCCCCCCCCCCCCCCCTCTGGGTATATATTACACTATATTGCTTAAGGGAATTTCATAGTTATTTCCTAGGTTTGCAAATTAGGCAATTAGATGATGGGATTTTTATCACCCAAGCCAAATATGCCAAAAACCTAGTGAAGAAGTTTGGTCTTGAAAATGTCAAATATTGTGATACACCCATAAGTACCACTTTGAAGCTTAACAAGGATGCAAGTGGAAAAAGTGTGGAACAAACTCTATATCGGGGCATGATAGATAGCTTGCTTTATTTGACCGTAAGTAGGCCCGATATCTCTTTTAGTGTGGGTGTGTGTGCTAGGTACCAAGCGGATCCTAAGGAATCCCAACTCTCTTCCGTTAAGAGAATCATTCGCTATGTGAATGGGATATCCAACTATGGGATTTGGTACTCTTTTGACACTAATGCTAGTCTTGAAGGCTTTAGTGATGCGGATTTGGCAAGAAATTGTGATGATAGGAAAAGCACATCGGGCGGTTGCTTCTTTCTAGGCAACAACTTGGTGTCTTGGTTTTGCAAGAAGCAAAACTCGATTTCCTTGTCCACGGCTGAGGCCGAGTACATAGCCGTGGGGAGTGGATGCACACAACTCCTATGGATGAAGCAAATGCTAGTAGACTACGGATTCAACCTTAGTGCACTCACTATCTTTTGTGATAATATGAGTGCTATTAATATTTCCAAGAATCTAGTACAACATTCTAGAACTAAGCATATTGACATCTGCCATCATTTCATTTGAGAGCTTGTTGAAAATAAATGCATAGTACTTGAATATGTAGGTACTAATGATCAACTTGCGGACTTATTAAACCCTTAGATGCTACTCGATTTAAAACACTTAGCAGATCTATTGGGATATGTCTAGGGTTGCACATTTTCCCCCGGATCCCCATTTCCCCGCTTCCCCATCCCCATTTGGGGGAACTTTTTTGGGGGAAAATGGGGAAATAGGGGGGGATGGGGATGATTTTCATCCCCAAATTGAAATGGGGATGGGGATGGGGATGGGGAGACCCTCCCCTATCCCCATTTCCCCATTTTCCCCATTAATATAGTGAAGTGGGGATGGGGATGGGGGGATCTCCCCCCATCCCCATTTCCCCATTTCCAATAAAATATTATAAAAATAATTATATATATATATATATATATTTATATATTTTGTAATGTATTTTCTTTGATATTATTTTGTAATGTATATATATATATATATATTTGACACTATTTTGTAATGTATTTTCTTTTGCATTTGTAATGGAATTTTTTATTTTTTTTTAGTTTAATTTGTAATTTTCAACCAAATGGGGAGATGGGGGAATGGGGTAAACGGGGAAACGGGGAAAATGGGGAAATGGGGATGGGGATGGGGATGGGGGGACCTCCCCCCAAAACTCCCCCATCCCCATTTTCCCCAAATGGGGAAATGGGGGGGATGATGGGGAAGGGTTTGAGAAGTGGGGATGGGGATGGGGGGACCTATATCCATCCCTATTTCCCCAATGTGCAACCCTAGATATGTCTTATGGGTGATGAGTTTTGGTTTTTGACCTCATATGGGGAACTCAAGCAAAGAGAGCTATTTTGCATACTTGTCACTTGCAAAAAATTTGAAATATCATATGCTTCTTTTTTAATTACTTCAGTAAGCTCGGTTGTACATATATATATATGCTTTCAATTCAATAAGTGTGAACCATGCTTTATTTACAATCCATGTCATATTTATGTTCAAACATGCATTTTTGGACTAGGAGATCCACATATGAAGTATGATTTGAATGACCTATAGTTATCTCCATGACATGATGATTCTTTTATAACATGCTAATGTCAAAATGAAAAAGCATGAAATTCATATAACATGCTCAAATAAAAAAGCATGAATTGATGATTGCATATTCTTAAAATGCAAAACTTGTGTGAAAAAACTTATGAGACTCAAAATGAATAAAAGATCTTGTATCCATTCAAAGGAATTTAAATTCCAAATGTCTCTCTTTCTTTATTAGTTGAACATGGCTACTATCATACGGGTATCATTTCTGGAAAAATCAAATAGGGTACAAAGTCGCTCATGCCATGTTTCGCTTATAAAGTTGGATATAGTTTCTTTTATATTGAAAACAATAAATTCTCTATATCCTTGCTTCTCTCATGACAATGGTGAAATTGGTTTGAATTCTTATTAGAAACCTTTGTCATTTGCTTTGCCAAATACCATTGTATTTTGAGCTTGAATGCTACATGTCTTGTATGCAAAGCTTGTTTGATTCACACATTTTCTTAAAATAAATCACCCTGTTTCTCTCCAATTAATCGAGATGCATAAAGTGACTTATATGATTATGCAAATATCTTGTATGCTACTATCTCTCTTTGCTAGAAGTGACCCGGTTGGGGACTACTCCTTTGCCTATATCATGACAAAAAGGGAGAGTAGAATGTGGTAAGGGGAGTTGCTATTTGTAAGTAGCAATTGTACATGTTGGGGATAATACAAATTAAGAGGGAGTAACCCGTTGAGAGGGAGCATTGCATTGCACATTTATTTCATAATGTTGCATGTTTTCTTAATTGAAAAATTCTATAATGCAAATGCTTGTTTTAACTTCACATGATCACTTCACATATACTTGCTTTGGAAGTGTAATCTTTTTGTTTTGAAGGGTTGATAATTCTACAAGAGATTGAAGACTTGAAGTTTTATTTTCTTATCACTTTGTAATGTAGAATTTATTTGCTATCCCGTAGCTTCAATTATGTTGTGAGGATTTATGTGAGTGGTGGTTTTGTCACGAAATAGCCAAAGGGGGAGATTGTAAGGTCTCACATTATTAATTGGCTTATTTCTTAGACAAACCACTTTTTGGGTTTTTGTAAGGGTAGATTAGACTCTCAAGACCTCAAGAGAAGAAGAACCAAAGGTAAATTTCTAGTGCTTACTTTGCTTTGAAGAGATGTAGTTGCACACACACATAACACTTGCATAATTCTTATTCTTGAATGTTGTGTGTTTATATTGTGTGCATTATTGTTTATTTAATCTCTATTCTTGCATGAGTATATAGATTGCATCTTGTGATTATAATGACATATCATATTAGGCATTTGGATGCAATCTCCTTCACTTGTTTACTCTTGCACAAAATGCATTTGAGTGTGAAGGAAGAGGGCTATGCGCTGGTCCACATGCGCCAGACCAGCGTAGCACACCAGCGCAAATCGTCCAGTGGTCTGTCGCTGGTTGTGCGCTAGTCGTCCAACGCAAGCTCACTAGCGCAAAATGCCCAGTTCTCTATCGTTGGTGTTGCGCCCTTCACCTGCGCTGGTCAACCAACGCCTTGTGCAAATTGTGTTCATGCGCTGGTCGTGCGCCGGTCCACCTGCGCAACTCACTATTGCATAGTGCAAATTCTAGTGCGTTTTTTCAAATGACCTCACTTCACTTGAGTCCTCTATATATATGACTCTATGTTTTTAGGTTGTTTTTTAGAGAGTTCAAAATCACTTTTTACTTAGCATATTTTTCCAAGAGAAAAATTTCACAAAAGAGCTCACCTTTGATTACTCAAACAGTTTTCCATGATCATCAATCATCATCTAGAATTATCCTTAATCATCTAGATATCATTTTGCATGGATTCTTCAACACACTTTGCTTGGTAAGTTTTTCACTAATATCTTACATATTTTGTGTCTTTTCTTATTAAGTAATCTCATTTATTTCTTGTGTGTTTTTCATATATATTTTGGATACAAGATTGAGATTAGTGTATTGATTGTTTGAGAAGTTAAATTGTGATAGCTATCTAGGTTTTTAACATGTCATCTAGCTTTTAATATCTAGGATTGAATTAATTGTAAAATCATCATCCTAGATAAGCATATAGGGTTACCCAGCTCTCTATTGCATTTTGGATATTTCATATATTCACTTAGGTTGTATTATCTCTTTATTGAGAAGTGAGACTTGTGTAGCTTCCGGGATTAGGTTGCGTAAATCACAAGCAATTGGACTAGGTCCACTTATACCGGGATTAGGTAGGTGTATGATTACTTACCGAGATTAGGTTGTAATCTTTAACACATTTAGTGGATTCGAGGTTCGAGTGTGGCACACTTATTAGCCCGTGGTTTTTCCCGTGAGGGTTTCCACATAAATATCAAGTGTTATTTACATTCCGCACCATATTACACTTCCTATTTTTTTATTGACTATTAGGGGCATTTTCGTAATCTTGACATGTATGCAAAAATTGGGTAAAATCGTTTAAAATCTATTCACCCCCCTCTAGATTAATATCATACACACCGAGTATTTGTTTCATACTCGATTTAAAACACTAAGTAGATCTATTGGGATTTGTCACGTGGAGTGATGAGTTTTGGTAACTGACCCCATATAGGGAACTCAAGCAAAGAGAGCTATTGTGCATACTTGTCATTTGCAAAAATTTGAAATATCTTATGCTTCTTCTTTTAATTGCTTGAGTAAGCTTAGTTGCACATATGTATATATGTTTTCTATTCAATAAGTGTGAACCTTGCTTGTTTATAATCTATGTCATATTTATGATCAAACATGCATTTTTGGACTAGGAGATCTACATATGAAGTACATGTTGAATGACCTATAGTTATCTCCATGGCATGATGTTTCTTTTATAACATGCTAATGTCAAAGAAAAAGCATGAAGTTCAAATAACATGCTCAAATGAAAAAGTATGAATTGATGATTGCATATTCTTAAAATGCAAAACTTGTGTGAAAAAGCTTATGAGACTCAAAATGAATAAATGATCTTATATCCGTTCAAAGGAATTTAAATTCCAAATGTCTCTCTTTCTTTATTAGTTGAATATGGCTACTATCATACGGGTATCATTCCCAGAAAAATCAAATAGGGTGCAAAGTCACTCATGCCATATTTCGTTTATAAAGTTGGATATAGTTGCTCTTAAATTGAAAACAATAAAATCTTAATATCCTTGGTTCTCCCATGACAATGGTGAAATTGGTTTGAATTCTTATTAGAAACCTTTGTCATTTGCTTTGCCAAATACCATTGTATTTTGGACTTGAATGCTACATGTGTTGTATGCAAAACATTTTTATTCACACATTTTCATTAAATAAATCTCCTTGTTTCTCTCCAATTAATTGAGATGCATAAAGTGACTTATATGATTATATAAATATCTTGTATACTACTATCTCTCTTTGCTAGAAGTGACTAGGTTGGGTACTATTCCTTTGCCTATATCATGACAAAAAAGGGGTGTAGAATGTGGTTAGGGGAGTTGCAAATTGTAGTAACTATTGTGCATGTTTGGGAGAATATACATTGAGGGGATGTAACCCATTGAAGGGGAGCATTGCATACACATACATTGTATGATGTTGTGCTTAAATTCTTAAATACAAATGCTTGTTCTATTTTCACTTAATCATCTCACATACACTTGCTTTGGAAGTGTAATTACTTTTGATTTGAAGGGTTGATAGTTCTACAAAAGATTGAAGACATGAAGTTTATAATTTTTAAATATCTCTTTGTAATGTAGAATATCGTAGATATCCCGTTAGCTTCAATTTAATTGTGAGGATCAATGTGAGTGTGGTTTTGTCACGAAATAGTTAAATGGGGAGATTGAAAGGATTCCTATCAATTGATTGGCTTATTTCGTGGATAAATCACATGTTTGGGCTTGAATTGTAAGGGTAGTTTAGGTGATTGAGAATCATGCTCAAAGACCCTTTTCAAGACCTCAAGGTGATAAGCACCAAAGGTAAATTTCTATATGCTTACTTGCTTTGAAGAGGTTAGTTGCACACACTCACATCTCATGCATAATTCATATTCTTGTATGTTGTGTGTGTTCTTGATGTGCACTTTTTTGTTCATTTATACCTCTTCATGCATATTTTATTGATTGCATCTAGCTTGTTAAATGCCATAACATGTTAAGCATAAGGATGCATTGCATTCACTCACACACTTGCACTTATTACTGTTTTTATGTGTGAGGAGCTAAATGAGAAGGCATTATCCTTCTCTGTTGCAGTCATGCTGCCGCTGTTGAATCAACCGCGGCATGCAAGCGACAGAGATATGTTATCTCTGTGGCGGTTGGATAACCGTGGCATGCAAGCGACAGAGACTTGATGTCTCTACCGCGGTGCAATTGCCACTGTCGGCCAAACCACGACAGTCGTGCGACAGTCCGTCATGCGTGAAAAATGCCCAAAACGCTGCAGTTTTGTTGGAAAACTATAAATACACCACTTTCATTTTAGGTTGTAAAAAGTGTTCCCAAATTATATTTTTCTCTCAAGAACATTTTTCAAGAGACAAATTTCACAAGAACTCACCTTTAAACACTCAAAACTTTTCCTTTGTTCATCAAAGTTCATCTAGGATCATCCATGACCATATAGGATGCATCCATGCATGGTTTTGCATCATCACATCTTCCTTGGTATGTTTTTCACTAACTTTATCTAATTTTAATGTTTCTTATATTAAGACATCTCTTTAATTACTTGTATGTTATTAGATCATATGCTAAATACAAGTTAGAGATTATTTGTGATGAATTGATTAAGTGTTGTATTGTGATAGCTTCATAGGATTGTTTAATCTACGTTTAGCTAAGCTTTATGATATGTCATTTAGCCATTGATATCTAGGATTATTCTAATTGCAAAATTGCCATCCTAGATAAGCATATAGGGTTACCTAGCTCTAATTGCATTTTGGATATTTCATATATTCACTTAGGTTGAATTATCTTTTCATTGAGAAGTGAGACTTATGTAGCTTCCGAGATTAGGTTGCGTAAATCACAAGCAATTTGACTAGGTCCGCTTATACCAGAATTAGGTAGGTGTGTGATTATATACCAGGATTAGGTTGTAATCTTTAACACATTTAGTGGATTCGATGTTCGAGTGTGGCGCACTTACTAGCCCGTGGTTATTTTCCGTAAATATTACATTTGTTATATAATTTGACTAGTTAGGGACATTTTCGTAATCTTGACCTTACACGGAAATTGGGTAAAATCGGTTAAAATCTATTCACCACCCCCCCCCCCCCCCCCCCCCTCTCTCGATAATATTATACACACCTATAATTTGTTTCAAAAGTCATTAAAGGAGACCCGATTCTCCATTTTTTGAGAAGTACAAGATCTCTGGCAACCACCATTAGAGTAGATCTAGTTTAGATCTCCCCTCATTGAGAACATATTGATCTCCATTTGGAGCAAAGAAAAACAATGGTGAACTAAAGACATTGTTGAAAGAATCTACTGGATAAAGGCAATTGGGAGAACGACTGGTGTTGTAATCTACCTGCGAGTAGAGGTGGCACGGTTACAGTCCAGTTTCGGTTTCGGTTTCGGTTTCTGTTTCGGTTTGGTGGAACCGGAACCGAAACTAGAACTGGAACCGACATAAACCGGTTTTGATTTCGGTTTCAGTTTTGGTTCCGGTTCCGGTTCTGGTTCCGGTTCCGGTTTCGGTTCAGGTTCCTATTTCGATTCAGGAACCGTCGGTTCCGATTCAGGAATCGTCGATTCCAGTTTCAGTTCTGGTTTCGGTTCCGACTCCTATGGAACCGGTGGTTTGGAACCTTTTTTTTTTTTTTTAAATAACAAAAAAAAAAAAAAAAAAAAGACTTCTAAGTTCTAACTTGTAATTTATAAGTTGTAAATTGTAATTGAATAAAATAAAATATATAAATGACAAATTACAAAATAAAATTAAATAAAATTCATTGGGTTGGATGTTGGAAGTTGGATCACCCGACCGAAAATAAAATAAAATAAACAAATTACAAATTACAAAATTAAATTAAATTAAAATTAAAACTAAACAAAATGACAAATTACAATTTACATTTCATTGGATATTTGGAAATTGGGTCACCCAAAATTCGAAAATAACATAAAGTAAATAAATGACAAATTACAAAATTAAATTAAAATAAGCTAAAAAAAAAAAATGTAAAGTTATTAGCCTTGCACTTAATTTTTACCACAATTAAGTTGCCTACGTATCCTCTTGAGGGGGTTTAGAGGAATCAAAGGCCATGTAGTTCTCTTACCTTTTATTACAGGTTTGGTGATGACGTGGATTAATTGTTGTCATGATGGCGTGATCCGCATGACCGCAATATGGCATATGTTATTCCGGCTCCACTGCTTCAATTTCAAATTCGTCATCTTTGAAGAAATCGTACGTTGGCTCCTAGTCGATTTCCTGTTGTCTATATTGCGCCTTCGTCCAGTCATCTACACAAACCTGTATCTATAGTGCTTTCGGAGTCAAGCACGAACGTTTTTCATCCAGGATATTCCCCCGGCGCTGAACTTTTGTTCCACCGCCACTGTAGAAACTAGTGTTGAAAAAATATTTTTGGCTATCATAGCCATGATTGGATAGTACTTTGCGTACTCTTTCTAATATTGTAAGATATCAAATTTTTTCCCTAGCATATCTTCTATAAACTCAAAAGAAGAAGTTAGATAAGATTCAAGCTCGAAATACGAACCGGAGCTTGATGAAGAACATCTAGGTTTTTTGGTTTTTTTTGATAACATACTATACCCTAAATTCAAAAATCTGGAGGAGGATGATGGGGGCTGAGATGCAGTTTGTGTTCGTGTAACATCTAAGTTCAGTAAAGATCCATAAATTGTAACATATTCATCATATAAATCATGCAATAATTTCTTAACTCTATCACAACACGCATCAACATCATATTCAATATTTAAACCTTTTTTGCCATAATAACCTTCTAGATAATAAGACAAATGTTGTAATTTACAACGTGGATCAAAAACC
Source organism: Acer saccharum (assembly GCA_030490815.1). Lineage (NCBI taxonomy): Eukaryota > Viridiplantae > Streptophyta > Magnoliopsida > Sapindales > Sapindaceae > Acer > Acer saccharum. The sequence goes on from CM059869.1 coordinate 29,219,178, forward strand.
ATAGCAATCAAATAAATATTTGGAAACTCCTTATAATAATTTAACCATTTTACCTTCATAGCACTAATGGCTTCCGTTATTGCTGGGTCAGATTCACAATAAAAAAATGCACCAGCAACATTAAGACTCTCAATAACAAATAAATGTGTTGTAGGAAAATAAACACTAGATAAATTGTTTGTAGCATTATTAAAAACTTTTAACAAATTGAAAACATTGTAACAAGCATCCCAATGAGCTTCAAAAAGTTCAATGTTAGGAACATGAAATTGAATAAAAGAAATTAATAAATCCCTATACTCATAACTTTGAGCAAGCAATTTATAAGTAGAATTTCAATGTGTTGGAACATCATGAGGAAATTTAACGATACGTTTACCATTTTGTTTACAATATCTTGCCCATGCTTTCATTGTAGAAGAATGTCTCCATAAAAACATTAGGGCTTTTTTAATAGGTAGAATAAAATGTTCAAGAGTTTCTAATCCTTTTTGAACACATATATTTAAAACATGGCATGCATACCTTTGATGAAAAAATGTACCACTAAGAAAGGGTTTGCATAAATCAATTAAAGCTGTAATAGCAGCGGTATTGGTAGAAGCATTATCAAAACCAATTGCAAAAATTTGTTTTCAACATTATACTTTGAAAAAATAATTTTAAGTTGTCTATAAATATTCTTAGCAGTGTGTGCATCATCAAAAACTCTAAATGCAAGAATTCTTTTTTGGATAGTCCATGCATCATCCATAAAATGACAAGTGACACTGTTAGGTTTATAGTTTGTGTTGGCATGTATTCCATATCAAAACGTGTTTCTTTTGTAATGTTTAGTGGTCCATATGTTGAAGATTTATGAAGATGAAGAAAGTCTTGGCCATAATTCATGCAAAATACCGGCTTCAAAGAGATATGTGCTTCATTGATCATCAAAGGTAATATAAGACCTCATATCTCTTACAAGGCTAGGCACACACATACACATAGCATCCTTGTGTGTTCCTTCATGGTTAAACATCCTTTATATATCACTTTCACATACTTGATAATATATGCTCATGCATTTATACTATCTGACAAACTTTGCTTATTGCATATTCTAGGACTATGTCTAGGAAATAGCATATGTGTGTGTCTTTGTATTTGTATGTTTCTGTATTTTTATATTTGGACTTGAATATGCTCTATTATGATTCCTTATTGAGTTCCGGTCGTTTCGGTTACTCATTCATTTAATTTGAGTCCAAACGATGTAGCTACGCTACTTTTCGTTCTCATTCGTTGAGTTGACTTCATTGTCGTTTTCCGAGATGATTTCTCAACCATTTTTCAAAGTTGTATAGTCGTTGTCGTGTGTGAGGGAATCATGGTTCGTAATCCAAAAACGGATTCGAAATCGGAGTTCGGATGCCTAAGATACGGCTGAAGAACGTGAGGGAGCGCGCGAGAGGCGAAAGTGGCCAAGAGGCCACGTGGCCCAAGCCGTGTGGGAGCCGTGGGCCCCACGGCCAGAGAGCCTCTCTGGCCCCGTGTGGCCCACGCGCCCCCCACGAGCTGGGGTGACGTGGCCACTCTTGATTGGCCCATTTTTCTCTTCTCTCTCCTCCTTTTTATTTCCCTCCATTCCTTTCATTTTGTTTTCAAGAGAAAAATTGTAAAATCCCGTTAGATTTTTTCTCCCAAATTTTCTCACCTTCCAAACACCATAACTTCTTCATACGGAGTCAGAATTGAGTGATTCAAGTTGGAGATCGTTCGTAATCGAGTCCTCTACCTTTTCTAAGTGGTTTGGCAGCTGTTTGATTGAGTTTCTGGTGGTTTTACATAGAAAACCGAACCAGCTCGTGAATCCAAGGTATTGGTCTAATCTTTGGGATTTCTTCTTTTATAACCTTCAATTTGCTTGGGGTTTCTTCTTCTATATATATTTGTATGTTTGGTGATTGCTATTGAGAAAGATAGCTTCACAATCAATCATAATCAAAAGTCTATTTAGAGACAAATGTGAACTAGTTTCCATGATTCTAGGTTTTCCACATGATTGTGAGTTGTATTGTGATTAGGTTGACATCTTAGGTTGTTTGTGACTTGATTGAATCAATTTTGTGATAAATGATCTTGAGATTTGATTTGATCCTTTGATTGATGAAATCTAGGATTATTGTATTTGTATGTGTTTTAGAGCAATCTATGATTTAATTGATTTATATCTTGAATCTTTGCTCTATATTTTAGCTAGAATATTGATTGATTGAATCTCATATATCTAGCATTTTATTGTATGTTGATAGCATCTTGAACTTGTACTTCATAAATATATTTTTGTTCAAGTGTTGTATGTGTGAATGAGACTTTAAGCTTATGTGTTTGGTGTTTACACATGATTTAGGTTTTATTCTTGTATTTTGCATCTAGACTTTATTACTTGTGATATCATATGTTTAGGTCTATTTGTACCATGGAATGTATTGATCACATGTTCTATGTTGAATTGGTTGTTTGCATCATTTGTATTCATATGATCACACTAGGAAGTCCTTGTAAAAGGTATGAAGTCTTGGTTAGAGTCGGGATGACTCAGATAGCCAAGCAAGAAGACTTACCTAGAGTCGGGATGACTTGGATAGGTAAGTAAGAAGTCATGGCTAGAGTCGGGAGGACTCGGCTAGTCATGCATGGGAGGCTCCCTAGAAGCATGAGTGCCTTGGATAGGGAGTTGGCTATTATATTGGTAGGCCTAGGCGTATGATTAGACATAGACTCCAAAAGAGCGGGGGTACACGGGAGGTGTATGCACTCTTGAGGAATTTCTAATCTTTCATCGATGTTGGTTTTGTGTGTTATCCAATATATGGTGGTTTCGCATCATTGAGGGATCTCATACTTTCCAATAGGGTTGGGTAGACTTAGACTCCACTAGGTTGGGTGAGCTAAAGATTGGTAACTTTGTGGATTCTCTATTTTTATCATCCAATATATATAGTACCCTAATGGTTGTATTTCAACCCGTGGATGTTTCCTCCTTGGAGCTTTTACCACGTTAAAAAATCTCTTGTTTTAATTCTTCCTATCTCTATCTTTTATATTTTATTTGTGTATGTTATTATCTTGTTTCATATTATTCACTTGTGGTGTATAGTAAAGCAAGTATTTGTAAAGTGTGATTTGTGGATTCATTCTTTTGATCATTTTTGTATATATGATTCTTTTGTATATTGTAATTTTTTGTATAGTGATATTTGATCACTCTTGTAACTCATTGAACATCTATTGAAATACAAGTATTCTTTGTTGTTGTGTTTATTTGTTCTTATACCTCACACAACTAGATGATATACATAGACCTTGTTCACATGAATATATTCTATATTGTCTATGTATGTCTTTCTTAGTTTATTTTGTTGTGTGTAAGTAGGCTACCTTGAGAGACAAACGAAAGTTTGTTCAAGGGATTGAAAAAAGGTGTAAAAACCTATTCACCCCCCCCCCCCCTCTAGGTATGTCTTAAGTAATTTAACTACGTGTGTATACTTTCAGACACCCAAGTATGAATGCGATTACTAATGGCCAGTCTATATGTTGGCACATACGGTAACACGACCATTATATTCTTCAAAATATTTTTCTAACTTTCCTTTTTCTCTCAAATAAATCTTTTCAAGTGTTTGTGTGAGGGTGGATCTAGGGACACGGCATGCAGCAGGGTTTAATGCTCGTCGACAATAGTTAATAAAACCAACCCTTTCACCAAACTGAATGATAAGTGTTTTACTGCTACCATCCTAGCTAATTCTTCTCTATTTTGTTCATCAGTATAACGAAATAATTGTTGGTTAGGAGTAGCGTACCTGGGAATTTGTGATTGTGACCTCGTTCTGGTCTCTGCTTCTGGATGTTTGGTTAAAATATGCTTCCGATAAGTGCCATATTCTCCGGATTTGCTCCACTTATATACTTTGGTGCAGTAATTGCAAGCCGCTACATAGCTTCCATCTTCTTTCCTAACTTTCTTCATAGTTTGACGAAGAGATCAGATTTGCTTTGCTTCTGTATCAGATCTTCCTCCTCTCTAGTTCCACTTCCGGTGGATCAATATCAAAATCTGGAGGTGTATCAATATCAGGCATATTTTTTGACTGGCTTGTCAAATTGGGGGTGGTGTCATTGGGATCGGGTTCAGAAATTGTTAGAGGGGGAGTAGGACAATCTAGGCCTAGGTCTTCAGCATAGGCTCGATGTTGCAGATAATCGTGATAGATAGGGTTGTTATGATTGAGATTATCGATCATAGTACCCTTACCTTTCATCGAAATCGAACGCCTAGGTCCGTCACGGCTGTGACCCTTTCCATTTCCACCACTTCCACTTGCCATTTAAAAATAAATTTGGGAGAGAATTGGAACTTAGAACTTAGAAGAATAATAGTAGTAGGTACTAGGTAGTATTGTAGTAAAGTAGTAAACTAGTAATTGCAAATAAATGAAAATGAAATTGGAAACTTAGTAATTGACTAATTGGAAATTAAATAAATTGGGAATAAGATAAATTGCAAATAAAATAAATTGGAAATAAGATAAATTGCAAATAAAATAAATTGGAAATAAAATTAATTGAAAATTAAATATATCGGAAATAAAATAAATTGCAAATTGCAAATAAAATTAATTTCAAATAAACAATTGCAAAATGAAATAAATATTAAAACCTTGGAAACTTGGAGAGTTGGAGACTTGGAGATTGAGAGACTTGAGAGTGTTGGAGAGTTAGAGAATTGAGAGAGAAATTAGAATCAGAGAATAGAGAGAATTGAGAGTAAATTGGTGTGAGGAAAGAAAAAGGAAAAAAAATAAAAAATAAAGGGGTAGCCATTGGAGGCCCAACGGTCAACCCAAAAAAAGAAATTTTTTTTGTGCTCGAATTGGCAGTTCGAATCGGAACTGGGACCATCGGTTCCGTTCCGGTTCAAACCGCCCGGTTCCTCAAAACTTAGAACTGGCCTCGACCTCAGCCTCCTCCGGTTCAGGTTTGGTTCCTAAACCGGAACCAAAAATCCAGTTCCGATTTCGGTTTTTTCGGTTCCGATTCCCCTACGATTCCACGGTTTGAACCGGAACCTTGCCAGGTCTACCTGCGAGAGAACAAAACTTGTTTCTTATGAAGAGGAGAGCGAGTCTGGTTTTGCAATCTAAGTTGGAAAGGCCTTTTGCTGCTGATGGTGTTGTCCATTTTGAAGCCACAAAAATTTATGGTCTGTTGACAAAATATGGTGAGAGGCATACATGTTTCACTTCCTTGTGGTTACCACTTCTTTACCAAATGAATAAAAATTTAATTAAAAAAATAATTTGTTTATTATTATATTTTTTTAAAAAAAAAATGGTGTAGCGAATGAGAACTTTACCCCTAGCAATCCAGTCAACCGTTATCTCTAACGGATTTTGACTAACGGCGAGGGGGTCTGCTATAATTATGGCAATTAGTTGAATATTAAGCCTTTTGTAAAAAACTTAGGGCATGTTGTTGCAATTAACCCTATTTCACAATTATTAACCTTGGAGTTATTCCACTAAAAACCAAGAGTGTACTCTCGTAAATGTAGATGTTTTACACAACCAATTTTATTAGTGTCCATTGATATAGCTATTACATATGGCATGGTCCTCCACAAGTAGTTCATAATTAAAGCTAGGTCAAAAAGTCCGTTATGCCTCTCTAATTATATCTTTTCCTTTAAGTACCATTGATTCTCTGATTGATTATATCCTCCATTCCTTTACGGAAGAAGGAGAGCGCTCTTAATTGTTCAAGCCCCGAATCAACCCTTAAGGGAACTACTTATCTACTTCTTGCAAGAATGAGTGGATTCCACTATTGTATACATACCTTCCCAGCCGCAAGCCAAACCATGATTCTAAGATACAGAGTTATGACTGAGAATGATATTCTGATTTCACCAATGGTAAACAAAAACCACGATCTAACCTGAAGGAGTCAGTAAGACCCTCAGAATTTAGATCACCCATATATAGCCATCATTAGTCGATATATATGAATCTTTTTAACTAACGGATCTTAGTGACAGATTCATATAGATCGTGGCCTAGTCCTATATGATCATATCATATAAGGTGCCTAAATTCTTATAACATCATATGAGTAGTCTAGGATAAGACCACCGTACGATACGGAATGGACCGCAGCTGTAGATTAACCACAAATAAAGTACCCATCTTTATTTGCTTTCTACGGACTATTTAGATTGCATGTCTCAAACTGAATACCTCTGTTTATGACATTCATATACTTAGTTTGAGATTACATCTAGCAATCTTGGATGTTTACATTTATAATATAAACGTTCGACTAATATATTTGAATGAAATAACTATTTTTTTTTATTATTGAATTTATAACATTTATAATTACAAGCTTTAGGGCATAAATCCCAATAAAATCTAATTCAATAATTCATATCTTCTCCTTTCTTCAATTTTTTTTCTAGCAAATCACAACTTGATTAAATCCAACAAAGGTAATCAAGTTCCACATAAAATTGCAAATTAAACATATCATAGTAGGAGATACAACCAAAAGTTTATATCCCATAACCTAGAGTTCTATACATAAAGAAATCTTAAGAAACACAAACTCATCAACATCAAAACTGATTTTAAATAATTCGATCATCGAAGCAAATATCCTGAGACAACAGTAGGCCAGTTGTAGCTTAGCTTTCAGTTTTCTCACTCAAGCTACGGATTGTGCTTCTCCCTGTCACAGCACTAGTAGTGTTCAAAGTGTAGGCACTGCCTGCTTTGACTTTCCACAGTCCTTGCATCCCCAATGTCCACAACCTTCCTATGCACTGCATACTTCCTACAAGATTCACCGAGTATTTGCTATGCTGGCTAACCTCCATCTTCTAATTGGCTTTCGGAGACTGGCACCATGACAGATTTCAATCAATTCCAAAAGAAAATCCCAAATCAATAATCCTCAAAAAATCCACAAATTAACAATCCCAAAAAAATCCACCAATTCGAGATAAGGTTGCCTAATGAGAGGATCCATGCCATCGAGTTCCTAATAATCTAGTGGCCTCAACTCATACTGAGCATCCTTGATTTGTAGAAAAGGATCATTTAACAACTCCCTAGCAGAAAGCCCGAGAGACACAGTAGCCAAGCATTTCTCAACAAACCGCCACACCTTCGGATCTTTCACTTTGTACAAAGCATATGGTTTTTTACCTTGAAGTTAACGAAACATGTCAATGGATTCTAGTCTTTCATCTAATGTTACAAAACATATCGATAGAACAAAGTAAAGAGTGCTCTTATAGATAGAACTTTCTTGTAAATCTGAGTAGGATGAGTGCATTCACTATATAGATAATCAAAGGTCACCATCTCCAAAATGCACATCCCAAATGAGTAAATGTCAACTAATTCATTATATGCCTTTTAATACACTTCTGGAGCCATAAATTCTGGTGTTCCTGAAGAAATAAAAACACCATCGATATATACATAAATTCTCCATCCAATTAAACCCACCAAATATTCCAAAATTTTCTATTGGGAAATATATTCAAATGGGAAAATATATTCAAAGTACTAATATGTTATGGTAAAATCAGATTCCATAGATTTGAGTAAGTCAAACATACTAACACAATGAGCATCATGTGATTTTTTAAGGATTGTAGCAAGACCTAGATCCTCAATCTTCACTTCTCCTTGGTTCCCATTGACAAAAATGTTGTCACAATTGAGATCTATGTGGATCACAAGAGGGCCATGGCTATGGAGATAGAGAAGTCCTCTCAAGATCTGGCCTACACTAATGCTTCATTGCTCTGATGTTCACTCTCTTCTGCTTCAGCCTATACCTATCAAAAGCTAAAAAAGCAAATCAGCAAACTGATCGAATGACCCATAAAGTGAAGTCATAATTTTGAATCAGATAATTTTGACAAAATCTTATTGTTTCAATGTCCCAGAAGGCCATAAGTGAACATTTCAGTGACAAAGTTGATGTTCCTATTACTAGTATCAAACTAAGAAGTGAAGAACTTCATAATGTTATTGTGCTTCAATGTCTTGAGGAGATGGATTTCACAATAGAGCCTCTCGAGCTCTTCAGGACTTTGCAAGAAATCAGAAAGTTTGACTTGGTTCCAGGCAACTTGAATCCCTTCAAACTCATCAAATGCTCTGTAATTGCTCTCACCAAACACAAACACAAACAAACCTCACAAATCAATCCAACTACCCATTTGTTAAAACTCATCAAAACACCCAAAAAAGATCAAATTTTGCAAAAAAATCTCATTTAGGTATGCATAATTACACAAATCCATCCAAAAGAACCAGAAATGTATAAACATCAGAGAAATCTCAAATGGGTATCCAAATAAATGAAGGAAAAAAAATCAGGATTTGGATTCGTACACTGTCTTTGAAGCTCCTTTGCTAAGGATTTCATTATACTGCAACAAAAATGAAACACAAAAATCATAACTTTGAACTAACAACAAGAGATAGAGAGACGTATATATACTCTGCCATATCTTCCAGTTGGATCAACTTCAACAAACTCAGAGTAATCAGGATGATGGAGTGCCAGATCATTGATCAAAAATTCATATCATCTTGATCGATCATCCAAAAAGAGGCAATAATTTGGAAAATTTTGAGATACAACACACCTTCATCAATCAAAATCTTCTTGAATATGTTTCCCAAAAAAGGCATTCGAAAAATTGCTTGTGGAGGAGATTGAGCTCCATTCGCGGCTTCTAGAAGCAGATTGAAAGGCGTGCTCATCTTCTTCTTCTATAAACAGAAAGAATGAGAGAGGAGCAACCGGTGAAACAAGTAGGGGTAAACCCTCTCTTAATATTTTATTATTTTCTACCGTTGGATAAGGTTTTGCTCGATCCAACGGTTATGTTTGATTTATAAAGGGATTGATATCATACCTATCCTTTTTCGTGGGTACAGGAGCCGGTCCCATCTATCTGAAATAGGAAACAAATTGTCAATTTTTGATGATTTGACGTTTTTCCGGAATATAAGACTTGTATATTTTTGTAATGAATTATTACACTAGAGAACTTATTTCATGTTTTGGAAATAAATATTTATCTTTAATATTTTAATTTTTTAAAAAGCTAATTATATATTTCAGGTTTTTGGTTACATTTCACGTTTTTTGAAAACATATTTCACGTTTTTTAATTAAAAAACGTGGAAGATCTGAAAATCAATGTTCTTTGCCTAAGATATGTGAATTGTGGGGGTGTTTGCAATGAAATAAACAAAAATAGTGAGAGATAATTAAAGAATACTGCTTTACATCTCATTGTAAGATGAAGGATGAAAGAAAGAAAAAGAGATCAAATGGGGCTGAGGGTATTTCTGTAATGTTTTGGTTAGGGATGAAAAGAAAATTATCTTTATGCGGCCTCTTCACAAAATTAAAAAACCCTAAAAACTAAAACGCCCCGCAGGCCGCAGCTCTTCTTTTCTTCGGTTCAAGCGCACGCTGCTCCCGTATCTCTTTTTCTTACTGTCGCTGCCCTCCAGCGCTCCGCTCTTCCACGGCCCACGCTGCTGCTCTCCTTAGGTCTGGATTTTATTTGTTTGAATTTTTGAATAAATATCGTTGTCAAGTTTCTTTGACTATTAATCTTTCCATGCTTTTCTTGATTCATTTAAAAGTAATGATTAATGTGAATTAATAGTTAACAATCAAGTCTGGTTTTAGACACTCATACATGTTTTGTTTAACTAACAAGTTTAAACAATAGAATTGTATTGTCGGATTAATTAAGAATAATATTCACCTACCATGTCCCAGCTTATACAAAATAAATAACTGAAAAACAGATTTTAATTGCAGCTTTAATGTGGAGTTGAAGCTTTAGTGAAGTCAATTATTTCAGGGTGGAGTGTTATTAATCTAACAATTAAGATGGCCAGTCCATGTGAACTTATCTCGACGGAAGAGAAAGAAAAAATAAATGATAAGTCAAGGAGGAAAGAAAAAGAGAGGAACGATGGTTGTTTGGAAGATTATGATAGAAATGGAAAGGAAAGGAAACAAATGCAATATTAATAGCGTTGGTTTAAAAATAACCTATTATTTGAAATTTTTGACAATCTTGACTACAAGATTGCTTTTGAAATTTAATAAATTGCAGATGCAGACACAAAAGACACAAAATACTTTAGTTCATATAAAAATGTTTTCTCTTTTCTGTTTTAGTTCATAAAGGTCTGAAGCAGTGAAGAAATTTTATATATCTGAATAAGGACATAAAAACGGATGGAAGATTTCGAGAAGAAAGTTAAAATAACAGAAACAATGGATATTGAAGAAAAAGAAGAATCAAATAACAATTCTTCCAAACCCTTGATTTACTCCGCAGATTTCTCTCTGTTCAGCAGCGTAGAGCTCAAGCTTATGTCAAGCTTAAAAGGTATGCCGTACTCATTGTTCTGTTTCTCTCTCTTTTCTTTTAATTATTTTTCTTACAAGGAAATTGATTATATAACGAGTTCATTTAGTGTAATTTGACGATTTTACAGTACATTTAAGCAATATTATTCTAAAAAACTTGTCAACTAGTGATTGTAAGATCCAGAAGAGACCAAATCTTGATATTACACTCATTGGGAATCAATATTGGTACTTATCCATAAAGGAGAATTAACCATAATTACTATGTAGTTGTTGGAATGAATAAATGGTATAGGGTTTTATTGGGTTGTGACTTGTGAGCCTTGAGAAGATGATAAAAAGGGTTCAGTCAACTTTGTTTTTGTGCCTTTTCATAAATATTGTATTTTAATGAACTTAATTTACATTTGACTTTTGTTGCTTTTGTTATACTCAATCAATTTGAAAGAGGATTCTGATACAGGGTTTTGACATTAATTTGGCAGGGGCTTTTCTGACTATATGGTTTCAGGAGTGGAATTAGCTTACCAACAACTCTGCAGTGAGGTCACAGTGGAGTTCAATGACTGCTCAAAACAAGTCTGTGACCCTAATCTTATTATCTTCTCTATTATTGTTTTCTAGCTATGTTCAATTTGGCTTGATTTTAGTGTTTCTTCTTTAAATACAGGTCCTTGAAATGGAATCTATGTTTCGAAATTCTGATTTCTGCCGAGCTGATCTAGCCCAGCTTATCAGAGTTGTTCAGACACAGGAAAAACAAAAATTGCATCTGGTGTGTACTGTTCTCTCTAGCAGTTCCCTTTTTAAGTTTGTTATTGGGTGAAAATCTGAATTTGAATGTAGGACTCACTTGCTGCTGCCCACTTTTTTTTTTATGGTAATGTGTTGCTTCTTAGTTGATAATATCTTTTCAAGTACCAGATGTCCAGAACCGACCTCATGCCATTAGGTAATTTATTGATTATATAATTCTTAAAATACTAGGAAGCACCGATTCGGATACGGGTACAGATACGACACGGATACGGATACATCGATACGGCGTTTTCCAAAAAATAGGATACGGATACGTTTAGTGTATATATAGCAATTAACAACTTTAAATAAAAATTGTCCCCAAAAAAAAAAATTCATAGATAAAACATAAATTTAAAATAGTACTAGTCTAATAACAAAATAAATAAAATACTATAACATCTTAGGTTGTAACTGTCTCAACTTCATTTGTTTCTTCAGCATCACCTCCATCAGCTTCTTCATTATCATTAAAAATCACACTCTCTAACTCTGGCTCATCTAGTGATAGATTAGCAACCTCAAGCAGCCCAACACCTTCAAGGGAATCGAATGAGTCTCCAGCAATGCCCCACATTTTGGATTCTCCTCTTGAATAAAGATCAGATTTTCTTGATAAAAGTCGTAGATTGCTATGGATGAAAACCAAATCTTCTGCACGTTGTGGAGTCATTTTATTCCTTCTCACAGAGTGCACAAAAGAATATGTGCTCCAATTTCTTTCTGCACAAGATGAAGATGGCTACACAAGAAGCTTCAAAGCAATGCTTTGAAGCAAAGGTGCATGAGAACCATGGAGCAGCCACCAAGTCTTTGGATCCATGTCATAACGATTAGTTATAGAATCACACTCACCAAACACCCCTGACCTATCTATAAAACTTGCATACTTTATAGCTACTTTGTTGCGTTCATCCGAGTTTGGAAAGTATTTTTTGAAGCATTTTACCCTTTCTTTAGACACTACAGGATCCTTGTGAGGAGAAACTCGTTTTGGGTCCTCATTGAGCCATTGATCAGAATAGTACCTACATATTTTATTAAATGTTAGTAACTTAGTAATTTAGATATACTAAAATAATTTAGAAGTTCATAAATTTAAGAGTTACCTTGGATTTAAAGAGTGAGCCAAACAATGCAACGGTGTATTGTTTTTGTTCCACCGATCAATAAGAATTTCATACGCCACTTCATAAAAGATTGAAGTCTCGTCCTCTCTCTTTCTTTCCTTAGTATATATAGCATTTTCACCTTTTCAATCATTGTGTCCCACATATCATACATCAAGTGTAGGCAAGAACGATCTGTGTCACAAATCCTAATCATGTCATAAATAGGATTTGTGAAAGACATAATGAAATCTATAGAATCCCACCAAAAATCATCTAAAATTTGATCCTTTACAAATTTTGCCTTATCCACGTCATCTTCCCTATAGCAAGACCACTTGTCACTTATCACCATAGCTTGGAGACCACTTTTTATAAGCTTAAATCGTTTAAGCATAACAATAACAGAAGCAAAACGAGTTTTAGCCACAGAAATTAACTTCAAGCTAACAAATTCATTGAAAATTGCCAATCGCATACCATGATTCATTATGAAATTCTTGATTTGTGAAACATCTCCAACAACATCCGTGATCCAATTGCACTCCTTGTAAGCCAAATAATTGTTTTCTGTGTTAGCTGCTGCACATATATTCTTCAGTGCAAGGTTGAGGGTGTGGACCACACATGGTGTCCAAACAATGGCAGGATAACAACCTTCAATTATCTGACCTGCAGCTTTACAATTTGTTGCATTATCAGTAACAGCCTGTACCACTTTTTCATGACCAATTTCATTGATCACTTCTGTTAACAGATTGGCAATAAAAAATTTATCTTTTATTATCCCTGAACAATCAACAGCTTTTAAAAACATAGGTTGCCCATCAGTTACAGCCATAAAATTGATAAGTGGCCTCATTTGTGAGTCACTCCAGCCATCACTCACAATGCTAACACCTTTCTCACTCCACTTTGCACGGATAGGAGCCAACAATCTATGAACATTTGCCTTTTCTCTTTGCAAAAGTGTTGTTCTCAAAGCATTATATCTTGGAGGCACATAACCTGGAAGAGAATGGCTAGTAGCAAAATTGTAAGAACTCCTGTAATATGGATTTCTTGATAGATGAAATGGCAAGCCTCCAGAGTAGAACATCCTAGCAATTTCTCCATCCAATTGCTCTTGGCGTCGAAGATTAAATGCTTTCTCAATTTTACTCATGCTTCCACTTCCACTAGTAGACATTTTTCTCTTCTTCATTGTTGCTTTCTGTGATTCACCAAGTATAATACTAGAAGGTGGCAAGGGAATTTTCTTTGGAGCATTACTCTTGATTATCTCCTTTGCATCATTGTCCAATCTCTGCATTTCTGAAAAATCCTCTGCTGTAACACTGTTGCATACTCCAATTCCAGAACCTTTTTGTTTAAGCAAGTGAGCTTTGACTCTAGTGTATGAACTTGTATAAGTTTTCATACAAAAATTACAAACCCACTGCATATTTCCACCACCACCATCTGTCTTCTCGTCATTTCTAGTAACTATCTCCGAAGTGGTTTTGTCAAAGCTTCATCATTTGTTGGACGTGCATTGAACACAGCAGCCATTGTCTTAGTTTTTCTTCTGTTTCTGACTTTCTAATGCTCTATTTCTGATGCCTTTTATTTTTTATTTTTTTATTTCTGACTTTCTGATGCTCTGTTTTGATGCCCTTTTTTTTCTTTGGACGTACACTAAACAAATCCAATTTATGTGGCCATATGGGTTTCCAACTTTCCAATGTTTAATTTTCAACACTAACAACTAAGCATGCATGACTTGGTTAACCACTAAGAATGCATGCAGTATATACAAAGTCTGACATTTTATCTAACCAAGGAGAGAATATTTATTAATTTTATCTTGGTAACAGCAGGTCCACCAGAGTTGAGATGGCTGATGGGTTTCCAATGTATGACTTGGGTAACCACTAAGAATGCATGCAATACATACAAAATTTGACGATTTGTCTAACCAAGGAGAGAATATTTATTAATCTTTATCTGATAATAGCAGATTCAAAAAAAAGTTCATAAAAAAAAAAAATCTTATCAGATACGTATCCGAAACGTATTCGATGCGTATCCGAAACGTATCCGATGCATATCCGAAACGTATCGGACATGCAAAAATTAAAAAATATTAAAATATTGAAAAAAAACGTATCGGACACGTATCGGAGCGTATCGGATACGTATCGGTATCCAACACGCTCTGATACGCGATTCGTAGGCTTGTATGAAGTATCTGTGCTTCATAGTTAAAATATATATATGCTATCTAGGGGTTTTTCAGCATATGATCTCTTGTGATGCTGTTTTTCTTTAGATCAGTCCAATTTTATTAATATATATATATATATATATATATATATATTATAATTTGTCTTGGAACAAAGTAATTTTAATAACCGTTCGAGAAATTGGAAAAATCGGCCAATTAAATCTCCGGAAATCCGCTAGGCGGCTTTGTGCCTTATCAAAAAGCCAAAAATCAGCCTTTCTAGGCGGCCTTGTGACTAGTTGGTGACTAGCGTTGACTAGGCGGCGGTTTTTTTTTCTTATCATCCACAAAAGCCAGACCTACCTCCTTCGCCGCCCATGCCACTGCCCCTTCATCAGATCCAGACCTACCTCCACCACCACATAACCTTCTTGAAACGCGTCGTCTGCGCATGGTGGCGACGAAGACCGATTAAGCAATGATTGAGGTTAAAATCGAGAAGAAACAAGAAGAAGAGAGAGAATTGAAGAAAACGCAGCCACCGTCGCTTCCTCTGCTGTAAAAGCTGGAACTTGGAGAAGCTTTGTTGTTCTGTATCTTGGCAAATTTTGATGACTCGTTAATAAAAGAAAAAAAAAAAAATTTGTTAGGGTTGTCATTCTTAGCTGTATTCAACTCTTTGTTGACCTTGTATCTGATTGATGCCACCTTGATGCTACCTCAGCTTGATTGTAAACTAATAGCACATGGCCACACATGGTTTGCGCATGGCACTCTTTGTTAACTGATCATAGTGCCATGTCATTGGTTACCATATTTCGTGGAAAGATTTTGACAAAATAAAAAAAAAAAATCCAAAAAATTTCTCACAAAATCCAAATATATCCATTCTGTAAAAATGGGATTCTCACCTAAGCGCCGGTCTGCCGTATGACCGGTGCCTAGCACCTACTAGAACATTGATTTTAATCCTTTCTTCTCTTTATTAGAAGAGACCAAGATCAGATCATGGCTTTCAATGCCCTTGGGCATCCAATTCTCATGGGAATTCGAAAGCAAGAAATACAAACCTTCGCCATTTGAGGTACGGATAGAGAACAAGTGGCGAATCTCATGAGTAGAGGTGGGCAGCCTAGCGATCTCCACATCAAGCATAAGCACTTCAGAATCCTGTAACTATTAGGGGAAAGCTGAGCAGGAGCCAACCTCCCATCGACGAGGAAATGAGCGATGAAAGGTTGAAGGGGAGGGTGACCCCACAAGTCAGCATGGACCCATAAATGGCAATTGCCTTCTTGGGGGGTTCCACGTTGCCCTCTACGGGAAGGTGAAGGCCGATGGAATCCGAAATGTCAAAGCCCCTCCTGTACCTTTGCAATTCTCGTTCGCCGACCACGTTGGTCTCGCAGTCGAAGGGCCAGGGTACTTCGGCCGAAAACACCAACCGATTTCTGGTGTGATCCTCGACCTTCGAATCAGAGACCCGTTGTCTGCCTAGCTTGGATCATTTTTGTGTTTTAGGAGTATCATTTTTTGGCTTGTTTGTTCTTGCCATCTCAAGTGGACTATCACTACCTGATGAATAAGACAGGTTAAAGAATGGAGGAGGATTATCAAAAAACAATGGCATGAGGTCTAGATTCAAGGGTATGGGTTGATTCGATTCGATAGGCTGTATCAGGTTCTCGAATCTATCCCCCGTGGCTTGGCCCTCTCGCGCTATGGCTCTTAGCATACATTCAAGAATATGGTAATGAAGAGTTTGATCCATGGAATCTAACCAGAAAAATATCAGAGATTTGGAAATAGCAACGAAAAAGACCTAGTGGTGCAAGTGATGAAGCGCTTAGAAGTGTTAGAACTCTGAGTGGTATCCAACAATTTGACGAAAATCTGGGCCTAGAGAAATTAAAGCAAAGTGTGTAGAAATGAGGTGATGAATTAGAGAGAGAGAAATCAAAATGGAAGAAGAAAATTACAGAGAAAGTAAGAAGTGGAGGAAAAGAATTTTGAAATTGAAGTAGAGAAGCGTGCCTTAGGGTGTCACCATTTGGAGAAGAGGTGTGTGAAATGAGGCAACGCTTACCCACTAAGTGTTGCACGGTGCACGGAGCAATGTCAAATGTGCCCACTCGTGCGAGGACAGGTGTCGCTCTAAGGAAGTTGTTGAATTCAAAACATCTAATCATTAAACCCCAATCAAAGCACCGTTCTAATGTTTCATGGCTCAAAGTAAAGCTTGATTTATGAGGCATTAATTAGTGGAGAGGTCATCAAGTGCGACATTAATGAGGAAAAGACAAAGCCCAAATAGGAATTTTTTTCAATACTCGCCGAATGAGACTGTTGCTTAGTATGAATATCGGCGAATACCTCTATCGGTAAAGGGAAACGCTTGGTGTTCGGTTTAAGTATTTAAAGGGGTATTGTTATATATATAATTCGGCTAGAAGAGATGGTAGCCAGAGAGACGGAAATAACGGAAAACTAGTAATGGCACATCATCAAAAGTCAACTGGTCAATCGAAAGGACATTGATTGGTGGCATGTCATCAAATCCAGCCACGTCACCAGGATAGCCGAGCTATTTTTTCGGGTGTACGTGCCAAGTAAACCCACTCAACTAAGGTATCTTAATGAGGAAGGATTCTGCTTGCTGAAGATCCTTACCCAGTGAGATTTCCTCGATCATATTAGGAAATATGATCTTATGAAGATATGCCGTCAAGCAGAGATTCGCTCTGATGCAAAATCTTAAGATCACACTCCAACAAGGAAATATCACTATTTCCTCCTAAGTTTCAGAGAGTCCTACGTGGAAATTAACTCGAAGCTACGATAAGCACCAAACAAGAAACAAGTTCTAAACAGGCTACTCAACTAGAATCTTACAAGGATTCTAACTATGATTCCGTTACTTAACACGACAAGGATTAGGGCAACACCTTGTCAACCCATATAAATACCAATGGAAATCATTGTATTGAGATATGAGCCATTGTTCGAGAGCAAGAAAGTATTTAGTGTGTAATCTCTGAGATATAGTGATACTTTCCTCACCGTCTCTAGCAACTGTGGTTTTTTCCCTGCCTTTGGGTCCTTCCACGTAAATTTCGTGTTCTTACTTTATTGCTTTTCTTTATATTGCTCACTAAACCACCATCCTTGCCCAATTTGCCATCCATAGTAGGCTATTCGGCGACTTCATTGCAACCACGTGGAAGAGAGGGATTTTGGCTTTTTCACCTTGACCAATCAAAGTCTCCGATCTGCTGACATGTTATTGTTGGCGGATTGACTTTTCAACAATCCAAAATCACTGTCAACACCGTTGATGGAGGCTGTTAGCGTCTTTGAGATCAACAAAAATCAAAGTCGTTGAGATCAACACAACGATGATCAATCTCAAAGATCGATCTTAACAACATTGACAACCTCAGTCATGGAGGAAGACAGAGATTCTGGAGGCCTTTTACGTCCTCCGATGAGCAATGTTTTAAAACACGTTTTTAGTAGTGAGGCGTTTTTCTCTTCCGAGGCGAGGCGTAAGCCTCAAAGCGTAATGAGGCGTAAGCCTCAATAAGGAAAGTATAAAACACGTATAAAATATAAAAAAAACAGTAAAATGCCTAAATCTCATAAAACAACCAATAATTCATAGCATAATATATAAAAAACACCCAAAATAATTCATAACATAATAAAAATAAACAAGTTCATAACTTGATAAAATCATAAAAATAAATCAAGTTCACAAGTCACAAAATGATATAAATAAACCAAGTTCACAACATGATAAAATTTGAAAAGAGTTCACAACATGATAAAAATAAACCAAGTTCACAAAGTAAAGGTGTTTAATTATTTATAATTAAAGTATTAGACATTAACTTATAAACTTATAGAGTTATAGTTAATAAGTTATAATTATAAACATGCAAAACATTCCATATATAAGTATATAACAGACTAACAGTACATTTATTAATGTAAACATTTAATTATTTAAACAATACATGGCAATATGGCATTTAAACAATACATAAACATGCAAAAAAAATTATTTAACACTAGTTATACTACTATATAGCACTACAGCAGTACATGTACATATATATATTAATATTATAATTTATAACATTCCATAGCAATATGGCATTTAATTTAAGAAAGGAAAATAAGAGAAAAAAGAAGAAACAAAATCAGAAAAATATAAGAAGAAAAACGATCAAGAAAATACAAGAGTAACAAGAAGAATAGGATAAAAAAAAAAAAAGAAGTCAAAACGAAGAAAACTGAAGAAGATTAGAAGAAAAATCATCAAAAACATTGGGTCTGATTTGGGCTCAAAACATTTTAAAACCCAACAAAAAATCATCAAAAACTGATATTTCCGCCTCATAAACGTATTGAGGCGCCGTTTCGAATCAACCGCCTCATAAGATTGAGGCGTAAGCCTCAATGGCTGTCAATGAGGCTACCGCCTCAGTACGATTTTTGGCCAAAACATATTGAGGCACGCCTCAAAGCGCGCCTCATAACGCTTTTTAAAACAATGCCGATGAGGTTGACAACAACATTGTTCATGTGCCTACTTCTAAGAGAGGAAGAGGATGTGTCTCCTCTGATTTGATGTGTTGGCGATGGAGGTAGATCATCCTTCAGACGAAGAAGCACCGGTTGCATACTTGAGTCGTGTAGGCCATTCATCCTTCATACTGAGGCACACCTCCAACAACGAAGACAACATTGCCAATGAAGGACGATGAGAGTGGCAACAATGGGCTTT
Source organism: Acer saccharum (assembly GCA_030490815.1). NCBI lineage: Eukaryota > Viridiplantae > Streptophyta > Magnoliopsida > Sapindales > Sapindaceae > Acer > Acer saccharum. Next base: position 29,238,550 of record CM059869.1, read on the forward strand.
GCCCTTTTTTTTTTTATAAATATTTGTATAATTTTATTTTTAAAATTTTATATAAATTATCTCTATATATTTATTTTGTTTTCAATTATTTGATACGGTCAAGTATAGTGCAAAGGGAAACATGGTACAATACTAATTTTATCCAATATACAGTCCACCGTAATACAGTCCAATGTAGATAGATACATTCTTGTATGGTGTACCAAACATGCCCTCACAATATTCAGGTGAGAGGCAAACCTGGTCCGTGTAGTATTGGTGGGGTTTTGAGAGGCTTTAGAGGCAAAGTTTTGTGCATGTTTTTGCTGTTTGTGGGCTCTCAAGACTCGAACACGGCCGAGCTTATGGCTGTCGAGAAAGCTTGTTATTTGTGTGCCTCCAAACCTTCGCTAGTGGGGCGCGAGATTAGCGACTCTAAGGTGGCTGTTTCTTGGATTAATGATGAAGGTTTTGTAGCTTCAAACATGTTGATAGGGTATACGACATCCTTAAATATTTAGGGTTACTAGGTGGTACTATGGTCTCTTATAGTTCAAGAGCTTCAAACTCCTTTGCGGACAAGCTTGCCAAGTTGGGCTCTAGCATGAATGGGGACTCCATTGAGTGAGGTGACTTCTGATCGGGGTATGTTTTTGGAGCTGCATTCCTCTTCTTTGTGTTCTTGCTTGCATGCGCTTTCTTCTGGTAGTGGTTCTTCTGTTCTCATTTTGCCAGGGTTGTTTTTTGCTTTGTCTTTTGTGGGTTTGTCTAGGGCAGGTGGCTTTGTTAGGCTTTGGGTGGGTTTTGTTTGTAGCCTCTTGGGCTTGGGACGTTTTTGTTTCTTTGGGCCTGCTTTGCTTTTGGTGTGCCTCTTGTTTTTGCTCAGGTTTTTGTTTTTTGTTTTTTGTCTTGTTTGTTTTTGTTTTGGGCCTGGGTTGTTGTGCTTCTTGGTTTTGGGCCGTCTTGCTTGTAGTTCGTTGTTTTTGGCCTTCTTGGTCTTTTTTGAATAAAGTTTACCGCTTAAAAAAAATTAAAATTTGACAATAATAAGCCAGTTATGGAATAAATGAATGTTCCTAAATCCTATCGGGTAGAAGCAGTCTTGAGTCTTGACTGCAACTCATCTTACCAACAGACTACAATTAAGGGTTATTGACTGCAAAAATCGATCAAGTCTTCTCTCACATTTTTTTCCCACCGGTGGATTGAGTCAAATTCTTCCCAGTCTTTGGGTGTGTTGCCTATTCGCATATTCATACTTGACATTGGACTAAGCTTGACCCAAAAGCCGTTAAGTGTGTTTCTATTGGCTATTCCCCTAATCAAAGAGGTTACAAATTCTATCATCCACCTTCCATAAAACCTTACTTCCATGGATATATGACCTTTCTAGAGAGTCAACCCTATTTTGTCACAATCTTCTTTTGGAGGGGAGCTTTAGATCCCAAATCAAAGAGGTTACAAATGCTATTATCCACCTTCCAAAACAACTGTTTTTTTGTTTTTTTTTTTTTTGATTAAAAAAACTTTTACTTTGAGGGATGCAACTTTCTAGAGAGTCAACTCTATTTTTCAGATCTTCTATAAGGGGGGGGGGTGGAGTCTTTAGATGAAGCTAAGATACATATTTGTGATATTGATAATTCTCAATCTTTGTATGCAGGAGTATATGTTTTTTTCTCTAGTTGTTTCCTTGTGTAATTGAGTTAGAATTTGTTCCTCATGCAATACTTCACTTCCATTTCTATCGTTTTTTTCAACTGAAAATTACTTCTCTTTGCTCTGTAGACAGCTACAATTCAAGTACTAAAGAAAGCCGGTCGCCCGTCGGAGCGTCTGGTGAGCCATGAAAATTGCAGATTTAAGAAGCCAATGGAGCATGAATGCGTTCATGTCCACGAGATAACAGAAGCTGCTGGAACTGAGGAGGCAGAAGCTGATGCTGAGTATGATAATGCTCTTAAGGAAGCAATTAGAGGTGTGCAGGATTCTGTGACAGCAATTAATGAACATTTAGAGGAAGTAAGATATGAGATTGCTGCACTTGAAGCTGATATATGAGGTACTTGAAGCTGATATATGAGGTTACTAGGCAAAGTCTCATCTAGCTGAGAAATCATTTTAACCAAGGAACTAGAAAGGAAAAGAAAGAATAATATCTGTTGTATCATAAATTGCTTGGCAGATTGAGTTTTATGTTCATAGTATCATAAATTACTAATGCTAGTCAATCCAAAAAATTTATCCCAAAAACCGACCCAAATGATGGGTAAGTGATTTGTCTTTACCATATCACCAACCGCATTATCTCACCTTTTATATGGTGATGACAACTGATTTATCATATCATTTAAGTTGAATTTTGGGTTATATTTTTGGATTGTATAGTATTACTTATCATAAATTGCTTGGCAGATTGGGGTTTCTGTTCATAATTAATAGATTGTGTGACTTGGTGAAATGTACATTGGTTTTTTTTTTTGTTTTTTTGTTTTTTTTTTTGTTTTTTTGAAATTGTAAAACATAGCCATCTAATTATGCTAAAATTTTTTAATCTTGTGTGAAATTTTAATTGTTTATAACCATTTTTCAATAATTTCTTTCACTCCATAGCTAAAATTACACAAATATCTAAAGCCACTTAATTTTTTATTTTATTTTTAAAATTTTCTTCGTTTCTTCTTCTCTTCCATGACAGGTCTCTTCTTTCTATTCTTTGATTCTTCCTTCGTCCTTCACCTTAGCAAAGATTTGAATATGATTTTTACAAAAAAATTTGCTTTGAAAACTCAGATCTTTTCAGGCTTTGAATTGAAGATTTGAGGGAAGTTGTTTGGGGAAGTTATTGGACAAAAACCAATTGGATTGGCTCTCAAAGTGGTTAATGTGTGTAAAATCTCTTCTGTTTTCACATTATTTTGCTCCTTATAGTTTATATAATTTGGGTTTCGTGTTATTGCAATAATTTGGCTTGTATTTGAAAAGATTTGTCGATTTTTTTAAGATTTTGAAATTTCCAGAAGGTTTCACAAAACAAAAACGTGAAACAATGGCCAATTGTTAGAAAATGTAGAACATTAAAATAAAAGTAAAAAATTTATTGTTAGAATTGAACCCAAGTTCTCAAAATACCACTAACACACCATCGCCGATTGAAATAATTAGAGATTTTAATAGATTTTAAGAAATTTATTATTTAACATAAAAGATCGTTTCACGTTTTTGCACAACTATTTGGCAAAGGTTTCACGTTATTTTTTATTTTATTTATTTTATTTATTTATGAGAAAAACATGAAACCTTTATTTAGAAGGGGAAATGTTTGTAATTTTACGTTTAGGTTTTTTTATTTTTTTAATTTTTTTATTTTTTCAAATAGTGCTTTCAGGAGGGGACTCCCCTGTGGTGCTGTTGCCGTGCTTGGGTGCCCGTGGCGTAGGCGCGGCATTTCTTGTGCTGTGCTTCTAGTCGAAACGTAGCCTAGGGGAAGCAACGATTGTGCATGGGCTTCGCTTGGACTTTGTGTGTTGCCAAGGCGACGCTACGCCTAGTTAACATGCATCCCGACTGCGCCTTCGCCGGGAGGCATTGCCAAAGCGTGCCATCTTTGGCGAAGGCGCTTTCGGTGGAGAGAGAGAGAGAGAGAGAGAGAGAGAGATGGGTTGCAGATTATTTTTCTTTTTGTTTTTATATAGAGGTATCATAGAATAGTGCAAAATAAGGTTATAAACAATTAGATTTTCAAACATGGTTAAAAACAAATTTCTAATGTTTCAAATGAATACTTTTGATTTTTTTTTTCATTGGTTCCAATATATCAAAAAGGATTAGATATTAAATGAAGAAGCGGCACTGTTTGACATGGCTTTTGAATAAGTAAAGGCTCTTTTGGTGCCTAAAAGTGGATGATTTATGATAATAGTTTAAGAAGATTGAAAGCTCTTTTGTCTAAAGCCAAGCTCAACTGACTTGGACTAAAAGAGCTTTTGGGAAAAATCGGGAAGTTGAAATGTTGTTGAATGAATCTTTTATATTGACGTATTTACCCTTCTTGTTATGAATAACAAATCAATAATTCTAGTAGTATACCATCACACACATTTACACGGGTAAACACGTTTTTTCCCACTTTTCAAATGAACCTTAGCTATGATTTTCATCTAAAATATCATCAAATCCTTTCTCTGCTATGGGTTTGCAAAAAAAAAAATCAACGTAATTTCCATGGATACCCACCAATTTCACTCTCAAAACTCCGTCTTTGATACGATTTCAAAGAACAGAGCTTCAACTACTCTAGTTTTTTGTATTGAAAAAATATCCATTCAACTAAGTGTTTGATGCGATATCATCTTCTTTTCTTTAATTTTGCTCATAATTTAAGATGGATAGAATTATATCCGACTATATTAAGTGTTCATGTCTTAGAATTTTCTACACAATCTTTATAAGCTACTTTTGGACATCAAGGAAGGATTTGTTGATAAAGGCTAGAGTGGTGCTGGACAGCCCTAAACAATACCCACCGAAGTCAAACACACTCATGGACAGTCCACGCACAAGAGAAAATGAAGATAGATTAACTAATTTTCCAAGGGATATAGATATCACCACCCTTAGTAAACTAGCATAAATGGCTCACCACCAAGACCAAATCAAAAGGGATACAAAAACACCACCCTCTTAACTAACAAAGGATACAGAACCAATGATAAACTCACCACTCTAAAGGAATCCACCCAAGAGATACAGAGTTTGGAGAATAAAACTCAAAGAGTTCTAGTTTTCATTAAAATTCATCAAAAGGTTTCTCAATCTGACTTACAGACACTTTGAATAGAAAGACATGACTTGGAACAGCCCTCCAAGCATGGGAAACATAAAACATAAAAGCTTACAACTGATAACAAGAAGAAATAAAAGCTAAAGTTGATTAAGAAACTTGGAAACAAAGAAAGACTCTTCAAACCCCGAGATCAGTTGAATATGAGCACCAAAATGAATTTAGTCATAACTCTCTCTTGGGACCTTCAAATGACTTGTTTCAAAATACGAAATTGAAATTAAGAGGCTGATCTTTCCAATGAAATAGGCACGTCAGCTAATTCATTCGGAATTAAAAGTTATGAAGTCACGAAACTGCCCCTCGAACATGATTTGATGCTTAACAAATTAAAGTGAGAATTTAAAGTCCCTTTGTGTCTTGAACCGAGGTCATGCAATGGGACACTCCCATGTCATAGAGAGAGAAGCATCCAAGAACACAATGAGCTTTCTTTACTGTTCTCTTTCCTTTTCTTGTATTTTCTTTGTAATGAGTAGCTAAATCTCTCTTGTTGGGGGATTGAAGTTTGTGTATATGTGAACATTTTCTATATTCACCTAATCTATCTATCTTTTATATCCATTTCAGTTTGCACTTATGTTGAATGTGTTCATGGATGAATGTTGAATTATAAGTTTATTTGATATACATGTAGGATTTATAGTGCATGAAAAGTTAGATCTAATATATAGTTGAAAAACGTTGTATCAGATTTGCTTGAAGCTCTAAAGAAGACAAATCATTTTGACCAATCTAGTTCAAGGTTTGAGCAATTTGATAAACTAGGGTATTAGTGATTAATGAGTAAATGGACCTTACTTCTTAGTAATTGATTTGGTTTAATTGAGATTAGGTGATGAAATTGAAAGTAGCATATTACATCATTGACTCCCTAACATTTTTCCTTTAATATTTGAATTTCAATATCTCTTCAGTAATTCATGTTAGTGAACTCGTTGATTTTCCTTTTAGATATTTGGAAGCAAGTTTAGTGTTATTTATGACTTTCCTTAGAGTAATGTTAAGTTGAACTAGTGTAACTTTTAGTTGATTAAAACAAGGCTAATAACCTGAAAATATAAGAGGTGTGTCTAAACAACCTGGGTGGAGGGGTTACCAATTTTTTGATTAGTCAAGATTAGCAATAAAAAACCAAAAATAACAAACAACAAAAATCAAGTACAATGTGGAAATTAAATAGAGACTTGATTTTTTGCGTGGGAAATCCTCAACAGGAAAAACCCATGGACTAGCCTTGCTAGCCACTTCGGTCCTTAAATCCACTATTCGAATACTTGTTTACAACCTAAGTTGACAACCTAGTCACATTATTCTCGAAGCAACATAAGCTACTCTACCCATAGGCCTTTAATAGTAATTCTAGATCAGTTGCTTGCCAATCAACCCATTGATTGCAAGACTTGCTTGATTGTGCAACTTCACCTAGAAGCCACAAGACTTTGACTCTATGAAGAGATTAAGTCTAAGTGAATCTATATGAATATTCAGGAAGAATTTGCAGAGACACCACCTCTAACTGCGCCTTGATCTTTTTTTTTTTTTTTTTTTTTTTACTAGATGCTCTTTCACGGCTGATCAAGCCAAAATAGACATGATTTTGGCTACCATTTCCTACTCTTTTCGCTTGATTCTCATGTATTTTCCCGTGTTAATCAAGTGTTTCAGGATTATTAGTGCCTTAAGGGCATTTGTGAAGATAGAGAAGAATTGTATAAAAAAGTACAAAAAGGTGAAAAACAGGGCATTGCCGTGGTTATGTCGCGTGCAAGCCAACATCGAATCAACTCAGAAGAGTGTTGCTGTTAAAAAGGGTCGTTTTATAGACATTGCGACAGAGAGCTTGAAGCAATGAAGATGAAGGTCAAGGAAATGTCGTTATTGAAGTGTCGTTAGAGCATCCACAATGGTTGAGACCTAAACACAAGACCCATTTATGCCACATCATCAAAAATGGGTCTTCTCATTTGGGTCCTATATATTTGGGTCTCATTTTCCCACAATGGGGTTAAATTGAAAAAGTAAAAGTGGATCAACTTTTTTAACTTTTTTCCAAACAATCATTACTCTTCTTTAAAATATTATATATATATATATATATATATAATCAATAATTATTTAACAATTATGATTAATTTAAAATAATTTTTTTTTATTAATTTAAAATTATCACAACCGAATTACATCAACAATAAAAATAAATATTTAAAACAAATATTGTATAAGATTAGACGTGGCGCCGGTTTCGGTTCGGTTTGTTTCGGTTGGGTTTCGGTTGGGTTTCGGTCCAGTTTTGGTTCCCCGGTTCCAAACCTTCAAAACCAGTTTCGATTTCGATTTCGATTTCGATTCCAATTCCGGTTTCGGTTTTAAAGGTTCGGTTTTGGTTCCGGTTCTATTTCGATTTCAGCTTGGTTTCGATCCGGTTGGGCTCGATTTCGATTCGGTTTCGGCTCGGTTTCAGTCCAGTTTCGAAGGTTCGGGTATGGCGGTTCTGACGGTTGAGTTTCGGTGGTTTAGTTTTGATTTCGATTCGATGGTTCGGTTTCGGTTTCGGTTTTGATTTCCATTTTCGTTTTTGTTTTGGTTTCGGTTTGGGTTTCGTTCTAGTTTCGGTTTCGGTTTCGGTTTCGGTTTCTGTTTCGGTTCGGTTCTAGTTCTAGTTTTGAAGGTTTGGTTTCGGTTCCAAACCTTCAAAAAATTAATGTTTTCATTCAAATTATTTTAATTTCATTGAAATAAAATTTTATAATTGAAATTAAAATTATTTATATATTTTTCATTATATAAATAAATAAATAAATAAATAAATAAATAATATATTTAAATTATAATAATTTAAATATATATATTAAATTTATTTATATTTTGTCGTTATATATATAATTATTGAAATTAATAATTATATATTTAAATTTAAATAATTGAAATATATATATATTAAATTTATTTATATTTTTTCATTATATATATAATTATTAAAATTAATAATTATATATTTTAATTTAAATTATATAAATAAATAAATAAATAAATATATATATATATATATATATATATATATATATAAGCCCAACCCAATGATTGGGAGGTGTTGGGAACCCAACCCAATCATTGGGCAAGACCCAAATTGAGTTCCAAATTTGGAACCCAATTTGGGTCTACTTGGGTGGAGCCCACTTTTAGGTCTCATTATTTGGCTCCACTTTTTCACCATTTTGGAAGAATTTGATGGGTTTCAAAATGGGTCTTGTGAAAGTGGGTCTCTTTTTGTGACCATTGTGGATGCTCTTATGAAGGACACCACGACAGAGAGTTATTAAATCTGATAAATCAGTCAAGTCTTCTGTTGTGGCTATGAAGACGACCACGACAGAGAAGAGGAAAATCAAGAAATCATTCAGGTCTAGTGTCATTGCCTAGTGTCGCTATGTGGTCAAACAACGACAACTCAAGTAGATCTTAGCTTCAAATGTCGCTATTTCCAAGACCTCGTAAAAGATGAGAAACGATTGCGACAACCATATCGAAGACCGTATAACCATCTGTCACGGGCACTGTCGCTGTCTCTAAAACCATGAAAACGTGACTGTGACACATGACACCTTAGCATTTCTGGCAGTTATAGGACATAATCTTGAGCCATATAAATAGTTGTCTTATTCATTTGTTCAAAACGCTTTTCCATATGCGAAATTCTTAGATTTGAAGAGCAATTCTCTCCTCCATTTTCCCTAACTCAACTTTATCCATCTCTGAACTTGAACAACCTATTCCATCCCAAAACTCAACACCAAATCTAGATTACTTTCACCCAATCATTCCTCTCTTCCCAATCTCTACATTCCCCAATGTTAACCAAAAATTGTCACTTGGAGTGATTTTCCAATTAACAACCCTAGTGATTGAAATCGGGGTAGATCTCAGTCGGAGAGGTATCAATTAGTTCAATACCTATGGGTTCTCGGTAAAACAAATGAAAAATAACGATGGTGGTGAAATCAGAAACAATATATCAATGAGGGCATATATAACTCACTTCTTTTTTTGATAATAAACATGTAATGAAAGTATAATGGAGATTTTTAATGGCTATAGTGAAAGGATTAACAACTCAGTTGACAGTGGCGATGGAGTTCTAGTGCATGTCGATAAGTGGAAAAACATAAAGTAGGGTTTAAAACTCAAAGTTGCCTCCCCTTTTATATATGATAATATGATGTATATATACATCCCAATGCTTGTTCAGCACTCCTCTAAATTCAGCCCAGTGACCTAGAGTTTTTCGGGACTGTAGGGAAAAATCAAGTGCATGTAGCGGAAGCGAGACTAAAATAAGTTTAGTATATTTCAAAAAATTTTCCTTTTTAAAGATGAACCTTAACCCTTTAATTAATTAACATATGATAAAGATATCGTACTTTTGTCACGTGATCCGATTGACGTTGTGTCAATGGTAATCCGCAAGATCTTCCAATCCAATCATGAACGTGAATCACCTAGGAGAGTGGTCTCCCTCTCTTTGAATTGTGTACCTGAGGATGGATAACAAAATCTTTTCTTTTTCGTTAGTCACAAAACTTCCAAGAGACAATGAAGAATGTTCAGGTCACTTTTGAATTCTCAATCTAATGATCGAAACTCGCGTGAACCTTATTCGAAATTGTGCACAAAGCCTATTGATGTATAAGCTACTAATGTACTATCAAAATAAGAACAATTCTTCCTACTTTTTTCTCTTGGCCGAAAAAAAACACTTAGTCTTAAGAGATAGCTTTAATTTTTCAAGCAATAGAAAAATAAATCTCTAGCCAAACTATTAGGGTTGCCGAATATATTATATATATGTATTGTGATATCCTTGCACAATATATATTATATATATATCTAGTGCTATTTACTTGCACAATATATTATATATATGTATTGCGATATCCTTGCACCATATATATTATATATATATCTAGTGCTTTTTACTTGCACAATATATTATATATGTCGCTGCATGAATTCAATTTGCATATACATATTCTATATGGGTCATGAATTCAAATTTCTTTATATATTATCTATAGTGCAACAAATTCAATTGCCTATATAATATATATCATGCATGAATTCTCTTGCCTATATTAAAGGGTGGCCGAATTCTCTTGATAGGAAACCTAAGGTTGGCCGAATTCCTCACTTTAAGAGAATTTGCGCTTTACCCAAATTCCTATCAACCTTAGAATCCTAACCTTAATCCAACTCTTTAGTGTTTAATCATATTATGACTTTATAAAAGACTTCCTTATTTGACTAGATAAATAAATCCCTTATTTATCTACTTACCAAATAAAGTCTTTTATATTTATTATACTATCACAATAGTATACTACTAAGAAACATATTTCCTAGTCATAAAAAGATTTTGATTCTTAATTAAATAATTAATCAATTAAGTGATTAATTCCCATTTAATCAAATAATAAAATAAATAATATATTAAGCTATTTTTCAAGCCTTGCCGCCCACACACAAAGATAGGCCCAAATATTATTTTTCATTTTATTAAATCCATTGGACCTTTAATTAAAAGGCCCACATGTGAACTAGGTCCATTCTTACTAAAAGAAACAAGCCCACATGCCTTAATACAATTCTAGATGGACCCATAATTAGTCAGGTAGAATATATCAAGTGATCCATGAAAGTCCATGTGGATTGGGGATCTTGGCGGGCTATCTAAATTTAAGCTCCAATAGACATAACCCAATCACAATCAACAAATGCTTCACTTAGGTTTGATCTATTAATTTTAGTTCATTCCACTAAAGAACTAAAATTGCACTCTTAAATAAAGATAGAACAAGTAAATGATTCTCATTCATACCCTAGACAATCTTATTGGAGATAGTGAATCCCCGTGAATAATATTAGTAATCGCCAAGAGCTCATAGACTGCTTATAGCTCTCCAAGTTACCATATTTACTCATATGACCACATTTTGAACTTTGAATATTTTGACTTATCCAGAAGCTATGTTTTCAATAGTCACTATCGAAAACTCAACGTTGAGATTTAATATCCAATTACCTCAAAACATCTATATGATGATATTATGCTCTCATTGTATAAATGGAGCCATGATGTCCATATCTATAAATGAAGTCCTCTATCGATTAACAAATGAATATCACAAAACTATCGAGGATAGACTATGCTATATAATCATACTCATTGATAACTCAAATGATACCACTTGCAACCATAAGTCCATCATTTATCTCAGGATTAAGATAGACTCTCCGATTGTCCTCATAATGAAAAGACTTTTATCTACTGACGGTTCTAGATAAAGTATTTCATTGTGATCCAGTTCAATACACCTAGTGCACTAGATTCTTTTACTTAAAGCCACTTTGATGATTTAGACCCATCATAACACATTTGATCCCACTCAAATGCTAGCAAAAGAATCTACAACTTTAACAAGATAAAGGTGTCCAACCTTTAACTTAAGTTGTGAACATTATTCAAGACTAACTAAAGAATTGTGTCTACCTCATACATATCCAGATGTACGAACAATTCTTCTTTTCTCTTAGCCTTTTGACCTTATGATTTTTACGTTGACAATTATAATTATAAATGCTATAAGATTTTGTTAAATAAATAGAAATCACTTTATTAATATGATAAGATTATCAATTACAATATTACACTCTTGCTATTGAGCATAATCCTAACAGGGACATCCCATGGTGATTGGCGAGATGATCATGGCCTTGATTCTCGGAATCAAGCGATTCTTTACTTGGTGGAATTTGATAGAGTTGACTTCCCTTTGAAATAGGACTCTTGAGTGGCGGGAAAGAATCAACTTCCTCATTATTAAAACGCTGTCGTTACACTGTCTTTCTATGTAGTTTGATCTTCGGCATACCTGATCTTACCTTGATACTTGGTAGTCTGCTAGCCTGACACTTACTGTTTGGTTGGTTGGCCCAAGGCGGGATTCGGGGTACTTATGCGTCCTTCCCTCTTCATGATTATTAAACCTAGTATAAGTGCACCATGGTATCGGGATACCAAGATTCCGGATGGTAGCAGGGTACTAGAACCCTGCAGTAATGGAGTCCTTGGAACCTGGCTTGTTCGTTTTCTAGTACCTTTTGAGTCTAGGAACCCTTGATTATGATTTGGACTGGTAAAAGGTTGTACCAGGCCAATTTTTAGAGGTAGGGTACCGGGATGCTCTTCTATGGTGTCTTTCTATCTCGGTTATTCCCCAAGGTTGACGGAAAATTCTTCTTTGACCCCCTGCATTTTTGATGGTTAGCAGAAGTTCCTCTTGACTTGAACACCGGTATGTTGCTGGGGTTGGAGTTAGGATATCAGGACATATGAAGGGTTTTCCTCATTCTATCTAGCCGGTTTCCATTATCTTGGAGGAAATCCTCCTTGAGACTGTAAATCTTCCTTCAGCATGCTCATAATAAATGAGCAATCCACGTGTCAGGCCCTGAGTGGCTTGCTTATTTGAATGGGCCCTTTTTTGGCCCGATTTTCTCGAAACCGTCTACTACACGTTTCCGGTCATCAATTTCGGTTTCCTAGCTTATTCAGGTAACCGCTTACCTTCATCTATAAATAACTCAAGCTTCTTCCTTCCATCACACCTGATTTCAAAATTCAAAAAACCTAGCCTTCTCGCTATTTCTTCTTACCAACGACCTTTCAAATTTCCTTCTTCTTCTTATTCATTCTTCTGCAATGGCGACTCCATCAGACCTTCTTGCACCTTCACAAGACTTTTATCCAGCTTCACCAAACCCTCGCCCAACTTCTCCAAACCCTTCTGATAGTATTGAGGACCTCCTTAATATGGAGAAGGTAGATTCAAAGGAGAGTTCCCCGATGACGAGGGGGAAGAAATGAGGTCGGGAAGAAAACGACGTCGCTGGTGGCAGCAAGCCGTCTCAGTGCCTTCGTTCCATAAAAAATCCCCGAATCGGGTTCGGTTTCAACAATAGACCCAAAGACCCGGTCCAAATAATCGACAAGGAGGATGACGAGGATGTTGACGAGGAGGAGGAGGAGGATGTTGGTATTCTGGCTGTCGATTCTGCAGGAGTCCTTGTTAGTCCTATATCCTCCTTTCATGATGGCTAGATTATCCAGGATTCGGTTTGCACAGTCGATACCCTCGCTCGTTTGAGGAGGGATTATAGGATCCCTAATACCATTACACTATCTTTTCCACACCGGGGTTACAATGTGTATACCGCTCCTCAATGCCGCCTTCTCATTCACATAACTGCCTTCGAGTGCGAGGTCAGGCTTCCCCTTCATCCCACCCTTCGCAGGGCGCTTGTTGCTCTGGAGCTGGCCCCCCTATAAATCTCGCCGGGGTTCTGGAAGCACATGACGGGGTTCTTGGTTCTATGGAAAGAATAGTGCGAGAAAGATGACGTGGCGAGGGGAACCTGGTTTTGACGAGCTCCGCTATATCTTCCAAGTAGCAAACTTGGTACCCTAGGGCCAGTTCTACCTGAAAGCCTACAATAAGAAGAAGTTCGTCGTACCCGGGGTGAACGTAAGTACAACCAGCCTTGGAAGGATGAATGGGTCGTGGTAGAGGGAGATTGAGGCCATTCAGTGCATATTGAGGGAACTGAGTATCCGGTCCCTACCTAGTTCACCATGAAGGACAAATGGGACAAGAGGGTACTTTCAGCGAAGTCCAGTGGGGTCCTTAGAAGGATCCAAGAGAGGATGTATATGAATTTGCAGTATCCCTCTGATGACGCTTATGAGGGAGCTAGGCTGGATCGATATCTCAGGATATCTATCATTCTCTTGGGCATGTGGTTCTGTCCTTCTTGTTTTTTGTTTTTTTATTTTTTAATTTTTATATATGATGCTGATCCTCCTTTTGGCAGTTTATGCCACTTCTTTCCCGCCTCCTTCTCCTTCTTCTTCTTCTTCTTCTTCTTCTTCTTCTTCTTCTTCTTCTTCTTCTTCTTCTTCTTCTTCTTCAAGGCCGGGGTTCCCAGATCCCCCTCCAGCCCACTCTCCTTCTCCTTCTCCTTCTCCTTCTCCATCTTTTGGTACCGGTGTTGCATCTGGGTCTAGATTGCCTGCATCAACCCCTCCTCCAGCTTTGCGGGGTTTCTTTCACACTCTCTTGCCTCTCTTCCCATTCAGATTCCAGCACACCCAACCCTGGGTGAGATGTTAATGTGGGCTGCCAAAGCTCGGGTTTCTCCAGTTCCGCTAGAAGCAGGTTCCCATTGCTGCTCCTAGTAGGCTGATCACGCTTCAAATGTTTACATTTAGCGCCCCTTTAACCTTGTTTTTGTAACCATTTTCTAAGCATTTTATGTGTTTAATATTGTAAATAAGTCTTTTCAGGTAAAATAGGCATTTCAAGGGCATTTTTTTCCAAAATGACGAAAAGAGAGCAAAATAGGCAGAAAACAGAAGAAGAGCAAGGCCGGCGAGTTTAAGCACTCTTCCCAGCGTGATATGTCTCACCGCACGAAGCCGCGGGAAGGATCATCTTACAATCCGACGAGTTCATGCTCCCTGTCCAATGGGTAAAAAGCCGCCGCACGAAGCCGCTGTCATCTTTGGCGAGTTCATGCAAGAGTCACAGAGAGATAAGTCCCGCGGAACAAGTCCGCAAAGAAAGAAATTCAAGCCTGGCGGGTTCATGCCACGGGCAAAAAGCCGCCGCACATACCCGCCGGCGACTCTAATGAGCTGTAAGTTGATCGAAGCTCGCCCAAAGCCAATCAAAACTTCCCCTTTTTCCACCTATTGTCCTTGGAAGGCCTTCTCTCTCATCCATGCACACTTGCATGTCATTAACTACTAAAAGAAGTCTCTCACTGATATGCGAAAACTTAGAGATAGAAGTAGAATAGATAGAGAGAGATAGATATTAATTAGATATTTTTCTCTTAGAAAAGCAAGAGACATAGTTGGTTTCTTGGCCATTTTCTAGGTAACCAAACACCATATTTTGGTTACTTAGTGTGATCACTTCATGTTGCCATAAAAGGATTTGTTGCTTCGATTGCAAGGAGGATCATTCCCACTTCACAAGTTTATCAATTGGTGATGTTTCCTTTGTTTGTATATCTTTGTAATTTTGGTACTATGTGTAACTAATTCATCTTGTTAGGGGATTAGATGTAATTCTTGTATTTCCTTGCCATATAATCAATCATGTGATATATAATCTTCTCAAGTTATGCATTTGTATGATTGGTGGTTGCAACCACCAATCCTCTTTATTGTGCATTAACTTGATGAACTTGTATGCATAGGACCATTTATTGCATATTCCTATTGTAGCATCTATGTGTAGAGATTACTAACTTGTAATTCTCTACTAGCAATTGAGTAATTCTCCTTTAATCACTCTTCTACCATTAAGTTGTGATTAAAGTTGAGGATTAGTGCTTAATAATTAACATGAATAGATGCATGTTAGGAATTGGTGATTGAACTTAATGAATGATTGATTAGACATTAGGGTTATACTTGAATGAATCTATTCCCTAAACAACTTTTAATCATAATTTGAATCAAGTAGTTGAAATTGTTACTTAGCCAATTTAAATCTTAGAAAAGTTAATGTGTTGATCATTAGTTAATTTAATCAACTTGTTTTAGCATAATTAGAAAATTGTAGAGTTAAGCTATTTTAAGCGTCTATAAATTGCTAACCTAATGGGAACGATACCCTTACTTGCTCACTACATTAGTTTAACGACTTGTGCACTTGCAATAGGGTCACCAGACTCGCGCGTCCCTCTAGTATAACCGAGACAGAATAGGTAATTTATAGTGACATTTGTAGAACCGGTTCGGACGCGTCACAGGCCTACTGTGAATGCTTCTCCTCTTCCTCCCCCTCCTCCATCAATACTTGTCAAGCGTCTTGCCCGGGTAGAGAAAGTAAAAGATGATGCTACTGCGGCCACTCTTCCCCCCGATCTTCCTTCTGGATCGGTGTCGCGGGACTATAGCCAGGAGGAGATCATATATAAGTTTATTGCTGCTTGTCCTGGAGGAGGCCTGCAATCGATGTCCTCCTTGCCTACGGATATCCTAGTTACCAAAGGGGCTTCTCTGCTTGCCGAGGTATGAACCTTGACTTCCCTGCTTATTTGGTATAATTCTTTCAAAGGTACTTATTGTTTTCTTCTGTTTCTAGGGCTTTAAATTCGCTTTGGTTATGGGGCAGCAAGTTATAGCTCTGAAGGAGGCCAATCTTGCACTTTAGGCTAAGCTGGAGTAAGCCAGGGATGATCTACCCCGAGCTGAGGAGAGTGTAACCTCCCTGGTCCAATCTGCCACTGAATTTGAAACCGGTAGGCAGGCCACCTTGGTGGAGCTAGAACGGATGAAGCATGCTTATGACACATAAACAATCAAGTCAGCACGCCGCCGGGCTGAGAGGGAGATTATGAGGGCGAATAAGGCAGTGCTTCTGGATGAGAACCGATTTTTACGGGGTTCTTTGAGCATCTTGGAGGCCAGGGCAAACTCCTTTTTCATGGACGAATACTTCACTGCCTCGTACGAGGTTGCCAAGGCTTTCTCTCCTCCTTTTGACCTACAAACTACCCTCAATTGGGACCTGGACCAGATCATGGCTAGGGCTGCCCTGTTTTCAGATGCTGATTTGGACTAGGGGGGTTCCTCTCAGGTTGCCACCATTCTGGATCCTTCTCCACATTAGGGATCCGGTTTACATGTTACTGACTTAGCGGAATTAACCGAGAAGGAGGGACAGGATCCTCCTGCTACTCAAGACCTTCAAGTGTAGGATTCTGTGCATCCTATCGAGGTTGTATCATTGGATGAAGCGGGAGTTCTTGCTGAAGCCGTGGTACTAGGAGCTGGGGAAGTCCAAACTGATGCAGGGGCAAAGGTTGTTAAGGAGGCAAGTGCAGCTGGCCATGAGGGAGGAGCAGGGGACTAGTAAGATGCATGATCTATCACCCCGTCATATATATATATATATATATATATATATTTATATTCATAAATTTTTTTGTAGCCCGGGAATGGGGGTTGGGCACCCTGATTGATCAAATGAAAAATTTCACTACCTTTTTGCAATCATATTGTCTTACTTGCTTACAATATATCTCGGTATAGTATGATACTTGCATGTTTGTTTATGACCCAAATAAAACTTACTTGGAATGCTGTCAGTACTTAGCCTCAAGCTTGTTTACCTAGCAATAGAGGAACCCAAACTTACACTGTCTCTGGAAACAGTTCTTGGACGATAGTCCCCTTGTAAGATACAATATAAATTTTGCAAGGTTCTGATCAAGTAATTTTGACCAAGTATGGAATGACCTTAGTTAGAGCAAATCGATCCCGGTAGGAGTCCAAGGTTGCTTAGATACTCCGATCAGAACACTGTAAGTCCAGATATTTGATAATCCCTACATAATGATTCTTGATGCTGAACCCACCCTGATTGGTAACCCTGCTCACTTCTACAATATATATATTTTTTATCCTGGTAGGCAACTAAGGCCACCTTAGCACCAGGTCTTCATGTGTAGATATGGCGAAGTAAGGTATCAGGTATCCTGACAAGGTATCCCGATCCTTTGGCGATCTGTCCTAGTAGGCAACTAAGGCCACTTTAGCACTAGGTTTTCCTGGAGAGGGGTATTCCCCGTCCGAGGCTTCAGGAGGTCTGTATAGGTTCTCCTGGTCTTGAGGATGCAGTGGGCAACCGGGGCCATGAAGCCGGATCCTTAGTCTGGTAGGCGACTACGCCACTTAGGCAATTAAACACCAGATCCTTCCTGGAGGAGGTTATACCCTGACTAAGGCAGCAAGAATGCCATATGGCATTTCCTGGTCTTGAGGCGATCCATAATGGTAACATTTGCAAGGCAAACTTAGGAGAATCATGTAGGAGAACAAAACTGACTTTTATTGAATTTCTCAAGAAGCTATACAAAGCAAATTTGAGGTACACATTTAGAAATATACCAACCAAAATATTGTTAGGATTATGCTCAATAGCAAGAGTGTAATATTGTAATTAACAATCTTTTTCATATTAATAAAGTGATTTCTGGTTTAACAAATCGTATAACATTTATAGTTTAATATTATAGTTGTCAAAGTAAATAATCATCAGGTCTAAAGACTATGAGAAAAGAAGAATGTGGACCATTAGATTTACATACTTTGACTCAAAGTGTATGCACTTGTCAAAACTTTTCCATAACCTATGGTCCACATTCTTTGTCCTGATATATTTATATCAAAACAAATAGACAATAGAAAGACTGATATAGAGTTTTTCTATTGTCACTTCGTCATGATAATTATATATCATGACGAAAAATATGGATCATTAGATTAACATACTTTGACTCAAAGTGTATACACTTTTCAAAACTTCTTCATAATCTATGGTCCACATTCTTCGTTCTGATATATTTTATATCAGGACGAACTGACAATAGAAAGACTATATATATATATATATAAAAGTGATGCATGAAGTTTGCAACATAATATAATATATATATAATTGAAGAAAAAGAGATTGATTTAATTTTGGTGTAATTAGAGAGGAGAATGTTGGAGAAAGTGAGGTAAAGTGAGATGGATCCAAGTATGTAATTATGTGATGATTAAATTCGGATTGCAGAAAGAACAATAACGCCATAAAAACAGGTAGTATGAAGAAGATTTAGATCAGAAGAAACGCGGGACTGAAAGCGATTGAACAATTGATGAGATAGATAGGGGCCAAGGTGGGCGTCAGCAATGGGCCTGAGAGTGGCACGGACCAGGTTGGCTTTGGCTCTACCATAGGAAAGCGGATCTCTCATCCACTCTTTTTGCTTCTCCTCAGAATGCTCCACTATTCTCTTGTACTCTATTCTCTCTATCTGAAATCCACCAATTCTCTTTATGCCTCTTTCCACCTCCTCTATGCTCCTCATGTATGCCGGAATGTTGAACATGTCTCTAGTATCCTCATCTATCAAGCCCTGCAATATTCCATTTAATTAATTAATCATGCAATACATCATGGTGCGTGGCTGGGTTTTAAATAATAAATATATAGAATAATTCTCTAAACAGGTATAGTTAGGTCGTACATATATAGTACTAGTAGTAGCTAGTACGTACCTCGTTTATTAAGTCTTGCCATGCCTGATCCATAGAAGTTGTAAAAGGATGCTTAGCTCTGGAGTCAGAATCAGCCAACTGGTTGCTTTGCATATGAGGTCTTCCTCCCATCAATATAAAGAGCAGTCCTCCTCTTGCTATCTCCTCTTTTCTGCAACTCAAGAAGTCTTCCAAGTCCTTTTCCGATTGCTTTGCATATGCTTCTACTACTTGTTTATTTGCGCCTTCAATCCATGCTCTTCCTTTGTTCCATGCTGCTGATCTTTTATCCAAAACTTCATCTGGTACCTTGGACAGCCAGTGTAAGGCACTCAAGCTCACCGCAATATCAAGCTTTCCTCTAGGAAACAGACGATGATAAAAAGATCCAGCCACACCAGCTGCATAATACTCTCTGCTACTTGCTCTTTTGCTCAATGATCTGAACAAAGAATTAAAATCATTAGAGGGAAGATCAGAGAAGAACACCTCCAATTCTGGCTCCAAACCACGTTCCTTAAGATAGCGCACCCTCACTGTCTCAACAACCATGTCAATGGTGGCCAAAGTGTTGTACCCAGTAGCACAACCCAAGTCAGCTATTCTCACACTAGTACAAATATTACATTCCATCAGCATCATGGATTGAATAGCATTTAAAAGCAATGGCTTGCATAAGGTGATGGCAGATGCTGTAGCTTCTGAGTTGTTTGCATAGCTACCATCGTCATCACCACCTTGCATACACAGAACTCTCTGAAGACCTCCATTAATCCATCTGTCCAACTCTATCTTATCTGATGATCTTCTACTACTTGCTGCTATGCTCCTCAACCACTCCATATCTCTCTCTCTCTATGAATTGTATCATCAACTGCTCTTCAAGAATCAAGATTATCTAAACAAATACAATATATGTATATATATAGTGTATATGTCGCCTTCAAATGAGATGGACGGTGATTGTGAGAATATATCATATATCATCTTATTCATCCAATATTTTCATTTTTATTTTATTGTTTTTTCTCTAGATATTTTTATTTATGTGAACGCCACCTCTACGTCTAGCTCTAAGTCTAACGGAATGTTTTATAATAGGGATATTCCTATTTTAGTCCCTCTAGTTTGAACCATTATTGAATGTCTAGATAAGAATACTTGTATCTTAGGAACACCCCTTTGTGGACTAACAAACAATGCTTTTATTTGGTAAAAGTCAGAGCGTACAATGTTCAATTCATACAATTGAAGGTTAAATATGGACATTTAGACTTTTTAACATCAAAACTCAATCATTTGAACCATTGGCTATTAATCAACAAAAGTAATTTCTGAAATAAAAGCATTTTTATCAAGACATCCAATAATAGTTCAAAGGTGAGGGGAGGTGCTTAATATTAGCCCCTGTGACGTGTTTACTAATGAGGAATCCTTCATAGGAAAGAGAATTAAGTTACTGGTTTTTGAATTCCTATGTTTACTAAATTTTTGGGGAATTAAGTTCCATGGACCCCACATACATATCATAAATTAAATTCCTAAATGAAAGGGAAGTTAAGGCCTCTTTTTTTTTTAATAAAATTGGACTGATCTAAAGGGAAAAAGCATCACAAGCGATCATATGCTGAAAAACCCCTAGATAGTATCCATATATATAAAAGATAAAAGATAAAAGAAAAGATAAAAGTGACAAAAAGCAATAAAGCACAAAGACCCAATGGGAAAACAACCCCAAACAAAAAGAGGCACGCAGGCCACACCAAAAGAGAAAAAGAAAACATCAAGAAAAACGAAAAGACTCCCGGCCCATGCAATCATTGCCAACTAAAGAATAACAGAACGGCGGGGCTGAGAACCACCAAGAATCAACCTAAAGCTCCAAAGCATGCTTAGAAAGCGTATCTGCAACCTGATTCCCCTCCCTGAAAATATGGGAAACCTAAAAATCCATATGCGAGATCTAGAAGATGCAGCACTGCCACGCCTGTCGAACCTTCCAAGGAACCATTTCAGAACGAGAAGAAAGAAGCTGAACCACATAAGAAGAATCACTCTCAAGCCAGATATGATTCCACCCATACTTCCAAGCAAAATTAATGGCCAATAAGGCCGCCAAAAGCTCGGCCTCAAATGAGAAAACCTGACCAAGAGGAATAGTAAAACAACCCTTCACAAAGGCTCTACAGTTCTAAGAGATACCACCACAACCACCAACCCCCAGAGAGCCTAAGGCAGCGCCATCTGTATTCACTTTGATCCAACCAGGGGCCGGAGGCGACCAAACCACACTCTTGATCACCGGGGCTTTAGAAGGGCGACCCTGAAGACCAAAACGACGAAGAATCAAAAGGTCGTCTATACAATTACTCATACAACCAATCTCTAGGCGATTAGCCTCTGAAACTGCATGCTAAACCAAAGAAAGGATGGATCTAAAGTCCACTGACTTCCCTTCAAAGATCCACTGATTATGGGCAGTCCACACCCCCCATATCACTGCATGGATAGCCGCTTTCCATAAAATCCTGACCTGCTCACTAAAGGAAACCGACATGGCCTGCAAGAAGAAGGATTGCCAAGTATCGGTAGAGACACGTAGCTAGAAAGTCGAGAAAACCGCCTCCCAAAGAGCAACCACCAAGGGACAATGAAGAAAAAGATGATCTGCAGATTCACTACTAACACCACAAATACTGCAACGAGAAGCCAGCTGGAACCTAGACTTGCAAAGGCGATCCTTAGTAGGAAGCCTGTTCAATATCAGACGCTAGGTCAAAGCTGAACGAGAAGGGGGAATAAAACGGGACCAAACATCCCTCTACCAAACAACCTGAGGAATATCACGGAAAAACTGGGAATAAGCAGCCTTGCAAGAAACACGACCATCCCAAGAATTAGCCCAAACAAGAGAATCCACAATAGGAGAAATTGCAATTCGATCAATCCGAAAACACAGATCCGGGAAGCACACGCGGAAACAACCTTCCAGCACCTATCTACCCTCATGAATAAAATCTGAGACCTTTGCCTGGAGCGGATTAGCTAAATAATCTGGAATCCTTAAAAGCTTCAAAATGGGAACCCCCAACCAATTATCCCACCAAAAGTCCCTCTAAGAGTTCTCTCCAATCAGCCAGATACCTTCCTTAAGAAGGGAACTATAATTCGTCCGAAGAGAAGACCAAATCGAGGAGGTGACATACCCTCCACGAGACTTTAGCAAATGCCTGAGATACCTCTCTCGAAGAAAAGTGAAAGCAAAACTATCAGAGGTCTTAAACTTCCAAGTGAATTTCTGCAACAAAGAGTCATTCAGCAAACCAAGATCTTTCAGACCAAGACCACCCTGAGAGTAAGGCCTACAACAACGATACCAAGTGACCCGAACCAACTTAGTCTCCTCACAGGAACTAGTCCACAAAAAGTTTCTCAACTTGCGGTTAATCAGAAACAGTAAAGAAGAAGGCCACTTGTAAATCATGAAAGAGTGCACAAATGAACCAATGATGACCGACCTGATCAAAGTAGCACGACCAGCCAGAGAGAGGGACTTGCCCTCCAATTTAGCGAATTTAGACAAGATCTTATCTGTAATAGGTCGTAACACCGCTTTTCGAGGCTTACCCTAAAATAAAGGGACTCCCAAATAAGAAAATAGAAGCTGCCCAATCTGTATACCAACCAGAGAGTGCAAACTACCAATCCGAGAGTGGGAGATAGAAGATCCGAAATAAATTGAAGACTTACCCCAGTTAACTAACTGACCTGAAATATCACCATAATCCCTAAAAGCACCCATGATATGCTTCAAATTCTTTTGAGTGCCTCTGCAAAAGATCATAACATCATCTACATAAAGCAAGTGAGTTGGAGCCAAAAAACCCCTAGGGGAAGAAATCGGCAGAATCTGAGAAGAATCCACCAACCTTGTCAATAATCTACTAAGGAAGTCCTCTGCAATACCAAACAAAAACGGAGAGAGCGGATCTCCCTGACGAACCCCTCTAGAGTAACAGAAATATCCCTCTGGGACCCCATTCAAAAGAACTGAAAGCCTAGAAGAACGAAAAATACCATCTATCCAATCCACAAAAATAGAAGAAAACTCAAAAGCCTGAAGCACTCTGCAAAGGAAAGACCAATCCAGGGTGTCAAAAGCCTTTCGGATATCAATCTTCATGGCCAAGTTACCCCCATAACACTTCTTCTACAACACATTCACACAGTCAGAAGCCAAAGCAATACAATCCTTGATATGCCGGTCTCAAATGAATCTGAACTGTTGAGGAGAAATAATCCTGGCAGAAACCCGAGCTAAACGATCAACCAAAATTTTTGAAGAAATTTTAAATAGAAAGTTACTAAGAACAATTGGTCGAAACTGATCAACCGAAATCGATTCCCTCAGCTTCGGAAGAAGAACTATGAAGCTGGAATTGAGACCCGGGAAAATAACTCCAGTGATGAAAAAATCCTGAACAGCAAGGACCATGTCACTACCTACAACATCCCAACATCTTTGATAAAATCTACCAGAAAACCCATCTAGCCCAGGGGTAGAAGCAGCATCCATAGCAAAGACCGCATCTTGAATATTATCAGCAGATGGTATGTTAGTCAAGAAAGCGTTCTCTACGGCAGTTACTAAGGAAGGAACCACATCATCTACAACAGATAAATCTCTCCCAACTCGAGAAACATCAGAGGAAAAGAGGTCAGAATAATAACTAATGATATGATCCCTGATGGTAGGTCGATCCTCCGAGAGAACCCCATTAATCGAAAGGGTTGATATAGCGTTACGATGTTGCCTACGTTTGATAGAGGCATGAAAGAAAGATGTGTTACGATCCCTATCACGAAGCCACCTAACTCTAGACTGATCTCGAAGAAAGCATCATGTAACATGTAAGTGTAAAATACTCTCAATGTTGAGGGATTGATTTTCATATGACTTTATTGTTGGGGATAATGCCCTAAGAACATGTGTTGTTAATCTTTTGCTGAATTAATAATTAGATTGACATTCTATTATATATTTGTGTACATTTAATGTTATTAATAGTGTATTAATAACATAAAATTCCATAATTATTAAATGTAATATTAAACATAGTGTATAAGTCGTTATATAATAATCTTAATTGTCTATAATTGATTATTAAAGTTGGGATCTTTAATTAATTAAAATTACTAGTATGGTTCATTCCCATTAAGAATGGAACAGTTTTATCCGAACTGTTGATATGGTGACATTAGAATGAAGGTACTTTGTATAATAAGATTATACAAGACGTGGACACGATAAATTGGAATCTTTAATAATCTCCGTCTTGAAATAAAGTATTCCTTTTTATCAATCAGATGGTCATATATGGAACGATCTTAATCCTGAGTATTTAACAGACTCCTACTCATAGAGTTGTGTCTTTTGACTTACTCGGTATGGTTTGCTCTAATTGCCAAACCTAAAACCTTGTATCTTGGAGACATGGTAATATACTTAGCTGGGAATGATAATATACAAGATGGAATCCATTCCTTCTTAATTGAAGTAGAAAAATAGTTCTTTTGAGTAAATGATTCGGGTCTTGAACAATAGAGCGCTCAATTTATGATAAGATCATAAATAATTGTTCATTAGAGAATCACGGGCACTCAAGGATAAAGATGTAATTGAGAGGTCAACGGATTTGAACCTAATTCATATTACGAACTGTTTATGGAGGATTGATCTATATGTAATGATTATATCAATGGACTGTTCGATTTCTATTCGAGTAATTAATTCTATAATGACAACAGTGCAGTTCTAGTTTTTTAGTGGAATAAATCTGGAATTAATAAATCTAATATTTAATTAAAGAGTTTAATTAAATATTGAAGATTTATTGGAGCTTGAAATTATAGGTCCATGTGTCCCCATACCATCTCTATAACACTGTATTGAACATTAAGGTATACTGAGGCTTAGTGATTAATTTGGAATTAATCATCTATACATAAAGAAGTTTATGTATTGTTTTATTAATTAAATAATGTTTGATTATTTAATTATATATATTAAATAATATTTTGATTATTTAATCATATATATATATAATATAATAGGGGTGAGATCAAAAAGAGCCAAAAAATTTATGGATTTATTGTTTTTAGCCACAAGTTTATTTTTTATTGTTTTCGTCACTTTTTACTAGTTTTGGACAAAATACCCTTAAATTTGAAATTTGATAAAAATGAAAAAAAACAAGCTGACAGGTGGGACCCATCCATCAGTAACACAACTGTTAAGGTGGAACCCACCCATCAGTAAAATCAAAAGACCAAAAGTAAAAAAAGAAGAAGAGAGAATAGCGAAGAGAGAGAGAGAGAGATCGCCGTCGACAGTCCTCCTTGCCGTTCGCCGTCCGTCGCCGAGAGAGAGAGAGATCATCGTCAGTCCTGCTCGCCGTCGTGTCGCACTTGCTGTTGCTCGCCGTCGCTGCGTTCGCGTTCGCTGCAGACAGAGAAAGGAAGAGAACAGAGGCACCGTTCGACGTCGTTCGCCGTCGCCTCACACCTCCGTCGACCGACCCGTCGACCGATCTGGGTTTTTGGCATTCCTAGTCTGGTGAAGAAGATATGGCAGTGAGTCCTCCATTTAACTTTTTCGATTTCGGTTATTAACTTATTATTATTTATTTTTTTGATAATAATTTTGTAGAAATTACTTAACTTTTTCACAATCTTTCGGTGAAGAAGATTGAAATTACTTAACTAATTTTGTAGATATTATGTATTCGAACTCTATTGAATATTGAGATTTTTTCACAATATTTCGGTGAAGAAGATTGAGATTTTTTCACAATCTTTACGAGTCTTTAATTTGAATTGAATATTAAAATACAAAAGGCTTTTGATTTGTTAAATTAAATTTGGCGAAGAAAAGTCATTGCCCTATAAATTGATAGTTGCCTGCCTTCCATGTAGAAGAATTTTCTTCCCATCTCTGTTGTCCTTTTCATTTTCTTTTGTCTCTTCATATATATATTCATGAATTGTCACCTTCAATTTTTGACAAATTATTACTATGCTTCATGTGATTGTATAGTATACTTTCATGGGGATTGGTTGTGATGATTTTAATTGAATAGAATTGGATTGGTAGTAGTCAACAAATCAATTCTATTACTACAATGTGTACATAGTATGAGACCGTATATAGATATAGGGTAGCAATAATAATACAGACTAATGAGATTGCAGTACTTAAAATAGTAGGTTGATCATGGTCCTTTTCTAGTGTATGTAGTAAACATTAAAAATATTCTAAGTAAGAATTTGATTGGTTTTCAAAGAGTGATCTTAAGGGAAGAAAAATGATTGGACTAAAAAAATAATGCTGGACAAATGATTGGGTTAAATAATTAACACTAACCAAATTGCATTTCTTAAACTTTTAATTAGTCAAGGAATCTCATGATAAACTATAGTTTTCTTGATACATTCAAAGGAATGCCAGTTGGATTTGGATTTTCTTTATTTTTTTAATATACTTGCATTGTTATTAGTTCAAATTAAGCATAACAAAACAACTATTCCCAAGATTAAAACTACTTAATTAAAATAATACTATGGTGTAGATACAATATTACAATAATATTCCTTGAAAGAGAACCCCAGAGAGAAGGGGAAGAAACCCTAGAGAGAATGTCTTATTGATGTTGGTGGGGTTATTATCATTGTCATGAAAAGTAATTAGCTATGTACTTGTAAAAAAAAATAGCATCAGCAGTATTACTTGGTAAAAGTAATTTAAAATAATAAAATCATAAATAAAAGGGAAAGAGTGTACAGTGATGTTGGGAAAGTGAGATGGGCACATAGTCTTCATCGTAGATAAAAAATGTATCTTGAATTTGATCAAAGTAGATAAAAAAAAAATGTTTGTACAAAATAAATGTTTTAGGAGATAATTTCTATGAATAGGGGAATTGCTTATTGTGACCTACCCAATAATATCATACAGGGGTAGATATGTATATCCAATCAAAAGTAATTTTCATGTCATATGATGATCTTCTTATTACTAACGACTTATATGGATTCATGAGAGAACATAGGTGTAACATAAATGACTTGAAAATGACATATATCAAATTACTATTTTCTTTATTTATTCTACTAAAAGCAAGTTATACTTTTGGAAGAAGGAGTACAAATCATGTATTTAAGGAGTACAAATGGTGTTAGGTAAACACTGATTAATTAAGATAATTATTCATGTTCATGTATTATTCCATATACAGTAGCTATCATACAATAACATTTTCAAAATAGTTCATATAATTGTTTCTTAAATTTTACTTTGTTTATTAATTTTTTTTAACTGGAATCAGTGGAATGTTTCCTTTATGGGATTGACTGAAAAAGAAGAAAAGTAGATATTGATATAGGAGAAAATAAAAAATTGAGTATGAAAAGTATGAATATTATTTTGGAACTAAGCTGATTACTGATTAGTTTTCTCTCTATTTCTCTCTATCTTTCTTATTAGATTTGTTTTGTATTCTGACATGTAACTTTCATAGACACTGGCATGTAACTTTCATAGACACTGGCATGTAACTTTCATATCTACTGGCATGTAACTTTCATAGACACTGGCATGTAACTTTCATAGACACTGGCATGTAACTTACATAGACACTGGCATGTAACTTTTCTGGCGCTCTTATGATATGATATGATATGTAACTTTACTGGCATGTAACTAACGTTATTTTTATTTGATTTTGTAGATGGAAAATATGAATTATGATGATTTCCTCCTTAAACCGAAGGATAAGTGGATTACAAAGTCAACGACGAACGTTTATTGTAATCTCAATGGCCTTCCGGACATTGTTAAGGTTCTCCGAAAAGTCGGAGACTTAGCTGCGTTTCGGCGCACCTGTTTTGGGCACCTAATTGACATCCCGAAAGACTTAACCTTCTCAGCTGGCGTACTTCATAACCTATTGTTGCGGCAAGTACATGTACCGGGTGTCACCGGACAGAATGAGTTCCACTTCTCCGTTGGTGGAAAACTTTTAAAATTCACACAAAGAGAATTCTGTTTGGTAACGGGGCTGCAAATTGGGGTGATGTCTGACATATTTTGAAACCTTATGCTCCGATTGAAGGCGGGATTCATGAAAGGTATTTTGACAATGATGAGAATTTACATCTAGTAAGTGTTTGGGAAAAGTTTCACACTGGAAAGTTTGTCAAACCAAAGGATGGTTTGAAGATGGCTCTTATGTTGATAGCTAACAACATTTTGTTTGGTCGGGACCAAAGAAAAAAAGTGACCTTGTGGTTGTTTGATTTGGTGGAGGATCTAGAATCCTTCAACTCATTTAAGTGGGGTAGTTATGTATACATGATGACATGCCACTACCTCCGACAAGCATTTCGGGCCGCAAATAAACCAACGAAGCGAATCGCGCATTACAACTTGTACGGCTTTCCTTGGGCATTAGAGGTAAGGTTTCTGATATTACATTAAAGCATTTCGTAGAACTTTGATTACTGAACTTAATCTATTTTCAATTTGTTGAAAATGTAGATATGGGCAATGGAAGCCTTGGGATCGTTGATTGAATTGGTGGGAGAAAACTTAGGCCACAGCCATCCTCGTTTGAGGAATTGGAGAATATTTAGGAGGCCTCACGACTTTTTTAAAAAATTTGCAAAGTATGAACAAGCAGTTCAAGATGGACAGGTATAGTTTTTTTGTTTTCCTATCTTATTTCATTACATTTTTGTGTATATTAAATAACCATAAAAACAGAATAACATTTGTGTAATTCGTACAGCATGTTATCTTGGAGGAACTACATCCAACGGTCAATGAAAGGGAACAACCTTACTTGGAAGGCATTGACACGGATTTGTCAGACGGTCCGCAGTTTGTGCCGGACAATTTAGAAGAGGACGATGGTCGTGAAGGAGTTGATTTTGAGGTTGGCAATGATGATAATGACGGAGGTCAGTCACGACCTCAACAAAAGAAGAGGAAGAGGTCACCTCGTAAACAAAAAATCACACTAAATACCAAAAGGCAGCGTACATCAGGAGACACGTCACCGGTAAGTTGATTACTAACCGATACTAAGTGTGTTAAGTTAAATACAAACCGTTATTCAGCATGTTACATCCTTTTTTTAATCTTCAGGTGGGTGATGAATCAACGGTCTCTTCTCAAACAAGGCAACTCATGAAGGAAATGTCAGATCGGTTTGAAGACATAGTAAAAAAGGAGATTTCAGCAATGGAGTGTCGCATAAAAAGACGTCTTACCCGGGTGGAGAAAAGTGTGGATCAACTTGTTGATGCGCGTCGTGAGGTAACTAATTTATTCAGTTTTTTAACTGGCATGTAACCTCATATGTATTAGCATGTAACTTACTTATAGGCATGTAACTTCCTTACCGGCATGTAACTTAGTTTTGTATTGGCATGTAACTTACTTATAGGCATGTAACTTAGTTTTGTATTGGCATGTAACTTACTTATAGGCATGTAACTTCCAGACCGGCATGTAACTTAGTTTTGTATTGGCATGTAACTTACTTATAGGCATTGTAAGGATTCCCGTTGTTTTTAATTGGCTTATTTCGTGATCAAATCATAAATGGGGATACTTTGTAAGGGTAGTTTAAATGTTGTTGTTAGTGCATTAGGCCCTTTGAAGACCTCATTATTGACAAGCACCAAAGGTAATATTCTAAGTGCTTTCTTGTCTTGAAGAGATAGTTGCACACACTCACAACTCATGCATATGTTTAATCTTTGTATGTTGTGTTTCTTTGTGTTGTGCATAAATGATTATTTACATCTCTTCTTGCTTGATTTTATGAGTGCATCTTATGTTGAAAACATCATAGCATTTAGGCTTTTAGGATGCATCTTATTTGACTTTGTACTCCTTGCAAAATTGCTTGAGGGATACAATTTTTGGGGCTGTGCGCTGGTCCACCAGCGCCGGTCGACCAGCGCCGCTCACCGGCGCAAATCGCCCAGTGGCGCGCCGCTGGTCGTGGGCTGGTGTGGACCAGCGCCGGCCACCAGCGCCGATCGCCCAGTATGGCGCCGCTGGACTGGCGCTGGTGGCAGCGCCTGACGTCCAGCGCTCAAGCCAAAATTGGCTTGTGCGCTGGTCCTGCGCTGGTCCACCAGCGCAGGTCCACCAGCGCACAGAGTGATTTTCTGGCGAGTTTTCAAAACGACCTCACTTCACTTATGGCCTCTATATATATGCTAACTTGATTTTAGGTCATTTACAAGAGTTCTTATTCATGCTTCATACTTAGGATATTTTTCAAGAGAAGAAAAATACACAAAGAACTCATTTTTAATTACTCAAACACAATTTCATGATCATCAATCATCATCTAGCATCATCTTAGATCATCTAGATGTCATCTAGCATGGAATCTTCATCATACTTTGCTTGGTAAGCTTTTCACTAATATCTTACATATTTTGTGTTTAATTTATCTAGCAAATCTCAATTAATTACTTGATTGTTATTTTGTATGCTCTAGATACAAAATTGAGATTAGTATGATGTATGTTTGAGAAGTTGTATTGTGCTAGCATATTAGGTTTTGTACTTGATATTGATTAGCTTAACTATTTGACATGTCATTTAGTTTTGATATCTAGGATTGCTCTTAATTGCATATTAATCATCTTAGATAAGCATATAGGGTTTCCCTTGCTCTATGTTGCATTTTGGATATTTTCATATATTCACTTAGGGTTGTATTCTCTTCAAGAGAAGCTAAGTCTTGTGTGTAGCAATCGGGATTAGGTTGCTTAGATCGCAAGCAAATTGGACTAGGTTCACTCATACCGGGATTAGGTAGGTGTGTGATTACTTCCGGGATTAGGTTGTAATCGTTTGCACATTTAGTGGATTCGAGGTTCGAGTGTGGCTTACTTACATAGCCCGTGGTTTTTCCCGTGAGGGTTTCCACGTAAAAATACAAGTGTTAATTTAATTTCCGCACCATATTACACTTGCTTGTTTATATTATCTTGAGGGTAATTTCGTAATTTTGACTAACACGAAAAATTGGGTAAAAAGCGTAAAATCTATTCACCCCCCCTCTAGATAGCTTTATACACACCGTGGTATATTTAGTTTCAGGCATGTAACTTCCAGACCGGCATGTAAATTAGTTTTGTATTGGCATGTAACTTAGTTTTGTATTGGCATGTAACTTATTTTTGTATTAGCATGTAAGTTTCTTACTAAATGGCATGTAACTTCTGTTTTATATTAGCATGTAACAATAGTTCTTTTTTTTAAATCATACAGACTATCCCTGAGGTGCATAACTTCTCGACGCCACAACATCAGTATGACCATAGAGGAATTAGTAGTCCCCTTGGTGGGGGAGATGACCTACATGGTGGGCGAGATAGCACCCATGGTGGGGGAGTTGGTGATGACACCCATGGTCAGAGAGATGGTACCCTTGGTGGGGGAGATAGTGGGGGTGGTGGGGGAGTTGGGGATGGCACCCATGGTGAGAGAGATGACATCCATGGTGGGGGAGATAGTGGGGGTGGTGGGGGAGTTGGGGATGCCACCCATGTTGAGAGAGATGACATCCATGGTGGGGGAGATGACATCCATGGTGGGGGAGATCTTACCCATAGGGATGACACCCACTGTACCCCAGTGGAACTCCATACCCCTCCCCCATTGGGAGTTGACACATCAGTTGGGGATGGAACATTGCAAGAGTACCTCGCTGTGAAGGATGAACGTGAGCAACGGTTGAAGATTAGGTCTCGATACATGAGCACACCATACACTGACCCTTTCCAAGTGGAGGACAAGGAGAGGAAAAAACTAATGGCAAAGTACAAACGTTTTCTGGAAGGCAAGAACGACATAGCGTAAGTCTCTCTCACTTGTTAACACTTGTTAATAAAAGATTTGTAAGTTAAACAGTTTTATTGTTAAATGCAGGCTGAATGTCGGTTCCGATTACTTTGCAAAAAAAGATTTCTTTGTGGAGTTGGAATCTGACACATGTTGGTTGTCTCACGAGGTTGGTTATTTGAACTTATATAATTTTGTAAACATTTGTAATGTTTTTTTACTCACCGTTACTCATTTATATTTATATAAATGTTCGTGTAGCACGTAGATGCATATATGAGCTTACTCTGTAAGCAGAGAGAGTTGAATGGGAAAGACTATAAGTCTGACGTTGCGGTGCTATGCACGGACTTTTTTGTAAGGATTTATTAAACATTTATTGTTAGATTCAATTGATCATTTAACTTGTACGTATGGTCCTAATATAAGTATAATTTGTAGGCAAAGTTATGTGAGGAGTGGAAGAAATTTGAACCGTCCGAGGATGCACCATTGACATGTGAATATGATGCACTAACTTATCAATGTCCGGATGATTGGTTGTTATATGCTTCCGGTGACAAGCCGGGGTGGGGAAAATGTTGGACGTCCGTTCAATGTGTAAGTACACTAAACGTTACTCATTTTGATAAAGCAAGTGCACTAAACGTTACTAATGTTTTCTACTCATTTCTTGCAGCTGTTAGTCCCGTGTGCTGTTGATGGACATTGGATACTATGTCAAGTTGATTTGCTGAACCAAAAAGTTGGCATTTATGATCCATTATACAAGATATCGAAGATTGCCAACCGTCGGAAGCAAATCGCCCCACTTTTAAATTTCATACCAGCCATTTTACAATGTTCCGGGTATTTTCAACAAAAAGGTATACCACCCAAAGGGAGCAAGTTCACCGTTCAACACTCTATTCTGCCGAAGAAGTTACCAGCACAACTAGACGCTGATAGTTGTGGTGTTTTTATATGTCGATACGCAGATATGTTAATGCGTATTAAATGTTTTTGGGGATGGGGAACCAAAAACGTCCCCCAGCTTAGGAAGGAGATGGCATTAGGTATTTTTGCAAATAGTGTACCGGTAGAATGATAACCTTTTTGGTGCTTAATCTTTGTTTTTGAAGTTTATAAACCGTCGTGTACATGGAATGATTATAACAAACAACTGGAAATTATGATATTCTCTACTTTTTGAACTTGGTCAACCGGCATGTAACTTCAGAATAGCCTGGCATGTAACTTAAAAATACATGGGCATGTAACTTCTTCAGATCTTGGCATGTAAAAATACTGGAATGGTTTTTTTTTAAAAAAAAAAACTTAGTGGTTTTTATATTTTTCTTTTATTATTGCCTCCTTTTGTGAGGTTTTGGATAATTTTGGTTTCAGAATGCTAATAACTAAGTTGTTGTTCTGTCTTGGAATATTTTCAAATATCATGGCATGTAACTTCAGAATATACGGGCATGTAACTTAAAAATACACGGGCATGTAACTTATTCAGGTCTTGGCATGTAACAATACTGTCATGTTTTTTTTTTTTTTTTTAAACTTAGTGGTTTTTATATTTTTCTTTTATCATTGCCTCCTTTTGTGAGGTTTTGGATAATTTTTGTTTCAGAATGCTAGTAGATGGTTGCCGTTCTGTCTTGGAATATTTTCAAATACACGGGCATGTAACTTAAAAATACACGGGCATGTAACTTATTCAGGTCTTGGCATGTAACAATACTGTCATGATTTTTTTTTTTTTTTTTTAAACTTAGTGGTTTTTATATTTTTCTTTTATCATTGCCTCCTTTTGTGAGGTTTTGGATAATTTTTGTTTCAGAATGCTAGTAGATGGTTGCCGTTCTGTCTTGGAATATTTTCAAATACACGGGCATGTAACTTCAGAATACACGGGCATGTAACTTAAAAATACACGGGCATGTAACTTATTCAGGTCTTGGCATGTAACAATACTGTCATGTTTTTTTTTTTTTTTTTTAAACTTAGTGGTTTTTATATTTTTCTTTTATCATTGCCTACTTTTGTGAGGTTTTGGATAATTTTTGTTTCAGAATGCTAGTAGATGGTTGCCGTTCTGTCTTGGAATATTTTCAAATACACGGGCATGTAACTTCAGAATACACGGGCATGTAACTTAAAAATACACGGGCATGTAACTTATTCAGGTCTTGGCATGTAACAATACTGGAATGTTTTTTTTTTCATTGGAGTCTTTCAAATAGATAAATCATTCCTAACTTGTTAGCAGACCTGCCATGTAACAATACTAAAATTTGATCATTTAAGTGAGTGTCTTTCAACTACGGAAACAAGAATATCCTGGCATGTAACTTCAAAACACACTGGCATGTAAAATCAAAATACACGGGCATGTAAATTGTTAAGGTCTTGGCATGTAAAAATACTGGAATTTGATCTGAAAAATACATGAATTCATTACTGTTATGTAACTTCAAAATGTCTGCAGTATCAAATATAGTATTTCACCAATACATTTAAGAATTAAAACATCATTGCTAATAACTAAGTTGTACCACCAACTTCCGGTGTCAATGGACATTTTTGTGAATTGTGGCCTTCTTCTCCACATTTCCTGTACCTGTATGGTCTACGTGGTCACTTCGATGTTGCAGTTGTTGCAGATGTTGCTGATGTTGCTGATGGTACAGGAATCTGACATGGCTGTGCATTCCGACAATTTGTCGGTTGTGACCGGATTTACCACAAATCGTGCAATGTCTTGTGTTACCATTTCTATGTTCCCCGGCAGATTTGTATCTCTTCTTTTTTGGCCTTCCAGCTTGCGCACGAAAAGGAGGCGGATAAACAATCATTGATCTCACACCTTCAGGAATAGTCCATTCACTAGGATGACCGACAGGGAAGATGTTCCCGGAATATGCTTCAACCCAACTAGTAGTTTTGTAGCAATCCCCACAAAAGTCTCCAAAAGGCTTCTTCGCGAACCTACGAAATTAAAGTGTATGAGTAATTAAATGAATCACAATTGGTAAGAAGGTAAGATACAATGGAACAAGAGGATAATAACCTTATTGCGGCTAATGCGTGGCGACATGGCAGTTTATCAACTTGAAATTTCATACAACTACAAGTCTTTTCTGAAAGGTTCACCAAACCATCTTTATTTCCATCCTTCACATTGAAGTTAACCAAATCAATTGGACAAACCGTGTACTTTTCTGAATCATAATTCCTTGCTTTTATTAATGCGGTGGCCTGTGGAGTCAATTGTGTCCGAGTTTTTTCAGCCTTGGTACGGCGCTTATAAAACCATTTTTGGATCATCTCTCTAATATACTCAACCATGGTTGTTATTGGCATTTGGCGAGCATGTACCAAACATGAGTTCATCGACTCAGCAATGCTAGAGGTCATCAAACGATAACGCGGCACGGGAGAGTAAGCACGAGACCACCTTTCGGGCCCAACATTCATTAACTCTTCGTAGGCTACACTATTAACCTTCATCATCTCCAACATCACTTCCTTGAATTCAGATTTCCGATATGCCTTCCATGCTTGTTTGAAAAGAAGACTCACATCTTTTCTTTTGTAATCGTTTTTGATGTTTTGAGCCATGTGAAACACACAATATCCATGCGGTACATTAGGGTACACTTTCTCCATTGCAGCCTTGATCTCAAGGTGGCGGTCGGATATGATCATGCAATCCTCAGGACTACCAATAGCTTTTTGAAGCTCATTTAAAAACCAAGTCCATGAGAGTTCATCTTCAACGTCCCCAAAGCCATATGCCAAAGGAAAAACCTGGTTGTTTACATCTAGACATATAGCTACAAACAAAATACCAGAAAATTTACCCTTCAAATGAGTACCATCAATGGCAATAACTGGCCGAATCACAGTACGAAATCCATGAAGTGAAGCGGCATGAGCAATGAACATATATTCAAATTGATTTGCATCATTTGTCTTCATTGCAGTAACAGTCCCTGGATTTACTTCCTTCAATCGGTGACAGTAAGCAGGCAATAGTTTGAATGATTCTTCGGGAGCACCGAAAACAGATGCCTCTGCATGATCCTTTGCCCTCCAAGCCTTGGTATACAACAAATGTAGTCCATGTTCCACTTGCATTTCAACCATGATGTCTTTGGGTTTTAGAGAGTGGCCGTTCACTCGCAACTTTGGCGCTAATAGTTCACCGACAGTCCAAGAACTTGCTTGTCGAAAACGTGCGTGGAAACCATCGATATTGCAAGTATGATCCTTCACGAACATTCGAACCACCCAATACTCTCCTTTTTGCATCTTATATGCACGTAATTGGAATTCACATTCGCCATCCTTACATCCGGCCTCATAACGTGTGTTGCTAGACCTTCTATTGCGGAGTTCAAAATTCTGTTTCAAAGCATACTTCTGCACCGTTCGCTTAAGATCTTTCTTGCATCTAAAGAGTTTACCCTTGTATAAGCAGTCATCATTTGAAATTTCTTCGTCCATAAGATTGGGTTGTAAGGAATACCTTTCGGATCCAGGAATACTCCAAGCTCGTGGGGTTGGATGTTCACCCGATCCATCCTCACCCAATCCATCCTCTCCAAAGGAACCTTCACCTAAGGTAGCAAAACCCAATGGACTAGCACTAGGAGAACCAGCATGCATACCATCATCCGAGTTTTCGGTGTCAACGTTGGGTATCAACACATCATCCGAGTTATCGGTGTCCGACGCCTGACTATTCTCTTCATCATGAACGGTTTCATCAGTACATACAATTGGGTCTAATATTGGAATGGACCCACATGCTGCCAGTTGCTGGACAAACCCGCTATACCCAGGTTGTGGAGTAGATTGGTTACATTGTTGAACAAAATTTGACTGTAGTAGGTTGTCATGTTCATCCACTGTAGTACCATTCTGCACACAATCTGTTGGTCTCTTATGATAAATAGTGACATAAACCTCCGGTATCAACCTATCTTCAACCATCATACATGACACATTATTGTCATTCTCAAGTATCGGTCGAGCAACACCACTAATCGTAGAGACCAATGTGCATAATTGTATGGTGTACCTAGCAACATCAACTTTGGCAACATCTTGTATCAACTTCACCAAGGCATCATAAGTCAAACCTCTAGGAACATGGACCAACTTTGTCAAACCACCCTCGTAACAATTGCCCACCCAACTTCCACCGTGATAGATGACCAATCTCTTTGTATCCATATTCCTGCATGTCAAGTATTTGACATGAAAATTTAAAATGACTACGAACTGACATGTAAAATTTTAACTAACCAGCATGTAACTTTAAAATAAACTGACATGTAAAGTTTTAAATAACCAGCATGTAACTTTAAAATAAACTGACATGTAAAGTAACCAGCATGTAACTTTAAAATAAACTGACATGTAAAGTTTTAAATAACCAGCATGTAACTTTAAAATAAACTGACATGTAAAGTTTTAAATAACCAGCATGTAAAGTTATAACTAACCAGCATGTAAAGTTATAACTAACCAGCATGTAACTTTAAAATGAACTGACATGTAATAAAAGAATAACTGATGACATGTAATGTAACTTATAAAATAAACTTGCATGTAAAGTCTACATCTAAAGTCTACAACAACTGGCATGTAACTTTAAAACAAACGGGCATGTAAATTTAAAACAAACGGGCATGTAAATTTAAAACACATACGGGCATGTAACTTCGGTCCAGAAAATTACAAAATCTGGGTTTCACTAAATCTGGAAAATACTCTCTTTTTTTTCATATCAAACATTATGATATTTGTAAAAAACAACTGGGAAAGGGATACAAACCTTTTCGAAGGTCGTTCGGCTCCGGATCTATCTCGGTTTCGATGGAAGAAACGGAATGGGGTGGAAGAGACAAGTTGGAGCTCGAGGAAATGAAGAGAATGGCGTGGAAGAGAGGAGTTCGCCGGAAAAGAGAGAGGAGTTCGCCGGAAAATAGAGAGGAGTTCGCTGGAAAAGAGAAGAGTGAGAGATAAAGAGAAAGAGAGAGAGAGAGAGAGAGAGAGGAGTGGGAGAGAGAGAGAGAGAGAGAGAGAGGAGTGGGAGATAGAGATAGAGAGAGAGAGAGAGAGAGAGAGAGAGAGGGGTGAGAGATAGAGGAGTGAGATTCTGATTTTGAGATCAGAGGGGGGGAAATTTTTGGGAGGGAAAATGTTTACCAAGTAAAACAAAAGTGTGGGCAATTTTGGCAATTCAAGGCTAAAGATGATGAAAACAATAAAAGATAAATTTTGGCTGAAAACAATCACTCCATAAATTTTTTGGTTGTTTCTTGCAATTTCCTCAATATAATAAGTTGATTATTTTATTATATATATTATAATATATATAGTATTATTTTAGGGATGGTAAATCGGTGGTTTTAATTATTGATGTCAATAGTCAATAAGGAGTGGGTTATATTATTATTACTAATAGTCAAATGGGAGTATATGGCAAGGCAAGCAATTAGTCCTCTTGTTTTTCTACTTGTGCGGTTTTTTTTTTTTTTTTGTTGTTGTTGTTTTTTCTTCATTGCATTAATAACTAGGTTGAAAAACAAGTTCCTTTCTATGCTTCCTTTTACCACCCACTCTAGTTTAATTATTGTTGTAAACAAAACTTCACCTCCCTTTATATAAAGCTCTCACTCTCTCGTGTGTTAGAAGGGAGAAGCATTCAAAAGTGAGTTTTCAAGAAGCATACAAAGAGTATTTTTTATGTATTGAGTTGATTTCATTTTTAGCTTGAAAAACAACAAGACAAAAAGGGTTCTTGTTTTGAGAGAAACATAAGTTCTTAACAAGAGAGAGTGACAACAAAAGAGAAAAATTATTTTTAAGATCTAAGCCTCTAAAGAATGTTGTGAGAGTCTCTCAATATTTTTCTAGTTGTCTCAAGTGTTGAGTACACAACAAGTACGGAAATTCGAGAGTCGAATTTTTCCATTCAATACCGAGACACCCACTCGTCGGTTCTTTGGTGTTGGAGATTCGGTGTGGAAGAACTTGGTTCGAGGGAATCACGAAGATTTTACAGTGGAGGAATTCGGTTCGAGTGGATCACGGAAAGTCTACAAGGGTAACGATTTCTTTCCCTACTATTTATATTAAATATTAGAATCAATATAATTACAATGATCAGGCTAAAACATTTTTGTTTTTAAGAAAAAATTTAAAAACCGGGCCCGCCACCCTTACGCTGCACGGATACTGATTCCGGTTCCCGAAACCAACATTTATATTGTAATTGATTGATCTTACATTTATTATATCCATCTTGAGCTATTGAATGTTAATTGAAGTATGATTGAATGGATTCATGTTGTTGATTGACGAATTAGTAGCATGTAATCTTGTTTTATAACATTTGATTAGCTATATTGGAGAAGACTTGGTTAGTATTTGCATGTCCATGCATATTAGCTAATTCTTATGTTCTAGGTTATAATCTCTCTATTATTGTCATTCTATAATCATAGTTGATCATATTTAGAGTGGTAGTTGTTGAATTACCTATGCCATAGAACTAGTGTGCTTAATTGTGATCAATTGATAATATCCCTCTTCATTTATCTTTGCTCTTGCATAACCTTGTAAGAATTAGTTAGTTTAGTTAGTTGTAGTTAATTAGTGTAATTTAATTGTAGTGACTTAGTGTTAATTTACTTGCTTATTTAGTTGCTAATATAATTAGTTTAGATTAATTATTTGTCTTGTGTTCGCATCTTTAATTTACCGTTGTAGTTAGAGATTATGTGTCCTTAACCGTAGGATACGCATAGCTTAATTTTCCATCCTAGCCATCTTAGTTTAGATAATTGCTTGCCACCATCTCCTTTTACTTTCATGCAATTGTAATTAGTGTAAATAGTTTGTCTATAATATAAGACGTAGAACCTATTTAAGTGTACCGTACCTTCCTGTGGGAACGAACCGTACTTGCTGCTACGCGATCGTAACGATCCATACACTTGTGGATAAACACTCGCACGTCCTCTCATTTACCACAGTTTATAAAACTGTCCCGTGCGTGTCACTTATTTTTCTAATGATATCATAGATGAGTTGGTTCGAGAGGCAATTGAAGCATCACAAGAAGAAACTCCATTGGAGAAGGTGTTAGTTCATGGATTACAAATAGAGGAGGAAGCATCAAATCTCATCCAAGACCTATGGCGTGATTCATGGTCATGTTTGCCAATAAAAAGGGAAGAAAAACAAGCATCAGGTGTCACTGCTGCACATGCTGCTCCTTGTACACACGGCGGCCTAGGCTGCGTAAAAGACCTGATATGCACCACTGCACATA
This sequence comes from Acer saccharum, assembly GCA_030490815.1. Lineage (NCBI taxonomy): Eukaryota > Viridiplantae > Streptophyta > Magnoliopsida > Sapindales > Sapindaceae > Acer > Acer saccharum. Next base: position 29,278,796 of record CM059869.1, read on the forward strand.
CCGCTCCACATGCACGGTGCACAAGCTGCGGTCCAAGCTGCGTAAAACCTCTGCCAATCACCGCTACACATATCGCTCCACATGCGTGGTGCACGAGCTGCAGTCCAGGCTGTGGTAAATCATTGCAATTCGAAACATGTGAGATTTCATCCATTCTTTTCAATGAAGACAATGTCCCAAGCACTCTTGAAGCCTTAAACACATTAGAAGCATCTTTGACACAACAAGGTAAGTACTCTAACTATTTCGAATCCCTTCCCTAATCTACTAATGAGTTTGTTCCATCTATTGTCCAAGCACCAAAGTTAGAATTCAAACCTCTTCCCGAAACTTTACGCTATGCATACTTGGGAAAAGAAGAAACATTGCCAGTGATCATTGCATCAAATTTGAACAAAGCGGAGGAAGACAAACTCATTTGAGTCTTAAGAGAACATACGACGGCTATTGGGTGGACAATTGCCGATATCAAAGGAATATGCCCCACCAAGTGCATGCATTAAATTTTCATGGATGGGAAGCCAAGCAATCAAGGGAAGCACAAAGAAGGCTAAATCCGGTGATGAAAGAGGTAGTGAAGAAAGAAGTCCTCAAGCTTCTAGACGTGGGAATCATCTACCCAATTTCGGATAGTAAATGGGTTAGCCCTGTCCAAGTTGTGCCAAAGAAGTCCAGAATCATCATGGTGAAGAATGAGAACAATGAGTTGATACCCCAAAGATTACAAATTGGATGGCAAGTTTGCATCGACTATAGGAAGCTAAACACGGCAACATGTAAGGATCACTTTCCCTTACCATTCATTGATCAAATGCTTGAGCGCCTCGCTGGCCATAGTCACTATTGCTTTCTCAACGGATACTCGGGGTATAATCAAATTGCCATTGCACCGGAGGATCAAGAAAAACCCACTTTCACTTGCTCATTCGACACCTTCGCGTATAGGCGTATGCCTTTTGGGCTGTGCAATGCACCCGCCACCTTCCAAAGATGCATGATGTCCATTTTCTCCGACATGGTCGGAGACATTATTGAGGTATTTATGGATGATTTTTCTCAAAATTAAATATTTTATTTAAATATTGAATTATAAAATGTTTTTAAAATATTTTATTGTTCTTATGGATTTTTTTTTTCCTAATTTAAATATTCTACTTAAATATTGATTTAATATATATAATTAATGGAAAAAAAATGAAATAGGATCCTAAAATTATTTATATTTTAGTCATTGTAAATAATCTCAGCACTTTTGCAATGAAATTACCAAACATAAGTATACTGCTTTTGAGCTATATAGTAGTTTTAAAAATACAATTAAACAAACATCTGCTGATTAACTTCATAGTTGATTATTCTTTCAGCATAGCTAACAATGATTATTATAAAAGTTACAATAATAACAAACTGGCCCTTAATTCCCCCCACTTAATCAAATTCCCTTTCCTGATTGAAAAGGGAATTCATATATTTTACTAAAATATCCTCATTTAATAGTTATAAATAAATAAATAAAAACAACTATATTTCTATTTTGTCATCTTCTTCCGGGATTGCTCTCTATTATTCTCTTTTATTTATTTATTTTTTCATATCTTTTTATTTCTATATATTCTTGAATTTCTTATGTTAATATTTTTTTTTTATCAAATCTCCTATGAAATTAAGTTTTGAAGATATATATATATATATATATATATGTGTGTGTGTGTGTGTGTGTGTCTGTGTGTGCGCGCACGCGTGAACTACGAATTGTTAAAAAAATAAAATATAAAAAATATTAAAAAAAAATCGCTGCCTTAAATTGGTATATAGTTATATATATGAACCCTCGGTTATAAAAAATAATAATAACACATAACTTTCAATTGCTTATGGCTCTTGAATTTCATGCTTTTGGTTTGACTTTATTTTTTTTATTTCTTTATTATTATTATTTTTTTAATAACTTATATAACACGTTATATTTTTGCTAAAATTAGACTAGGGAAAAAGAATCACAAGCGATCATATGCTGAAAAATCATTAGGCAGTATCCATCAATATAAATGAGAAAAGAAAATAATAATGAATAACAACGACCAAAAAAGCACAAAAACCAAGGGGAAACTACCCAAACCAAAATAGTGACACACATGCCACACCAAACATAAACAAAAAAATATCAGGAGAACCGAAAAGACTCCCGACCCATACAGTCATTACCAACAAAGAGTAGAAAGACGGAGTGGAGAACCACCCTCCAACCTCAAAGCATGCTTAGAAAGAACGTCTGCAACTTGATTCCCACCCCCGCCCCCCCCCCCCCCCCCCCCCCCCCCCCCCCCCCCCCCTTAAAAATATGGGACACTTGAAACTCTATTTGCGAAATCTGATAAATGCACTGCTCCCAGGCCTGCCGAACCCGTCAAGGATCCGAGAAGAAAGTAGTTGAACCACATAAGATGAGTCACTCTTAAGCCAGACCCGACGCCACCCATACTTCCAAGCATAATTAATGGCCATTGACGCCACAATAAGCTCAACCTCAAATGCATAAACTTGACCAAGAGGTACAGCAAAACAACCTTTCATAAAAGTTCTACGATTACGGAAGACGCCCCGCAACCCCCAATACCTGGAGAACTCAAGGCAACACCACCGTATTAACTTTGATCTAACTAGGAGCCGGAGGCGACCAAACCACACTCTTGATAACCGAAGCCCTAGTCGAACAACCATGGAGACCAAGGCGCTGAAGAATCAAAAGATCATCCACAAAATTATGCATACACCCAATCTCCAAATGGTTAGCGTCAGAAACTGCACGCCAAACAAACGACAGAGCAGATCTTAAATCCACTACCTTGCCCTCAAAGATCCACTAATTACGGACAAACCACACACTCCAAACTACTTCATGGATAGCCATCTTCCATAAAACACGCACTTGCTCACTAAAAAAAAACTGACATGGCCTGCAAGAAGAAAGTACTCCATGAGTCGGTAGAAACCCACCTCTAAAAAGCGGAGAAAACAACCGCGAGAGGACACCAAAGGAAAAAATGATCAACCGATTCACTATTGACTCCACAAACACTGCAACGGGAAGCTAACTGAAACCCAACCCTACACAAATGATCTGTCGTGGGAAGCTTATTCAACAAAAGACGCCAGGTCAAAGCTGAACGGGAAGGAGGAATAAAGTGGGACCAAACATCCTTCCACCACGGGACCTAAGGAAAAACACGAATCATATGGGAATAAGCTGCCTTGCAAGAAACTCTATCATCTCGATAATGAGCCCATACCAGAGAGTCCGCAACCGGAGAAATCGTAATCCTATCAATTCGAAAGCAAAGATCTGGAAAATGGGCTCGAAAACAATCATGAATAACCCATATTCCATGCTGAATAAAATCAGAAACCTTCGCCTGAAGAGGGCTAGCCAAATAGTCAGGAATCTCCAGAAGCTCCAAAATAGGCACCCCTAGTCAAATTTGCCCTCTATGTTCAAATTTGCATAATCTCAATTTTTAATTAATATTAAACTAATTAGTTAAAATTTTATAATATATATGTTAATTATTTTGGTTATAGTGTTATGAGTAATATAAAATATATTTTTTAATATTGAAACAAAAATTCAACATGCTATATATACAAGGGTATTTTTGTAATCAACTTTGTATCATCCTCATTCCATTTTTCAATTCTAATAAGTTAGTAAAGGCTGGAATGGAATTTAGTAACTTAATTTCGATTCACCCTCATTCCTTTTCTAATGGAACTTAACTCTGATTCATTTCATTCCCGATTAGTAAACGCGTCCTTGGCGTAATACGGAATTTAGTCCACTAGTTTGGAGTATTGTTTTTTTAGTCCACTAGTTCACTAACAATCCCTTTTATAGTCCCTACCGTCCAATTCCATTAGGGTTTCTCATAATTCCGTTAGGTCAAGGGTAAAAAGGTCAAACAATGTTCAAAACTTCTAGAAGGTTTCTGTTTTAGGGCAGCATGGTAATTTTGTATTTAATGAAAATAAATATATATTAAAAATGATAATTTTAAAAAAAATGAAAAATGAAAAATGGTGATATGAACACCAAACCCAAACCTTAGCCCATATCTTCTTCCTCTTCATCACTCAACTAACCTAGACCCATATCTTCTTCTTCTTCTTCTTCTTCATCGTCTCTCTCCTTTTTCCACTAACCCACTTCCCTTCTCACATATCTGATTTAGGGTTTAGGTTTTTTATTTGTGTTGGTGTTGATGGCGGGTGGTGGTGCGTGGGTGGTTGGAGCAGTTGGTGGAGCAATCGAACCATCGTGAAGGCCGTGTTTCAGATGGAAGGTTGAGGATCTTTAACTTTTTTTTTATGAGAAATTTATTTGGTTGAGAATTTTACTTTTGATTGATGAAGAGTTGTTATTGGATGGATACACTGTATGTGGATTGTTTTTTTTTTTTTTTTTTTTTTGTTATTAGAATAATAGAATCTTTGTGAAATTTTTTTTTGAAAGAAAACTAAACCTGGAATACATATATATATATATATATATATATATATATATATATATAATATTATATAAAAATCTAGAAATTTTGAGATTGAAGGATGATGGCGATGGTGGAGAGATGAGGTTGATTATGGCGGTGAAGAGATGAGGATGATGATGATGATGATCTAGAAAAAAAAAAAAAAAAAAAAAAAAAAAAAAAAAAAAACCTTTTTATTTTGATAAATCTTCACCTGAATGAACTTTAAGCCATTACATCACTATGTGAAAACAAAAATTGTTATCTCCTCTCATAGAAGAGATAGCAGAGTAGAGTAGAGTAGATACCCAGATTTAAAAAAAAAAAATTGTTTTTGAATATTTTTTGTTATTTATTTGGTTATTTGAATAAGTAATTTTAATTTCTTATACATAGATGTATGTTCTAAAATAATTTTGAGTTAAAAAAATAAACAAGATAATTCTATAAGGAAAAGAAGAAAAAAATATTTTAAATTAAGATATAAGTGACAATAATAATTGTCGCTCAAAATAAATTCCAAATCCGAACAATTGTTTTGTGTCCGGAAGTGTTTATTGGGTTCCAAATTTTCTTAAAGGAATTTTTTTAAAGATTTTTAATTATTTAATTGAATTATAGCTATTTAATATCTGTAAATATTTATTATTTAATTTAATTTAATTTTTTATTTTTTATATATCTCCACCTTTAAATTATTATTTTCCTTTGTTCTTTTAAATTAAATTTTTGTTTTCAATTAGGTTAAATAAATGGATTTTCGTTGGAGGGCATCATGGTCATTTTGCCAATGTCAACCAAACTCGAGGACAATAAGGTCATTTTGACCTCTGTCCATGTTAGGAATTGTACCTTTTGACGAAAACAGTTACAGAAGGACTAAAAATGTCAATATTACAAACTAATTGACTAAAATAGAATTATATCTAACTAGAGGGACTACAATAGTAATATCCCTTTATAATATCTCTTGCGTACCTTCAAAAAAACGCAATTAATTTTATTTATTTATTATTTATTTATTTTTACCTTTCCAATGATTGCTTGCCTATCCAAATTAATATTATTGAAAATAAGGAAAAAGACACTTTTACCGATACTATTTATATAAATCACAAAAATGCTCTAAAACTTTAATTAATACTTGATTTTGATGATAACAAATAAATTGATCAATTATTTGAGTTGAAATATGTCAAGTAAAATAACATCAAACTTTTGGATGTCAAATGGATGATTTTGTTGAACCTTCAAGTAAAGAAGACTAGTACTTAATAGACTTATTATTTGAATATATTGTAAACTCGTCTATGTTTTTATGTGATTTGAATGGTTTGGCTCCAATGACCCTAGATCAGATCTTAGGATTCTTTAATTGCATATATCTTATAATTATAATAAATATTTTTTGGGGTTAATTACACTAGCTTACCCTTACTTTATTGAATCTAGAAAGATTTCCAAAAGATGCCCTAAATTAATAAAAACACCCATTGTCATCAAGTCAATCCATTAACCTTAATAGTTGACTAACCTTGACATAGGAAAACCAAATATACTCATGCCATATCATCCCAAACATAAAATATTTTTTAACTAAAAATTGAAAAAAAAAAAAAAATATATATATATATATATCGACTGCCTATGGAAACATCCTCAATTCACGGAGAAGTCTCCTCTGCGAACTGCAGGAGGTCGATCTCCGAGATCGGTGAAGATCTCTTCTAATAAGTAGGAGATCATCAAATATCTCTTGTCTCCTTTGACAGTGGAGCTCCACCGTATGTAGATTATCATTTTTTTTTTTTTAAGAATAATAATTTGATTTCTTAATTTTTATTCAAAAAAATATTTTATATTTGAGATGATGTGGCGAAGGTATATTTGGCTTTCCAATTGTCAAGGTTAGTCAACCATTAAAATTAACGGATTGACTTGATGGCAGTGAATGTTTGTGTTAATTTAGGGCATCTTTTTGAAATCTTGCTTGATTTAAAAAAACTTAGGGTGAGTTAATGCAATTAATCCTATTTTTGGACCCCATCTAGATTTGTCTTAAAAACTTGAAAGCCTAATATTCATGAAAGGCTAAACAGGGGTAAAAATCGTCATTTTCTGCTTTGTTTTGGAAAGCCAAATCAAAAGCAAACTGGGTTGCCTGAACCAGTTTTCCTGTTTGACTTGTTTTTCTATGCAGAACAAAACTGGTTTACCATTTTAGTGTTTGTTTCTGGTTGCATAATATTAACATACGAGCAGGGGCATAATCAGGATTTTTTGTTAGGGTGGGCTAAAAAAAACTATATATATAATGATTCTCTCATGAGAGATCCCTCATTTAAACATAAAGTAGATACCTTTATGAAATTCATTGATTTGAATGAATTTTGATTTGAATTTTTTATGGATGATAAGTTCAATGAAATTTACTCGTAAACAAAATTTGAAAATGTTCCAAGCACTACTACATTGTTTTTATTCCATTGATATTAAGAAGGTAAACTTGAATCCCCGTCCCTGACATTATATGAAGAACTTGATTCACTCTTACTTGATAATTGATTATTATTATTTTTCCCAAAGTATGAAAACATAGTTTTTGTTGGCTTTGATGTATGATTGTTTGACATTATAACCTAAAATTATCAAACAATTTGTCTAAATGATATTTTTTAAATTATAATATAACACTGAAATAATAAATTATAGTCAGAAAATAAATTCATAATTTTTTTTAACAAAACATTAACTTAAAATTATGAATGACAAACCCAAAACTCTAACTCATTAAATAGAAAAATAAATTTTAACTAAAAAATACCTAAATTGAAGAACCCAAAAAAAAAAAAATTATTCAAAAAGAATAAGACTATTTTTATATATTTAATTTTGTAATTGTTAACCTCGGATAGTCGGATAACAGTAATAATTAGTTGTCGGACAGTCGGATAACTCTAACTTATTTAAATTTCTTGGAGATAATTTATAAGAGAGAGATAATTGGGATTTGAGAGAGAGAGAGAGAGATAATTGGGATTTGGGAGTATTGGGAGGTGAGAGCTAGAGTTAGAGAGAGAGAGAGAGAGAGAGGGGGGGGGGGGGGGGGCAGGAAGAAAGAAGAATTGGGAGTTGAGTTGGGTTGGAATGTGTGATGAATCGATGGGAGAGGGAGAGAGAATGGGTGTGACAACTGTTGGATTGAGGCTTTGAGTTGAGAACTTGAGGTAAACTGATAAAATAAAAATAAAAATAAAAATAAAAATAAAAAAATAAAAAAAATAAATTTGCAAAAAGTTGGCCCGGCTAAAGCTGGGTCAGCCCTCTATATGGGTACACCTCTGCATACGAGATAAACTTGAAAGATATGTGAAATAAATATGAGATAAGAATGAAAAGGTTTAGAGTTTATGATATATTTTTTTTAAAAGTAGTTTATAGAGAGAAAAATGTCATTTTTGTATTCTAAATTATGTTAAAGTAATATGAATTGAAAAGTTAGGAAGATGCCACTGCTTTATTACTTCCAAATCATATTCATCTCATTCTCATTCTCAACAAGGATATTACTAGAAAGAAAACTAGCTGGTAAAGGAAGAAGGGAACCACCACCCAATATTTATTTTACTTGTATCTTTTAAATGTAAATTGTAATGTGTACATATAAAATCACTTCATTTTCAAATTTCAAGATCCTGATGCTTGCTTCTGTATAATTCCTCGTGTGATTGATATGGAATCGGTAGAATATGAAAGAGGGTGGTCCAAAATGACTTTAGGATGTAAAGAGTTGTCACAATCTATCTGGGTAGGTGGGAATTAAGCATTACGTAATAGCGTCTAGTGTGGTCCACCTTGTAAGTAACACTACCTTTCACAATCTTCTTCTATCAAGTTCAACAAATATAGTAACATTTATCTACTACTATAATGTATTTAACAGTGAATGACTGACTTATATAAGCTATATATATATATAATAATTAATTTAATTTCATGTGTAAAATGAAAATGGTAGAGTAGTACACAAGTTAACAACCACTTTATTTTCATTAAAAGAAATAAAAATTCTGTATTTATTGTAATAAGATAATAAATAAACTAATTTATCTGTTCTTTTATTTCCTTTAATGGAAATAATGTGATTGTTATCTCTATACCCTTAAGGCTCAAGTTAACACAACTTAAATGAAAAAAGTTGAAGTTAAGTTAGGCTTAAAAGAAGAGGACCCCTACCTAGCTATATATGTTTCAGTAGTAAGGAAGAAAAAGTAGCAGTAGGAGAGGAAACTTTTTCAGAAATTGCATTGATAGGACTCATGGGGACTAACAGTCTGTCAGACAACACAATTCACAGGCCATATGTCTGCAGAAACCCCACTTGATTGCTGACTACAAAAGTGAAATCCAGTTTCATTTTCACCATTTGTATTATATGATGTGCCTTTTCTCTCCATCATTCATCATTCAACTGATAGTGTCAGTCTCTGAGTGGTTACTATCAGCATTGCTGTGACCCATCTGGAACTTACCCCCACATTTCCTTTTCTACTTGCTTATTCTTCTAAATTATTTTCATTAAGGTTTTTCTTTTTCTTTCAATTAGCCAGGCCTAGGTATTTAATATATATAAATGTTATTATATCATTTCCCTTTCTGTGTGTCATATTAATACTACCACTTAATAGTTGTGTGAGAGAGAGAATTTCATTATGTCAACTTTACTCCTTTCCTTTTCAACTTTAGTTTCATATATTCAGACTGAAAAGGAATCTTGACAAGGATTCAATTCTCCTCAGTAATGTGTTTGTACATATACATACTTACCACAGCACAGCGCTTCAACATCCACATGTGATTATAGCTGGTTAATCCTCACTGAAATCACCTGAAAAGAAATTAACTAGTCATTTATATATGATTTGTGTGCATATAGAAGAGATCAAAGTCACTTTCCTGTTCCTCAAAATGCATTGCTGTTTGCTATGCCCATCACAAGGTTACTAAGTTGCGGTTAGTCACGACTGTGGTTCGGTTCCAACCGTAGAATCGAATTGGAATCGGCCCTCCAAAAACCGGATTGGAAATCTCCAATTGTCTATAATTCTCTCTCAATTACTCAATTATTTAAATTTATTTTATTGCAATTACATTTTTTACTCAATTCAAATTCATTTCCAATATTTTTTTTAAATTTATTTCCATCCAATTTTTCACATTTTTTTTCAAGAATTTTTACAATTCGAATTTTTCAATGGCAAGTGGAAGTGGAGACGGTTCAAGGCATTCCATCAAAGATAAGGGTCATATGGCTATGCCGGTTATGATGACACCATTTATCATGAGTTTCTGTAACAACAAGCATATCTCACTACTACAAAAATGTTAAAAGACATCACTAGATTTCACTAAAAAAAATCGGTTTTTGGTAACCGATTTTAAAAAAGCTTTTAGACACCGGTTTTTATAAAAACCGATGTCTTAAAAATTACAGTTTCAAAAGACATAGGTTTTTAAGAAAACCGATATTAAAAAAAAAAAATGTTTAGACATCGGTTTTTATAAAAACCGATGTCTTAAATATTGCATTGAAAAGACAACGGTTTTTATAAAAACCGATATTAAAAACAAGCGTTTAGACATCGATTTTTTATAAAAACCGATGAGGATTCAAAAGCAAAATTCTGTAATGCAAATCTAACCTATGTCCACATTCAAGTGTGCATCTCCAAAAATACTCAATGTTATTTGCTCAAATTTTGACACAAGAAAGTAGACATGCAAACAAACACTTTTAAATAAGAAAATATTCCAAAAATCGATTTGGAAAAGTGTGAAAATGAGCGATGAAAACAGCCCACTCGAGGATTCGCGAATCGCTTCTGACCATTGACTGAATAATTGATCATAACTTTCAAAATACCGCCCAGAATTTTATGTTCTATATACCGTTGGATTCGTATCGAAAAATCAAAGAATCCAACATGGATGAAAAAATTTATTTCTGTAAGGATTCCCATCTATTGATTGGCTTATTTTGTGGACAAACCACATATTGGGGCTTGATGTAAGGGTAGCTTAGGTATTTGATGGTTGGTGTTTTACACAACCAAGGCCCTCTCAAGACCTCAAGAGAAGAAGCACCAAAGGTAAATTCTAGTGCTTACTTGCTTTGAAGAGATCTAGTTACACACACACACACAACTCATGCATAAATCTTATTCTTGTATGTTGTGTGTTTTATATGTGTGCATGCATGTTCTTGAACATCTCTTCTTGCATGTTTTATTTTGATTGCATCTTGTTCATTGAAATGCCATGACATGTTTAGGCATTAGGATGCATTCACTTCCCACACTTGCACTTCATGATTAGTCTTAAGTGTGGTGTAATTCGTTTCCATTTGTGTGATCGGAAATGTCCGCGCTTGCACGATGGTGTGCATGTCTTAGCGTGATGGTTGACCACTTGAGAAGGTCTCATTCTTCTCTTGGATAAGTGGTAGTTTTGGTTTGGTTGTTTGGAGTAAAGTGTCTAGTTTCAAAAGATTAGATTTCAATGTTTTAAATGTTTTTCAAAACTGAACTTTGTATGGTCGTGTGACCATAACTTTTTATAAAAAGATTGAAATTGAGTTTTGTAAAATTCTAGACAAACTAGACACCCATACCTTTCTAACGGTATATTATTCTTAATATTTCATGACCGTTTGGATTGGTTTTAAAATCTCCAAAGTTCCAACCAAAACAAGGCAACTCTGTTGTTGTCCGTTTCTGACCTTTGGTCACTCAATTGACAATAACTTTTTGTACAGATATTGAAATATCATTATGTAAAAACAGCTACAAATTAGACATCCATACCTTTCCAACGATATATCATATAAAAGGTTTTGATATCATTTGGTCATGTTTCGAAGCACTCGAATCTCAAGTCGCTGCACTGAGATGAGTACCGCGAAAATGCCCATAATTTTTCCACTTCTTCCAAAACGACATAGTTTCACTTGGGCATTATAAATACATATCTTTCTCATCATTTTGAGGGCTGTGCCACAAAATTAAACCCTAGAGAGAGAGGCTCCATATTCTTGAGAGAGAAAGAGAGATTTGAGAGAAAATCAAATCAAGAACTCACCTTTAACCACTCAAATCAAATCCTTTTTGCATCAAATTTCATATTGCATCTTCTATATCTATATAGAATGCATCCATGCATGGGTTTGCATCATCACAACTTGCTTGGTAAGATTTTGATTAACTTCATCTTATTTTAGTATTTTTACTATCAAGCCATCTCTTTTAAATTACTTGTATGTTGTAGATCATATGCTAAATACAAGAAAAGAGAATTGATTGTGATGAATTGATTGAGTGTTGTATTGTGATAGCTAATTAGAGTTTTGCTTAATCTTGATTAGCTAAGCTATTTGCCATGTCATTTAGCTCTTGATATTTAGGATTGATTTAATTGATTATATCATCATCCTAGATAAGCATCTAAGGTTCCCTAGCCTTGTTTGTTATTTTAATATCATCATATATTCACATAGGTTGCATAGTCTTTTCATTGAGAATTAAGACTTGGGGCTAAGATTGCTTAGGCCTCAAGCAAGTAGGACTAGAGCCACTTTTAAAGGCCCGCAGGGTAGAAGTGGGGGGTTATTGACCGGAGTGTTAGACGTGGTCTACATAGGTTGTAAACTTCAATTAGTGGATTTCGAGGTTCGAGTGTGGCGCACTAAACAGCCCGTGGTTTTTCCCAGTGGTTGGGTTTCCACGTATATATCAAGTGTTATTTAATTTCCACACCATATTACACTTGTTATATTATATTGACTATTATGGGTATTTTCGTAATCTTGACTATACACAAAAATTGGGTAAAATTAGTTAAAATCTATTCACACCCCCCCCCCCCCCCCCCCCCCTCCCCTCTAGATGTATATCATACACACCGAGCGTTATTTGTTTCAATTTCGTTGCCAAAAGATACAGTTTTAAGGAAAAAGTTTGAACAAAAATATCTCCAATCGCTTCAATTCTGACCTTTGATTGAATAATTGATCATAACTTTCAAAATATCGCCCAGAATTTTACGTTCTATATACCATTAGATTCGTATTGAAAAATAGAAGAATCCAACATGGATGAAAAAATTTATTTCATTTCCAAAAGATACAGTTTTAAGGAAAAAGGTTGCACAAAAATATCTCCAATCGCTTCAATTATGACCTTTGACTGAATAATTGATCATAACTTTCAAAATACCGCCCGGAATTTTACGTTCTATATACCGTTGGATTCGTATCAAAAAATTGAAGAATCCAACATGAATAAAAAAATTTATTTCGTTGCCAAAAGCTACAGTTTTAAGGAAAACTTTTGCACAAAAATATCTCCAATCGCTTCAATTCTGACCTTTGACTGAATAATTGATCATAACTTTCAAAATACTACCCAGAATTTTACGTTCTATATACCGTTGGATTCCTATCAAAAAATTGAAGAGTCCAACATGGATGAAAAAATTTATTTCGTTGCCAAAAGATATAGTTTTAAGGAAAAAGCTTGCACAAAAATATCTCCAATCACTTCAATTCTGACCTTTGACTGAATAATTGATCATAGCTTTCAAAATACCACCTAGAATTTTACGTTCTATATACTGTTGGATTTATATCGAAAAATCGAAGAATCCATCATGGACAAAAAAATTTATTTCCTTACCAAAAGATACAGTTTTAAGGAAAAAGTTTACACAATAAAATATCTCCAATCGCTTGACCTTTGAGTATTCATGAATAATTGATCATAACTTTCAAAATACTGCCCAGAATTTTACGTTCTTTATACCGTTGGATTCGTATCAAAAAATCAAAGAATCCAATGTGGATGAAAAAATTTATTTCATTACCAAAGGATACAGTTTTAAGGAAAAAGTTTGCACAAAAATATCTCCAGCAGAACACAAAACTACACAATAAAAAATGAAATGAAAAATAAACCCACCAATAAAATTTATTTAATATGTATATATTTGTAGTAGAAATTAGAATTTTGATTAGTTGAGTAAATTTAAATTTATCAAACAGGTTTTTTTTTTTTAATTTTTTTAATTTTTTATTTCTAACAACTCATATAGGTTATATATAAATATTGTGCAATTGTTAACACATCCAATCTTGTAGTCAGGCGGTAAAGGCTTACCACTTTGACTTTGAGGTTGCAAGTTCGATTCCACATAATGGCAATTAATTGTCATTATTATCAGAGGTGGGGTTGGCCGGCGGTGGTGGCCGGTCGGTGGCCAGACAGTGGAGTAGGCCGGCGACGGTGGGATTAATTTTTTATTACATCAATTTTACATCAGGTTTTTAAATCGGTTTTAAGTAAAACCGATGTCTTTTCTCCTAGTTTTTAAATCGGTTTTAAGTAAAACCGATTTATTTTCTCTTGTTTTACATCGGTTAAAAACCGATGTCTTTTGCGCTTTTTTTCTAAATCACTCAAAAAGACATTGGTTTTAAAATTTTCAAAAACCGATTTCTTCCATATTAAAAAACCGATTTCTTTTGCATTTTTTGTAGTAGTGCCTTGAATCACTAAACTCTTCTAATCCCCCTCTAATAATGTTAGGTCTTAGATTTGTGTTGACTTGATTCCACAACAAAACGCTCTTTGTTTGTATTGCTTAGTTGCTTAGGTGATTCGTGATTAGATCAAGTTTCAAAGAAGAAAAGCAACGTCGCATGCAAAGTTCGTCTTCAAGAGGAAAGGTGCTTACTTGGATGCTAAGGTATCAAGATTCTTCTTCTTCTTGCAAGGCATAAACGCACACACACATATTGCATACATTTGTGTCCCTGCATCATTGCACTCAATTGGTATAATACACTCACACACATAATGTTGTATGAACGTGCATTAGATTCAATTTGACAATTTTTGTAAAATTGCATATTCTAGGATTATATTTAGGAAATGACATACATGTGTGTTATTGTGTTTGTTTGTTTGTGTTTTATAGATTTTGGACTTGAATATGTTCTCATAATATTCCTTATTGAGTTCTGGTCATTTCAGTTACTCATTCATTAGTTTTCAAGTTCCGAGTAGGATGTTGCAATACTTTACTTTCTCTTACAATGCCTTGTCTTCGTCTTCGTGTATCGAGTCAAATTCATAACCTTTTGTCAAAATTTCATAGTTATCCTTATGCATGAGGTAGTCACGGTTCATAATCAAAACACGATTCGAATTCGGAGTTCGGAGGCCGGAATATAGCTGAAGAACGCGAGAGAGGTGAAGAATGGCCAAGAGGCCATTTTGGGTGCCTTCCCGTGAGGGCGCGTGAGCCTCACGGGACATCCCCCCCTCTGCCCCCGTGAGGCCCACGAGCCTCCAAGGGAGGTTGAGGTGGCAAGGCCTTATTGGGTGGATGGCTCTCTCTCTCTCCTCCATCTCTTTTCCCTCCATTTAAATTCGAATGTTGTGAAGAATTCTTCACAACTTTTGCAATTTTGTTTTTGTGATATCTCTCTCAAATCAACTCCAAATTGAGTGATTCAAAAGCCAAAAATGTTGGTCTTGAAGAGAGGACCAAACCCCAAGCATTTTCAAAGCCAAATGATGTCTTAATTTTCTGCAGTAAACCGATCTCTACTCATGAGTCATCATTTGTAATTGAATCAACTTCTTTTCATTTTCTTTCGTGATCATCTTATTGAATCTTCTTATTTGATCAATGAAAAGTGTTAAGGATGATGTTGATTTGATTTTTGAGTTTAAGCTTTGTGATCATATTTGAACATCTTTTAGCTAAACTTGATTAACATGGAATTGATTCTAGAAATACTTTGTCTAATGAGCTTGATTGTTGATTTCTAGATATACTTTCATGTTTCTAAGAACTAGGATTTTTGATTGTGATATTGATTATTCTAATCTAGTTCTTATTGATTCACATGCTTAGATTTCTAGCTAACTTTGTGATTGATTGTTGAAAGCCTATTCTAGTTATCTAATTGCATGTTCATAGAGTTTGTGTGATCTACTTGCTCTATTTGCTTGTGTTTGCATTATTTGCATTTCACTTAGATCATTTGCCTTGAACAAGGCGGAAGTCTCTTTTCAAAGTGAGTGAAGTTTTGTTTAGAGCAAGAAGACTTGACTAGGACAAGTGGTCCAGATAGTCAAGCAAGAAGTCTTAGTTAGGATCAAGGTGATCCATATGACTAATTAAGCAAGAAGCCTTGTCTAGGATCAAGTGGATCCATTACTACAAAATTGTTAAAAGAAATCGGTTCTTTAAATCGGTTTTTAGGTAACCGATTTAAAAAAACTTTTAGACATCAGTTTTTTAAAAATTGATGTCTTAAATATTGCGGTTTAAAAAGACAATAGTTTTAGGGAAAACCGATATGGATTTATTTTCCAATAAGAAATTGGTTTCCATTCAAATTGATGTCTTAAATATTACGGTTTGAAAAGACAACAGTTTTTAGGAAAACCGATATGGATTAAAAAGCAAAATTCTGTTGAAATTCAAATCTGACCTATGTCCACATTCAAGTGCGCATCTCTAAAAACACTCAACGTTATTTGCTAAAATTTTGAAACAAGAAAGTAGACATACAAACAAACACTTGTCATTTAGAAAATATTCCAAAAATTGAATTGGAAAAGTGTGAAAATGAGCGATGACAACAGCTCACTCATGGATTCGCGTCGCTTCTGACCTTTGGGTGAATAAGTGATCATAACTTTCAAAATACCGTCCAGAATTTTACATTCTTTATACCATTGGATTCATATTGAAAAATTGAAAAATCTAGCATAGGTGAAAAAATTTATTTCCTTGCCAAAAGATACAGTTCTAAGGAAAAAGTTTGCACAAAAATATCACCAGCAAAACACAAAACCACACAAAAAATGAAATGAAAAATAAACCCACCCCCAAACCTAATCTTATATTTGTTCATTAAATTACAAGATGCATGCAGAGAAATATCTCCCCTATAGTGAGAGTTGTATTCCAAATCATACTTACTATAATTGATGTCACTAGTCTCCTATAGAGTATAGACCCATAACTCGACTATATATGTTTTAGAAAATATAATTTTATTAAATGTTCCAATAAATATTTTTTAATATATGTTTGTCATAGAAATTAAAATTTTGATTAGTGGAATGAATTTAAATTTATTTAACAAGTTGTTTTTTTTTATTTCTAACAATTCATATAGGTTATATATAAATATTGTGCAATTGTTAACGCATCGAATCTTGTAGTCAGGCGGTAAAGGCTTACCACTTTGACTTTGAGGTTGCAAGTTCAATTCCCCTTAATTGTCATTATTATCAAAGATGGGGCAGGGCGCGGCCGGACAACAGGATTAATTTTCGTAATCCATCAGTTTTACATCGCGGTTTTTAAATCGGTTTTATATATAACCGATGTTTTTTCGCGTGTTTTTACATCGGTTAAAAACCGATGTCTTTAGTGTTAGGATTATGCTCAATAGCAAGAGTGTAATGTTGTAATTAACAATCTTTTTCATATTAATAAAGTGATTTCTGGTTTAACAAATCGTATAGCATTTATAGTTTAATATTATAATTGTCAAAGTAAATAATCATAAGGTCTAAAGACTATGGGAAAAGAAGAATTGTTCGTACATCTGGATATGTATGTGGTAGACACAATTCTTTAGTTAGTCTTGAATAAAGTTCACAACTTAAGTTAAAGGTTGGGCACCTTTATCTTGTTAAAGTTGTAGAATTCTTTTGCTAGCATTTGAGTGGGATCAAATGAGATATGATGAGTCTAAAATCATCGGAGTGTCTTCGAGCAAAAGAATCTAGTGCACTGGGTGCATTGAACTAGATCACAATGAAATACTTTATCTATAACCGTCAGTAGATAAAAGTCTTTTCATTATCAGGACAATCGGAGAGTCTATCTTAATCCTGAGATAAATGATAGACTTATGGTTGCAAGTGATATCATTTGAGTTATCAATGAGTACGATTATATCGCATAGTCTATCCTCGATAGTTTGGTTATATTCATTTGTTAATCGATAGAGGACTTCATTTATAGATATGGACATCGTGGCTCCATTTAATAAATGAGAGTATAATATCATCATATGGATGTTTTGAGGTAATTGGATATTAAATCTCAATGTTGAGTTTTCAATAGTGTCTATTGAAAACATGGCTTCTGGACAAGTCAAAATATCCAAGTTCAAAACGTGGTCATATGAGTAAATATGGTAACTTGGAGAGTTATAGGCGGTCTATGAACTCTTGGCGATTACTGATATTAATCACGAGGATACACTATCTCCAACATGATTGTCTAGGGTATGAATGAGGAACATCTTCCTTTTCTATCTTTATTTAAGAGTTCAATTTTAGCTCTTTAGTGGACTGAGTTAAAATTAATGGATCGGACCTAAGTGAATCATTTGTTGATTGTGATTAGGTTGTGTCTATTGAAGCTTAAATTTAGATAGCCCGCCAAGATCCCCAATCCACACGGACTTGCATGGATCACTTGATATATTCTACCGGACCAATTTATGGGTCCATCTAGAATTGCATTTAATATATTAAGAATATAATTTGCACATTATTTATTTAATGGGCTGCTCAATTATATTAATATATTAATGAAAGGCATGTGGGCTTGTTTCTTTTAGTAAGAATGGGTCTGGTTCACATGTGGGCTTTTTATTTAAAGTCCAATGGATTAAATAAAATAAGAAAATAATATTGAGCCCATATATATATGATGTGGGCGGCAAGGCTAATTTATTAGTCTAATATATTATTTTATTTTATTGTTTGATTAAATGAGAATTAATTAATTTATTAATTAATTATTTAATTAAGAAACAAAATCTTTTTCTGATAAGGAAATATGTTTCCTAGAGTTATACTATTGGTAGTAGTATACTAAAAGTAAAAGACTTATTTGGTAAGAAAATAAATAATAAGGTTTATTTATTTAATCAAATAAGGAAGTCTTTGAGATAGTCACAAATACACTAAAGATTTGGATTAGGGTTTGGAATTCTAAGGAAATCTACCTAGGGTTAGGATTTAAGTCAAAAGATAAATCCTACATGGTAGATGATTTTGGCCACAATATATAAATATATATTAAATATATAAGACCGAAAGATATTAAATATATAAGGCCGAAAGATATTTGTATATAAGGGATGCAGTATTAATTCCGCAATATATATAGATATTGGTTTAGGCGTGCAAATAGAGATTGATTTTGTTTGGTGAGGTGTGCAGAATTGATGCACTTATATTTTGTTGTGCAAAGTGCAGTATTCATAGCACTATATATATTTTAATATATATAGATATTATATATAGGTTGAATTTGGCTAACCCTATTTGCAAGGCTTGAGAGTTTTTCTTTTGCTTAAAAAATAGAATCCAACTCTAGTGATTAGTGTGTGTTGATTTCGACTAAAACATAAAAGAGTGAATAGATTATTCTTTGATGGTACATTAATTGCTTGTTCATCAATAAGCTTGTGTGTACAACATCGATTTAGGTTCACGCGAGTTTCGATCACTAGATTGAGAACTCAAAAGTGACCGGAATAATCTTAGTCATTCTTTTGATTGTTTTTGTGACTAACAAAGAAAAGAAAAGTTTGTTTGTCCATTCACAGGTTTGCAATTCAAAGAAAAGGGAGACCACGCTCGTGCTAGGATTGAAGATCTTGTGGATTACCATCGACGTAAGTCAATCGGATCACGCGACAAAAGGTATTATTCTTTTGTTAGATAATATATATGTTTAATTGATTAAAGGGTTTAAGGTTCATAAAAGGAAAAATTTTTAAAAGTCACTAAATCTATTTTTTAGTCTCGCTTCCGCTGCGTGCACTACGGTATTTTTCCCTACATTTAGCGCGTTTTTTCAAAATCACTCACATAGACATCGGTTTTAAAATTTTGAAAAACCGATTTCTTCCATGTAAAATAACCGATTTCTTTTGTGTTTTTTGTAGTAGTGATCCGGATAGACAAACAAGAAACTTTCCTAGAGACGTGAGCATCTTGGATAGGAAGTTGCATCCTAGAGGTGTGTTGATCACATTTTAGATAGTAAGTAGGCAAAGCGATTCACTAGGCCCAAGAGTAGAGTAGGAGTGTTATCTTAGAGAGTAGATCATGTGTTGATTGGCTTTTGAGTGTATATCTTTTATTCGTCATAGTGAATTGTGGTTTACCGGTGGTTGTGGTATCAACCCGTGGATGTTTCCTCTTTAAAGGTTTTGCCATGTAAAATCTCTTGTGTTGATTTTAGTGCTTTTAGTTTCTTTACATACTTTAACTTGTATTGTTTTAACACTTGTCTATTTTACACTATAAGTGGTTTAGGGAATTTCAAATAATTTCCGAACCCAATGCCACCCATAATTTCACAAGCCAATAAGAAAATATGCCTGATTCCCCTCTAGATTTTGTACCACCTACTACAAGGAACTTAGAGAAACAACCCAAATCTGATCTTTTCGTACTCCATATGAAGAAAATTAAAAAAATATGAAGGAAACATTTATGCAGTTTGCAGTTACTGCCACAAAGAATTTAAATGGAGTAAATATGGAGGATATGACACATATCGCAAGCATATGACGACCCAACATCCATTCGAAAAGGCTAGATTGAATTCATAAGCCCAAATTTCCATGTATGCTACTCATAACCATCAATTATTTAAATATAGTGATGCAAATAATAGAGAAAAATTAGCTAGAATGGTTGTTGTAGAACACTTAACATTTAGTTTTGGTGAAAAAGTTGGTTTTGTTAATTATTGTCCAAAGGCATTAAATCATACTACATGTCATGTTCTTAGAACCACTCTCACACGTGCACTTAATGACATTTATAAAAGAGAAAAAAGGAATTTGTAAAAAAAAATATATTATAATTATAAAGGTCGTGTTTCTGTATGTGCCGACATATGGAGTGACCATTGGCAAATGTATTCATAACTGGGTGTCACTTGCCATTATATGGATAAAGCATGGACAATCCAACAAAGAATTCATGCATTTAGAGTTTTTGACAATGCACATATTGCTTCTAATATTTATAGAAAGTTTAAAATTATTTTTGAAGAGTATAAAATTGAAAGAAAAATTTTTGCAATTGGTTTTGATAATGCTTCGAACAATACCGCATCTATTCTTTCTTTAATTGATTTATGCAACCCTTATTTTGGTGGTGATGTGCTTGCCATGTTTTAAATTTATGTGTTCAAAATGGATTACGGATTCTACAAACTTTTATTACTAGCATTTTGCCACAAGGAAAACTGGAGTGAAATGCAGGTGCCAAAAAGCATGCACTGCCCATAATTCATCAGTAGCATTTTGCCACAGAGAAAACTGGAGTGAAATGTGAGTGCCAAAAAGCATGCACTGCTCTCTATCATTCAGTAGCAATTTGCCACAACAAACTCAGCTTGATTTTCAAACGAATCAAAACATGACCAAACGACATCGAAACCTATGGAAAGGTATGGATGTGTACTTTTTACTTATTTTTACAAAACAATGTTTCAATGTCTGTAGAAAGTGATATTGCCATTTGAGTGACCAAATGTCATATTTGGACAACAACACGATTGCCCAAACTAATGGTGTAAGACCATGTGACCTAAGACCTATCCAAGAGAAGAATGTGACCTTCTCAAGTGGTCAACCATCGTGTTAAGAAAAGCACACCATCGTTCATTCACGAAGGTTTCCAATTAATCATTGGGAAATGAATTACATTACATGAAAGTATATAAACGTAGTTAAATTGTTTAAAGCATACCTAGAGGGGGAGGGGTTGAATAGGTTTTCACTCCTTTTTCAATCCCTTGAAACAACTCATGTTTGTCCCTTAAGGGAGCTTTACATACAACATATAAATCAAACATTCATAAATAGACAAGATAAGCATGTAATCACATAAGCATTGCATATATATATATCAAGGAGTTGCATAAGGAAGAATAACATTAAAATCTCAATAACAAATAATACTTGTATTCCAATATTTGTTCAATATATTACAAGTATAAACAAATATATCAATACACAAAAGAATCAATATACAAAAGAATAATATATACAAGTATGATCAATATGTTTTGCTTTACAATTCACACTTAACAAATCATGATTCCAAATACATCACAAGTGAAGAATGTACTACAAGATTAAAACAAACACATATACAAATAAGAAAGAGAGAGATAGAAAGAATTAACACATGAGATTTTTTAACGTGGTAAAACCTCCAAGGAGGAAACATCCACGGGTTGAACTACAACCATTGGGTACTATATATATTGGATGATAGATTAGAAATTCCTCAAAAGTGACCAACCTTGACCTACTTTCTATTGGAGTCTATGTCTACCCAAACCCTATTGGAAGATACAAAAACCCTCAATGATGTGAAGCCACCATATATTGGAGTCCATACCAAACCAAAATCGTTGGAAGATTAGAAATTCCTCAGGAATCAATGCACATCCCATGCAACACTCTCTATTGGACTCTATATCTAACCAAACGCCCAGTGAAATTCCCTTAAGCAATAGTGTATTATATACCTAGAGGGGGGGGGGGGGGGGGGGGGGGGGGGGGAAGGGGGGGTGAATAGGTATAGGTCCAATTTCTTCCTTATTCAAAAATGAATGCAGAAAACAAGAATTAAAAGAACACTTGATATGATTTAATCAATGGTATAGGATGATTCAATACATGTGAAAATCAATATACAAGATATATGTTGACGGTGAAATTTGGATTGCCACGCACTCAACAATTATATCAATTCAATGTAAAACGAGAAATTAATCAATGCATGCAAAAGACAGGTTTTACGTGGAAAACCCTTGAATGGGAAAAAACCACGGCGCCCAGAGGGCGGAAAGATAATACTAGGCTTATTGCTTTGTTTACACACTCAGATCTCTCATACAATTGCTCTCTTCTCTCCGTTTTTGAACCCTTCCCTTGTGGGATAAGTGGTTCTATTTATACATGATAGTTAGGGTTTTCCCTAGTCCTAATTGTATTGGTGGTAGGATTTCCTCTTTGATTTGCGTTAGGAATCCCACGTCGTAATGGATTAGGATTTCCTTTTTATTCTGACTTCTCCATCTTGAGTTTAGTCTTCCCTCCTCTTCTTATAATTTCTCGCTGTTATTGGTTTTCTTAGAAGTCACGATTTTATTTCTGTGTTTTTGCCGAGTCGGTTCGGGCCCAGTATGCTGATGCAGCGAACACCTTCACTCCTGGATATTACCCTTCGGCGACCACGTTTCTATCTTTGGCAAGTATATGTCTAGCTCTGGCGACCACACCTTTGACTTATTGGCTTAAGACGTTGACATACTAACTGGTCACGTTTTTCTCCTTTGACTCGATCAACGAGTGACGTGGCAACCTTTTCTTCAGCATTTATTGACTCTTTTGATGACGTGTCTGCTTGGCGAATTTATACATACAACAATACCCCCATAAATACTTCGAGTCGAGTGAATGATTTGGTTTTTTTAATTCGTTCACCTCCGCGAGCAGTATTTATATCCATGCTTTTAAGATTTCGACGCGTTTTATAATTAACTTCCCTCTTTCTCCTTTTCACCATATGTTGTATGATTGGTTGATTCTTTCAGTGCAAGCTTTTAATTTTAGCCGCACAACCTCTGGCGCTTCCACTCACTTGACAGGCGAAGATACATTCTAACTACTTGGTGATCCCCGAGATGCCACATGTCCCTTATTTGGTGGTGACTGTTGCGGCTAGTTACTGTGACCGTCACTCACATTAATTGCGTATCCTTTATCTGATTTCCTTTTTGAATTTCAAAGTTCCCTTTTTTAAGGTCTGATCGTTTCTTCTTCCTCATTTTACTCTTTTCATTTATTCTTCCATTGTTTCCTTCTTTCTCTCAAAACAGAATTCCTTCATCCTCTTTCGTTCTTCTCCCTTAGAAATTTCTGCTACAAATTTCTTCTGTTTTATTTCATTGTCGGACGGCTCGCCTCGAACTTGATCGTGCTTATTTCTTGGCATCCCCAAATCTCCTACTTATTCTCTGAACCTAGGGTTTTTCTGGTGAGTTTTCATGGATCCCTCCTTATGTTCTTCTCTTTTTAATCAAATGATGCGAGCTATGGAGCTTGGAGACAAATGTACTGTAGACAAAATCGAATCTTTGATTCGTAATTTTCACCCGGATTCTCCGGTCCCAATTTCTGTTTACGTTCCATCTTCTGAAGATGATTTTATTCCTAACATTTCTCCTCCTTCGTCCTCCAATAGTGATTCTCCAGTGATGCCGAGATCTTCTAAACCAGGTGGCAGTAAACGACGCGCCTCTAGGGCTCCTCGTGAGTCCCTACTGGATGTGCAGACAACTGTTGACTCTGACGTTGAAGACCATCAACGGGATAGGCTGCATTTTTCGTTAGATCGTCCGTGTTCCTTTGACACAGAAGTTAATATGGTTGGCGAGGATGAGCTCCGCAAGTATAGGAGTCGCTTTGAGATTCCAGACTCAGTGACTTCGATGCTATCTGGTAATCGAGCAGCATGGAATCCTCCCGAAAATACGGTCGCCATTTATGGTGCCATGCTCAGCTGTGGGGTAACCTTCCTCTTCAGCCCTTCATCGCCAGGTTTCTTGCGGAGGCTCAAATTGCACCCGCTCAACTTGCTCCAAATAGCTATAGGATTCTTATGTGTTTGGGTTTAATGTGGAAGTTGAAAGGTTATAAACCCCCTACGCCTCGTGAGATTCACCATTTCTATACCTTAAGGCAAGCGGGCAACAGTGGAACTTACTTTCTTCTTTCTTCGCCCGTGGAGAACTGGATCCCAGAGGGTGTGGTGAACCCTGGACAAGTAGAGATTTCTGGTGACGAGAAGAAGAAAGGATTTATCTGGGGTTTTCCTACCTCAAATAAGAGATGGACGAACAGCTGGTTCTTCGTTGGTGGCAAGTGGGGTACGGACGTGTCTGCCCGTGGTCGCCTAAATCTCGCGGCGAAGAAAGTTCCTAGGCACTTCACTTCTCCCGATGCTTGATCGAAGGCCACCCCCATTTTGTAAAACGTAGAGATATCTCGTCTCTCTGCTGCGGTCATCCTCCCTCTAGATGAAAGGGGCTGTCCATTTATTTTGGACGAGGATAAAATGATCGCTCAGCGGCTTTTTTCACGTTTACCCGCCAGACTTCCTCACCGTAAGTTCTACCTGCTTTCTTTTAGTTTTATAGTTTCGCTTTCTCCATTGCTAATATTTAGTGATTTTTCTTGCAGTGTGTGATTTTGATACTGTCTGTGATTTGCAAGCCCGGGCAGTGAAGAATTCTGAGGCTGCCAGTAAAAGACACGCTGCTGGTTTGTCTAAGGAAGGAATTGCTAGCCTGGATGGTGGCGATCCCTCAGATGGCGAGGAGGCTGGTGATATTACTGAGGGAGAGGTCGAATCGGGGCAGCCCCTGTGCATACAGAGGCTGCTGCGAATACTCCTGCCGCGGCTACCCAAATCGGGTTCAGCACAAGAAACGGGCGTCAAGGGTTGTGCAGTACGTTGTCTCTTCGGATAAGGAGGGTGCTGATGAGCCGGTACTCGCCGAAACTCCTTCTGCTCAAATGGCTACCCACGGGGGTCCTGTTGAAGGGGCAAATGCAACGATGCCTTTCTCCGAGGAAGTTGATGAATTACAGGTTCCTACTTCTACTCCGCCCCAAACAACCTCTCCGTCCCGAGTGGCCTCTCCTCTGGTGGCTATGGGCGAGCTAGATGTTTCTTCAGGTCAGCCTCAACCATCTGGTTGGTTAGAGTTGGTTGATCGACCAGGACCATCGAAACAACCTGGGGTTTCCGCTTCTGGTTCAGGTGTTGCTCATGAAGCCGATCCCATGGGATCAAATGAAGCCGGTGAAGGAACCGTGTCTCTTTCTGATTTTTCGGCTACTGAGATTTGCTCACATTTGATCAACAATGACGTATACATTGGCGAGGGCTGGGAGCATGTTAAAGGCAAACCCTACAACAGGAAAATGGAGTTTTTCTTCAACTGCCACTCTTTGGTAAGCTTCTCGCCGCAATCCTGTTATATATGTATTTTATATTTATTTTCGAATTCGGATGTTTCTCTTTTCAGATGATGTCTGAGTTGGCTGAGAACTATAAATATGGGAACAAAGTTTCCCGGGAGATCAAACGTTTGAGAGAGCAGGCTTCTGTTTTGGCCGTCGAGAAGCTCTCTGCTGAAGAGTCTTATGCTCAACAACTCACTCATCTAAGAGAGTCTGCAGATGGTCATCTGTCCGCTCAAATAGCTGCTGAAGAGAAATTGTCCGCTGCTGAAGAGGAAGTTTTTGCTTGCTGAAAGAGCAATTGTCTGCTAGCCAAGAATCCCTCGCAGCACGTTTGGAGGCTGAGCGGATAGCTGAGGAGGCTAAGGAGAAAGCTGAACATGGGGCGCTGGATTTACGCAATCAATTGTCTTCACGTGAACTCATCTTTGATAATTTAAAGGCTGTACTGGAGGCTGAAGCAGTTGATCGTTTTAAGAGATCCCCTGCCTACGATGCGCTTTTGCTGCGCGAGTTTGAACGAGGCATGAGGCAGTCGAAGAAGTTCTTCGCCATGAAGGACCATTCGAATGAAAAGGCTCTAAGGCGCTTCGACAGGTCTCTTCAACAGCATATGGCCAATGGAGTGGGTTCGATTAAAGAGCAGATAAAACGATGGAAAGCCCACTGCCGCTATAACAGGACTGAGCCTCATCCCATGCATTTGGAAATCCCCATCAAGCGTGCCTTTAATACTTACTATTCCGGTCAGAAGGGCAGCTTTTCTGGTTCTGGTGCTGAACCCGATTTGGGTCTTATTACCGGTAGGGATTATGGGCCTTTCATGCTGAATGGGGACGAAGAAGTTACCTGGCCTTCTGAAGAGGAGATCGAAAATGAGGAAGACAGCGAGGGCCTGATCGCGCTGCAAATGTTCACATTTAGCGCTCCCATTTCCTATCTTTTGTATTCGTTTCTTGGGTAAAATAGGGATTTTAATGGTTTAAATAAGTGTTATAGGGAAATAGAGGAATTCAGGGGCATTTTGGTCATTTTGGAGAAATAGGGGCTAAAATGTAATATTCTGGAGAAGATTGAAGATTCTACAATTATGGAAGAGTTGAGGGGAGCAAACGGTAATTTGCCAGTCAGCGCAGGTGTCAGCGCGCCACGTCAGCAGAAGACGACGTCGTTTTTGGCCTGCTCGTGTCATGCTGACACAAGGCTGACGTCAGTCGTCTTCTTCATGCAGCCTGCCCGACCCACGACCCGGTCGTCAACCCGGTCATTTTCGACCAGTTTCTAGCGATTTTTCTAACCGTTTTCTGCCCAGATCGACGGCAACACTCCCTCCGGTCAAGATGGGTCCACTTTGGGCCTCCCATGCACAAGTTCTTTTTCTCCTCCAACAAGCCAAACCTCCATAGCCACCAAGCTCCAAGTTGAACTTCGGCAGCTCTTTTCCCGCCTTCCAGACGTTCCAAACTCACCAAAATGACGGTGGTTTCATGCAGCGGGAAGAAGCCAGCCTTCCAGAAGGTTAGAACCCGCCTCCAACCTCCAAAATCGATGGCGACTTTGTGCGGCGGGCACAAGCCCGCGAGCTTGACGTTTTGAGCCCGCCAACTTGACCGACCTTGGAGATATTTCAGCCAAATGCTCCCCAAAACCTTCCCAATATATATATCCATCTTTCCTAACCCTAAACCACATCCCTAATATCCAAACAAAGCAAAACAAATACACTTTTACATTAACATGTTATATATTACACCTAAATAGCATAGAATCCCTTAGTATATACATCATCCACACCATCCACTCTCACTCTAAACACCTTTGGACTCCAAGCTTTGTAAGAACAAGGAGAAGCCTAGCTAGCTTGAAGACTTCTCAAGAGATTGGGTTGTTTTCTTCATCTCTTTTGTTTTACTTTAGTTTGTTGTTATTGTTGTTGTAATTTTACTACATGTTGATGTTGGGAATATTGGTGGGATTGTAATATTATTCATATTTTGGTTGATTAGTATAATTGCTTGAGCTTAATAGATGCATGTTAATTGATTAACCAATTAATTGATATGTAATAGGATTTAGATATCAATAGCATGCATGAATGATTGTTTGTGTGTGTGTGTCTTATCCTAGTGTAGATTGGTGAATATCAATCTTGTAAGCTTATTACTATCAACTAGATAGTGGATTTATTGCATGAAAATCATTTCCTAGCATTTCCATGCATTTACCATCTCACAACTACACCCTCCCATGACCATGCATGAGTGTAGTTGGTAATTAGATTAGTTTAGTTAATTAGTGTTAATTAGTTAATTGATTAGGTAAGTTTGTAGTTTAGTTAATTTAGTTGATTAATGTTAATTTAGTTATAGTTTAATTATTGCCATCTTAGTTAAGTTTAGTATAATTTTAGATTAATCATTAGTTTAATTTGCTTGTGACCATCCCCTTTTACTTTATTTGCATGTTAATAGTGTAGATAATAATATATATATATAACTTGACTATAACATAGATGTAGAACCGACTTACGTGTACACCCCTCCTCCGTGGGAACGATACCCTTACTCGTAACCACTATACGTGGCAAACGATTCGTATACTTGCGAGAGGGTAAAAACTCGCACGTGCCATATCAATTACCGTAGTTTCTTAGAACCGGTCCGTGCGCTGATCAAGTTTTTAGCGCCACTGGGGACATATTTTAGAACTACCACGTGCGCATTAGGGCCCTCCTGAAGCTAGTTGAGATTCAGGCTTTAGAGATTGTCTAAAATTGTAAATATTTATATCTTTTTGCCCCTTCAATTGTAAATGACTTTTCTATTTTATAAGTTAATTTATAAATCCTTTAGCTTTATTTTTGTTCAGCTGCCTTGGCTGAGTTTTTGGCTTACTCAGTGTTTCACCAAGTTTTTAGCATATTTTATAGCTTTATTCAGCTGCCATTGCTGAGTTTTCGCGTACTCAGTGTTTGTCAGGACGTATCCGACCATACACCAAGTTTTTAACATATTTTATAGCTTTATTCAGCTGCCATTACTGAGTTTTGGCGTACTCAGTGTTTGTCAGGACGTATCCGACCATACACCAAGTTTTTAACATGTTATTTATTCGGCTGCCATTGCTAAGTTTTAGCATATTATTGGGACGTCTCCCTTTTTTGCTTTTTGCTTTTTGCTTTTTGCTTGTCTTTTTTGTTTTCAGCTGGCTTTCTCGATTTCCTTCGTTTGAGATTCATGTATGTTTTTGATTGGGTGTTTCTCGCCTCTCTAGGGATTTTATTTTTCCCGTAGTGGCGATCGTCGGTTTTTATAACTTGGGATTTTATTCTTCTCACCAGTTCTCATTGCTGCGAGTATGAAACTTGTTTTAACGCTATGGTAGTGGCGTACGACGGCGAATGCCCTTTGTATTTGGCGAGTGAAATCACGAATTCTCAGTAATAAATTACTCTTTATTGAATACTTCCTGCAACTTTTGTTAACATAGTCACAGAGAAAAAATGCGAAAACGAAAACTGCCTAAGAAATAAAAGTTGAAATAAATCCTAAAAGCAACGAAAAAGGTCAAGGGTAATATATCTTCAAGTACTGTGCATTGCATGGCCGAGGTAGCTCGCCTAAAACCTCTCGAGTAATGCGATATGCCCCGTGACCAGCTATGCCTGTAATTTGATAAGGCCCTTCCCACTTGTCTGCGAGTGATCCTGCGGCGAGCAACTTCGACACCTCCTCTTTTATTGCTGCACTTCTTTCTGGGTTAAAGCTTCTCCTTTTTTGCACAACCGGTTTGCATTTTTCGTTTACAGCCAGGTTGTGTGAAACCACGCTTCTATCAATTCCCTGCATGTCTTCATGGCACCAAGCGAAAATCTCCTTGTACTCTTTCAACAAGTTTGTCACATCTCTCTTAACTCGTTCAGTTAGCCTTGCTCCGATTTTGACTGTTTTTTCCGGTTCTGCTTTGTTTAAAACAATCGACTCAGTTGGCTCTTCCTTTTCTCTGCCCGTTTTGTCCCTTGAGTCCAGTTCAAAGGTTTCCGGATTATCTTCCTACACTTCCTTGTTTACTTCGAATATGCTTAAGGTTTCCATCCCTGCCTTATCTTTGAAGATTGATAGGTTGGCGCGGCGAGCCATCTCCTGTGACCTTTTCAATTCTCCGACTCCAAATTCTGTAGGGAACTTTATTTTCAACGCGTGGGTTGAAGTAACAGCTCGAGCTTTGTTAAGAAACGGTCGGCCAAGCAAAGCATTATACGGACAATTATGGATGTCGACTGCAACAAAGTCCAGCAGGATTGTTCGCTGGCATGGTGCTGTACCAAACCTCACCGGCAGCTTCACAGTTCCCAATGATCTCACTTCTGCTCCTCCAAAACCTTTCAACGGCACATGGAATGGTTCAAGATCTTTTCTGTCCAACCGTAACTCATCGTATACCATGGCACTTAAAATATCAGCTGAACTCCCGTTGTCAATCATTACTCGAAGGACATCCCTGTGGGCTATTCGAACCCCCACTACGATTGCATCATTAGGCTTTGCATCAATTCCGTCTGAGTCTTCTGCTGTAAACGTTATGGGGTCATGTCCTTCTCTTCCTTTCTTGGGGTTTCTTTGCACATAATTAATCTCCATGCTTCTGCTTTCATACATTACTTCTCGGACTTCTGACATCCTTTCTCGATTTCTTCTCCCAGTATGGGACCCGCCAAAAATGGTGTTTATAGTGGCGTTAGGGCTGTTTCTCCTTGGACTCTTCCTGTCCTGCCCGTTTCCTTGGCGGCTATCCTGGCGACCGCCGTGCTTGTCCCCTTTCAAAGCAAAATCCTTCAGGTGCCCATCTCTGATCAGGCTCTCAATATGATCACGCAGCTGGAAACATTTTGAAGTTTCATGCCCATGATCTTTGTGAAATCGGCAGTATTTAGTTGTATCTCTCCTGGCATTTGTTGATTGCTGCCGAGGGTATTTGGCGAGTCCTTTGTCTTCCACCACAGAAAGTATTTCCTCCTGATCACCAGTTAAAGGGGTGTAATGGTTGTACCTTCCTCGAAACCTATTGGCTCGAGCGTTTCCCCTGTTTTCCCTTGGATGTCCCTTTTGGCCCTTCTCGTCTCTCTGGTGGTCGCGTGACTGCGTCTTTTTGTCATCCTTATGTTCTGATTTTGAGTCAGGCTTGTGTCCATGTACGTAGCTACCCCCTTGCACTACTTCTTCTTCTTCTGCCAGTGCATAGTCACCAGCTATTTCCATCATCTTTTCATAAGTTTTCGGTCTATCTCTTCGCAGGTCAAAGGATAATCGCCCGCTTTGTAACCCATTGGTGAAAGCGGCGATAACAGCTACATCACTGGCGTCCTCAATTTGAGCAACCTCCTTCCTGAATCTTGCTAGGTACTTCTTGATCGACTCATTGCGCTCCTGCTTCAAGTTTGATAGATGAGCGAGTGACTTTCTTCTCTGCACACTCCCCATGAATTGCCTAATGAATGCCTTGCTGAGGTTTGAGAAACTGCTTATACTTCCGGGTGGAAGTCTTCCAAACCACCTGGAGGCGAGGTCGCCAAATGTTTGCGGGAAAGTGAGGCACAACAGCCCGTCATTGGATGAATACTAGGCCATAACATTGCGGAACCGGCGAACATGCTCCTTCGGATCCCTGTTCTCCTTATACTACTCAATGGTTGGCATTCTGAATCTGTCTGGAAATTAGGTGCGAGCAATATTTTCAATGAATGGGCTATCTGACTCATCATCCGAAGATACGTTGCAACCATACCTTCGTGCCATTGCTGAAACCTTTCTTGATATCTCTTACAGGGTGACATCTCGCTGACCAGTTGGTTCTCCTGCTGGATCGAGTCTGCTCTTGATTGTCATCCTCCTATAATTGCCTCTATCATCCGGGCTCCTTCGATCTTCTGTGCTCTCTGATCTTCTCCGCCGTGCCCTTTTGGATCGTAATTCCCTTCGTGGACGAGGACTCTTATCTTCAGACGAGATAGAACGGTGTCTCCGCTGGTTCCTTTGGTATGTGTGAAAGTATACAAACGTAGTTAAATAGGTTTTTACGCCTTTTTCAATCCCTTAAACAAACTTTCGTTTGTCCCTTAAGGTTGCCTTACATACAATAAATACACTAAGAAAAGACAACATACATAGACAATATGAATAGGTAATCATATAAGCATGGTCTACATACATCACCAAGTTGTATGAGGTAAACAAACAAATAAGTATAACAACAAAGAATACTTGTATTTCACTATATGTTCAATGACTTACAAGAGTGATCAAATATCACTATACACAAATACAATACACAAAAGAATCATAGAAATAAAATTGATCAATAAAATAAGTTCACTAATCACACTATACAAAGTCTTGCTTCACAATACATCATAAGTGAATACTATGAAACAAGATAATAAAAATATACAAATAAAATATAAGAGATAGAGATAGGAAGAATTAACACAAGAGATTTTTTAACGTGGTAAAACCTCCAAGGAGGAAACATCCACGGGTTGAACTACAACCATTGGGTACTATATTATTGGAAAGTAAACATAGAACATTCACAAAGTGACCAATCTTTAGCTCACCCAACCTAGTGAAGTCTAAGCCTACCCAACCCTATTGGAAAGTGTGAAATCCCTCAATGATGTGAAACCACCATATATTGGACACCACACAAAACCAACATCGATGGTAGATTAGAAATTCCTCAAGAGTGCATACACCTCCCGTGTACCCCGCTCTATCGGAGTCTATGTCTAACCATACGCCTAGGCCTACCAATACAATAGCCAACTCCCTATCCGAGACACTCATGCCTTTAGGGAGCCTCTCAAGCATGACTATCCGAGTCCTCCCGACTCTAGCCATGACTTCTTGCTTACCTATCCGAGTCATCCCGACTCTAGGCAAGTCTTCTTGCTTGGCTATCCGAGTCACCCCGACTCTAACCAAGACTTCATGCCTTTTACAAGAACTTCCTAGTGTGATCATGTGAATGCAAATGATGCAAACAATCAAATCAACATAGAACATGTGATCAATACATTCTATGGTACAAATAGACCTAAACATGTGATATCACAAGTAATAAAGTCTAGATGCAAAATACAAGAATAAAACCTAAAGCATGTGAAACATCAAACACATAAGCTCAAAGTCTCATTCACACATAAAACACTTGAATCAAAATATATTCATGAAGTACAAGTTTAAGATGCAAACAACATACAATAAAATGCTAGAAATATGAGATTTAATCAATCAATATTCTAGCCAAAAATATAGAGCAAGGATTCAAGATATAAATCAATCAAATCCTAGATTGCTCTAAAATACAAATAAAATTCAATAATCCTAGATTTCATTAATCAAAGGATCAAATCAAATCCCAAGGTCATTTATCACAAAATTGATTCAATTAAGTTACAAACAACCTATGATGCCATTCTAATCACAATACAACTCACAAACATATGATAAACCTAGAATCATAGAAACTAGTCCACATTTGTCTATAAATTGACTTTCAATTAGAATGATAATCAAGCTATCTTTCTCAATAGCTTTTACCAAACATAAAAATACATATAGAAGAAGAAACCCCAAGCAAATTGAAGGTTAAAAAGAAAGAAATCCCAAAGATTAGTCAAATACCTTTGATTCAACAGCTGGTTTGGATTTCAGTGTGCAACCACTAGAAAACTCGATCAATCAGCTACCAAACCACTTGAAAATGATAGAGGCCTCAATTACGAACGTTCTCCAATTTGAATCACTCAAATCCGACTCCGGATGAGGGAGCTATGATGTTTGGAAGATGAGAAAATGAGAGGAGAAAAACTGACGGGATTCAAGCAATTTTTTCTTCTTCAAATCAAATGGAGAGAGAGGAGGGAAATAAAAGGAGGAGAGAGAAGGGATCTAGGCCAATCAGGTGAGTCCACATCACCCCAGGCCATGGGGGGCGCGTGGGCCTCACGGGGCGGAGAGCCCCTCTGGCCGTGGGGCCCACAGCCTCCCTCACGGCCACCATGCTCTCTCGCGCGCTCCCTTGGTTCTTCAGCCATATCTTGGGCATCCGAACTCCAATTTTGAATCCGTTTTTGGATTACAAACCGTGACTCTCTTATGCACAACAATGACTACACAACTTTGAAAAATAGTTGAGAAATTATCTCAGAAAACGACGATGAAGTCAACTCAACGAATGAGAATGAAAAGTAGCGTAGCTACATCGTTTGGACTCGAAACCTTATGAATGAGTAACCGAAACGATCAGAACTCAATAAGGAATCATAATGGAACATATTTAAGTCCAAATACAAAAATACAGAAACATACAATCACAAAGACACACACATATGCTAATTTCCAGACATAGTCCTAGAAAATGCAATAAACAAAGTTTTACCAATATAGTATGAATGCATGAGCATATTTTGTCAAGTGTGTGAAAGTGATACATAAGTGATGTTTAATCATGAAGGAACACACAAGAATACCATGTGTGTCTGTGTGTGTGCCTAGCCTTGTAAGAGATATGAGGTCTTATATTACCTTTGATGATCAATGATGTACGGCTTCTTTCATGATTTGTGGTCGAGACATTCTTCATCTTCTTAAATCTTCAATATAAGAACCACTAAACATTACAAGAGAAACACGTTTTGATATGGAATTAATGCGAACACAAACTATAAACCTAACAATGTGTCACTGGAATTGACCCCATGTGTTTGTATCTGGTCTCGCTCCTCTCTAGATTCTTCATTTATCAGACCTTTTCCCTTCCTTTGTTTTCTCCCTTCGAAATCCTCAGGGTGGTCCTGGGGAGTCTCTTCAGTGGATTGTCTTGCTTGAGCATCGGGGGTTGCAATGTAAACTTCCGTCCGTAGTCTTCCGGGCGGCTGGATTCCAGGAGTGGTTAACTCATAGGGAGAAGAAACTCCCAGTCCTATGGGAAGCGAAAGCCCTATTTTGCCAGCCTCGCTGATTAAGTTTACCAGTGCAATTTGAAAGTGCTGCAGAACCCCGGGGTCGGCTGCCCTAGTTCCTGGCGTTGCTGCCGATTGTTCCCCGATCGTCACCGCCCTATCTCCTGTCGGCGCGGTTGGTTCAACAATTAGATCTTCGCTGGAGTTACCATCCTTATCGCTGTCGTTGTTCATATTTTTCATTTCGCAAGGGTTCCTCAAAGTTTCTGTTCTGGATTCCCCCTCCTTCTAGCGCCAATTGTTGACAGTGAAATTTGGATTGCCACGCACTCAACAATTATATCAATTCAATGTAAAACGAGAAAATAATCAATGCATGCAAAAGACAGGTTTTACGTGGAAAACCCTTGAATGGGAAAAAACCACGGCGCCCTAGAGGGCAGAAAGATAATACTAGGCTTATTGCTTTGTTTACACACCTAGATCTCTCATACAATTGCTCTCTTCTCTCTGTTTTCGAACCCTTCCCTTGTGGGATAAGTGGTTCTATTTATACATGATAGTTAGGGTTTTACCTAGTCCTAATTGTGTTGGTGGTAGGATTTCCTCTTTGATTTGCGTTAGGAATCCCACGACGTAATGGATTAGGATTTCCTTTTTATTCTGACTTCTCCGTCTTGAGTTTAGTCTTCCCTCCTCTTCTTATAATTTCTCGCTGTTATGGGTTTTCTTAGAAGTCACGGTTTTATTTCTGTGTTTCTGCCGAGTCGGTTCGGGCCCAGTATGCTGATGCAGCGAACACCTTCACTCCTAGATATTACCCTTCGGCGACCACGTTTCTATCTTTGGCAAGTATATGTTTAGCTCTGGCGACCACACCTTTGACTTATTGGCTTAAGACGTTGACATACTAATTGGTCACGTTTTTCTCCTTTGACCCGGTCAACGAGTGACGTGGCAACCTTTTCTTCAGCATTTATTGACTCTTTTGATGACGTGTTTGCTTGGCGAATTTATACATACAACAATATACAATCAATTCAAGATAAGGAAGATAATAAAAAGTAAAGCGAAAATAGACACAAGTAATTTTACGTGGTAAAACCTCAAAGAGGAAACATCCATGGGTTGATACCAGAAACATCCATGGGCAAAGTAATCCACTATATGAATAAGGACTTACGCACTCAAAGCTATTAACACATGATATCCACTTCAAGCTATCAACTTTTAATCTACCCTCGGGCTAGTGAACCACGAAGCCTACTACCTATCCAAGGTGTGTTCCACACCTCTAGGTAGCAACATCCTATCCAAAGCTCTCAATCTTCTAGGATGATTTCTTGCTTAGCTATCCGGAGTTTCCTACTCCTAGCTAAGTCTTCTTGCTTGGTTATCTGGAACACTTTCCTAACTAAGACTTCTTGCTCTTTCCACAAAGCTTCACTCACTTTGCAAGAGACTTCAACCTTTCACAAGGCAATGATCTAAGTGATGCAAATGATGCAAACACAATCAAATAAAGCTAGATGATCAATCAAGCTAAATGTACATGCTTAGTGATAAACTAGAATTATGCTTTCAACACACAATCACAAATCTATCTAGAAATCAAAGCATGTGAATCAATAAGAACAAGATATGAATATTCAATAAATCACACAAAAAATCTTAGTTCTTAGATGATGAAATGAAACCTATAAAATGTCATTAGGCACAACATAATCTAGACACTACTACAAAAATGTTAAAAGACATCACTAGAAATCATTAAAAGAAATCGGTTTTTGGTAACCGATTTTAAAAAAGCTTTTAGACATCAGTTTTTATAAAAACCAATGTCTTAAAAATTACAGTTTCAAAAGACATTGGTTTTTAAGAAAACTGATATTAAAAAACAAAAAACGTTTAGACATTGGTTTTTATAAAAACCGATGTCTTAAATTTTACGTTGAAAAGACAACGGTTTTTATAAAAACCGATATTAAAAACAAGCGTTTAGACATCGGTTTTTATAAAAACCGATGTGGATTCAAAAGCAAAATTCTGCAATGCAAATCTGACCTATGTCCACATTCAAGTGCGCATCTCTAAAAATACTTAACGTTATTTGCTCAACTTTTGACACAAGAAAGTAGGCATGCAAACAAACACTTTTAAATCAGAAAATATTCCAAAAATCGATTTGGAAAGGTGTTAAAATGAGCAATGAAAACAGCTCACTCACGGATTCGCGAATCGCTTCTGACCTTTGACTAAATAATTGATCATAACTTTCAAAATACCGCCCAAAATTTTATGTTCTTTATACCGTTGGATTCATTTCGAAAAATTGAAGAATCCAACATGGACAAAAAAATTTATTTCCTTGCCAAAAGATAGAGTTTTAAGGAAAGAGTTTGCACAAAAATATCTCCAATCGCTTCAATTCTGACATTTGACTGAATAATTGATCATAACTTTCAAAATACCGCCCCGAATTTTATGTTCTTTATACCGTTGGATTCATATCAAAAATCAAAGAATCCACCATGGATAAAAAAATTTATTTCATTGCCAAAAGATACAGTTTTAAGGAAAAAGTTTACACAAAATTATCTCCAATCGCTTCTGACCTTTGACTGAATAATTGATCATAACTTTCAAAATACCGCCTAGAATTTTACGTTCTATATACCGTTGGATTTGTATCAAAAAATCAAAGAACTAGCAAGGACGAAAAATTTTATTTCCTTGCCAAAAGGTACAGTTTTAAGGAAAACGTTTACACAAAAATATCTCAAATCGCTTCACCTTTAAGTACTCATGAATAATTGATCATAACTTTCAAAATACCACCCAAAATTTTACGATCTTTATACCGTTGGATTCGTATGAAAATATTGAAGAATCCACCATGGACAAAAAAAATTATTTCTGAAAGTTCTCAAATAAACTAGGTGTGTACTAATATTAATCTAGAGGGGGAGGGGAGGGGGGGGGGGGGGGGGGGGGGGGGGGGGGGGGGGGGGTGTGAATAGATTTTAACTATTATTACCTAATTTTCGCATGCAAGTCAATTTTACGAAAATACCCCTACTAGTCAAAAATACAAGCAAGTGTAATATAGTGCGGAATTTAAATAACACTTGATGTATACGTGGAAACCCAACCACTGGGAAAAACCACGGGCTGTTTAGTGCGCCACACTCGGACCTCGAAATCCATTAATTGAAATGGAGTTTACAACCTATGTAGACCTCGTCTAACACTCCGGTCAATAACCACCCACTTCTACCACGCGGGTCTTTAAAAGTGGCTCTAGTCCAATTTGCTTGAGGCCTAAGCAACCTTAGCCCCAAGACTTAATTCTCAAGGAAGAGATTATGCAACCTATGTGAATATGTATGAATATTCAAATAACAAACAAGGCTAGGGAACCTTAGATGCTTATCTAGGATGATGATATAATCAATTAAATCAATCCTAGATATCAAGTGCTAAATGACATGTAAAATAGCTTAGATAAACATAGATTATAAAACCTAGATATCTATCACAATACAACACACAATCATGTCAACACAACAATCTCTATTTTGAATAATAGATGTTAATCTAAGAACAAGCAAATAATAAAAGAGATGCCTTGATAAATAAAACACTAATTATAAATGATAATAGTGAAGAACATACCAAGGGAAGTGTGTTGACCAAGACCCATGCAAGTAAACATCCTAACTATGCTAGAAAATGTTTAGATGATATTTTGATGCATATGAAAATGGGTTTTGAGAGTTAAAGACAAGTTCTTGGGAGTTTCTCTCTTGAAGATATTTTTTGCTCTCTCAAAAGTGTGTTGCTTGCCTTCATAAAAAAATGAAGAAGAAAATATATATATATACAAATAATGTATCAGGTCTTCAAAGAC
The DNA here is from genome assembly GCA_030490815.1 of Acer saccharum. Lineage (NCBI taxonomy): Eukaryota > Viridiplantae > Streptophyta > Magnoliopsida > Sapindales > Sapindaceae > Acer > Acer saccharum. The sequence continues at coordinate 29,317,354 of CM059869.1, forward strand.
AGCAAAAACGCCATCGTTTTTATAAATATATATATATATATATATATATTTAATATATGCAAAAGACGCAAAAGACAAAAACATTAGGTGAAGGCGTGAAGCACTTTAATATATATATAGATATATAATATATGCAAAAGACAAAAAAGAGAATATACAAATATATATATATATATATTAACAAACAGCAAAGCAATGAAGTTAGGTGAGGGCATGAGTGAGGCTGTGGGTGCAACGCGGACAGAGGGTGATCTTTGGCGTGAGTGTGGCGTGGCACACGGGGCTGTGTGTGGCAATTTTAGCCAAGAGCTGCACGCCCCTCACAAGCCACCTCTCTTTGTGTGGTAATTAAGACACACAAAGCCGACTTCCGTTCCGAGTGATCTCCAGTCCAGTTCTGACCTCGAGAGTTGGAATTCAATTCCGTCTTCGGAATATTGACCCAGATTTAATCATAAATATAGAAAACTATATAACTTTCCAATTTAAGCTTGGAATTGAAATCCGGTTTCCGATAAAAACACGGAATGTCCCAAATGTCTCGAAAATCATTCGAAACATATAGAAAAGTCTCTGAATCGCTTGGAACTCATCTATGGACAAATCCACACATAAAAAATATAACAAAGAAGTGCAAGTGTGAAATGTCATGTGAAGAGAATGCACACAAATGCTAGTATGCTAAGTGTGTGTGTGCAATCTAAGTCTCTTCAAAGAAAAATAAGCACTAGAGATTATACCTTTGGCATGCTTGTCCCTTTTGGTCTTGAAAGGGCCTTTGAGCTTGATTCTCAATCACCTAAACTACCCTTACACAATAAACCCCAACATGTGGTTTGTCCACGAAATAAGCCAATCAACAACCGGGAATCCTTACAATCTCCCCCTTTGGCTATTTCGTGACAAAAGCACCTCTCACATTGATTCCTCACAAAAAAATAAAATAGAAACTACAGGTCACAAATGATTATCTACATTACAAAGAGATATTTTTTTAAAAAAAATCTTGAAGTCTTCAATCTCTTGTAGAATAATTAGTCCTTAAAAGCAAAGTTTCTATACTATCCAATTCAAGTAAAAAGTGAGATGAATCAAGTGAGAATATAAACAAGCATTTGCATTCTAAGAATTTAAGTACAACTACAACATCAAGCAATAATTGTGAATGCAATGCTCCCCCTCAATGGGTTACTCCCCCTCAATGTATTGTCTCCCCAACATGCATAATTGCTTCCACAATTTGCAACTCCCCTTACCACCATTCTACTCCCCCTTTTTGTCATGATATAGGCAAAGGAGTAGTCCCCAACCGGGTCACTTAGCAAAGAGAGATGATAGCATTCAAGTCATTTGCATAATCATAAAATGCACTTTATGCAACTCAATTAATTGGAGAGAAACAAGGAGATTTATTTTGATAAAATGTGTGAATCAAAAATGCTTTGCATACAAGACATGTAGCATTCAAGTCCAAAATCCAATGGTATTTGGCAAAGCAAATGACAAAGGTTTCTAATAGGAATTCAAACCAATTTCACCATTGTCATGAGAAAAGCAAGGGTATAGAGTTTTCATTGATTTTAATTTATGAGCAACTATATCCAACTTTATAAGCGAAACATGGCATGAGCGACTTTGCACCCTATTTGATTTTTCCGGATAAGATATCCGTATGATAGTAGCCATGTTCAACTAATAAAGAAAGAAAGACATTTGGAATCTAAATTCCTTTGAACAGATACTAGATCCTTTATTTATTTTGAGTCTCATAAGCTTTTTCACACAAGTTTTGCATTAAGAATATGCAATCATCAATTCATGCTTTTTCATTTGAGCATGTTATATGAATTTCATGCTTTTCCATTTTTAAGCATGTCATTAAGAATCATCATGTCATGGAGATAACTATAGGTCATTCAAATCATATTTCCAAGTAAATCTCCTAGTCCAAAAATGCATGTTTGAACATAAATATGACATGGATTGTAAACAAGCAAGGTTCACACTTATTGAATATAAAACATATATACATATGTGCAACCAAGCTTACTCAAGCAATCAACAAAGATGCATAAGATTTTTAAAAAAAATTGCATGCAACAAGTATGCAATTAACTCTCTTTGCTTGAGTTCCCCATGTGGGGTCATCATCATCCTTCATCAATGAAGGTCATGAGGTCCTATAGACCTCCCAAGTCCATTTGACTTAGATGAACCTATTTGAGACTTGTTAGTCTCGTAGCAAGCGGGTTTATTTTTCCTTATCCACATAGATATAACATTTTTCTTCCTAGTGGTCAATGGTTCAAGAGTTCTAGAAATAATAGGATCATGAATATGAATATTTTCCTTCCTATTAGCATGCATTCTAGCTCTTTTCATTTTCTTTTCAATCATGCTTTTGATTCTACACAATTTAATGAAATGAAAGCAATTTGGTCTAATGTGACCATCAATACCACAAAAGTGACATGTAGGGATAAATTTAGAATTCGTACCATGTCCTTGTGCATGCATAGGAGCCTTCCCATGACTTTGTGGTTGAGCGGGTTCAAACCTTCTTTGTTGTTGAACCGGTCTAGCTTGCTTCCTTGATCCATTTTGCATGATTGGCCTCTTCCCTTGATGAATGTGAGCTTGAGGGAAGTTAGGTTGAGGAACTTTTTGAGCTTGAGGTTGTCTCCTTGGAGCTTCCTTCACTTGTGCACATCTTGAACATTGTCCTAGATCAATTTTCTTCCTAGAAGTGTGCACTGGCGAGGCCTCCATCTTGCCCAAACTCTTGACAAAGACGGTCTTGGTTGGAGTAGTAATCTCCTTACTTTCTTCATACCCAATACCTCTCTTGTCACAAGGTTTTTTCCTCTACCAAGAATGTGGTCAAGTTTCTTGGTGCATGTAGTCATCCTAGTCAATGATTCTATAGCTTTATCAAGCTCTCTCTTCAACCCTTCTTCATTCCTCTTAGACATAGCTAGCTCATCCCTTAGCTTGTCTTCAATCATCTTGGATGCCTCCACTTGTTTACTTAAGTGGTCATTGTGTGTTGAAAGTTCAAGATTTTCATCCTCTAAAATCTTCAATTTTCTATTGTTCTTCTTCAATGAACTTTCACACTTGACTAGAAAGTCATGAACATCCATTTTCTCTACACTTCCATTTGTAGAGTTAGATGAGGAGTCATCTTCACTTGAGCTATCTCCTCCACTCTCCTTCTCACTAATGGAGTCATTTCCCTCATTTAGACCTTCACCTTGGTCTCTTGAGTTAATGAGAGCCATATCCCAATGAGTAGCTACACCTATCTCCTCTAGAGCTACTTCTTCATCTCTTTCTTCTATGAGATCTCTAGTCAAGTCATTCTTACCAACAACTTTGTCATCTACACAAGTGGCTCCAAAAGCCGTGTAGTCAATGGTAAGCTCTTCATCACTTGATGACTTGTCTCCCTTTCCGGAGTCATCACTTTGACTCCAAGTGGTGGCCATCACTTTTGCCATCTTGTTCTTCAAGTTCCCACAATCGGGTGAGATGTGACCTATACCACCACACTCATAACATTGGACCCCTTTCTTTTCACTCTTCTCTTGCCTAGGCTCAAAACTCTTGAAGGGAGCCTTTTTCTTCAAGTCTTGGCCTTTGGATCCAAAGCCCTTATTCTCAAACTTGACAAACTTTTTGAATCTTCTAAGTAGCAAAGCCATGTCTTGGTCCGAGTCACCTTTTTCCTCCTTCTCAATCTCGGAAGCTTTCAAAGCAATTCCTTTTTGCTTTTTAGGAGGTGAAATACTAGGAGCCTTCCTAGATTCATAGGCGAGGAGTCTTCCAATTACCTCGCTCGGCTTCATATCCTTGTATGTGCTATTTTCCTCTAAAGCCGTCACCTTAGATTCAAACCTAGCGGGGAGAGACCTCATAATTTTCTGCTTAACTCTCCTATCCGAATAAGGATCACCGAGTTGATGGCTTTGATTCACAATATCCATCAACTTGACTTCAAAGTCATTGAAACACTCATCCTCCTCTATCTTAAGCAACTCAAATTGCGTTTGAAGGACTTGTAGCTTCGAATCCTTGACGACGTCGGTTCCTTCGTGTGCAACCTCTAGGATATCCCATGCCTCCTTGGCTATCCTAGTGTTCTGAATCAGTTTGTACTGATTTTCATCCACTGCACATAGAACAGCATGCCATGACTTCCTATTCCATTTTGAAGTCTCAAACTCTTCAGGAGACCACTGAGCCTTAGGCTTGTGTACTTCTTCTCCACCACCCGTGGGAGTCATCATAGGAGGTGCATACCCATCTTCAATAGCCATCCATGCCCTATCATGGATTTGGCACACGTACGCTTCCATCTTGCCTTTCCATGAGGCATAATTCACACCGGTGAGGAGAGGAGGCCGTGTGCTTGAAGCACCCTCATGGTTTCCACCGTATCCACTCATTGTATCAAATGAATGAATGAAATATATGCAAAATCTATGAATGAGCAAAAATCACACAAATGCACAACACACCTAAAATGAGCTAGGATCACCTATGTATGTCTAGGAACCCGCTCTGATACCAATTGAAAGTTCTCAAATAAACTAGGTGTGTACGAACATTAATCTAGAGGGGGGGGGGGGGGGTGAATAGATTTTAACTATTATTACCGAATTTTCGCATGCAAGTCAATTTTACGAAAATACCCCTACTAGTCAAAAATACAAACAAGTGTAATATAGTGTGGAATTTAAATAACACTTGATGTATACGTGGAAACCCAACCACTGGGAAAAACCACGGGCTGTTTAGTGCGCCACACTCGGACCTCGAAATCCATTAATTGAAATGGAGTTTACAACCTATGTAGACCTCGTCTAACACTCCGGTCAATAACCACCCACTTCTACCACGCGGGCCTTTAAAAGTGGCTCTAGTCCAATTTGCTTGAGGCCTAAGCAACCTTAGCCCCAAGACTTAATTCTCCAAGAAGAGATTATGCAACCTATGTGAATATGTATGAATATTCAAATAACAAACAAGGCTAGGGAACCTTAGATGCTTATCTAGGATGATATAATCAATTAAATCAATCCTAGATATCAAGTGCTAAATGACATGTCAAATAGCTTAGATAAACATAGATTATAAAAACCTAGATATCTATCACAATACAACACACAATCATGTCAACACAACAATCTCTATTTTGAATAATAGATGTTAATCTAAGAACAAGCAAATAATAAAAGAGATGCCTTGATAAATAAAACACTAAATATAAATGATAATAGTGAAGAACATACCAAGGGAAGTGTGTTGACCAAGACCCATGCAAGTAAACATCCTAACTATGCTAGAAAATGTTTAGATGATATTTTGATGCATATGAAAATGGGTTTTGAGAGTTAAAGACAAGTTCTTGGGAGTTTCTCTCTTGAAGATATTTTTTGCTCTCTCAAAAGTGTGTTGCTTGCCTTCATAAAAAGAAAATATATATATATACAAATAATGTATCAGGTCTTCAAAGACAGCAAAAACGCCATCGTTTTTATAAATATATATATATATATATATATATTTAATATATGCAAAAGACGCAAAAGACAAAAACATTAGGTGAAGGCGTGAAGCACTTTAATATATATATATAGATATATAATATATGCAAAAGACAAAAAGAGAATATACAAATATATATATATATATATTAACAAACAGCAAAGCAATGAAGTTAGGTGAGGGCATGAGTGAGGCCGTGGGTGCAACGCGGACAGAGGGTGATCTTTGGCGTGAGTGTGGCGTGGCACACGGGGCTGTGTGTGGCAATTTTAGCCAAGAGCTGCACGCCCCTCACAAGCCACCTCTCTTTGTGTGGTAATTAAGACACACAAAGCCGACTTCCGTTCCGAGTGATCTCCAGTCCAGTTCTGACCTCGAGAGTTGGAATTCAATTCCGTCTTCGGAATATTGACCCAGATTTAATCATAAATATAGAAAATTATATAACTTTCCAATTTAAGCTTAGAATTGAAATCCGGTTTCCGATAAAAACACGGAATGTCCCAAATGTCTCGGAAATCATTCGAAACATATAGAAAAGTCTCCGAATCGCTCGGAACTCATCTATGGACAAATCCACACATAAAAAATATAACAAAGAAGTGCAAGTGTGAAATGTCATGTGAAGAGAATGCACACAAATGCTAGTATGCTAAGTGTGTGTGTGCAATCTAAGTCTATTCAAAGAAAAATAAGCACTAGAGATTATACCTTTGGCATGCTTGTCCCTTGAGGTCTTGAAATGGCCTTTGAGCTTGATTCTCAATCACCTAAACTACCCTTACACAATAAACCCCAACATGTGGTTTTTCCACGAAATAAGCCAATCAACAACAGGGAATCCTTACAATCTCCCCCTTTGGCTATTTCGTGACAAAACCACCTCTCACATTGATTCCTCACAAAAAAAAAAAAAATAGAAACTACAGGTCACAAATGATTATCTACATTACAAAGAGATATTTTTTTAAAAAAAATCTTGAAGTCTTCAATCTCTTGTACAATAATCAGTCCCTAAAAGCAAAGTTTCTATACTATCCAATTCAAGTAAAAAGTGAGATGAATCAAGTGAGAATATAAACAAGCATTTGCATTCTAAGAATTTAAGTACAACTACAACATCAAGCAATAATTGTGAATGCAATGCTCCCCCTCAATGGGTTACTCCCCCTCAATGTATTGTCTCCCCAACATGCATAATTGCTTCCATAATTTGCAACTCCCCTTACCACCATTTTACTCCCCCTTTTTGTCTTGATTTAGGTAAAGGAGTAGTCCCCAACCGGGTCACTTAGCAAAGAGAGATGATAGCATTCAAGTCATTTGCATAATCATAAAATGCACTTTATGCAACTCAATTAATTGGAGAGAAACAAGGAGATTTATTTTGATAAAATGTGTGAATCAAAAATGCTTTGCATACAAGACATGTAGCATTCAAGTCCAAAATCCAATAGTATTTGGCAAAGCAAATGACAAAGGTTTCTAATGGGAATTCAAACCAATTTCACCATTGTCATGAGAAAAGCAAGGATATAGAGTTTTCATTGATTTTAATTTATGAGCAACTATATCCAACTTTATAAGTGAAACATGGCATGAGTGACTGTGCACCCTATTTCATTTTTCCGGATAAGATATACGTATGATAGTAGCCATGTTCAACTAATAAAGAAAGAGAGACATTTGGAATCTAAATTCGTTTGAACGGATACTAGATCCTTTATTTATTTTGAGTCTCATAAGCTTTTTCACACAAGTTTTGCATTAAGAATATGCAATCATCAATTCATGCTTTTTCATTTGAGCATGTTATATGAATTTCATGCTTTTCCATTTTTAAGCATGTCATTAAGAATCATCATGTCATGGAGATAACTATAGGTCATTCAAATCATATTTCCTAAGTAAATCTCCTAGTCCAAAAATGCATGTTTGAACATAAATATGACATGGATTGTAAACAAGCAAGGTTCACACTTATTGAATTTAAAACATATATACATATGTGCAACCAAGCTTACTCAAGCAATCAACAAAGGTGCATAAGATTTTTAAAAAAAATTGCATGCAACAAGTATGCATTAACTCTCTTTGCTTGAGTTCCCCATGTGGGGTCATCATCATCCTTCATCAATGAAGGTCATGAGGTCCTATAGACCTCCCAAGTCCATTTGACTTGGATGAACCTATTTGAGACTTGTTAGTCTCGTAGCAAGCGGGTTCATTTTTCCTTATCCACATAGATATAACATTTTTCTTCCTAGTGGTCAATGGTTCAAGAGTTCTAGAAATAATAGGATCATGAATATGAATATTTTCCTTCCTATTAGCATGCATTCTAGCTCTTTTCATTTTCTTTTCAATCATGCTTTTGATTCTACACAATTTAATGAAATGAAAGCAATTTGGTCTAATGTGACCATCAATACCACAAAAGTGACATGTAGGGATAAATTTAGAATTCATACCATGTCCTTGTGCATGCATAGGAGCCTTCCCATGACTTTGTGGTTGAGCGGGTTCAAACCTTCTTTGTTGTTGAACCGGTCTAGCTTGCTTCCTTGATCCATTTTGCATGATTGGCCTCTTCCCTTGATGAATGTGAGCTTGAGGGAAGTTAGGTTGAGGAATTTTTTGAGCTTAAGGTTGTCTCCTTGGAGCTTCCTTCACTTGTGCACTTCTTGAACATTGTCCTAGATCAATTTTCTTCCTTGGAGTGTGCACTGGCGAGGACTCCATCTTGCCCAAACTCTTGAAAAAGACGGTCTTTGTTGGAGTAGTGATCTCCTTGCTTTCTTCATACCCAATACCTCTCTTGTCACAAGGGTTTTTTCCTCTACCAAGAATGTGGTCAAGTTTCTTGGTGCTTGTAGTCATCCTAGTCAATGATTCTATAGCTTTATCAAGCTCTCTCTTCAACCCTTCTTCATTCCTCTTAGACATAGCTAGCTCATCCCTTAGCTTGTCTTCAATCATCTTGGATGCCTCCACTTGTTTACTTAAGTGGTCATTGTGTGTTGAAAGTTCAAGATTTTCATCCTCTAAAATCTTCAATTTTCTATTGTTCTTCTTCAATGAACTTTCACACTTGACTATAAAGTCATGAACATCCATTTTCTCTACACTTCCATTTGTAGAGTTAGATGAGGAGCTTCTCACTAATGGAGTCATTTCCCTCATTTAGACCTTCACCTTGGTCTCTTGAGTTAATGAGAGCCATATCCCAATGAGTAGCTACACCTATCTCCTCTAGAGCTACTTCTTCATCTCTTTCTTCTATGAGATCTCTAGTCAAGTCATTCTTACCAACAACTTTGTCATCTACACAAGTGGCTCCAAAAGCCGTGTAGTCAATGGTAAGCTCTTCATCACTTGATGACTTGTCTCCCTTTCCGGAGTCATCACTTTCACTCCAAGTGGTGGCCATCACTTTTGCCATCTTGTTCTTCAAGTTCCCACAATCGGGTGAGATGTGACCTATACCACCACACTCATAACATTGGACCCCTTTCTTTTCACTCTTCTCTTGCCTAGGCTCAAAACTCTTGAAGGGAGCCTTTTTCTTCAAGTCTTGGCCTTTGGATCCAAAGCCCTTATTCTCAAACTTGACAAACTTTTTGAATCTTCTAAGTAGCAAAGCCATGTCTTGGTCCGAGTCACCTTTTTCCTCCTTCTCAATCTCGGAAGCTTTCAAAGCAATTCCTTTTTGCTTTTTAGGAGGTGAAATACTAGGAGCCTTCCTAGATTCATAGGCGAGGAGTCTTCCAATTACCTCGCTCGGCTTCATATCCTTGTATGTGCTATTTTCCTCTAAAGCCGTCACCTTAGATTCAAACCTAGCGGGGAGAGACCTCATAATTTTCTGCTTAACTCTCCTATCCGAATAAGGATCACCGAGTTGATGGCTTTGATTCACAATATCCATCAACTTGACTTCAAAGTCATTGAAACACTCATCCTCCTCTATCTTAAGCAACTCAAATTGCGTTTGAAGGACTTGTAGCTTCGAATCCTTGACGACGTCGGTTCCTTCGTGTGCAACCTCTAGGATATCCCATGCCTCCTTGGCTATCCTAGTGTTCTGAATCAGTTTGTACTGATTTTCATCCACTGCACATAGAACAGCATGCCATGACTTCCTATTCCATTTTGAAGTCTCAAACTCTTCAGGAGACCACTGAGCCTTAGGCTTGTGTACTTCTTCTCCACCACCCGTGGGAGTCATCATAGGAGGTGCATACCCATCTTCAATAGCCATCCATGCCCTATCATGGATTTGGCACACGTACGCTTCCATCTTGCCTTTCCATGAGGCATAATTCACACCGGTGAGGAGAGGAGGCCGTGTGCTTGAAGCACCCTCATGGTTTCCACCGTATCCACTCATTGTATCAAATGAATGAATGAAATATATGCAAAATCTATGAATGAGCAAAAATCACACAAATGCACAACACACCTAAAATGAGCTAGGATCACCTATGTATGTCTAGGAACCCGCTCTGATACCAATTGAAAGTTCTCAAATAAACTAGGTGTGTACGAACATTAATCTAGAGGGGGGGGGGGGGGGGGGGTGAATAGATTTTAACTATTATTACCGAATTTTCGCATGCAAGTCAATTTTACGAAAATACCCCTACTAGTCAAAAATACAAACAAGTGTAATATAGTGTGGAATTTAAATAACACTTGATGTATACGTGGAAACCCAACCACTGGGAAAAACCACGGGCTGTTTAGTGCGCCACACTCGGACCTCGAAATCCATTAATTGAAATGGAGTTTACAACCTATGTAGACCTCGTCTAACACTCCGGTCAATAACCACCCACTTCTACCACGCGGGCCTTTAAAAGTGGCTCTAGTCCAATTTGCTTGAGGCCTAAGCAACCTTAGCCCCAAGACTTAATTCTCCAAGAAGAGATTATGCAACCTATGTGAATATGTATGAATATTCAAATAACAAACAAGGCTAGGGAACCTTAGATGCTTATCTAGGATGATATAATCAATTAAATCAATCCTAGATATCAAGTGCTAAATGACATGTCAAATAGCTTAGATAAACATAGATTATAAAAACCTAGATATCTATCACAATACAACACACAATCATGTCAACACAACAATCTCTATTTTGAATAATAGATGTTAATCTAAGAACAAGCAAATAATAAAAGAGATGCCTTGATAAATAAAACACTAAATATAAATGATAATAGTGAAGAACATACCAAGGGAAGTGTGTTGACCAAGACCCATGCAAGTAAACATCCTAACTATGCTAGAAAATGTTTAGATGATATTTTGATGCATATGAAAATGGGTTTTGAGAGTTAAAGACAAGTTCTTGGGAGTTTCTCTCTTGAAGATATTTTTTGCTCTCTCAAAAGTGTGTTGCTTGCCTTCATAAAAAGAAAATATATATATATACAAATAATGTATCAGGTCTTCAAAGACAGCAAAAACGCCATCGTTTTTATAAATATATATATATATATATATATTTAATATATGCAAAAGACGCAAAAGACAAAAACATTAGGTGAAGGCGTGAAGCACTTTAATATATATATATAGATATATAATATATGCAAAAGACAAAAAAGAGAATATACAAATATATATATATATATTAACAAACAGCAAAGCAATGAAGTTAGGTGAGGGCATGAGTGAGGCCGTGGGTGCAACGCGGACAGAGGGTGATCTTTGGCGTGAGTGTGGCGTGGCACACGGGGCTGTGTGTGGCAATTTTAGCCAAGAGCTGCACGCCCCTCACAAGCCACCTCTCTTTGTGTGGTAATTAAGACACACAAAGCCGACTTCCGTTCCGAGTGATCTCCAGTCCAGTTCTGACCTCGAGAGTTGGAATTCAATTCCGTCTTCGGAATATTGACCCAGATTTAATCATAAATATAGAAAATTATATAACTTTCCAATTTAAGCTTAGAATTGAAATCCGGTTTCCGATAAAAACACGGAATGTCCCAAATGTCTCGGAAATCATTCGAAACATATAGAAAAGTCTCCGAATCGCTCGGAACTCATCTATGGACAAATCCACACATAAAAAATATAACAAAGAAGTGCAAGTGTGAAATGTCATGTGAAGAGAATGCACACAAATGCTAGTATGCTAAGTGTGTGTGTGCAATCTAAGTCTATTCAAAGAAAAATAAGCACTAGAGATTATACCTTTGGCATGCTTGTCCCTTGAGGTCTTGAAATGGCCTTTGAGCTTGATTCTCAATCACCTAAACTACCCTTACACAATAAACCCCAACATGTGGTTTGTCCACGAAATAAGCCAATCAACAACAGGGAATCCTTACAATCTCCCCCTTTGGCTATTTCGTGACAAAACCACCTCTCACATTGATTCCTCACAAAAAAAAAAAAAAATAGAAACTACAGGTCATAAATGATTATCTACATTACAAAGAGATATTTTTTTAAAAAAAATCTTGAAGTCTTCAATCTCTTGTACAATAATCAGTCCCTAAAAGCAAAGTTTCTATACTATCCAATTCAAGTAAAAAGTGAGATGAATCAAGTGAGAATATAAACAAGCATTTGCATTCTAAGAATTTAAGTACAACTACAACATCAAGCAATAATTGTGAATGCAATGCTCCCCCTCAATGGGTTACTCCCCCTCAATGTATTGTCTCCCCAACATGCATAATTGCTTCCATAATTTGCAACTCCCCTTACCACCATTTTACTCCCCCTTTTTGTCTTGATTTAGGTAAAGGAGTAGTCCCCAACCGGGTCACTTAGCAAAGAGAGATGATAGCATTCAAGTCATTTGCATAATCATAAAATGCACTTTATGCAACTCAATTAATTGGAGAGAAACAAGGAGATTTATTTTGATAAAATGTGTGAATCAAAAATGCTTTGCATACAAGACATGTAGCATTCAAGTCCAAAATCCAATAGTATTTGGCAAAGCAAATGACAAAGGTTTCTACTGGGAATTCAAACCAATTTCACCATTGTCATGAGAAAAGCAAGGATATAGAGTTTTCATTGATTTTAATTTATGAGCAACTATATCCAACTTTATAAGTGAAACATGGCATGAGTGACTGTGCACCCTATTTCATTTTTCCGGATAAGATATACGTATGATAGTAGCCATGTTCAACTAATAAAGAAAGAGAGACATTTGGAATCTAAATTCGTTTGAACGGATACTAGATCCTTTATTTATTTTGAGTCTCATAAGCTTTTTCACACAAGTTTTGCATTAAGAATATGCAATCATCAATTCATGCTTTTTCATTTGAGCATGTTATATGAATTTCATGCTTTTCCATTTTTAAGCATGTCATTAAGAATCATCATGTCATGGAGATAACTATAGGTCATTCAAATCATATTTCCTAAGTAAATCTCCTAGTCCAAAAATGCATGTTTGAACATAAATATGACATGGATTGTAAACAAGCAAGGTTCACACTTATTGAATTTAAAACATATATACATATGTGCAACCAAGCTTACTCAAGCAATCAACAAAGATGCATAAGATTTTTAAAAAAAATTGCATGCAACAAGTATGCATTAACTCTCTTTGCTTGAGTTCCCCATGTGGGGTCATCATCATCCTTCATCAATGAAGGTCATGAGGTCCTATAGACCTCCCAAGTCCATTTGACTTGGATGAACCTATTTGAGACTTGTTAGTCTCGTAGCAAGCGGGTTCATTTTTCCTTATCCACATAGATATAACATTTTTCTTCCTAGTGGTCAATGGTTCAAGAGTTCTAGAAATAATAGGATCATGAATATGAATATTTTCCTTCCTATTAGCATGCATTCTAGCTCTTTTCATTTTCTTTTCAATCATGCTTTTGATTCTACACAATTTAATGAAATGAAAGCAATTTGGTCTAATGTGACCATCAATACCACAAAAGTGACATGTAGGGATAAATTTAGAATTCATACCATGTCCTTGTGCATGCATAGGAGCCTTCCCATGACTTTGTGGTTGAGCGGGTTCAAACCTTCTTTGTTGTTGAACCGGTCTAGCTTGCTTCCTTGATCCATTTTGCATGATTGGCCTCTTCCCTTGATGAATGTGAGCTTGAGGGAAGTTAGGTTGAGGAATTTTTTGAGCTTAAGGTTGTCTCCTTGGAGCTTCCTTCACTTGTGCACTTCTTGAACATTGTCCTAGATCAATTTTCTTCCTTGGAGTGTGCACTGGCGAGGACTCCATCTTGCCCAAACTCTTGAAAAAGACGGTCTTTGTTGGAGTAGTGATCTCCTTGCTTTCTTCATACCCAATACCTCTCTTGTCACAAGGGTTTTTTCCTCTACCAAGAATGTGGTCAAGTTTCTTGGTGCTTGTAGTCATCCTAGTCAATGATTCTATAGCTTTATCAAGCTCTCTCTTCAACCCTTCTTCATTCCTCTTAGACATAGCTAGCTCATCCCTTAGCTTGTCTTCAATCATCTTGGATGCCTCCACTTGTTTACTTAAGTGGTCATTGTGTGTTGAAAGTTCAAGATTTTCATCCTCTAAAATCTTCAATTTTCTATTGTTCTTCTTCAATGAACTTTCACACTTGATTATAAAGTCATGAACATCCATTTTCTCTACACTTCCATTTGTAGAGTTAGATGAGGAGCTTCTCACTAATGGAGTCATTTCCCTCATTTAGACCTTCACCTTGGTCTCTTGAGTTAATGAGAGCCATATCCCAATGAGTAGCTACACCTATCTCCTCTAGAGCTACTTCTTCATCTCTTTCTTCTATGAGATCTCTAGTCAAGTCATTCTTACCAACAACTTTGTCATCTACACAAGTGGCTCCAAAAGCCGTGTAGTTGATGGTAAGCTCATCATCACTTGATGACTTGTCTCCCTTTCCGGAGTCATCACTTTCACTCCAAGTGGTGGCCATCACTTTTGCCATCTTGTTCTTCAAGTTCCCACAATCGGGGTGAGATGTGACCTATACCACCACACTCATAACATTGGACCCCTTTCTTTTCACTCTTCTCTTGCCTAGGCTTAAAATTCTTGAAGGGAGCCTTTTTCTTCAAGTCTTGGCCTTTGGATCCAAAGCCCTTATTCTCGAACTTGACAAACTTCTTGAATCTTCTAAGTAGCAAAGCCATGTCTTGGTCCGAGTCACCTTTTTCCTCCTTCTTAATCTCGGAAGCTTTCAAAGCAATTCCTTTTTGCTTTTTAGGAGGTGAAATACTAGGAGCCTTTCTAGATTCATAGGCGAGGAGTCTTCCAATTACCTCGCTCGGCTTCATATCCTTGTATGTGCTATTTTCCTCTAAAGCTGTCACCTTAGATTCAAACCTAGCGGGGAGAGACCTCATAATTTTCTGGTTAACTCTCCTATCCGAATAAGGATCACCGAGTTGATGGCTTTGATTCACAATATCCATCAACTTGACTTCAAAGTCATTGAAGCACTCATCCTCCTCCATCTTAAGCAACTCAAATTGCGTTTGAAGGACTTGTAGCTTCGAATCCTTGACGACGTCGGTTCCTTCGTGTGCAACCTCTAGGATATCCCATGCTTCCTTGGCTATCCTAGTGTTCTGAATCAGTTTGTACTGATTTTCATCCACTGCACATAGAACCGCATGCCATGCCTTCCTATTCCATTTTAAAGTCTCAAACTCTTCAGGTGACCACTGAGCGTTAGGCTTGAGTACTTCTTCTCCACCACCCGTGGGAGTCATCATAGGAGGTGCATACCCATCTTCAATAGCCATCCATGCCCTATCATGGATTTGGCACACGTACGCTTCCATCTTGCCTTTCCATGAGGCATAATTCACACCGGTGAGGAGAGGAGGCCGTGTGCTTGAAGCACCCTCATGGTTGCCACCGTATCCACTCATTGTATCAAATGAATGAATGAAATGTATGCAAAATTTATGAATGAGCAAAAATCACACAAATGCACAACACACCTAAAATGAGCTAGGATCACCTATGTATGTCTAGGAACCCGCTCTGATACCAATTGAAAGTTCTCAAATAAACTAGGTGTGTACTAATATTAATCTAGAGGGGGGTGAATAGATTTTAACTATTATTATCCAATTTTTGCATGCAAGTCAATTTTACGAAAATACCCCTACTAGTCAAAAATACAAGCAAGTGTAATATAGTGCGGAATTTAAATAACACTTGATGTATACGTGGAAACCCAACCACTGGGAAAAACCACGGACTGTTTAGTGTGCCACACTCGGACCTCGAAATCCATTAATTGAAATGGAGTTTACAACCTATGTAGACCTCGTCTAACACTCCGGTCAATAACCACCCACTTCTACCACGCGGGCCTTTAAAAGTGGCTCTAGTCCAATTTGCTTAAGGCCTAAGCAACCTTAGCCCCAAGACTTAATTCTCAAGGAAGAGATTATGCAACCTATGTGAATATGTATGAATATTCAAATAACAAACAAGACTAGGGAACCTTAGATGCTTATCTAGGATGATGATATAATCAATTAAATCAATCCTAAATATCAAGTGCTAAATGACATGTCAAATAGCTTAGATAAACGTAGATTATAAAAACCTAGATATCTATCACAATACAACACACAATCATGTCAACACAACAATCTCTATTTTGAATAATAGATGTTAATCTAAGAACAAGCAAATAATAAAAGAGATGCCTTGATAAATAAAACACTAATTATAAATGATAATAGTGAAGAACATACCAAGGGAAGTGTGTTGACCAAGACCCATGCAAGTAAACATCCTAACTATGCTAGAAAATGTTTAGATGATATTTTGATGCATATGAAAATGGGTTTTGAGAGTTAAAGACAAGTTCTTGGGAGTTTCTCTCTTGAAGATATTTTTTGCTCTCTCAAAAGTGTGTTGCTTGCCTTCATAAAAAAGAAAATATATATATATACAAATAATGTATCAGGTCTTCAAAGACAGCAAAAACGCCATCGTTTTTATAAATATATATATATATATATATATTTAATATATGCAAAAGACGCAAAAGACAAAAACATTAGGTGAAGGCGTGAAGCACTTTAATATATATATATATATAGATATATAATATATGCAAAAGACAAAAAAGAGAATATATATATATATTAACAAACAGCAAAGCAATGAAGTTAGGTGAGGGCATGAGTGAGGCCGTGGGTGCAACGCGGACAGAGGGTGATCTTTGGCGTGAGTGTGGCGTGGCACACGGGGCTGTGTGTGGCAATTTTAGCCAAGAGCTGCACGCCTCTCACAAGCCACCTCTCTTTGTGTGGCAATCAAGACACACAAAGCCGACTTCCGTTCCGAGTGATCTCCAATCCAGTTCTGACCTCGAGAGTTGGAATTCAATTCCGTCTTCGGAATATTGACCCGGATTTAATCATAAATATAGAAAATTATATAACTTTCCAATTTAAGCTTGGAATTGAAATCCGGTTTCCGATAAAAACACGGAATGTCCCAAATGTCTCGGAAATCATTCGAAACATATAGAAAAGTCTCTGAATCGCTCGGAACTCATCTATGGACAAATCCACACATAAAAAATATAACAAAGAAGTGCAAGTGTGAAATGTCATGTGAAGAGAATGCACACAAATGCTAGTATGCTAAGTGTGTGTGTGTAATCTAAGTCTCTTCAAAGAAAAATAAGCACTAGAGATTATACCTTTTGCGTGCTTGTCCTTTGAGGTCTTGAAAGGGCCTTTGAGCTTGATTCTCAATCACCTAAACTACCCTTACACAATAAACCCCAACATGTGGTTTGTCCACGAAATAAGCCAATCAACAACCGGGAATCCTTACAATTTCATTGCCAAAAGATACAGTTTTATGGAAAAAGTTTGCACAAAAATATCTCCAATCTCTTCTGACCTTTGATTGAATAATTGATCATAACTTTCAAAATACCGCCCAGAATTTTATGTTTTTTATACCGTTGGATTCATATCGAAAAATTGAAGAATTCAACGTGGATGAAAAAATTTATTTCATTGCCAAAAGATACAGTTTTATGGAAAAGGTTTGCACAAAAATACCTCCAGCAGAACACAAAACCACACAATAAAAAATGAAATGAAAAATAAACCCACCAATAAAATTTATTTAATATATATATGTTTGTAGTATAAATTAGAATTTTGATTAGTTGAGTAAATTTAAATATATCAAACAAGTTTTTTTATTTTATTATCATTTTTTTTAATTTCTAACAACTCATATAGGTTATATATAAATATTGTGCAATTGTTAACACATCCAATCTTGTAGTCTGGCAGTAAAGGCTTACCACTTTGACTTTGAGGTTGCAAGTTCGATTCCTCATAATGACAATTAATTGTCATTATTATTAGAGGTGGGGAGGGCCAGTGGCAGTGGCTGGTCGGTGGCTCGGACGGTGGAGCAGGCCGGCGACGGTGGGATTAATTTTTGCAATACATCAATTTTACATCAGGGTTTTTAAATCGGTTTTAACTAAAACCGATGTGTTTTCTCCTGGTTTCTTAAATCGGTTTAAAGTAAAACTGATGTCTTTTCTCTTGTTTTATATCGGTTAAAAACCGATGTCTTTTGCCTTTTTTTTCTAAATCACTCAAAAAAGACATCTGTTATCCTTAAAAATCCGTCACGATTTTCTCGAGATAACCTGGACCGCGACGTATGGGTGTGCCGTGGCTGGTCCAGACTGGGTAGAGGATGCTTCTCTCCTCCCGAAGTGGATACTGGAGGGGGCCCTTGATCTGGTTGCTAGGGACCGATACGATGCAGGAGGATCGATCCTACAAGGGGGAATGAGGTTGAGATAGTATATTTAGGTTATATGGGGAGTGTGACAAGGGTAGCTCGCTACAGTAAATGAGAGGGGTTTTTATTATTGAATGATGGGATACATTACAAACCGCTTCACCTGCTACTGTGAGCTATTACAACGAGGGGAAAGAGCATGACTGCCCAATACATTATCATCTATGGGAGTTGTAGCTAGGAGTAACACATCGCTAGGTGGAGTAGCATAATGGAGCTTTGAATTAGGCGGGTAGTAGCAAGTATATCACACATAGGAGCTTGGGTTAGGCGAAGTAGTAGCCAAGTAGGATGGTCTCATAGGAGCTTGATTTAGGTGGGGTAGTAGCCAAGTAGAAGTCTAGATTTTTAGGTGCCCCCCCCCTTTTATTCTTGGAATGTAGGGGTATTTATAGTGTCTCTGGTGGGTGGGTGGGTGGGTGGGGTTAGGTGGGAGTAGCTCATTTAGGTGGGAATCCCTGATTCTATCTCCACCGTTCCCTCCTGCCAGCAATCGTGATGGTACAAAATCAAGGGTTAGGATCGCGCCACCGTGCTTTTCCTCCGTTGAGGGCTTGGTTTTGGTAGGTGGGAGCCCTAGTTCCTAGGGCGAAATTGGCGGGGCTGATCCTAACCTCTACTTTTGAGTAGGGTCGTGGTGGTCACACGCCTTGAAGGGCCTTAATCGTTACACCTAGGCCTTATGTACACATAGGCACTTTTGTAGGGCTGATATGGCGAACATGTGGTGTTTTCAGAGGTTTTAATTGGTCAAATTGGGTCCTTGCAGCAGTAGGGGGTTGTTATCAAAATCTAGTCTAGCGGGGGACAGTGTCAGCGCCTGTCCCGCTGTACACTGTCAGGCACCCTCCTCTACCATTTCCTTCTTTGTGCTTGCTGGGTTCCTGTGAATGTTTTGCTACAGAATCACAGAATCCCCTTTCATGTATGAGATAGTTGACCTCTAACTAGGGCTGAGATGGAGCGTGGTTCAACCGTTGATGCAATGTGGCCAACAGATGATCCCGATCATAGGCTGTTCGTCTTTCCTCACTTGTGCTTGCTACCTTACATTAATGAGCTTGTGCCGACACTTATAAGTATTTCCAGTCCCTCATTTATCCCATGTGAGCTAGGGTGAGGGTTGGCGTCAGCCCTTGGAAGGGTCGTGGCTGGTTGGTTACTATGAAAGATGTCAGCCCTTTGGAGTGAGGGGTTGTTAGAACATTCCAAGGAATTCTTCTCTAGTGGGTTGCTCTAGTTGTGGGAGTGGGTTATGCATGACTGGGTAGGTGCTGCTTAGGATGGTTCTTAGCCGGGTTAGTGGTTGGGAGCAGGTCCTCTATTAGACCATGTCCTTCCCCTTACTAGGCGCTCTAGAGGAGCTGGGTCCTGGAAGGACTGTGTCTGGGGGGTGGGGTCCTTGGTGGACTGGTTCCCCTTCTCAATAGGCATTCTTGGGGGAGCCCGATCCATTGATGAGCTGCGCTCTGACCCGATGTGTCAGGTGAAGGGAAGGGGAGGCGCGGTACGTGATAGACTGGGTCTTTCTTCTCATTAGGCGCTTTAAAGTGATCGGGGACCTTTCCATGGTGGGTACTAGAGAGTGATGAGGGCTTTCTAATGGGGGAAGCTCTTCCTTGAATTAATTGCCTATTTTTTCGGTTAACAGAAGTCCCTCCCGCCTTTAATTTTAATGGTATTGCTAAACATTGGGGGCGGGGTACCTGGTCACATGAAGGGCTTTCCCTGCTTGGATTTTTCCTTTTTCCTCCCCTGAATTTATTAGAATTTGCTTTATTGGTCGTGTCTCTTCAAGCATTTAATGCGATAATGATGGCTTTTCTGAAATTGGCACGTTTCTCGGAACCCATGCATCAGTAATGGGACGTTTGCTACGTGTCGCTCCACTTGGCACGCGGGGAGTGGCTAAGCCATCCCATCCGCCTTTTCGTTTGCCTCTCCCTAGCCATCCGATCTCTTGGAGGGCTGAGATCTCCTCGTTTAAAATTTAAACTACCACTCTCTCTCTATTTAAGGTCGGTTTGACCGGAGTCTCCCCATTTTCTCCTGCCTTTTCAGTTTTCACTTCTTCCTCTTCACTTCTTTCTTATGCTTCTTGTTGCTTTGCTGAAAATGGCGTCCGAGGATTCCAATGCAGAGAGGGATTTCGATTATGGTGGGGAAGATAGTTCCCCGGAGAAGTCAGGACTTTCCCTGAAGAGGCGCCAGCCCAGTGTTGACTCTGCTGCTAGGGGAAGCAAGGCTTGCCCTTGTCCTCGTCATTCCAGGTGACATTCCTCAATCGGGACCGGGTTTGCCAACTCTCCTTCTTCTCTAGTGCATGTCTCTGATGAGGGAGAGGGAACCGGCCCCGAGGCACTTTCTAGTGAAGGAGACCCGGATCTGGAGCACGTGGATATGGAGGATCTAATCGAGTGATGGCGATTGGAGGGGGAGGGGATCCCCCTAAGGTTTTTGAGTGTGTTCCCCCATTAGTGTGTACCATGGGCATGCTATCCCGGTTGAGGCGTAATTTCAACATTCCGGATAACATAGAGCTCTCTCTTCCCACCGAAGATTATGATGCTTACGCACCTCCTTCTGGTCATCTCCCTATTCACGTGGCGGCTTTTGAAGGGGGGTCCGCCTCCCACTCCATCCTACACTTAGGCGGGCCTTGTGTGCTTTTGGGTTGGCCCCAATGTAGTTGGTACCGGGTTTCTAGAGGAACTTGGTAGGTTTTCTTGTGATATGGCGAGAGGCCGCTGGCTCTCGACCCAATTTAGGGAAGCCGGGTTACAGAGAGTTAAGCTTTGTCTTCCAACTGTCACCTCTGACTCAACAGCCCGCCGGTCAATATTATCTTCGTTGTGTTAATGCTGTTGATTTTGTTGTGCTTGGTACCCGGAGGAAGGATCCCGGGTGGAAAAAGGAATGGATTGTTGTGAAGGGCAATTAGGGAGCCACGGTTCGTTATGGTCGCCGGGAACGCTCAGTCCCTACTTCCTTTGGGCCGCAGCCGAAGTGGGCGAAGAAGGAGGATGACGATGAAGTCATGGTTCTCCTGGCTGATATCAAGCGGCTGGGCTACAAGTATCCCGATTTGGAGGGCTACCCTTGGGAGCGGGCTTGAGTGGAGCATTCCCTCTTGGCAATTGATGCAGTTCCAGGTGGTTTATTCTTTTTTGTTTATATCCTCTTTCTTGTTGTCGTAGTGTTCTTGGCCATTTGAAAGTTATCACTATCAATGTTATTGGCGCGAATTCTAATGGTCGCTTAATTCGTAGTTTCCTTTGCAGGCATTCAGCGAGAAGAGATTCCTCTCACCGACTCTAGTGCCACCCAAGCGCGGGCGGGGTCTTCCACTGGTGTCGAGGTGACTTCGTGCACTCCCCTAAAGCAGGCGATGCTGATGAAAGTCAAGAAGGAGAAAGGGGTGCTTCAGGCTCGGTTTCTCCTCAACCATTGAAAATGTTTCCTCCTTCCTCCCGGTTGGAGGAGCTAAAGGCGCGTTTGGGTTGGAGCCGTGGTTTACCAAGTTCTTCTGCTTCTAAGCTGCCATACTTGGTGCTTCCGTCTGGCTCTTCCAACTCCATCCCTTCAAGGTCTTCTGCACCTCCTCCCCGGCCCTCTTCGGATAAGGGGAAGGGAGTATCGACCGCGGAGAAGGTGCCTTTTGCTCCTCCCAAGGCGAAAAGAGATTCTTCTTCTACCTCAGATGACATCTACCATGCATTCAAAGAGGCCTGTGAATGAACTGTCCTCTAAGGGCTCCATAATAGCAGCCGAGGTATCTTTCGACTGCTTCCCTTTCCTCTTGTTTTGTTTTGGGTGGCCATGCTAAGTGTCAGGCCTACACATTTTTGTGGTCCCTTTTTCTTTTTACAGGTGTTCCGGTATATCTTGGCTCTGGGGCAGCAAGCTGTTTTGCTTCAAGAGGAGAACTGTCTGATGGAGGAGAGGTGAGTTAAAGCTGAGAAGGATAGGGTCGAGGCAGAGAAGGCCATCATAAGGCTTGTTAGGGAGAAAAAGGAGCTAGACACCAAGGCCGCCCAGGCGAAGAAAGACCTTGACCAGGTGCAGAAAGAGCTAGAGGCTGAGGTTAACCAGTCCACCCATCGGGCGCTGGTGTGGAATGAGTTGAAGATTGAGTTGGCTGCTGTTGAGAACCGTGCTGTGGCGGTGATTGCTAAGGCTGCGGAAGTTGAGGCTGGGGCTGACAAGTCCTTTGGGGAAGGTTGACACGTCCTAACCGGGTCTCTAATTACACTATAATATGATCTAAATTACCACGGTTATATTACTGAACGCGCGAGTATTTCACCTTTTGCAATCGTACAAGTTGTTGGACTAGTATAGTGTACAAAGTAAGGGTATCGATCCCACAGGGAAATCAATTGAACGGTCTATGCTAGAATTAGTGAATCTTTACTGAATTAACTTAATGTGATATTAAATGATTACAATTACAAGCTAAAATGCTAGGGAATGTATGAATTTAGTAATGATGCACCACAAATAACCACTTTCATGTAATAAAGATCAAGTCACTAGTGTAGTTCCATTTATACAATTGGCACACTCAACCATTCACTTAATATATCATCTAAGGGTTAGATTAATCATTAGTGAATGTAAGTTGTGGAACTAAGATTGATAGAGTGAATTCTTAAGATATTCTTATGATCCACGCACTTTAATCAAAGGGTGGTATATGAACATACATCAATCAAACATTAGGAATTTAGTGTTTCATCACTCCAAGGTAATCAATTCCATGCTTCCAAAGTTTATCAGATACATGGTATGATTTCATCAAGTTTAAGCATGCATACACAAGTGATTCAAATAAGAAAAATGGTGAAAAGTGATTACATTAATACTTTCATAAATTCCCTAACAGAAATGGGTTAGTTACACTTGATCATGAGTATAGCATAAGGATGAAGAAAAGGAAGAAATACTACCCTTGAAGTCTTGATCGGTTCCAAGGCCAAACCTCTCCTTCCTCCACAGCAATACAAACCGAATGAACACTAGTAACTTTCAAGAGATTGATGAACTAGGTTCTCTACGAAGATTAATATCTCTTTAGCTACAAAGATTACAAGTGATGAGCTTCTTAACACACTAGTCTATTCTATGATGTAATACCCAAAAACTACTAAATAACTTAGTTCTATACTAATTTGTCACCCTTTGTTCTGTAGGAGAGAGAAGTATATGTTGTTAGGATTATGCTCAATAGCAAGAGTGTAATGTTGTAATTAACAATCTTTTTCATATTAATAAAGTGATTTCTGGTTTAACAAATCGTATAGCATTTATAGTTTATATTATAATTGTCAAAGTAAATAATCATAAGGTCTAAAGACTATGGGAAAAGAAGAATTGTTCGTACATCTGGATATGTATGTGGTAGACACAATTCTTTAGTTAGTCTTGAATAATGTTCACAACTTAAGTTAAAGGTTGGGCACCTTTATCTTGTTAAAGTTGTAGAATTCTTTTGCTAGCATTTGAGTGGGATCAAATGAGATATGATGAGTCTAAAATCATCGGAGTGTATTCGAGCAAAAGGATCTAGTGCACTGGGTGCATTGAACTGGATCACAATGAAATACTTTATCTATAACCGTCAGTAGATAAAAGTCTTTTCATTATCAAGACAATCGGAGAGTCTATCTTAATCCTGAGATAAATGATGGACTTATGGTTGCAAGTGATATCATTTGAGTTATCAATGAGTACGATTATATCGCATAGTCTATCCTCGATAGTTTGGTGATATTCATTTGTTAATCGATAGAGGACTTCATTTATAGATATGGACATCGTGGCTCCATTTAATTAAATGAGAGTATAATATCATCATATGGATGTTTTGAGGTAATTGGATATTAAATCTCAACGTTGAGTTTTCGATAGTGTCTATTGAAAACATGGCTTCTGGACAAGTCAAAATATCCAAGTTCAAAACGTGGTCATATGAGTAAATATGGTAACTTGGAGAGTTATATGCGGTCTATGAACTCTTGGCGATTATTGATATTAATCACGAGGATACACTATCTCCAATATGATTGTCTAGGGTATGAATGAGGAGCATCTTCCTTTTCTATCTTTATTTAAGAGTTCAGTTTTAGCTCTTTAGTGGAATGAGTTAAAATTAATGGATCAGACCTAAGTGAATCATTTGTTGATTGTGATTAGGTTATGTCTATTGAAGCTTAAATTTAGATGGCCCGCCAAGATCCCCAATCCACACGGACTTGCATGGATCACTTGATATATTCTACCGGACCAATTTAAGGGTCCATCTAGAATTGCATTTAATATATTAAGAATATAATTTGCACATTATTTATGTAATGAGCTGCTCAATTATATTAATATATTAATGAAAGACATGTGGGCTTGTTTCTTTTAGTAAGAATGGGTCTGGTTCACATGTGGGCTTTTTATTTAAAGTCCAATGGATTAAATGAAATAAGAAAATAATATTAGGCCCAATTTTATTCAAGTGGGGCGGTAAGGTTAAAGTTTTAACCTAATATATTATTTTGTTTCATTTGTTTTAATTAAATAAGAATTAATTAATTTATTAATTAATTGTTTAATTAAAGAAACAAATCTTTTCTAATCAGGAAATATATTTCCTAAAAGTAAAAGACTTGTTTGATAAGGAAATAAATAATTAATTTTATTTATTTAATCAAATAAGGAGTCTTTTTATTTAGTCAAAAGAATAGAATAAAATATCTATGAGTTAGATTAGGGTTTGAAGTCTAAAAAGTCGAAAAGAATTAGGGTTGAATTTCGGTCACCCTATATAAGTGACATGATCAAATTCGGCCAACCCTAATACACAACTACATAGAATTCGGCAACCCTAAAGGAGAAAGAAAGCAAAATTCGGCCACCCTATATTATTCTTGCTATAGGGTTCGGCCACTACAGACATGTATTCATGAGATTATATTTTTCTTTTTCTTCTTCTTCTTCATTCATAGAGAGTTTTTATTCTACTAAGACAAAAAGGAGTGTTAGATTATTCTTTGATAGTATACTATTTGCTTAATCATTAATAAGCTTGTGTATACGATATTGATCTAGGTTCACGCGAATTTCGATCATTAGATTGAGAACTCAAAAGTGACCGAAATAATCTTAGACATTCTTTTGATTGTTTTGTGACTAACAAAGAAAAGAAAAGTTTTGTTTTGTCCATTCACAGGTTTGCAATTCAAAGAAAAGGGAGACCACGCTCCTAGGTGATCCACGTTCGTGCTAGGATTGAAGATCTTGTGGATTACCATCGACGTAAGTCAATCGGATCACGCGACAAAAGGTAATCTACTTTTTGTTAATGTATATGCATGTTTAATTAATTAAAGGGTTTAAGGTTCATAAAGGAAAAAATTTTAAAAGTCACTAAATCTTATTTTTAGTATCGCTTCCGCTGCGTGTACTTCTTTGGTATTTTTCCCTACAATTGGTATCAGAGCCTAGGTTGAACCCTTTTAATTAATTAACGTATATATACGTGGATCTATTTCTTTTTATTGTGATTATGCATGTTTAGAAAGAGATGGCACTCTAGGTATTCAAATATATAATTACATGTGATGTATGGATTTATATATGTTTTATGTGGATTGTTATTGCTCGATTTTGGTCCTAGATTTTCAATGTAATTTTTGTTTCGGAGTTGTAACAAGAAGGGTGGTCTATTATCGCCATAATTCCTTCTTGGTAGTTGTTAGGTTTTTATTTTATTTTTTTTAACATAGGTGCAGTATTTTATTATCACTGCAGCAGTTTTTTTTTAGTTTGTGTGCAGTTTTTATTTTGTAAAAATACTGCAGTGAATAATAAAAAAAAAAAATTAATACTGCAGTATTTATTATTTTATACTGCCGTAATATATTTAGGTCTTGAAGATTCGAAGACACGATGAAAAACGAAGCAACCGGAACCGAGAACGAGCTCCGTGCGCACCCTAGGAGTGGATTGGGCTGCGCATGGCAAGCCCAAACTTTGGTGGGCTGCGCATGGCAGCCTTGTGTGGCCTTATGGGCTGCGCATGGCAGCCCCTTTGTGGGGTTGTGGGCTGCGCACACCCATGGGAGAAGGCCGAAGGATGAGCGTATGGTTGATGGGCCACTTGAAGAACTTGTATTCCTAAAACAATTGTAATTTACTTGTTTTTCTAGGATGGGCCAAAATTGTTGCTATTTAATTTATGCTTAAATATTATAATATTTGTTATTGTATGATAACATGACATATAGAATAGGAGTGCCACTCATATATCTCTTTTGGTATGAACATGCATTGAATGATTTAGGTATCTAAATTGGCATCTAGATAACTTGGTAAATCATTCTATGGGATTTAATCACACGCCTTAAATAATTGAGTGGGAGAAGGTGTTTTTGTAACACCTATGGCCTCCAAGGTTAGTTGAGCTTTATTATTTATTGGTAATCCCCCCAAGGGGCGTCCATGAATGGAATTTAGCAACATACTTCCTTACAAGGATAGACTAGACAATGGACTCAAACGAGATCTACTCCCCAAGGAGGGATTTTCGTGAGAGAAAATTGAGGGTCGATATCTTGGTAACACACTCAATGTAATTTTATTGATATCCTCCCAAGAGTTCTTGTCAGTAAAATTGCAAGGCTAAAATTGAAAACGCTGGTTGTTATGTTAACAATTAGGTGGGACCTAGTCTAACTAGTAAATGGTGCGAACTCCCAAAGGAGGCGTAACATTTATGGGTGTTAGATCACCGTTGAATTTTATGATTGAGTTATTTATTTAATTCAAGATAAATATTTAAAAGTGCTTTATCATGATTATTTACTTATATATGTTTTGTTTTATTCAGAAATCATGACCCCATCACTTATGAACATCCTGAAAGATAACACTTTAACTGGAGATAATTATGTCACATGGAAAAGGAAAATTGGGTTGTTGCTGCAAAGTGAAAAACATAAGTTTGTTCTAACTACTCCTAAACCACCTGCTCCTAATAATGAATCTAGCATAATGTATAGAGATGAGTATGAGCAGTGGAAGACTTCAGATGATATGGCAAAATGTTACATTATGGTCACTATCTCCGACGTGTTGCAACAGCAGCATGAAGGAATGGAGTCCGCTGCTGATATAATGATGTCTCTAGAGGAGATGTTTGCTATGAAGTCGAGGACGACTAAGAGAGAGGCAGTGACTGCTTTTATGAATCTTAGGATGAAACCTGGACAGGCTGTGAAAGATCACATGATGAAAGTCATAGCACATCTCAACATTGCTGAACTGCATGGCGCTGAGATAGATGGTGAGACAAAGATTGATATGGTTGTCAATTCATTGTCAGATTCCTTTGATCAGTTCAAATTGGACTACACTTTGAACAAAAAGGAATACACCTTACAAGGCCTGATGTAAGATGTTCAAAGTGCTGAAAAGATCCTTGTGAAAGGCAAAGGTCAAGAGATTCATATGGTTGGTAAAGTTGCTACTGTTAAGGCCCGTTAAAAGGTCAAGAAACAACAGAAGAAAAAGCAACTTGGGCCTATCAAGAAGGAGACCAAGAAAGTAACCAAGATCAAAGGGAAATGCTTCCTTTGTGGTGAAAAGGGACATTGGAAGAGAAATTGCCCAAAGTCCCAGAACAAGCAGGAAGAAGGTAATTTGAATTATCTTGAAAAATGTTTTTTGGCTGATTCTACAGATTCTTGGATCATAGACTCAGGAGCCACTAATCATGTTTGTTATTCCTTGCAGGGGTTTCAAGAAAGGAGAAAGCTGAGTAAGAATGAAATCAATTTGCGCTTGGGCAATGGAACGTTAGTGTCTGCAAGTGCAGTGGGAGATATTAGAGTTTATTTGGATTCTAGAAGGCATTTAGATTTGATAGACGTTTATTATGTACCTCAATTCAAGAGGAATTTAATTTCAGTTTCTTGTTTGAATAAATTTGGATATTCGGTTACTTTTAATAAAGTTTTTATTATTAGTAAGAATGACAAAATTATTTACCAAGGTACATTGGAAAACGGTCTATACTTTTTGCATAGAAATATCTCTCACTCGTTAGACACAGAAATAACGGAACCTAATCATAAAAGAGTAAAATTATCAACAGATGAAACCTACCTTTGGCATTTACGCTTAGGTCATATTAACCTTAACAGGATTAAAAGATTGGTATGTGACGGACCTTTGAGTGACTTAAAGGTTGATGATCTACCAACTTGTGAATCTTGTTTGGAAGGTAAAATGACCAAAAGGACGTTCTCTACCAAAGGTACAAGAGCCACTGAATGTTTAGGATTGATACACACTGATGTATGTGGACCTATGAGCATTCAAGCTAGAGGTGGATATGAGTACTTCATCACCTTCACGGATGATTACTCGAGATTTGGTTATGTGTATCTCATGAGACATAAGTCGGATGCTTTTGACATGTTCAAAGCATTCAAAGCTGAAGTGGAAAATCAGCTTGAGAAACACATAAAAATCTTGAGATCTGATCGTGGTGGAGAATATCTATCTGGTGAGTTTCAGCAATATCTTATTGATAATGGGATAGTTTCTCAGTTTTCTGAACCAGGTACACCTCAACAGAATGGGGTAGCAAAAAGGAGAAATAGAACTCTTTTGGATATGGTTAGGTCTATGTTGAGTTATTCAACACTTCCTATTTCTTTTTGGGGATATGCTTTACAAACTGCTATATACATTCTAAACGATGTACCATCTAAGTCTGTTCCTAAAACACCGCATGAGTTGTGGACTGGGCGCAAGCCTAGTTTACAACACTTAAGGATATTTGGTTGTCCTGCGCATGTGTTAAAAGGAAAGACAGAAAAGATGGAGTCCCGTTCAAAAACATGTATATTTGTAGGGTATCCAAAAGAAACTAAAGGATATTATTTCTATAGTCCTTCAGACCTTAAAGTATTTGTTTCGACAAATGCTAAATTTCTGGAAAAGGACTATATGAATGATTTTGTGCCTAGAAGTAGAATTGTCCTGAATGAGATGTCAGGAGATACAATTCCACGAGAGGTTACACAACCTAACCCAATTGTAAGTTCCGATCCAACACAAGATCAACAACCTACCATTCCTCGTCGTAGTGGGAGGGTTAGAACACAACCCGAAAGATACATCGGTCTGGGAGAATCAGTGGAGAATCTCCCGGACGACGATGATCCCTATACGTACAAGGAAGCTATGGAGGATGTTGATAGTCGCCATTGGCAAAAGGCAATGCAATCCGAGATTGAATCTATGTTCGATAACAAAGTCTGGTCCCTTGTAGACTTGCCTAAAGGGATAAAACCCATTGGGTGCAAGTGGGTATACAAGAGGAAAAGAGGTATGGATGGAAAGGTGGAAACCTTTAAAGCTAGATTGGTAGCTAAAGGGTATACACAGAAAGAAGGTATCGATTACGAGGAAACCTTCTCTCCTGTGGCCATGCTTAAATCCATTAGGATACTCTTATCCATTGCAGCATCTTTAGATCTAGAGATTTGGCAAATGGACGTCAAGACAGCTTTCCTAAATGGAAGTCTTGACGAAAGCATCTACATGATGCAACCAGAGGGATTCATTGAAAAGGGCCAAGTGGATAAGGTATGCAAGTTGCAGAAATCCATTTATGGATTAAAGCAAGCATCCAGATCCTGGAACATAAGGTTTGATCAAGCTGTCAAAGGTTTTGGATTTATTCAGAATCCTGACGAACCTTGTGTATACAAAAGGATTAAAGGCGACAAGTTGGTTTTCCTGATTCTTTATGTTGATGATATACTACTCATTGGAAACGATGTAGGTGTATTGACATCAGTAAAAGAATGGTTAGCAAAACAATTTGATATGAAGGACTTAGGAGAAGCAAGTTTTATTCTAGGTATCCAAGTAATAAGGGATAGAAAGAATAGAACGATTGCATTATCCCAAGCTTCATACATAGACAAAATCTTGTCTAGGTTTTCCATGCAGGATTCCAAGAAAGGTATGTTACCTTTCAGACATGGAATCAAGCTTTCTAAGGAACAAGTTCCTAAGAATAAGCATGAAGAGCAATTCATGAGTTGAGTTCCATATGCCTCGGCAGTTGGAAGTCTCATGTATGCAATGCTCTGTACTAGACCAGATATTTGTTTTGCTGTTGGCATAGTTAGCAGGTTTCAATCGAAACCTGGTCCTGATCACTAGACGGCAGTCAAGCATATTTTCAAGTATCTCAAGAGAACGAGAGATAATATGCTTGTATACTCTGGAGGGGATTTGGTCCCCGTTGGGTATACAGATTCTGATTTCCAATCAGATTCTGACTCCAGAAAATCCACATCAGGGGCTGTGTTTACTGTTGGAGGAGGAGCAGTTATATGGAGGAGTATCAAGCAATCTTGTATTGCTGATTCCACCATGGAAGCTGAGTATGTTGCTGCATGCGAGGCTGCCAAAGAGGCTGTTTGGCTCCGCCAATTCTTGATTGACTTAGAAGTGGTTCCTAGTGCGAATAAGCAGATCACTATCTACTGTGACAACAGTGGAGCAGTGGCTAATTCGAAAGAACCAAGAAGTCACAAGAGAGGTAAACACATTGAAAGAAAGTATCATCTTTTAAGGGAGATTGTTTAAAGAGGTGACGTGACAATTACCAAAATCGCGTCAGCAGAAAATCTAGCGGATCCCTTCACAAAAGCTCTACCTTAGAAGAGTTTCGATGGGCATCTAGAGAACATGGGCTTGAGAGATATGACACATTTGCTATAGCGCAAGTGGGAGATTGTTAGGATTATGCTCAATAGCAAGAGTGTAATGTTGTAATTAACAATCTTTTTCATATTAATAAAGTGATTTCTGGTTTAACAAATCGTGTAGCATTTATAGTTTATATTATAATTGTCAAAGTAAATAATCATAAGGTCTAAAGACTATGGGAAAAGAAGAATTGTTCGTACATCTGGATATGTATGTGGTAGACACAATTCTTTAGTTAGTCTTGAATAATGTTCACAACTTAAGTTAAAGGTTGGGCACCTTTATCTTGTTAAAGTTGTAGAATTCTTTTGCTAGCATTTGAGTGGGATCAAATGAGATATGATGAGTCTAAAATCATCGGAGTGTCTTCGAGCAAAATGATCTAGTGCACTGGGTGCATTGAACTGGATCACAATGAAATACTTTATCTATAACCGTCAGTAGATAAAAGTCTTTTCATTATCAAGACAATCGGAGAGTCTATCTTAATCCTGAGATAAATGATGGACTTATGGTTGCAAGTGATATCATTTGAGTTATCAATGTGTACGATTATATCGCATAGTCTATCCTCGATAGTTTGGTGATATTCATTTGTTAATCGATAGAGGACTTCATTTATAGATATGGACATCGTGGCTCCATTTAATTAAATGAGAGTATAATATCATCATATGGATGTTTTGAGGTAATTGGATATTAAATCTCAACGTTGAGTTTTCGATAGTGTCTATTGAAAACATGGCTTCTGGACAAGTCAAAATATCCAAGTTCAAAACGTGGTCATATGAGTAAATATGGTAACTTGGAGAGTTATATGCGGTCTATGAACTCTTGGCGATTATTGATATTAATCACGAGGATACACTATCTCCAATATGATTGTCTAGGGTATGAATGAGGAGCATCTTCCTTTTCTATCTTTATTTAAGAGTTCAGTTTTAGCTCTTTAGTGGAATGAGTTAAAATTAATGGATCGGACCTAAGTGAATCATTTGTTGATTGTGATTAGGTTATGTCTATTGAAGCTTAAATTTAGATGGCCCGCCAAGATCCCCAATCCACACGGACTTGCATGGATCACTTGATATATTCTACCGGACCAATTTAAGGGTCCATCTAGAATTGCATTTAATATATTAAGAATATAATTTGCACATTATTTATGTAATGAGCTGCTCAATTATATTAATATATTAATGAAAGACATGTGGGCTTGTTTCTTTTAGTAAGAATGGGTCTGGTTCACATGTGGGCTTTTTATTTAAAGTCCAATGGATTAAATGAAATAAGAAAATAATATTAGGCCCAATTTTATTCAAGTGGGGCGGCAAGGTTAAAGTTTTAACCTAATATATTATTTTGTTTCATTTGTTTTAATTAACTAAGAATTAATTAATTTATTAATTAATTGTTTAATTAAAGAAACAAATCTTTTCTAATCAGGAAATATATTTCCTAAAAGTAAAAGACTTGTTTGATAAGGAAATAAATAATTAATTTTATTTATTTAATCAAATAAGGAGTCTTTTTATTTAGTCAAAAGAATAGAATAAAATATCTATGAGTTAGATTAGGGTTTGAAGTCTAAAAATTCGAAAAGAATTAGGGTTGAATTTTGAAGACGAAGGACGTCTCAACCACAACTCATTCAAGAAGCCGGCTTTTAAGAGATTCGGGCATTATTGGTCGACAAAGGTATTCAAGGACCTCTTATCTCTTACAAGGCTAGGCACACACTCACACATTTCGTTCTTGTGTGTTCCTTCATGATTTAATTTCATTTACATATCACTTTCACACACTTGGCAAAATATGCTCATGCATTCATATTAAGTTAATAAACTTTGTGTTTTGCATTTTCTAGGACTATGTCCAGAAACTAGCATATGTGTGTGTCTTCGTGTTTGTATGTTTCCGTATTTTGTGTTTAGGACTTGAACATGTTCTTATTTAATGCCTTATTGAGTTCCGGTCGTTTCGGTTACTCATTCATAAGGTTTCGAGTCCAAACATGTTGACTATGCTACTTTTCGTTCTCATTCGTTGAGTTGACTTCATCGATGATTTCCGAGATGATTTCTCAACCGTTTTTCAAAGTTGTATAGTCTTCGTCGTGCGTGAGAGAGTCACAGTTTGTAATCTAGAAACGGATTCAAAATCAAAGTTCGAACGCCCAAGATACGGGCCGAATAACCGAGGGAGCGCGCGAGAGGACAGCCCAGGCCGTGGGCCACTTGGGCTGGCCGTTGGTGAGGCCGTGGGCCCCACGGCCTGGAGCACCCTCTGCTCCCGTGTGGCCCACGCGCCCCCCACGGCCAGGGGGTGACATGGCACCACGTGATTGGCTCCCTTGGCCCTTCTCTCTCCTCCTATTTCTTCCCTCTCTCTCTCCATTTTGAAAATTAAGAAGAAACATTTCAGAAATCCTGTAAGCTCTCTCTCCAGTTTTTTCAGATTTTCGAAACACGACATCCGGAGTCAGATTTGAGTGATTCAAGTTAGAGAGTGTTCATATTTGAGTCCTCTAACATCTCCAATTGGTTTGGTGGCTGTTTGATCGTGATTTCCATTGGTTGAACACTGATTTCCGAACCAGCTGCAGAATCCGAGGTAATGGTCTCAACTTTGGGATTTCTTGCTTTTTGACCTTCCATTTGCTTGGGGTTTCTTCTTCTATATCTATGTTTATGTTTGGTAAAAGCTATTTGGAAAGATAGCTTGATTATCATTCTAATTGAAACTCAATTTGTGGACTAATGTTGACTAGATTCTATGATTCTAGGTTTTACATATGTTTGTGAGTTGTATTGTGATTAGAATGGCATCTTAGGTTGTTTGGAACTTAATTGAATTAATTTTGTGATAAATGACCTTGAGATTTGATTTGATCCTTTGATTGATAAATCTAGGATTTGTGTATTTGTTTGTGATTTAGAGAATATAGGTTTTGATTGATGTAAATCTCAAAACCTTGCTCTATATTTTTTTGACTAGTATATTGATTGATTTTAATCTCATATATCTAGCATTTAATTGTGTATTGATAGAATCTTGAATTTGTACATCATGAACATTTTATGATTCAAGTGTTATATATGTGAATGAGACTTTGAGTGTATGTGTTAGGTGTTTCACATGCTTAGGTTTCCATTCTTGTATTTTTGCATCTAGACTTGATTACTTGTGATATCACATGTTTAGGTCTATTTGTGCCATAGAATGTATTGATCACATGTTCTATGTTGTATTGATTGTTTGCATAATTTGCATTCACATGATCACACTAGGAAGTCCTTGTAAAAGGCATGAAGTCTTGGTTAGAGTCGGGGTGACTCGGATAGCCAAGCAAGAAGTCTTGCCTAGAGTTGGGATGACTCGGATAGGTAAGTAAGGAGTCATGGCTAGAGTCGGGAGGACTCGGATAGTCATGCATGGGAGGCTCCCTAGAGGCAAGAGTGCCTTGGGTAGGGAGTTGGCTATTGTATTGGTAGGCCTAGGCGTATGGTTAGACATAGACTTCGATAGAGCGGGGTACACGGGAAGTGTATGCACTCTTGAGGAATTTCTAATCTTCCATCGATGTTGGTTGTGAAACTAATAATAACACGGTGTGTATAAAACTATCTAGAGGGGGGGGGGGGGTGAATAGATTTTACGCTTTTTACCCAATTTTTCGTGTTAGTCAAAATTACGAAAATGCCCTCAAGAAAATATAAACAAGCAAGTGTAATATGGTGCGGAAATTAAAACAACACTTGATTTTTACGAGGAAACCCTCACGGGAAAAAACCACGGGCTATGTAAGTAAGCCACACTCGAACCTCGAATCCACTAAATGTGCAAACGATTACAACCTAATCCCGGAAGTAATCACACACCTACCTAATCCCGGTATGAGTGAACCTAGTCCAATTTTGCTTGCGATCTAAGCAACCTAATCCCGGATGCTACACACAAGACTTACTTTCTCTATGAAGAGAATACAACCCTAAGTGAATATATGTGAATATCCAAAATGCAACATAGAGTAAGGGAAACCCTATATGCTTATCTAAGATGATTAATATGCAATTAAGAACAATCCTAGATATCAAAACTAAATGAAATGTCAATTAGTTTAGCTAATCAATATTAAGCATAAAACCTAATATGCTAGCACAATACAACTTCTCAAATATACATCATACTTATCTCAAACTTGTATTCAAAGTATATAAAATAACATACAAGTAATTAATTGAGATTTCTTAGTTAAGAAAGACACAAAATATGTAAGATATTAGTGAAAAACTTACCAAGCAAAGTATGATGAAGAATCCATGCAAGATGACATCTAGATGATCTAAGATGATGCTAGATGATGATTGATGATCATGGAAAAAGTGTTTGAGTGATTAAAAATGAGTTCTTGGAATTTTTCTTCTCTTTGAAAAATATCCTAAGTATGAAATCTGAATATGAACTCTTGTAATTGACCTAAAGTCAAAGTGGCATATATATAGGGGGCCAAATCAAAGTGTGGTCATTTTGATAAGTTGGCCTGAAATTTGCCTTGGACGCTGTACGTAGAGCGCCCCTTGTACAGCGCCCTTGCTCTGTTTTCACGAGAAAACAGAGGGGCGCTATACGAACAGCGCTTTGTACAGCGCTCGTACAGCGCCCATCCAAAATGCATCAGACCTGATGCATTTAAATGGCATTTTTGCATCAGGTCTCATGGGCGCTGTTCACAACAGCGCTTTGTAGAGCGCTTTGAACAGCGCCCTTTGCAAAGAAGGAATCCCAAGATTATGCATGACAAGGCAATGGGTAATGCAAGATGCAATCAACCTAACATGCAAGAAGAGATGTTAATGAGCATTAAGGCACACATATAAGACACACAACATACAAGGATTAAACATATGCATGAGTTGTGAGTGTGTGCAACTATCTCTTCAAGACAAGTAAGCACTTAGAGTATTACCTTTGGTGCTTGTCAATAGTGAGGTCTTCAAAGGGCCTAGGCAATAACAACAACATCTAAGCTACCCTTACAAAGAATCCCCACATATGGTTTGATCACGAAATGAGCCAATTAAAAAACTACGGGAATCCTAACAGGTTGTGTGTGGTGTCCAATATATGGTGGTTTCGCATCATTGAGGGATTTCACACTTTCCAATAGGGTTGGGTAGGCTTAGACTTCACTAGGTTGGGTGAGCTAAAGATTGGTCACTTTGTGAATGTTCTATGTTTACTTTCCAATAATATAGTACCCAATGGTTGTAGTTCAACCCGTGGATGTTTCCTCCTTGGAGGTTTTACCACGTTAAAAAATCTCTTGTGTTAATTCTTCCTATCTCTTTCTCTTATATTTTAATTGTATATTTTATTATCTTGATTCATAATATTCACATGTGATGTATTGTGAAGCAAGACATTGTGTAGTGTGATTATTGAATTCATTCCTTAGATCAATTTTGTAACTTTGATTCTTTTATATATTGTAATTTTTTTTGTATAGTGACATTATGATCACTCTTGTAATTCATTGAACACTTATTGAAATACAAGCTTACTTTGTTGTTGTGCTTATTTGTTCTTTTACCTCACATAACTTGTTGATATACTTAGATGTTGCTCTTATGATTGTATTATCGTATTGTCTATGTATGTCTTCCTTGGCTTATTGTGTTGTGTGTAAGGCTACCTTGAGGGACAAACAAATGTTTGTTCAAGGGTTTGAAAAAGGTGTAAAAACCTATTCACCCACCCTCTAGGTATGCTTTAAGCATTTTAACTTCGTTTGTATACTTTCATTTGGTATCAGAGCGGGTCGTCCGACGGCACTCGACGAGATCCGGTTTATACTTACGAGTGGATTGCTTAGGTTTTTGCTAGTATGGTTTTCCAAGATGACGTGATTGTTAGGATTATGCTCAATAGCAAGAGTGTAATATTGTAATTAACAATCTTTTTCATATTAATAAAGTGATTTCTGGTTTAACAAATCGTATAGCATTTATAGTTTAATATTATAATTGTCAAAGTAAATAATCATAAGGTCTAAAGACTATGAGAAAAGAAGAATTGTTCGTACATCTGGATATGTATGTGGTAGACACAATTCTTTAGTTAGTCTTGAATAATGTTCACAACTTAAGTTAAAGATTGGGCACCTTTATCTTGTTAAAGTTGTAGAATTCTTTTGCTAGCATTTGAGTGGGATCAAATGAGATATGATGAGTCTAAAATCATCGGAGTGTCTTCGAGCAAAAGAATCTAGTGCACAGGGTGCATTGAACTGGATCACAATGAAAAGCTTTATCTAGAACCGTCAATAGATAATAGTCTTTTCATTATCATGACAATCGGAGAGTCTATCTTAATCCTGAAATAAATGATGGACTTATGATTGCAAGTGATATCATTTGAGTTATCAATGAGTACGATTATATCGCATAGTCTATCCTCGATAGTTTGGTGATATTCATTTGTTAATCGATAGAGGACTTCATTTATAGATATGGACATCGTGGCTCCATTTATTAAATGAGAGTATAATATCATCATATGGATGTTTTGAGGTAATTGGATATTAAATCTCAACGTTGAGTTTTTGATAGTGTCTATTGAAAACATGGCTTCTGGACAAGTCAAAATATCCAAGTTCAAAACGTGGTCATATGAGTAAATATGGTAACTTGGAGAGTTATAGGCGGTCTATGAACTCTTAGCGATTACTGATATTAATCACGAGGATACACTATCTCCAACATGATTGTCTAGGGTATGAATGAGGAACATCTTCCTTTTCTATCTTTATTTAAGAGTTCAATTTTAGCTCTTTAGTGGAATGAGTTAAAATTAATGGATCGGACCTAAGTGAATCATTTGTTGATTGTGATTAGGTTGTGTCTATTGAAGCTTAAATTTAGATAGCCCGCCAAGATCCCCAATCCACACGGACTTGCATGGATCACTTGATATATTCTACTGGACCAATTTAAGGGTCCATCTAGAATTGCATTTAATATATTAAGAATATAATTTGCACATTATTTATGTAATGGGCTGCTCAGTTATATTAATATATTAATGAAAGACATGTGGGCTTGTTTCTTTTAGTAAGAATGGGTCTGGCTTACATGTGGGCTTTTTATTTAAAGTCCAATGGATTAAATGAAATAAGAAAATAATATTAGGCCCAATTTTAGACAAGTGGGGCGGCAAGGTTAATATATTAGCCTATATATTATTTTGTTTCATTGTTTAATTAAATAAGAATTAATTAATTTATTAATTAATTGTTTAATTAAGAAACAAATCTTTTTCTGAACAGGAAATATATTTCCTAGAGTTATACTTTTGTTAGTAGTATACTAAAAATAAAAGACTTGTTTGATAAGAAAATAAATAAATAATTTTATTTATTTAATCAAATAAGAAGTCTTTTAATTTAGTTAATAAAAAGAATAAAATATCTATGAGTTGGATTAGGGTTTGAAGTCTATTCTTTGATGGAAATTAGGGTGCAACACAAGCCTATTTTGGCATGTAATTTGCGGCAACCCTAGTTGGTTTTAGAGAAGGATTTTCGGCAACCCTAAAAGAAAATAGGAAAGAAATTTGGCCACCTATATATTCACACTTATAGGGTTCGGACACTTGAGAGTTTCATAGAGACAATTTTCTTCTTCTTCTCAATTCATAGAAAGTATTTTTATTTTACTAAAACATAAGAGAGTGAATAGATTATTCTTTGATGGTACACTAATTGCTTGTTCATCAATAAGCTTGTGTGTACAACATCGATTTAGGTTCACGCGAGTTTCGATCATTAGATTGAGAACTCAAAAGTGACCGGAATAATCTTAGTCTTCTTTTGATT
The DNA here is from genome assembly GCA_030490815.1 of Acer saccharum. Lineage (NCBI taxonomy): Eukaryota > Viridiplantae > Streptophyta > Magnoliopsida > Sapindales > Sapindaceae > Acer > Acer saccharum. The sequence goes on from CM059869.1 coordinate 29,356,383, forward strand.
GTTTTGTGACTAACAAAAGAAAAAGAAAAGTTTGTTTGTCCATTCTCAGGTTTGCAATTCAAAGAAAAGGGAGACCACGCTCCTAGGTGATTCACATTCGTGCTAGGATTGAAGATCTTGCGGATTACCATCGACATAAGTCAATCGGATCACGCGACAAAAGGTATTCTTCTTTTGTTGATTATATGTATGTTTAATTAATTAAAGGGTTAAGGTTCATAAAAGAAAAAAAATTTTAAAACTGCTAAATCTCTTTTTAGTCTCGCTTCCGCTGCGTGTGCTACGGTTTTTTTCCCTACAGTGATGACCGAAGGGGCTTTGAATTCTAGGCCTCCTCTTCTCAAGGGTCACAACTATGGGTTTTGGAAATTGAGGATGAAGGCTTACATCCAATCTATTGATGAGAGAGCTTGGATGACCGTTGAAGAAGGTTACCTTGCTCCTAACAAGATTGAGGATGGAGTGACCGTTTCCAAGCCTAGGAGTGAGTGGTCTACTAATGAGTTTGAGTTAGCAAAATGGCATCATCGGGCGGTGAATGCTATTTTCGGAGGTGTTGATAGTAGGCAATTTTCCTACATTCAAAACCTAGAAACCGCTAAGGAGGCATGGGAGGCTCTCCAAGTCACCAATGAGGGGACTAAAACGGTGAAGAAGTCTCGTCTTCAATTGCTCACTTCCCAATTTGAGGTTTTGCAAATGGGTGAGGAAGACAAGTTTGTTGACTTCCAAGATAAGCTACTAGACATCGCCAACAAATGCCAAGCACTTGGTGCTCCTATCTCCGGTGAGAGGCTAAATTGGAAGATTCTTAGATCACTTCCAAAGAGGTTCAAAGCCAAGGTTACCGCCATTGAAGAGAGCAAAGACGTTGACGTCATGAGCATAGATGAGTTGCTAGGATCTCTTCAAACTTTTGAGGCGTGTATGAAACCAAAGGCTAAGAACAAGGGTTTAGCTCTCAAGGTTGTCAAGGAAGCTAGTAGTAGCGATGATGATGAGGAGATGGCGTTATTGGTTAGGAAGTTTAGGAAGTTCATGAGGAAAGGTGCCAAGTCAAGTGGTAAGTACTCAAGGGACTAAAGAAGTCAAGAAGTCCTTTGTTAGGATTATGCTCAATAGCAAGAGTGTAATGTTGTAATTAACAATCTTTTTCATATTAATAAAGTGATTTCTGGTTTAACAAATCGTATAGCATTTATAGTTTATATTATAATTGTCAAAGTAAATAATCATAAGGTCTAAAGACTATGGGAAAAGAAGAATTGTTCGTACATCTGGATATGTATGTGGTAGACACAATTCTTTAGTTAGTCTTGAATATTGTTCACAACTTAAGTTAAAGGTTGGGCACCTTTATCTTGTTAAAGTTGTAGAATTCTTTTGCTAGCATTTGAGTGGGATCAAATGAGATATGATGAGTCTAAAATCATCGGAGTGTCTTCGAGCAAAAGGATCTAGTGCACTAGGTGCATTGAACTGGATCACAATGAAAAGCTTTATCTAAAACCGTCAATAGATAATAGTTTTTTCATTATCAGGACAATCGGAGAGTCTATCTTAATCCTGAGATAAATGATGGACTTATGGTTGCAAGTGATATCATTTGAGTTATCAATGAGTACGATTATATCGCATAGTCTATCCTCGATAATTTGGTGATATTCATTTGTTAATCGATAGAGGACTTCATTTATAGATATGGACATCGTGGCTCCATTTAATTAAATGAGAGTATAATATCATCATATGGATGTTTTGAGGTAATTGGATATTAAATCTCAACGTTGAGTTTTCAATAGTGTCTATTGAAAACATGGCTTCTGGACAAGTCAAAATATCCAAGTTCAAAACGTGGTCATATGAGTAAATATGGTAACTTGGAGAGTTATAGGCGGTCTATGAACTCTTGGCGATTACTGATATTAATCACGAGGATACACTATCTCCAATATGATTGTCTAGGGTATGAATGAGGAGCATCTTCCTTTTCTATCTTTATTTAAGAGTTCAGTTTTAGCTCTTTAGTGGAATGAGTTAAAATTAATGGATCGAACCTAAGTGAATCATTTGTTGATTGTGATTAGGTTATGTCTATTGAAGCTTAAATTTAGATGGCCCGCCAAGATCCCCAATCCACACGGACTTACATGGATCACTTGATATATTCTACCGGACCAATTTAAGGGTCCATCTAGAATTGCATTTAATATATTAAGAATATAATTTGCACATTATTTAAGTAATGGGCTGCTCAATTATATTAATATATTAATGAAAGACATGTGGGCTTGTTTCTTTTAGTAAGAATGGGTCTGGTTCACATGTGGGCTTTTTATTTAAAGTCCAATGGATTAAATGAAATAAGAAAATAATGTTAGGCCCAACCTTATACAAGTGGGGCGGCTAGGTTAAGGTTTTAACCTAAAAATATTATTTTGTTTCATTTGTTTTAATTAAATAAGAATTAATTGATTTATTGATTAATTGTTTAATTAAAGAAACAAATCTTTCCTAAAAGTAAAAGACTTGTTTGATAAGTAAATAAATAAATTAGTATTATTTATTTAATCAAATAAGGAGTCTTTTTTATTTAGTCAAATAAAAGAATAAAAATAAAAGAGTTGGATTAGGGTTTGAAGTCTATAAAGTTAAAAAGAATTAGGGTTGAATTTTAGTCACCCTATATAAGTGACAAGAGAAATTCGGCCAACCCTAATTATATACTACATAGAATTCGGCAACCCTAAAGGAAAAAGAAGAAAAATTCGGCCAACCTATATATATGTTCTTATAGGGTTCGGCCACATCAATTTTTGGTGCTTGAGTTTTTATTTTCTTTCTTCTTCTTCTTAATTCTAAGAGAGTTTTTATTCTAGAGAGACAAAAAGGAGTGAAAAATTATTCTTTGATAGTATACAATTGCTTAAACATCAATAAGCTTGTGTATACGATATCGATCTAGGTTCACGCGAGTTTCGATCATAGGATTGAGAACTCAAAAGTGACCGGAATAATTTTGACATTCTTTTGATTGTTTTGTGACTAACAAAGAAAAGAAAGTATTTGTTTGGTCCATTCACAGGTTTGCAATTCAAAGGAAAGGGAGACCACGCTCCTAGGTGATCCACGTTCGTGCTCGGATTGAAGGTCTTGCGGATTACCATCGACGTAAGTCAATCGGATCACGCGACAAGAGGTAATTTACTTTTGTTGATATATATGCATGTTTATTGATTAAAAGGGTTTAAGGTTCATAAAGGAAAAATTTTAAAAGTCACTAAATCGTCTTTAGTATCGCTTCCGCTGCGTGTAACACTTTTATTTGTTTATTTTTCCCTACAATTGGTATCAGAGCCAGGTTGAACCCTTTTAATTAATTAACGTATATATACGTGGATCTATTTCTTTTTATTGTGATTATGCATGTTTAGAAAGAGATGGCACTCTAGGTATTCAAATATATAATTACATGTGATGTATGGATTTATATATATTTTATGTGGTTTGTTATTGCTCGATTTTGGCCCTAGATTTTCAATGTAATTTTTGTTTCGGAGTTGTAACAAGAAGGGTGGTCTATTATCGCCATAATTCCTTCTTGGTAGATTGCTAGGTTTTATTTTTTTTATATGTGCAGTATTTTTTTAGGGTTACTGCAGTTTTTTTTAATTTATTTTTAGTATGTGCAGTTTTTGGTTTGTAAAAATACTGCAGTGAATAAAAAAAAAAAAAAAAATTAATACTGCAGTATTTATTATATATATACTGCCGTAATATATTTAGGTCTTGAAGATTCGAAGACACGAAGCAAAACGAAGCAACCGGAACCAAGTACGAGCACCGTGCGCACCCTAGGAGTGGATTGGGCTGCGCATGACAAGCCCAAACTTTGGTGGGCTGCGCATGGCAGCCTTGTGTGGCCTTATGGGCTGCGCAAGGCAGCCCCTTTGTGGGGTTGTGGGCTGCGCACGTCCATGGGAGAAGGCCAAAGGATGAGCGTATGGTTGATGGGCCACCTGAAGATCTTGTATTCCTGACAAATTGTAATTTACTTGTTTTTCTAGGATGGGCCAAAATTGTTGCTATTTAATTTATGCTTAAATATTACAATATTTGTTATTGTATGATAACATGACATATAGAATAGGAGTGCCACGCATATATCTCTTTTGGTATGAACATGCATTGAATGATTTAGGTATCTAAATTGGCATCTAGATAACTCGGTAAATCATTCTATGGGATTTAATCACACGCCTTAAATAATTGAGTGGGAGAAGGTGTTTTGGTAACACCTATGGCCTCCAAGGTTAGTTGAGCTTTATTATTTATTGGTAATCCCCCCAAGGGGCGTCCATGAATGGAATTTAGCAACATACTTCCTTACAAGGATAGACTAGACAATGGACTCAAACGAGATCTACTCCCCAAGGAGGGATTTTCGTGAGAGAAAATTGAGGGTCGATATCTTGGTAACACACTCAATGTAATTTTATTGATATCCTCCCAAGAGTTCTTGTCAGTAAAATTGCAAGGCTAAAATTGAAAACGCTGGTTGTTATGTTAACAATTAGGTGGGACCTAGTCTAACTAGTAAATGGTGCGAACTCCCAAAGGAGGCGTAACATTTATGGGTGTTAGATCACCGTTGAATTTTATGATTGAGTTATTTATTTAATTCAAGATAAATATTTAAAAGTGCTTTATCATGATTATTTACTTATATATGTTTTGTTTTATTCAGAAATCATGACCCCATCACTTATGAACATCCTGAAAGATAACACCTTAACTGGAGATAATTATGTCACATGGAAAAGGAAAATTGGGTTGTTGCTGCAAAGTGAAAAACATAAGTTTGTTCTAACTACTCCTAAACCACCTGCTCCTAATAATGAATCTAGCATAATGTGTAGAGATGAGTATGAGCAATGGAAGACTTCAGATGATATGGCAAAATGTTACATTATGGCCACTATCTCCGACGTGTTGCAACAGCAGCATGAAGGAATGGAGTCCGCTGCTGATATAATGATGTCTCTAGAGGAGATGTTTGCTATGAAGTCTAGGACGACTAAGAGAGAGGCAGTGACTGCTTTTATGAATCTTAGGATGAAACCTGGACAGGCTGTGAAAGATCACATGATGAAAGTCATAGCACATCTCAACATTGCTGAACTGCATGGCACTGAGATAGATGGTGAGACAAAGATTGATATGGTTGTCAATTCATTGTCAGATTCCTTTGATCAGTTCAAATTGGACTACACTTTGAACAAAAAGGAATACACCTTACAAGGCCTGATGCAAGATGTTCAAAGTGCTGAAAAGATCCTTCTGAAAGGCAAAGGTCAAGAGATTCATATGGTTGGTAAAGTTGCTACTGTTAAGGCCCGTCAAAAGGTTAAGAAACAACAGAAGAAAAAGCAACTTGGGCCTGTCAAGAAGGAGACCAAGAAAGTAACCAAGATCAAAGGGAAATGCTTCCTTTGTGGTGAAAAGGGACATTGGAAGAGAAATTGCCCAAAGTCCCAGAACAAGAAGGAAGAAGGTAATTTGAATTATCTAGAAACATGTTTTTTGGCTGATTCTACAGATTCTTGGATCATAGACTCAGGAGCCACTAATCATGTTTGTTATTCCTTGCAGGGGTTTCAAGAAAGGAGAAAGCTGAGTAAGAATGAAATCAATTTGCGCTTGGGCAACGGAACGTTAGTGTCTGCAAGTGCAGTGGGAGATATTAGAGTTTATTTGGATTCTAGAAGGCATTTAGATTTAATAGACGTTTATTATGTACCTCAATTCAAGAGGAATTTAATTTCAGTTTCTTGTTTGAATAAATTTGGATATTCGGTTACTTTTAATAAAGTTTTTATTATTAGTAAGAATGACAAAATTATTTGCCAAGGTACATTGGAAAACGGTCTATACTTTTTGCATAGAAATATCTCTCACTCGTTAGACACAGAAATAACGGAACCTAATCATAAAAGAGTAAAATTATCAACAGATGAAACCTATCTTTGGCATTTACGCTTAGGTCATATTAACCTTAATAGGATTAAAAGATTGGTATGTGACGGACCTTTGAGTGACTGAAAGGTTGATGATCTACCAACTTGTGAATCTTGTTTGGAAGGTAAAATGACCAAAAGGACGTTCTCTGCCAAAGGTGCAAGAGCCACTGAATGTTTAGGATTGATACACACTGATGTATGTGGACCTATGAGCATTCAAGCTAGAGGTGGATATGAGTACTTCATCACCTTCACGGATGATTACTCGAGATTTGGTTATGTGTATCTCATGAGACATAAGTCGGATGCTTTTGACATGTTCAAAGCATTCAAAGCTGAAGTGGAAAATCAGCTTGAGAAACACATAAAAATCTTGAGATCTGATCGTGGTGGAGAATATCTATCTGGTGAGTTTCAGCAATATCTTATTGATAATGGGATAGTTTCTCAGTTTTCTGCACCAGGTACACCTCAACAAAATGGGGTAGCAGAAAGGAGAAATAGAACTCTTTTGGATATGGTTAGGTCTATGTTGAGTTATTCAACGCTTCCTATTTCTTTTTGGGGATATGCTTTACAAACTGCTATATACATTCTAAACGATGTACCATCTAAGTCTGTTCCTAAAACACCGCATGAGTTGTGGACTGGGCGCAAGCCTAGTTTACAACACTTAAGGATATTTGGTTGTCCTGCGCATGTGTTAAAAGGAAAGACAGAAAAGATGGAGTCCCGTTCAGAAACATGTATATTTGTAGGGTATCCAAAAGAAACTAAAGGATATTATTTCTATAGTCCTTCAGACCTTAAAGTATTTGTTTCGACAAATGCTAAATTTCTGGAAAAGGACTATATGAATGATTTTGTGCCTAGAAGTAGAATTGTCCTGAATGAGATGTCAGGAGATACAATTCCACGAGAGGTTACACAACCTAACCCAATTGTAAGTTCCGATCCAACACAAGATCAACAACCTACCATTCCTCGTCGTAGTGGGAGGGTTAGAACACAACCCGAAAGATACATCGGTCTGGGAGAATCAGTGGAGAATCTCCCGGACGACGATGATCCCTATACGTACAAGGAAGCTATGGAGGATGTTGATAGTCGCCATTGGCAAAAGGCAATGCAATCCGAGATTGAATCTATGTTCGATAACAAAGTCTGGTCCCTTGTAGACTTGCCTAAAGGGATAAAACCCATTGGGTGCAAGTGGGTATACAAGAGGAAAAGAGGTATGGATGGAAAGGTGGAAACCTTTAAAGCTAGATTGGTAGCTAAAGGGTATACACAGAAAGAAGGTATCGATTACGAGGAAACCTTCTCTCCTGTGGCCATGCTTAAATCCATTAGGATACTCTTATCCATTGCAGCATCTTTAGATTTAGAGATTTGGCAAATGGACGTCAAGACAGCTTTCCTAAATGGAAGTCTTGACGAAAGCATCTACATGATGCAACCAGAGGGATTCATTGAAAAGGGCCAAGTGGATAAGGTATGCAAGTTGCAGAAATCCATATATGGATTAAAGCAAGCATCCAGATCCTGGAACATAAGGTTTGATCAAGCTGTCAAAGGTTTTGGATTTATTCAAAATCCTGACGAACCTTGTGTATACAAAAGGATTAAAGGCGACAAGTTGGTTTTCCTGATTCTTTATGTTGATGATATACTACTCATTGGAAACGATGTAGGTGTATTGACATCAGTAAAAGAATGGTTAGCAAAACAATTTGATATGAAGGACTTAGGAGAAGCAAGTTTTATTCTAGGTATCCAAGTAATAAGGGATAGAAAGAATAGAACGATTGCATTATCCCAAGCTTCATACATAGACAAAATCTTGTCTAGGTTTTCCATGCAGGATTCCAAGAAAGGTATGTTACCTTTCAGACATGGAATCAAGCTTTCTAAGGAACAAGTTCCTAAGAATGAGCATGAAGAGCAATTCATGAGTAGAGTTCCATATGCCTCGGCAGTTGGAAGTCTCATGTATGTAATGCTCTGTACTAGACCAGATATTTGTTTTGCTGTTGGCATAGTTAGCAGGTTTCAATCGAAACCTGGACCTGATCACTGGACGGCAGTCAAGCATATTTTCAAGTATCTTAAGAGAACGAGAGATAATATGCTTGTATACTCTGGAGGGGATTTGGTTCCCGTTGGGTATACAGATTCTGATTTCCAATCAGATTCTGACTCCAGAAAATCCACATCAGGGGCTGTGTTTACTATTGGAGGAGGAGCAGTTATATGGAGGAGTATCAAGCAATCTTGTATTGCTGATTCCACCATGGAAGCTGAGTATGTTGCTGCATGCGAAGCTGCCAAAGAGGCTGTTTGGCTCCGCCAATTCTTGATTGACTTAGAAGTGGTTCCTAGTGCGAATAAGCAGATCACTATCTACTGTGACAACAGTGGAGCAGTGGCTAATTCGAAAGAACCAAGAAGTCACAAGAGAGGTAAACACATTGAAAGAAAGTATCATCTTTTAAGGGAGATTGTTCAAAGAGGTGACGTGACGATTACCAAAATCGCGTCAGCAGAAAATCTAGCGGATCCCTTCACAAAGGCTCTACCTCAGAAGAGTTTCGATGGGCATCTAGAGAATATGGGCTTGAGAGATATGACACATTTGCTATAGCGCAAGTGGGAGATTGTTAGGATTATGCTCAATAGCAAGAGTGTAATGTTGTAATTAACAATCTTTTTCATATTAATAAAGTGATTTCTGGTTTAACAAATCGTATAGCATTTATAGTTTATATTATAATTGTCAAAGTAAATAATCATAAGGTCTAAAGACTATGGGAAAAGAAGAATTGTTCGTACATCTGGATATGTATGTGGTAGACACAATTCTTTAGTTAGTCTTGAATATTGTTCACAACTTAAGTTAAAGGTTGGGCACCTTTATCTTGTTAAAGTTGTAGAATTCTTTTGCTAGCATTTGAGTGGGATCAAATGAGATATGATGAGTCTAAAATCATCGGAGTGTCTTCGAGCAAAAGGATCTAGTGCACTGGGTGCATTGAACTGGATCACAATGAAAAGCTTTATCTAAAACCGTCAATAGATAATAGTTTTTTCATTATCAGGACAATCGGAGAGTCTATCTTAATCCTGAGATAAATGATGGACTTATGGTTGCAAGTGATATCATTTGAGTTATCAATAAGTACGATTATATCGCATAGTCTATCCTCGATAATTTGGTGATATTCATTTGTTAATCGATAGAGGACTTCATTTATAGATATGGACATCGTGGCTCCATTTAATTAAATGAGAGTATAATATCATCATATGGATGTTTTGAGGTAATTGGATATTAAATCTCAACGTTGAGTTTTCAATAGTGTCTATTGAAAACATGGCTTCTGGACAAGTCAAAATATCCAAGTTCAAAACGTGGTCATATGAGTAAATATGGTAACTTGGAGAGTTATAGGCGGTCTATGAACTCTTGGCGATTACTGATATTAATCACGAGGATACACTATCTCCAATATGATTGTCTAGGGTATGAATGAGGGGCATCTTCCTTTTCTATCTTTATTTAAGAGTTCAGTTTTAGCTCTTTAGTGGAATGAGTTAAAATTAATGGATCGAACCTAAGTGAATCATTTGTTGATTGTGATTAGGTTATGTCTATTGAAGCTTAAATTTAGATGGCCCGCCAAGATCCCCAATCCACACGGACTTGCATGGATCACTTGATATATTCTACCGGACCAATTTAAGGGTCCATCTAGAATTGCATTTAATATATTAAGAATATAATTTGCACATTATTTAAGTAATGGGCTGCTCAATTATATTAATATATTAATGAAAGACATGTGGGCTTGTTTCTTTTAGTAAGAATGGGTCTGGTTCACATGTGGGCTTTTTATTTAAAGTCCAATGGATTAAATGAAATAAGAAAATAATGTTAGGCCCAACCTTATACAAGTGGGGCGGCTAGGTTAAGGTTTTAACCTAAAAATATTATTTTGTTTCATTTGTTTTAATTAAATAAGAATTAATTGATTTATTGATTAATTGTTTAATTAAAGAAACAAATCTTTCCTAAAAGTAAAAGACTTGTTTGATAAGTAAATAAATAAATTAGTATTATTTATTTAATCAAATAAGGAGTCTTTTTTATTTTGTCAAATAAAAGAATAAAAATAAAAGAGTTGGATTAGGGTTTGAAGTCTATAAAGTTAAAAAGAATTAGGGTTGAATTTTAGTCACCCTATATAAGTGACAAGAGAAATTCGGCCAACCCTAATTATATACTACATAGAATTCGGCAACCCTAAAGGAAAAAGAAGAAAAATTCGGCCAACCTATATATATGTTCTTATAGGGTTCGGCCACATCAATTTTTGGTGCTTGAGTTTTTATTTTCTTTCTTCTTCTTCTTAATTCTAAGAGAGTTTTTATTCTAGAGAGACAAAAAGGAGTGAAAAATTATTCTTTGATAGTATACAATTGCTTAAACATCAATAAGCTTGTGTATACGATATCGATCTAGGTTCACGCGAGTTTCGATCATAGGATTGAGAACTCAAAAGTGACCGGAATAATTTTGACATTCTTTTGATTGTTTTGTGACTAACAAAGAAAAGAAAGTATTTGTTTGGTCCATTCACAGGTTTGCAATTCAAAGGAAAGGGAGACCACGCTCCTAGGTGATCCACGTTCGTGCTCGGATTGAAGGTCTTGCGGATTACCATCGACGTAAGTCAATCGGATCACGCGACAAGAGGTAATTTACTTTTGTTGATATATATGCATGTTTATTGATTAAAAGGGTTTAAGGTTCATAAAGGAAAAATTTTAAAAGTCACTAAATCGTCTTTAGTATCGCTTCCGCTGCGTGTAACACTTTTATTTGTTTATTTTTCCCTACATCCTTTACTCCACCTCATGAGAGGAGTGGCCTTGCTAAGAGCAATAGAAAGGTTCAATGCTTCAAGTGCAAGAAGCTTGGACATGCTTCGGATTGTCCTAGTGGAGATTCTAAGAAGGACAAGAAGGGAAAGGCTATGGCGGTTACATGGAGGGAAGATGATGACTCTAGTGATGAGGAGAGCTCAAGTGATGAGTCTTCTAGTGAAGAAGAGCTAGTAAGCAACTTTGTTGCATTCATGGCTTCTCACTCTACTCTAGAGGATGTAAATCAAGATTCGTTGGATAAGGAGATTGATCAAAGTCATCAAAAGTGTCTAAATGATAATCCGTCCTACATTGATCTTTTGGCTAAGGTGAAGTTTCTTGAGGAGAAGTTGAAATTAGCCTTAAGTGAGATTGATGAGAAGGAGGACTTGATCAAGATTCAAGTGGATGAGTTTGTTGCTACAACTCGTAGGCTCTTGCGTGAAAAGAATGCTATTGAAAAGAAGCTTTGCGAAGTTGAGGGTATTTTACTTGAAAAGGATAGGATTATCTCTAATATGAACTTAGGGAGCTCAAGTGTAGCGGTGGTTGAAGAGAAGCTCATAGAAGCATCACTTCCTACTAGCGAAGCTATCATTGAAGAGAAAGCTCCTAAGAAGAAGAACAAATTGAAGAATAGGGTACTCCTTGAAACTCCCATTTGTCCTCCACCACCACCGGAAGGTAAAATCTCTCCTTTTGTTCCCATATGTCATTTTTGCAATACCTTAGGCCATATCAAGCCCAAGTGCTATAAATTCATTGAATATTGCAACTTAGAAAATGCATCTAGGAATAGAGAGTTTGGACCTAATTCTATGCATGCTAAAGCTTTTGAATATGGAAAGCTTGATAATTTTTCATAGCATGTTAAGAATGTCCAGAAGGTGAAGAATGCATATCCTTCAAAATTTGACCATGCATGTGTTGCTAACAATATTGAGAAAAAGAGTATTAATGATATTATTGTGAATCAAGTTGTGGAAGAACTTTACTCTAGGTTCAACATTGTGGTCAAAGAGAATCTTGATAATGTTCGTGTATGTCCGCCTAAGACAAAATTTGTCAAGGGTGAGTGCTCTTACCATTAGTGTAAGTTGCATATGTGAGTTAGCTTTAAGACTAATGTTGTTGTTAAGAAGCTTAGCTTTTTGCTTTGTATCTTTACAACTTGACATGAACTTAGCTATCTCACTTTATTTGTTTTGATAGTCAAAATTTGTTGATTAACTTTTGAGAAGTTTTTTTTTTTGGAATCTATATGGTAACATTATTGTTATGGCTTTTAGAGAAAGTCATTTTTTTGTTTATGTGAGTTGGATTACATTGTCTTTAGTCTCTTGGAATTGACACACCTATAACTTGTAGTCATGAGGACTTACAAGCCAAGAGGACTCATAAAAAGGGTGAAGACATTGTATTTTGTGAAAATAGCTTTTGAAGGTATCTCTATATCATATTGCTTGCTTACTTGATTTTTCATCTATCAACTCATTGTTTGTATCACATTCATGAAGCATGTCATAATTGAGAACTAATATAGTGTTTATATGGTCCTCTTTGACATTTGCTAGTTTAAGATCTTTTGGTGATAAGTGTTCACATTGATCTTATTTCATGAAGTGTGTTGTTATTTGTATGATTGTTAAGTGGCTAATTTTTGAATAATGTGAGCTTCATATTCTTTGATAGCTACTCTCTTGAGAAGTAGAGATCTTAAGTAAGTCTCTTTACTTGCTTCTAGATCATGTGCTTTTAAGCCTTGAAATTGGTTTCAAAAAATGCACTTTGCTTCTCTTGTATGTTTTGTTAAGTATGTTGAGCTTGATTGATGTTCGCTTTGGATACACCTTGAAGTCCTAAGGACTAGTACATTTAAAAATGACCAATGGTTGGTATCCATTTGCTTCGGCAACATAGAACTCAATGAGCACCCTCATGGAAAGGGCTACACACCTTGGTTGTGAAGCCACCCAATGTAGGAAAGGGCTACGCCATTGTGATGAGTGAAAGCCGCCATGAGGTGTATATGTTTATGTTAAAAAAAAAAATCAAAGAAGTGTTGAATTGAATCATAAAAAAAAAATCTTTGATTCAAGCCTAAATAAATAAATTAAAAAAAAAAGGCTTTTGGAGTATAGTTGAATAATCAAATGAGCTCGGGTTGACAAATAGAAATGGATTGATGAGCCACATGCACACACACGCTCACATGTTGATATCTATTCTCTTTATAAGCAAAATTTCGGATGATGACCGGTTTGACCTTTTTATGGAAAGGCCTAAGATGAATAGATGTTGAAATTGTATGCATGCTTGATTATCAAACTACTTCTTTTCATATACTTGAAGCAAAATCTTCACACACTCACGTTTGCTTAATTAGTATTTTTGATACTTTAGCAATTTTTGATGACATATGAGAGTGATTGAAAATCTTGATGTAACTCTCTTAGATATGTGAAGCTTATTTGCAAATCTAATAAAATTGCTTGTGATGTGATTGTGTAGTGATTTTTGTGAACATTTGTCTATCTTGATTTTAGATGAGGCACTTGTCAAGGGGGAGCATAATATGCTAAATTCTTGTTCTCTTTTATGACATGTTCACATGTTCTTCAAGGTTGTTATTTGTTGGCATTATTCTTATTTTTGATAAATCATGAAGATGCTATGATAAATTCTTACTTGCATGGTGATTTATTAAATATAGTGTTTTGCCTTTGTATATGTTTATTGGTTTCTTATTTGTTTCTTTGTTTCCTCTCACTTGGTTTTTAGTTTGTTTTGTGTAGCAAGATTATGGGAAAAGCAAAGAAGATTGGTGGAAATACTTCTTCAACTCCCATTGACAAGTCCAAACCTACAATTTCTTCCAAAATTTCCAAAGGTAACAAAGTGGATGAATTGGGAATTTTTGGTTGCAAAAAGCTTATTCAAGAAAGAGGTATTGACTTGAACTCTTGTGTTGGATCCTATGTTTATGATGTGCTTAAGAGTAGAAATTGAATTTCATGGGTGAACATGTTAGGAGTCTCTAATGAGACCGTTGTTAGAGAGTTTTATCATGCTTACAAATCCGGTTCTACTGTGACTAGTGCTACTCTAAGCATAAGGAAAGTTGTCTTTAAAGTTTGTCCTAGAAAGGTTAATGAATTTCTAAACTTGCCCGACGATATTGAATCGGAATTCCTTGATGTTGACATCTTGTAAAACCTTGATTTAATGGGTAGGACTTTATGTGATGATAGTAATTTTGTGTGGGGGAAACGTGCTTTTATTAGGCAAGGTGAGCTAACAAAAATTAGTGCATTTTGGCATTTATTTGTGTGCTCCAATCTTGTTGTTTCTACTAATGCTTCGGAGCTTAATAGAGACAAAATTAAGATTGTATATGCCTTCGTGACTAACAAACCTATAAACCTTGGTGAATTGTGTAGGGAAAAATAATAACAAAAGTAGTAAACGCAGCGGAAGCGATACTAAAAACGATTTAGTGACTTTTAAAATTTTTCCTTTATGAACCTTAAACCCTTTTAATCAATAAACATGCATATACATTAACAAAAGTAAATTACCTTTTGTCGCGTGATCCGATTGACTTACGTCGATGGTAATCCGCAAGACCTTCAATCCGAGCACGAACGTGGATCACCTAGGAGCGTGGTCTCCCTTTTCTTTGAATTGCAAACCTGTGAATGGACCAAACAAAAAACTTTCTTTTCTTTGTTAGTCACAAAACAATCAAAAGAATGTCAAAAATTATTCCGGTCACTTTTGAGTTCTCAATCTAATGATCGAAACTCGCGTGAACCTAGATCGATATCGTATACACAAGCTTATTGATGATTAAGCAATAGTATACTATCAAAGAATAATTTCACACTCCTTCTTGTCTTTCTAGAATAAAAACTCTCTTAGAATTAAGAAGAAGAAGAAAGAAATAAAAACTCAAGCACCAAAACTTGTGGTGGCCGAATTCTATAAGTGTGCTTATATAGGTGGCCAAAATTTCTTCCTTCTTTTCTTTTAGGGTGGCCGAAATCTCTATGTATGTTTGCCTAGGGTTGCCGCAATTCTCTTCTACAAAAGAGGAGTTGTATTGCACCCAAAAACCACATGTCTTTTAAGACTTCAAACCCTAATCCAACTCTTTTATTTTTATTCTTTTATTTTGACTAAATAAAAAGACTCCTTATTTGATTAAATAAATAAAACTAATTTATTTATTTACTTATCAAACAAGTCTTTTACTTTTAGGAAAGATTTGTTTCTTTAATTAAACAATTAATCAATAAATCAATTAATTCTTATTTAATTAAAACAAATGAAACAAAATAATATTTTAGGTTAAAATTTTAACCTTGCTGCCCCACTTATATAAGATTGGGCCTAATATTATTTTCCTATTTCATTTAATCCATTGGACTTTAAATAAAAAGCCCACATGTGAACCAGACCCATTCTTACTAAAAGAAACAAGCCCACATGTCTTTCATTAATATATTAATATAATTGAGCAGCCCATTACTTAAATAATGTGCAAATTATATTCTTAATATATTAAATGCAATTCTAGATGGACCCTTAAATTGGTCCGGTAGAATATATCAAGTGATCCATGCAAGTCCGTGTGGATTGGGGATCTTGGCGGGCCATCTAAATTTAAGCTTCAATAGACATAACCTAATCACAATCAACAAATGATTCACTTAGGTCCAATCCATTAATTTTAACTCATTCCACTAAAGAGCTAAAACTGAACTCTTAAATAAAGATAGAAAAGGAAGATGCTCCTTATTCATACCCTAGACAATCATATTGGAGATAGTGTATCCTCGTGATTAATATCAGTAATCGCCAAGAGTTCATAGACCGCCAATAACTCTCTAAGTTACCATATTTACTCATATGACCACGTTTTGAACTTGGATATTTTGACTTGTCCAGAAGCCATGTTTTCAATAGATACTATCGAAAACTCAACGTTGAGATTTAATATCCAATTACCTCAAAACATCCATATGATGATATTATACTCTCATTTAATTAAATGGAGCCACGATGTCCATATCTATAAATGAAGTCCTCTATCGATTAACAAATGAATATCACCAAACTATCGAGGATAGACTATGCGATATAATCGTACTCATTGATAACTCAAATGATATCACTTGCAACCATAAGTCCATCATTTATCTCAGGATTAAGATAGACTCTCCGATTGTCCTGATAATGAAAAGACTATTATCTACTGACGGTTCTAGATAACGCTTTTCATTGTGATCCAGTTCAATGCACCCAGTGCACTAGATCCTTTTGCTCGAAGACACTCCGATGATTTTAGACTCATCATATCTCATTTGATCCCACTCAAATGCTAGCAAAAGAATTCTACAACTTTAACAAGATAAAGGTGCCCAACCTTTAACTTAAGTTGTGAACATTATTCAAGACTAACTAAAGAATTGTGTCTACCACATACATATCCAGATGTACGAACAATTCTTCTTTTCCCATAGTCTTTAGACCTTATGATTATTTACTTTGACAATTATAATATAAACTATAAATGCTATACGATTTGTTAAACCAGAAATCACTTTATTAATATGAAAAAGATTGTTAATTACAACATTACACTCTTGCTATTGAGCATAATCCTAACAAATTGCTTGTGGACCAAATTGAAATTGCGGCTTGTACTAGTCGTTTGGATAAGAAATTGGCTTTTCCGAGGTTTATAACTCAATTGTGCTTAGCTAAAGGTGTGAGGAATCTTGATGGTGATGTTATGCTTCCTCCTTTAGAGAAGTTGAGTGAGAAACGTATGGCAACCATGTCATACAAGGACAAGGGAAAGTCTAATGATGTGCTTAGGCTTTTTGGGTGATTCTCTTGATTCTAACCATGTCCCTAGCTCACCCGCTCTTCCTAGTTGGGCTTTAAAATTAAGGAAAGAGGTTGAAGAATCTCATAGGTTGATTGAGGCGTCACAAAGGAAGATTGAAGACCTTAGTGCCAATCTTGTTGTTCAAGATGAAAGGATCAAAGAGTTGGAAAGAAAATCAACTCCAACAAGGCAATATGTGAGATCCGCACACCGTTCTTCTTTCCTTGGTGGCACAAGTGGCTAGAGAGCTTCATGAGGTATATTTTCTTACTCTTTCCCTTTGGCTTCATATCATGTCAAAAAGGGGGAGAAATATGAGAAACACATGGGAGAATTCTAGCTTACTTAATCTCATTTTAGTTGTTTTATATGTTTGTATATTTGGTATCTAGCTTGAACTATGGCATGTAATATTTTTTGTTGTTGAATCTTGGCTTAGAATATTTTGATGGATAGTATGTATTAAGGGGGAGCATACTTGATCCATTTGAACTTATATGTTACTATTTTCTTGCCTAAGATTGGATATTGCCATACTTGTTGTCTCTTGGATATTCTTGTGCTTTCAAGTTCTTTTTAGGTGATATCAAGAGAAGACCAAGTTGAAGTTCAAGACTTGTTTTTGGTTGTTAATTTGTGTCTATATGTGTAACTCATTGTACTCATTGTGACCAAATTTTCTTTGTAATTGTTTTAGTGTTTGTCTAGGGGTTTTGACATGGAATTTGCCAAAGGGGGAGATTGTAAGGTTGATAATTAGTGTTGGCATTAATTCCATATCAAAACGTGTTTATCTTGTAATGTTTAGTGGTTAGTAATTGAAGAATTTTGAAGACGAAGGACGTCTCAACTACAACTCATTCAAGAAGCCGGCTTTTAAGAGATTCGGGCATTATTGGTCGACAAAGGTATTCAATGACCTCTTATCTCTTACAAGGCTAGGCACACACTCACACATTTCATTCTTGTGTGTTCCTTCATGATTTAATTTCATTTACATATCACTTTCACACACTTGGCAAAATATGCTCATGCATTCATATTAAGTTAATAAACTTTGTGTTTTGCATTTTCTAGGACTATGTCCGGAAACTAGCATATGTGTGTGTCTTCGTGTTTGTATGTTTCCGTATTTTGTGTTTAGGACTTGAACATGTTCTTATTTAATGTCTTATTGAGTTCCGATCGTTTCGGTTACTTATTCATAAGGTTTCGAGTCCAAACATGTTGACTATGCTACTTTTCGTTCTCATTCGTTGAGTTGACTTCATCGATGATTTCCGAGATAATTTCTTAACCATTTTTCAAAGTTGTGTAGTCATCGTCGTCGTGCGTGAGAGAGTCACGGTTTGTAATCTAGAAACAGATTCAAAATCAGAGTTCGGACGCCCAAGATACGGGCCGAAGAACCGAGGGAGCGCGCGAGAGGATAGCCCAGGCCGTGGGCCACTTAGGCTGGCCGTTGGTGAGGCCGTGGGCCCCATGGCCTGGAGCACCCTCTGCTCCCGTGTGGGCCATGCGCCCCCCACGGCCAAGGGGTGATGTGGCACCATGTGATTGGCTCCCTAGGCCCTTCTCTCTCCTCCTATTTCTTCCCTCTCTCTCTCCATTTTGAAAATTAAGAAGAAACATTTCAGAAATCCCGTAAGCTCTCTCTCCAGTTTTTTCAGATTTTCGAAACACCATATCTTCCTCATCCGGAGTTGGATTTGAGTGATTCAAGTTGGAGAGTGTTCGTATTTGAGTCCTCTAACATCTCCAAGTGGTTTGGTGGCTGTTTGATTGTGATTTCCAGTGGTTGAACACTGATTTCCGAACCAGCTGCAGAATCCGAGGTAATGGTCTCAACTTTGGGATTTCTTGCTTTTTGACCTTCCATTTGCTTGGGGTTTCTTCTTCTATATCAATGTTTATGTTTGGTAAAAGCTATTTGGAAAGATAGCTTGATTATCATTCTAATTGAAACTCAATTTGTGGACTAATGTTGACTAGATTCTATGATTCTAGGTTTTACATATGTTTGTGAGTTGTATTGTGATTAGAATGGCATCTTAGGTTGTTTGGAACTTAATTGAATTAATTTTGTGATAAATGACCTTGAGATTTGATTTGATCCTTTGATTGATAAATCTAGGATTTGTGTATTTGTTTGTGATTTAGAGAATATAGGTTTTGATTGATGTAAATCTCAAAACCTTGCTCTATATTTTTTTTACTAGTATATTGATTGATTTTAATCTCATATATCTAGCATTTAATTGTGTATTGATAGCATCTTGAATTTGTACATCATGAACATTTTATGATTAAAGTGTTATATATGTGAATAAGACTTTGAGTGTATGTGTTAGGTGTTTCACATGCTTAGGTTTCCATTCTTGTATTTTTGCATCTAGACTTGATTACTTGTGATATGACATGTTTAGGTCTATTTGTGCCATAGAATGTATTGATCACATGTTCTATGTTGTATTGATTGTTTGCATCATTTGCATTCACATGATCACACTAGGAAGTCCTTGTAAAAGGCATGAAGTCTTGGTTAGAGTCGGGGTGACTCGGATAGCCAAGCAAGAAGTCTTGCCTAGAGTCGGGATGACTCAGATAGGTAAGCAAGGAGTCATGGCTAGAGTCGGGAGGACTCGGATAGTCATGCATGGGAGGCTCCCTAGAGGCAAGAGTGCCTTGGATAGGGAGTTGGCTATTGTATTGGTAGGCCTAGGCGTATGGTTAGACATAGACTCCGATAGAGCGGGGTACATGGGAGGTGTATGCACTCTTGAGGAATTTCTAATCTACCATCGATGTTGGTTGTGTGTGGTGTCCAATATATGGTGGTTTCGCATCATTGAGGGATTTCACACTTTCCAATAGGGTTGGGTAGGCTTAGACTTCACTAGGTTGGGTGAGCTAAAGATTGGTCACTTTGTGAATGTTCTATGTTTACTTTCCAATAATATATTACCCAATGGTTGTAGTTCAACCCGTGGATGTTTCCTCTTTGGAGGTTTTACCACGTTAAAAAATCTCTTGTGTTAATTCTTCCTATCTCTTTCTCTTATATTTTAATTGTATATTTTATTATCTTGATTCATAATATTCACATGTGATGTATTGTGAAGCAAGACATTGTATAGTGTGATTAGTGAATTCATTCCTTAGATCAATTTTGTAACTTTGATTCTTTTATATATTGTAATTTTTTTTGTATAGTGACATTATGATCACTCTTGTAATTCATTGAACACTTATTAAAATACAAGCTTACTTTGTTGTTGTGTTTATTTGTTATTTTACCTCACATAACTTGTTGATATACTTAGACGTTGCTCTTATGATTGTATTATCGTATTGTCTATGTATGTCTTCCTTGGCTTATTGTGTTGTGTGTAAGGCTACCTTGAGGGACAAACGAATGTTTGTTCAAGGGTTTGAAAAATGTGTAAAAACCTATTCACCCCCCCCCCCCCCCCCTCCCTCTAGGTATGCTTTAAGCATTTTAACTTCGTTTGTATACTTTCAGTATATATATCTTTTTCTTCAAATTGGGCAAGGAATGCCCAATTTGTCCTTGGACGTGCCTTTGGCGGGTTCATTCCGCGGCTTCAAGCCTGCTGCTCAAACCCGCTGTGGCTTCTGAAGAATTCTCGGTAACTTCTTTCCCGCTGGCACGAACTTGCTGTGATTTCTGGAATGGTCTCGTTGCATGAACCCGCCATGAATAACTTGGCGAGTTCTGGCCCTCTGGGTGACGGCTTATGTCCCACCATATTTTCCTGCGACTTTATGCCGCGGCTTCGTGCTACAGGTTCTGTCCCGCCACATCTTCTTCTCATGGTTTTGCTCCTCTTTTGATAACTTTGATGCAAACACCTTCTTGAATGGTCATATTACCTGAACTTAACAAAAACACATGTTATGCATACAAAAGTGCCCGAATACGAACATAAAAGGTAGAAAAAAGGGGCACAAAAATGTAAACATTCATAGCGCGATCAAAGGTTACTTCCTCGCTCAGCTGCATGTTGCCCAACACACTCCTCCTGATTTCGATCTTTACCAAATTCATGGCTGGAACAGGAAAGAAATCCTAGCGGGTGCCAACGGTGCATCCAAAGTGGCACCAGAGCAAGTGATGCCTCCCGAAGGTAGGGATACAGCTAGCAACAGCGATCCGGCTGGGAGCGGCAAGAAGGAACCCGGTGTAACTGGAGATATGCCAGAATCGCCTCCTGTGGAATCAGGGGCGCTGCCCAAGGAGGCCCGAGAGGAGTGTCGCCCGGAGGATGCAGCTCAGGATGCCCTGCCGACTTAACAGCAGATCGCATCAACTTTGCCTGTCAATTGACGTGTCTGAACTGGTTTTACAAATGTCACTATAAATTACCTATTCTATCTCAGTTATACTAGAGGGACGCGCGAGTCTGGTGACCCTATTGCAAGTGCACAAGTCGTTAAACTAGTGTAGTGAGCAAGTAAGGGTATCGTTCCCACTAGGTTAGCAATGTATAGACGCTTAAAATAGCTTAACTCTACAATTTTCTAATTATGCTAAAACAAGTTGATTAAATTAACTAATGATCAACACATTAACTATTCTAAGATTTAAATTGGCTAAGTAACAATTTCAACTACTTGATTCAAATTATGATTAAAAGTTGTTAAGGGAATAGATTCATTCAAGTATAACCCTAATGTCTAATCAATCATTCATTAAGTTCAATCACCAATTCCTAACATGGATCTATTCATGTTAATTATTAAGCACTAATCCTCAACTTTAATCACAACTTAATGGTATAAGAGTGATTAAAGGAGAATTACTCAATTGCTAGTAGAGAATTACAAGTTAGTAATCTCTACACATAGATGCTACAATAGGAATATGCAATAAATGGTCCTATGCATACAAGTTCATCAAGTTAATGCACAATAAAGAGGATTGGTGGTTGCAACCACCAATCATACAAGCATTAAAGGACATATGCATAACTCGAGAAGATTATATCACATGATTGATTATATGGCAAAGAAATACAAGAATTACATCTAATCCCCTAACAAGAGGAATTAGTTACACATAGTATCAAAATTACAAAGATATACAAACAAAGGAAACATCACCAATTGATAAACTTGTGAAGTGGGAATGATCCTCCTTGCAATCCAAGCAACAAATCCTTCTATGGCAACTTGAAGTGATCACACTAAGTAACCAAAATATGGTGTTTGGTTACCTAGAAAATGGCCAAGAAACCAACTATCTCTCTTGCTTTTCTAAGAGAAAAATATCTAATTAATATCTATCTCTCTCTATCTATTTAACTTTTATCTCTAAGTATCCGTATATCAGTTGAGAGACTTCTTTTAGTAGTTAATGACATGCAAGTGTGCATGGATGAGAGAGAAGGCCTTCTAAGGACAATAAGTGGAAAAAGGGGCAGTTTTGATTGGCTTTGGGCGAGCTTCGATCAATTTGCAGCTCATTAGAGTCGCCGGCGGGTATGTGCGGTGGCTTTTTACCCGCGGCATGAACTCGCCAGGCTTGAATTTCTTTCTTCGCGGACTTGTTCCACGGGACTTATCTCTCCGTGACTCCTGCATGAACTCGCCAAAGATGACCACGGCTTCGTGCGGCGGCTTTTTGCCCGCTGGACAGGGAGCATGAACTCGACGGATTATAAGATGATCCTTCCCGCGGCTTCGTGCGGCGAGACATATCCCGCTGGGAAGAGTGCTTGAACTCGCCGGCCTTGCTCTTCTTTTGTTTTCTGCCTATTTTGCTCTCTTTTCGTCACTTTGGACAAAAATGCCCTTGAAATGCCTATTTTACCTGAAAAGACTTATTTACAATATTAAACACATAAAATGCGTAGAAAATGGTTACAAAAACAAGGTAAAAGGGGCGCTAAATGTAAACATTTGAAGCGCGATCAGACCCCCAAACCTGACTTTTGCTCGTCCCCGAGCAAATTATAAATGCCAGAAACTAAACTAAAAACAAAATTCCACTATGTACTAAATATATACAACGCACACTAAAATATTTCCGAGAGCCAGTTCACAAATATGCTAAAAGATGTGATGAGTTAGGAAATAAACATGCGAAAAACCTCTGGTTAGATGCTAGCACAATTACATCCCTCAAAAACACGCGACAAGGTGCATCCCACACTCTAAATACTCAGTTTCAAAAACAAAGCACTCAAAAGCAAGAACTCAATTCGCCTTAACTCTATCCTTACCAGATTTCAGTTTGATTTTCTCTCAAAACCTAAGTTGCTCTCAGATAACATATGCGAGTTTGAATATATGTAAGAATCAAATGTAACGCATATGCAATTAAAATTAACGTACAACTTGTGGAAACTGTTTCATGAATGAATTGATATGCCACAAATGTGGAAAGAACATGCTTAACTGAACTTCATCAAAGATCAACTAGGTCTTTCCATGGTTGTAACGGGGCCAAAGGGTGATATGGAAGAATCACTGGAATTCTGAAGTGTTTGATCAACCTTAAATTTTTATTTCCTTAGCTCAATATCATAAAGTTTCCAAGCGTCTAGGCTAAGATTCCATTTTTCTTTTCTTTTTTCTTTTTTTTTAAAAAAAATTAATACATAGATTAGAACACTTATAAATGATGTGGTAAATTTTTTTTTTTTTTTAAACTTGATATGATTTGCACAACTATCTATCATCGCCTGAGTACACGCTATTCACTGAATTTCGAGCTATCCTTATGCATCTATATCATTTATATCCTTGATCAAAACACAACATCATTCCAAGTGATATAAAAGGAATTTTGGGTGTGATGGAAAGAAAGGTTTGTGTTTGGCCTCAAAGTTGGTAATTGGAGCACACATCACAACATGGACAGTGTTTGGTAATTTAGTAGCTAAGCACACATGCCTAGAATCATTTCCAGAAGTCCATCTAACGAGGGAATACAAGTCTAACAAGCAGTCCACAATTTATTGTTCATGGCATCCAATTATGCAAATGAGATTATGTATTACATGGAAAGGTGTTTAACCTGATAAGGTGAAAATTTAGGCTCTGTTCTTTACGGGTAGTCTCCACTATTGGTTAATGCAATTTTACGCTCAGTTCTATTCACTAGGCAAAAGAGAAAGGGACTATTACACCATGTGCAATGTCATCTCAAAATGCCATTGTGATAGCTACAATTTAGTGATCAATGCATGCACAATTCCTTATTTAACACATACTCTTAGCATCTTATTTAAACACATATGTTCCCTTGGCTCAATCGGAAGGTGTTTTTAAAAAAATTTAAAATTTTTACACACTTCAACTAAAGAACATGAAATTATACAAACGTAGTTAAATTGCTTAAGACATACCTAGAAGGAGGGGGGGGGGGGGGGGGGGGGGGGGTGAATAGGTTTTTACGCCTTTTTCAATCCCTTGAACAAACTTTCGTTTGTCCCTCAAGGTTGCCTTACATACAACAAATACACTAAGAAAAGACAACATACATAGACAATATGAATAGGTAATCATATAAGCATGGTCTACATACATCATCAAGTTGTATGAGGTAAACAAACAAATAAGTATAACAACAAAGAATACTTGTATTTCACTATATGTTCAATGACTTACAAGAGTGATCAAATATCACTATACAAATACAATATACAAAAGAATCATAGAAATAAAATTTATCAATAAAATGAGTTCACTAATCACACTATACAAAGTCTTGCTTCACAAAACATCATAAGTGAATACTATGAAACAAGATAATAAAATATACAAATAAAATATAAGAGATAGAGATAGGAAGAATTAACACAAGAGATTTTTTAACGTGGTAAAACCTCCAAGGAGGAAACATCCACGGGTTGAACTACAACCATTGGGTACTATATTATTGGAAAATAAACATAGAACATTCACAAAGTGACCAATCTTTAGCTCACCCAACCTAGTGAAGTCTAAGCCTACCCAACCCTATTGGAAAGTGTGAAATCCCTTAATGATGCGAAACCACCATATATTGGACACCACACAAAACCAACATTGATGGTAGATTAGAAATTCCTGAAGAGTGCATACACCTCCCGTGTACCCCGCTCTATCGGAGTCTATGTCTAACCATACGCCTAGGCCTACCAATACAATAGCCAACTCCCTATCCGAGACACTCATGCCTCTAGGGAGACTCCCATGCATGACTATCCGAGTCCTCCCGACTCTAGCCATGACTCATTGCTTACCTATCCGAGTCATCCCGACTCTAGGCAAGTCTTCTTGCTTGGCTATCCGAGTCACCCCGACTCTAACCAAGACTTCATGCCTTTTACAAGGACTTCCTAGTGTGATCATGTGAATACAAATGATGCAAACAATCAAATCAACATAGAACATGTGATCAATACATTCTATGGTACAAATAGACCTAAACATGTGATATCACAAGTAATAAAGTCTAGATGCAAAATACAAGAATAAAACCTAAAGCATGTGAAACATCAAACACATAAGCTCAAAGTCTCATTCACACATACAACACTTGAATCAAAATATATTCATGAAGAACAAGTTCAAGATGCTATCAATATACAATAAAATGCTAGATATATGAGATTTACTCAAACGAGATCTACTCCCCAAGGAGGGATTTTCGTGAGAGAAAATTGAGGGTCGATATCTTGGTAACACACTCAATGTAATTTTATTGATATCCTCCCAAGAGTTCTTGTCAGTAAAATTGCAAGGCTAAAATTGAAAACGCTGTTTGTTATGTTAACAATTAGGTGGGACCTAGTCTAACTAGTAAATAGTGCGAACTCCCAAAGGAGGCGTAACATTTATGGGTGTTAGATCACCGTTGAATTTTTATGATTGAGTTATTTATTTAAATCAAGGTAAATATTCGAAAGTGCTTTATCATGATTATTTACTCATATATATTTTTGTTTTATTCAGAAATCATGACCCCATCACCTAATGAATATCTTAAAAGATAATACTTTAACCGGAGATAATTATGTCACATGGAAAAGGAAAATTGGGTTGTTGCTACAAGCTAAAAACCATAAGTTTATTCTGTCTGCTCCTAAACCACCTGCTCTTACTTATGAATCCCAGATTCATATGGTTGGTAAAGTTGCTACTTTTAAAGACCCGTCAGAAGGTCAAGGAACAACAGAAGAAAAAGCAACTTGGGCCTACCAAGAAGGAGACCAAGAAAGTAACCAAGATCAAAGGGAAGTGCTTCCTTTATGGTGAATAGGGACATTGGAAAAGAAATTGCCCAAAGTCCTAGAACAAGAAGGAACAAGGTAATATTAATTATCTTGAAACATGTTTTCTGGCAGATTCTACAGATTCTTAGATCATAGACTCTGGAGCCACAAATCATGTTTGCTATTCCTTACAGGGGTTCCAAGAAAGGAGAAAGTTGAATAAGAATGAAATCAACTTGCGTTTGGGCAATGGAACGTTAGTGTCTGCAAGTGCAGTGGGAGATATTAGAATTAATCTAGATTCTTTTAGGCATTTAGATTTGATAGATGTTTATTATGTACCTCAATTCAAGAGAAATTTAATTTTAGTTTCTTGTTTGAATAAATTTGGATATTCGGTTACTTTTAATAAAGATTTTATTATTAGTAAGAATAACAAATTTATTTGCAAAGGTACATTGGAAAACGGCTTATTCTTTTTGCATAAAAATATCTCTCACTTGTTGGACACAGAAATAACGGAACCTAATCATAAAAGAGTACAATTATCAATAGATGAAACTTACCTATGGCATTTACGCCTAGGTCATATTAACCTTAATAGGATTAAAAGATTGGTAAGTGACGGATCTTTAAGTGACTTAAAGGTTGATGATCTACCAACTTGTGAATCTTGTTTGGAAGGTAAAATGACCAAAAGGTCGTTCTCGGCCAAAGGCGCAAGAGCCACTGAATGTTTAGGATTGATACACACTGATGTATGTGGTCCTATGAGCATTCAAGCTAGAGGTGGATATGAGTACTTCATCACCTTCACAGATGATTACTCGAGATTTGGTTATGTGTATCTCATGCGACATAAGTCGGATGCTTTTGACATGTTCAAAGCATTTAAAGCTGAAGTAGAAAATCAGCTTGAGAAACACATAAAAATCTTGAGATCTGATCGTGGTGGAGAATATCTATCTGGTGGGTTTTCAGCAATATCTTATTGATAATGGGATAGTTTCTCAGTTTTTTGCACCAGGTACACCTCAACAGAATGGGGTAGCAGAAAGGAGAAATAGAACTCTTTTAGACATGGTTAGGTCTATGTTGAGTTATTCAACACTTCCTATTTCTTTTTAGGGATATGCTTTACAAACTACTATATACATTCTAAACGATGTACCATCTAAGTCCGTTCCTCAAACACCGCATGAGTTGTGTACTGGGCGCAAGCCTGGTTTACAACACTTAAGGATATTTGGTTGTCCTGCGCATGTGTTAAAAGGAAAGACAGAAAAGATGGAGTCCCGTTCGGAAACATGTATATTTGTAGGGTATCCAAAAGAAACTAAAGGATATTATTTCTATAGTCCTTCAGATCTTAAAGTATTTGTTTCGACAAATGCTAAATTTTTGGAAAAGGATTATATGAATGATTTTGTGCCTAGAAGTAGAATTGTCCTGAATGAGATGTCAGGAGATACAATTCCACGAGAGGTTACACAACCTAACCCAATTGTAAGTTCCGATCCAACACAAAATCAACAACCTACCATTCCTCATCGTAGTGGGAGGGTTAGAACACAACCCGAAAGATACATCGATCTGGGAGAATCAGTAGAGAATCTCCCGGACGACGATGATCCCTACACGTGTAAGGAAGCAATGGAGGATGTTGATAGTCGCCATTGGCAAAAGGAAATGCAATCTGAGATTGAATCCATGTTCGATAACAAAGTCTGGTCCCTTGTAGACTTGCTTAAAGGGATAAAACCCATTGGGTGCAAGTGGGTATACAAGAGGAAAAGAGGTATGGATGGAAAGGTGGAAACCTTTAAAGCTAGATTGGTAGCTAAAGGGTATACACAGAAAGAAGGTATCGATTACGAGGAAACTTTCTCTCCTGTGGCCATGCTTAAATCCATTAGGATACTCTTATCCATTGCAGCATCTTTAGATCTAGAGATTTGGCAAATGGACGTCAAGACAGCTTTCCTTAATGGAAGTCTTGACGAAAGCATCTACATGATGCAACCAGAAGGATTCATTGAAAAGGGCCAAATGGAAAACGTATGCAAGTTGCAGAAATCCATATATGGATTAAAGCAAGCATCCAGATCCTGGAACATAAGGTTCGATCAAGCTGTGAAAGGTTTTGGATTTATTCAGAATCCTGACGAACCTTGTGTATACAAAAGGATTAAGGGCGACAAGTTGGTTTTCCTGATTCTTTATGTTGATGATATACTACTCATTGGAAACGATGTAGGTGTATTGACAACAGTAAAAGAATGGTTAGCAAAACAATTTGATATGAAGGACTTAGGAGAAGCAAGTTTTATTCTAGGTATCCAAGTAATAAGGGATAGAAAGAATAAAACGATTGCATTATCCCAAGCTTCATACATAGACAAGATCTTGTCTAGGTTTTCCATGCAGGATTCCAAGAAAGGTATGTTACCTTTCAGACATGGAATCAAGCTTTCTAAGGAACAAGTTCCTAAGAATGAGCATGAAGAGCAATTCATGAGTAGAGTTCCATATGCCTCGGCAGTTGGAAGTCTCATGTATGCAATGCTCTGCACTAGACCAGATATTTGTTTTGCTGTTGGCATTGTTAGCAGGTTTCAATCGAAACCTGGTCCTGATCACTAGACGACAGTCAAGCATATTTTCAAGTATCTTAAGAGAACGAGAGATAATATGCTTGTATACTCTGTAGGGGATTTAATTCCCGTTGGGTATACAGATTTTGATTTCCAATCAGATTCTGACTCCAGAAAATCCACATCAGGGGCTATGTTTACTATTGGAGGAGGAGCAGTTATATGGAGGAGTATCAAGCAATATTGTATTGCTGATTCCACCATGGAAGCTGAGTATGTTGCTGCATGCGAGGCTGCCAAAGAGGCTGTTTTGCTCCGTCAATTCTTGATTGACTTGGAAGTGGTTCCTAGTGCGAATAAGCAGATCACTATCTACTATGACAACAGTGGAGCAGTGGCTAATTCGAAAGAACCAAGAAGTCACAAGAGAGGTAAACACATTGAAAGGAAGTATCACCTTTTAAGGGAAATTGTATATAGGGGTGAAAACATGGGAATGAGAGATATGACACATTTGCTATATTGTTAGGATTATGCTCAATAGCAAGAGTGTAATAGTGTTTTTGACAATCTATTCATATTAATAATGTGATTTCTGGTTTAACAAATCTTATAGCATTTATAGTTTAATTATTATAATTGTCAAAAGTAAATAATCATAAGGTCAAAAGACTATGAGAAAAGAAGAATTGTTCGTACATCTGGATATGTATGAGGTAGACACAATTCTTTAGTTAGTCTTGAATAATGTTCACAACTTAAGTTAAAGGTTGTGTAAGGATTCCCGTTGTTTTTAATTGGCTTATTTCGTGATCAAACCATAAATGGGGATCCTTTGTAAGGGTAGTTTAGATGTTGTAATAAGTGCTTTAGGCCCTTTGAAGACCTCATTATTGACAAGCACCAAAGGTAATATTCTAAGTGCTTTCTTGTCTTGAAGAGATAGTTGCACACACTCACAACTCATGCATATGTTTAATCTTTGTATGTTATGCATAAATGCTTATTTACATCTCTTCTTGCTTGATTTTATGATTGCATCTTGTGTTTATAACATCATAACATTTAGGCGTTTAGGATGCATATTGGTTGACTTTTGTTCCCCTTGCATGATTGCTTGTGGGGACAAAATTGAAGGCTGTGCGCTGGTCCACCAGCGCCGGTCGACCAGCGCCGCTCACTGGCGCAAAACGCCCAGTGGAGCGCCGCTGGTGTGGACCAGCGCAGGACACCAGCGCCAAACGCCCAGGTGTGCGCCGCTGGACTGGCGCTGGTGGCAGCGCCTGTCGTCCAGCGCTCAAGCCAAAATTGGCTTATGCGCTGGTCCACCAGCGCAGGTCCACCAGCGCACAGAGCATTTTTCTGGCGAAATTTCAAAACGACCTCACTTCACTTATGGCCTCTATATATATGCTAACTTGATTTTAGGTCACTCACAAGAGTTCTTATTCATGCTTCATACTTAGGATATTTTTCAAGAGAAGAAAAATACACAAAGAACTCATTTTTAATTACTCAAACACAATTTCATGATCATCAATCATCATCTAGTATCATCTTAGATCATCTAGATGTCATCTTGCATGGAATCTTCATCATACTTTGCTTGGTAAGCTTTTCACTAATATCTTACATATTTTGTGTTTAATTTATCTTGCAATCTCAATTAATTACTTGATTGTTATTTTGTATGCTTTAGATACAAAATTGAGATTAGTATGATGTATGTTTGAGAAGTTGTATTGTGCTAGCATATTAGGTTTTGTGCTTGATATTGATTAGCTTAACTAATTGACATGTCATTTAGTTTTGATATCTAGGATTGTTCTTAATTGCATATTAATCATCTTAGATAAAGCATATAGGGTTTCCCTTGCTCTATGTTGCATTTTGGATATTTTCACATATTCACTTAGGGTTGTATTCTCTTCTAGAGAAGGTAAGTCTTGTGTGTAGCAATCGGGATTAGGTTGCTTAGATCACAAGCAAATTGGACTAGGTTCACTCATACCGGGATTAGGTAGGTGTGTGATTACTTCCGGGATTAGGTTGTAATCGTTTGCACATTTAGTGGATTCGAGGTTCGAGTGTGGCTTACTTACATAGCCCGTGGTTTTTCCCGTGAGGGTTTCCACGTAAAAATCAAGTGTTGATTTAATTTCCGCACCATATTACACTTGCTTGTTTATATTATCTTGAGGGTAAATTCGTAATTTTGACTAACACGAAAAATTGGGTAAAAAGCATAAAATCTATTCACCCCCCCCCCCCTCTAGATAGCTTTATACACACCGTGCTATAATTAGTTTCAATTGGTATCAAAGCGGGTTCCTAGACATACATAGGTGATCCTTGCTTATTTTGGTGTGTTTTGCATTTTGTGTGATTTTTGATCATTCATACATTTGCATTCATTTCATTCATTCATAACCACTATGAGTGGAAACGGTGGAAATGGTGGTGGCCACGAAGGAGCTTCTAGCACAAGGCCTCCACTTCTTACCGGTTTGAACTATTCCCAATGGAAAGGGAAGATGGAATCCTACATATGCCAAATTCATGACCGTGCATGGATGGCGGTGGAAGACGGATATGATCTCCCTATGATGACTCCCGCGGGTGGAGGACAAGATGTTTTGAAGCCTAAGGCGCAATGGAACGCGCAAGAGTTTGAGGCTTCAAAGTGGAATAGGAAGGCGATGCATGCCATTATGTGTGCAATGGATGAGAATCAGTACAAGCTTATTCAGAATACTCAGATTGCCAAAGTGGCATGGGACATCCTTCAAGTTGCACATGAGGGAACCGAGGTGGTGAAGGAGTCCAAGCTTCAAGTCCTCCAAACTCAATTTGAGTTACTTAAGATGGGAGAGGATGAATGCTTCAACGACTTCGAAATCAAATTGATGGACATAGTAAATCAAAGCCATCAACTCGGAGACCCGTATTCGGATAGGAGAGTCTAGCAAAAAATTATGAGATCTCTCCCCGATAGGTTTGAATCAAAGGTGACGGCCATAGAAGAAAATAATGGCTACATGGATATGAAGCCAAGTGAGGTAATTGGGCGTCTCCTTGCATATGAGTCTAGGAAGGTTCCTAGCACCACTACTCCTCCTAAGAAGTCTAAAGGAATAGCTTTGAAAGTATCTAAGGATGCAAAGAAGGCAAAGCATGAATCGGATGAAGACCTTGCCTTATTTGTGAAAAGGTTCAACAAGGTTATGGGGTTCAAGAATAAGAAGGGATTTGGGTCAAGAGGACAAGATTTGAAGAAAAAGAGTTCCTTCAAAAAGTTTGAGCCTAGACAAGAGAGGACCGAAAGGAAAGGGGTCCGATGCTTTGAGTGTGGTGGGATTGGTCACTTTGCCCCCGAATGTGCTAATCACAATGAAAGAAAGAAGGGTAAAGTGATGGCCGCCACATGGAGTGGGAGTAGTGATGACTCCAATGAGGAAGATGAGTCTTCTAGTGAAGAAGAGCTCATGGCTAACTTCCTAGCTTTTGCCTCTTCTCACAAGAGCAAAAGTGCTAGTGAAAAAGAGGAGATGAGTCAATAGGAAATTGACTCTAGTGAAGAAGAAAGTGACTCCTCTTCTAGTTCCAAAAAGAAGTTTGTGGAGCAAAAGGTGCTTGCTAAATACCATGCCGAGTTCAATGATTTAGCAATTAAAAGCACAAGAAAGATTGAGAGGTTGAGAGAAGAAAACCTTGAACTTTCGGCTCACAATGACCACTTAAGTGAACAAGTGGAAAGATTGAAGAGGAGAGAGGATAAGTTAATTGAGGAGTTAGACTTATCCAAGAGAAGTGAAGAAGGCTTGAAGAGGGAACTTGTTGAAGTTAAAGGGTCCTTGGCTAGGATAGATTCTAGCACCAAGAAGCTTGATCATTTACTTGGTGTTGGAAAGAGTCCAAGTGACAAGAGAGGTCTTGGGTATGAAGATGGCAAGAAAGTCTCAACCTCTAGCAAGACAGTGTTTGTCAAGAGCTTGAAGAACGAAGAAACTTCATTTGTGCAACCTCCTAGGAAGAAGTTAGAAGTAGGACAATGTTCTAATGCACAAGTGAAAATGGGGCCAAGAAGGAAATCTCAAACTCAACCTCCTAAGGTTCCTCAAGCCAACACTCCTCCCAAATTGGCTCACAAAGGAAAGAGACCAATCATGCAACCTCAAGCTTGGAAGCAACCAAGACCGGTTCAACGACGAAGATGGATTGAACCCACTTATCCACAAAGACATGGACGTGCTCAAAGGCGAGGTATGATTCCTTTTTTCATTCCTATTTGCCACTTTTGTGGTTGTGATGGTCATATTAGACCAAATTGCTTTCAATATATTAAAATGTGTAGAAAACAAAGCATGATTGAAAAGAGAAAGAATAGAGCCAAGATGCATGTTTCTAGGAATGAAAATATTGATTTGCATAATCCTAGAAATAGTAGAGCACATGTACCAAAGACCACTAAGAAAGCTAAAATTGTTGCTAAGTGGATTAGGAAGAATGAAAATGTTTGCCATGTTGCACAAATAGCCTTAAAGGCAAATTCTTCTAATTTTTGGTATTTGGATAGTGGGTGCTCTAGGCACATGACGGGAAACAAGAGTTTCTTCGAGACTCTTGTTATGGAGGAAGGTGGAAATGTCACTTTTGGTGATGGATCCAAAAGAAATGTTGTAGGGAAAGGAACCATTTCCGTTCCCGGATTACCCTCCTTATCCAATGCTTTATTTGTTGATGGCTTGAAAGCCAATTTAATTAGCATTTCACATCTTAGTGATGAAGGATATTCCGTCTTGTTTTCTAAAGATTATTGCTCTATCCTTAAACCCGATGGACAAACCTTGTTGAAGGGTATGAGATCTAACGACAATTGTTATTGTCTTGAAGCTAGTATTGTATCTAATCATGTATCCATGGATGAGCAAATTGAGTTGTGGCATGAAAGACTTGGCCACATGAACTTTAGGGATCTACGGACCCTTGGAAAGTTCAATTGTGTGCGTGGCCTCCCTAAGCTTGGGAAGAAAGCCAATGGTATTTGTGGACCTTGCCAACAAGGAAAGCAAACTAAAAGCATGCACAAAAAGGGTAAGTATCTCACCACCAAGGAGCCTCTTGAGCTTCTCCACATGGACCTTATGGGTCCCATGCAAACCGAAAGTTTGGGTGGAAAGAGATACATTTTTGTTTGTGTTGATGATTTCTCTAGATTTACATGGACATATTTTCTTAGAGAAAAATCCGAAACTTTTGATAAGTTTAAAATGCTTTGTAATAAAATACAAAATGAAATGAACTCAAATATTAAAAGCATAAAACGGATTAGAAGTGACCATGGGAGAGAATTTGAGAATGCCACCTTTGAAACCTTTTGTAATGGTTTAGGCATCTCCCATGAATTTTCTGCTCCTAGGACACCTCAACAAAATGGAGTTGTTGAGAGGAAAAATAGGGTCCTCCAAGAGATGGCCCGTGTGATGTTGCTTAGCAACAATGTCCCTAGGAACCTATGGGCCGAAGCCATCAACACGGCTTGCTATATAGGAAATAGAGTGTTCCTAAGGCCCGGTACTAGAAACACCTCCTATGAGTTATGGAAAGGCAAGAGGCCAAATGTTAGCTACTTCCACACTTTTGGAAGCAAATGCTACATTTTGAATGACCGTGATCAACTTGGCAAATTTGATGCTAAGAGTGATGAAGGTATTTTTATTGGCTATGCCTTAAATAGTAGAGCCTATAGAGTTTTCAATTTAAAGACTCTAAGTGTTATGGAATCATCCAATGTCGTATTTGATGATACTAGGCTCAAGTCTAATGATCATGAGGAGGAGGTTATTTTTAGTGATGTTTCTCCTTTGGAGGAGGTTGTGGTGTCACCTAATGTTGGGACATCTAATGTCAACAATAATGACACACAACCTATTGATAGAGTTCCTCTCTTGGACTCTAAAGAACCCGCTCCATGGGTTAGGAAACTCCATGATAAAGAAGATATCATTGGAGAGGTAAATGAGGGTGTTAGGACTAGACGACAACTTGCTAATCTTATTAGCTATACATGCTACACCTCTCAAATTGAACCCAAAAAGGTTGAAGAAGCCTTAAATGATGAATTTTGGGTTCTTGCCATGCAAGAAGAGCTAAACCAATTCGAAAGAAATGAGGTTTGGACTCTAGTTCCTAGGCCTAAGACCACTAATGTCATAGGCACTAAATGTATATTTAGGAACAAATCCGATGAGGATGGCAACATAGTGCGGAACAAGGCTAGACTTGTAGCACAAGGGTACTCTCAAATTGAGGGTATCGACTTTGAGGAGACTTTTGCTCCCGTTGCCCGCTTAGAGTCCATTAGGCTTCTCTTGTCCATCTCTTGTGTGCACAAGTTCAAATTGCACCAAATGGACGTCAAGAGTGCCTTCCTCAATGGCTTCTTGCAAGAGGAAGTGTTTGTTGAACAACCTAAGGGGTTTGTGGATGCACACCACCCCAACCATGTTTATCGCCTCAAGAAGGCACTTTATGGGTTGAAACAAGCACCGAGGGCTTGGTATGAGCGCCTTACTCAATTTCTTGTTGACAACAACTACACAAGAGGTAGTGTTGACAAGACACTATTTATCAAGAGAGACAATGATGAGCTTTTCATAGCTCAAATATATGTTGATGATATAGTTTTTGGCTCCACCAACAACACCAAAGTCCAACAATTTGTTGATGTCATGTCTCATGAATTTGAGATGAGTCTAGTTGGTGAGCTTAGTTACTTCCTAGGTTTGCAAATTAGGCAACTAGATGATGGGATTTTCATATCCCAAGCCAAATATGCCAAAAACCTAGTGAAGAAGTTTGGTCTTGAAAAAGCCAAACATTGTGACACTCCTATGAGCACCACTTTGAAGCTAAGCAAGGATGCCAGTGGAAAAAGTGTGGACCAAACCTTATATCGTGGCATGATAGGGAGCTTGCTCTATTTGACCGCAAGTAGGCCCGATATATCATTTAGTGTAGGAGTTTGTGCTAGGTACCAATCTGATCCCAAGGAGTCCCATCTCTCTTCGGTTAAGAGAGTCATTCGATTTGTGAATGGGACTTCTAATTATGGGATTTGGTACTCATTTGACACTAATGCTAGTCTTGTTGGCTTTACTGATGCGGATTGGGCAGGAAATTGTGATGATAGGAAGAGCACATCGGGCGGTTGCTTCTTTCTAGGCAACAACTTGGTGTCTTGGTTTTGCAAGAAGCAAAACTCGATTTCCTTGTCCACGGCCGAGGCCGAGTACATAGCCGCAGGGAGTGGATGCACACAACTCCTATGGATGAAGCAAATGCTAGTAGACTACGGATTCAATTAAGGTACTCTCACTCTCTTTTGTGATAACATGAGTGCTATAAATATTTCCAAGAATCCGGTTCAACATTCTAGAACTAAGCATATTGACATCCGCCATCACTTCATTAGAGAGCTTGTTGAAAATAAATGCATAGTACTTGAACATGTAGGTACTAATGATCAACTTGCGGACCTATTTACTAAACCCTTAGATGCTACTCAATTTAAAACTCTTAGTAGATCTATTGGGATATGTCTTGTGGAGTGATGTTCTATGATTGACCCCATATGGGGAACTCAAGCAAAGAGAGCTATTTTGCATTCTTGTAACTTGCAAAAAATTGAAATAACTTATGCCTCTTCTTTTAATTGCTTGAGTAAGCTTGGTTGTACATATGTATATATGTTTTCAATTCTATAAGTGTGAACCTTGCTTGTTTACAATCCATGTCATATTTATGTTCAAACATGCATTTTTGGACTAGGAGATTTACATAGGAAGTATGATGTGAATGACCTATAGTTATCTCCATGACATGATGTTTCTTAATTAACATGCTAATGCTAAATGAAAAAGCATGAAATTCATACAACATGCTCACATGAAAAGCATGAATTGATGATTGCATATTCTTAAAAATGCAAACCTTGTGTGAAAGCTTATGA
Source organism: Acer saccharum (assembly GCA_030490815.1). Lineage (NCBI taxonomy): Eukaryota > Viridiplantae > Streptophyta > Magnoliopsida > Sapindales > Sapindaceae > Acer > Acer saccharum. The sequence goes on from CM059869.1 coordinate 29,393,054, forward strand.
GACTCAAAATGTATAAAGGATCTTGTATCCGTTCAAAGGAATTTACATTCCAAATGTCTCTCTTTCTTTATTAGTTGAACATGGTTACTATCATACGGATATCTTATTCGGAAAAATCTAATAGGGTGCAAAGTCGCTCATGCCATGTTTCGCTTATAAAGTTGGATATAGTTACTCTTAAATTGAAATCAATAATCTCTATATCCTTGCTTTTCCCATGACATTGGTGAAATTGGTTTGAATTCGAATTAGAAACCTGTGTCATTTGCTTTGCCAAATACCATTGTATTTTGGACTTGAATGCTATATGTCTTGTATGCAAAGCATGTTGGATTCACACATTTTATCAAATAAATCTCCTTGTTTCTCTCAACTTAATTGAAGTGCATAACGTGACTTATATGTATATGCATATCTTGCATGCTTCTATCTCTCGTTGCTATGAGTGACCTAGTTGGGGACTACTCCTTTGCCTATATCATGACAAAAAGGGGGAGTAGGATATTGTAAGGGGAGTTGCAAAATAGAGAAGCTATTATGCTCTTTGGGGAGATAAAACATTGAGGGGGAGTAACCCTTTGAGGGGGAGCATTGCATTTATCATACATTGCATACATTTGGTAATGTTGTGCCTAAATTCTACAAATGCAAATGCTTGGTATTGTTCTCACATGATTAATCTCACACTTTACTTGAATTGGAAATGTTAGAAACTTTTTTCAGGGATTGATTATTCTACAAGAGGATTGAAGACTTCAAGTTGCATTCTCTTATCTCTTTGTAATGTAGAATATTATTGTAATCCCGTAGTTTCTATTTTTTTTGTGAGGAATCAATGTGAGTGATGATTTTGTCACGAAATAGCCAAAGGGGGAGATTGTAAGGATTCCCGTTGTTTTTAATTGGCTTATTTCGTGATCAAACCATAAATGGGGATCCTTTGTAAGGGTAGTTTAGATGTTGTAATAAGTGCTTTAGGCCCTTTGAAGACCTCATTATTGACAAGCACCAAAGGTAATATTCTAAGTGCTTTCTTGTCTTGAAGAGATAGTTGCACACACTCACAACTCATGCATATGTTTAATCTTTGTATGCTGTGTTTCTTTTTGTTGTGCATAAATGCTTATTTACATCTCTTCTTGCTTGATTTTATGATTGCATCTTGTGTTTATAACATCATAACATTTAGGCGTTTAGGATGCATATTGGTTGACTTTTGTTCCCCTTGCATGATTGCTTGTGGGGACAAAATTGAAGGCTGTGCGCTGGTCCACCAGCGCCGGTCGACCAGCGCCGCTCACCGGCGCAAAACGCCCAGTGGAGCGCCGCTGGTTGTGCGCTGGTGTGGACCAGCGCAGGCCACCAGCGCCAAACACCCAGGTGTGCGCCGCTGGACTGGCACTGGTGGCAGCGCCTGTCGTCCAGCGCTCAAGCCAAAATTGGCTTGTGCACTGGTCCTGCGTTGGTCCACCAGCGCAGGTCCACCAGCGCACAGAGCATTTTTCTAGCGAAATTTCAAAACGACCTCACTTCACTTATGGCCTCTATATATATGCTAACTTGATTTTAGGTCACTCACAAGAGTTCTTATTCATGCTTCATACTTAGGATATTTTTCAAGAGAAGAAAAATACACAAAGAACTCATTTTTAATTACTCAAACACAATTTCATGATCATCAATCATTATCTAGTATCATCTTAGATCATCTAGATGTCATCTTGCATGGAATCTTCATCATACTTTGCTTGGTAAGCTTTTCACTAATATCTTACATATTTTGTGTTTAATTTATCTAGCAATCTCAATTAATTACTTGATTGTTATTTTGTATGCTTTAGATACAAAATTGAGATTAGTATGATGTATGTTTGAGAAGTTGTATTGTGCTAGCATATTAGGTTTTGTGCTTGATATTGATTAGCTTAACTAATTGACATGTCATTTAGTTTTGATATCTAGGATTGTTCTTAATTGCATATTAATCATCTTAGATAAAGCATATAGGGTTTCCCTTGCTCTATGTTGCATTTTGGATATTTTCACATATTCACTTAGGGTTGTATTCTCTTCTAGAGAAGGTAAGTCTTGTGTGTAGCAATCGGGATTAGGTTGCTTAGATCACAAGCAAATTGGACTAGGTTCACTCATACCAGGATTAGGTAGGTGTGTGATTACTTCCGGGATTAGGTTGTAATCGTTTGCACATTTAGTGGATTCGAGGTTCGAGTGTGGCTTACTTACATAGCCCGTGGTTTTTCCCGTGAGGGTTTCCATGTAAAAATCAAGTGTTGATTTAATTTCCGCACCATATTACACTTGCTTGTTTATATTATCTTGAGGGTAAATTCGTAATTTTGACTAACACGAAAAATTGGGTAAAAAGCGTAAAATCTATTCACCCCCCCCCCCCCCCTCTAGATAGCTTTATACACACCGTGCTATAATTAGTTTCAGGTTGGGCACCTTTATCTTGTTAAAGTTGTAGAATTCTTTTGCTAGCATTTGAGTGGGATCGATCAAATGAGTTATGATGAGTCTGAAATCATCGGAGGGTCTTCGAGTAAAAGAATCTAGTGCACTGGGTGCATTGAACTGGATCACAATGAAATACTTTATCTTGAACCGTCAATAGATAATAGTCTTTTCATTATTAGGACAATCGGAGAGCCTATCTTAATCCTGAGATAAATGATGGACTTATAGTTGCAAGTGGTATCATTTGAGTTATCAATGAGTACGATTATATAGCATAGTCTATCCTCGATAGTTTGGTGATATTCATTTGTTAATCGATAGAGGACTTTATTTATAGATATGGACATCGTGGCTCCATTTATTAAATTAGAGCATAATATCATCATATGGATGTTTTGAGGTAATTGGATATTAAATCTCAACGTTGAGTTTTCGACAGTGACTATTGAAAACATGGCTTCTGGACAAGTCAAAATATCCAAGTTCAAAATGTGGTCATATGAGTAAATATGGTAACTTGGAGAGCTATAGGCGGTCTATGAGCTCTTGGCGATTACTGATATTCTTCACGAGGATACACCATCTCCTATAATATTGTCTAGGGTATGAATGAGAATCATTTACTTATTCCATCTTTATTTAAGAGTGCAATTTTAGTTCTTTAGTGGAATGAACTAAAATTAATAGATTGAACCTAAGTGAATCATTTGTTGATTGTGATTGGGTTATGTCTATTGGAGCTTAAATTTAGATAGGCCCGCCAAGATCCCCAATCCACACGGACTTGCATGAATCACTTGATATATTCTACCGGACTAATTTATGGGTCCATCTAGAATTGAATTAAGGCATGTGGACTTGTTTCTTTTAGTAAGAATGAGCCTAGTTCACATGTGGGCCTTTTATTAAGGTCCAATGGATTTAATAAAATAAAAAAACAATATATAGATATATTAATATATATGGCACATGGCCGAGATATATATATAATATTATATTGTTTTATTTTTATTAATTGATTAAATAGAAATTAATTAATTGATTGATTAATTATTTAATTAAAAATCAAAATCTTTTTCTGACTAGGAAATATGTTTCTTAGTAGTATACTATTGTGGTAGTATAATAAATATTAAAGACTTTATTTGGTAAGTAGATAAATAAAGGGAATTTATTTATCTAGTCAAATTAGGAAGTCTTTGATATAGTCACAAATACAATAAAGAGTTGGATTAGGGTTTGGATTCTAAAGATTGATAGGAGTATGGGTGAAACACAAATCCTCTTATAGTGAGGATTTTGGCCACTTTCAAGTTTTCCTATCATAGGATTCGGTCACCCTAAAATATATATGACAAGAAGAATTCTTATATATAATATATATATATGAAAAAAAAGGAATTCGGATATATATTTGAAATACATGGCAATTGGGCGATATATATATATATATATATATTTATATAAAGCATGCAAAGATTGTGGCACTATATTTGATTATATGGAATGTACAGATTATATATTATATATGCATGTTAAATTCGTGCTTATATATAGAATATATAATTAAAATTTTTCGGTGCGATAATATATAATATATTAGGCAAGTGACTTGCTGATACGAACCTCGTCGATTGTATCAAGATTGATGCCTAGGATCGTTCTAACCTTTGGTTCGGATGGAAACCGCGACCCAACACCTATAATGAGATGTGAACCTTGGTATGAAGGAAGACGCCACAATCAAGGATGGAATACTCGATTGATAAGTCAAGGAGGAACGCCACAGAGAATTCTGATAAGTTCCAATCAGTTTTCAAAGAACAATAGAGAAAACTCTCTCAATTTTCATTCCAATTCAAGTCTACCGAAAAATACATCAAAATGACCCTTAAATACTGAAACCCTAAAACCAAAAAGGAAAATAAATATTTGGCAATTAATGCCTTACAAACGGGAAAGAAAATAAACTAAAACAAGTAACTAATTGACTTGCTCCCTATTTGGAAAGCTAAAAGATGGAAACAAATCAGCCCCTTAATTTGGGAAACAAATCAACTCTTTATTCTTTAGAAACCAATAAGGAAAACTGAAATTCGGACTCCTCAGCTCAAGTCTTCGCGCAACAAACTAGATGGCCGAATTTGGGCCTGTTTTGAATCTATTATGGATGACGGAGTCTTCATAACATCTGTAGGGCTCGTCTTGGGCTTTCCGAAAACATATTATAATAGACAATCCGACATCAGATGCTCTCTGTAGAGGCCCACGAAGTTCAGCCCGGCGTCCAGCTCTCGTACAGCTCAAGTCTTCGCGCAACAAGATAGATGGCCGAATTTGGGAATGTTGTGATCTGTTACGGAGGATAGAGTCTTCATAACATCTTTAGGGCTCGTCTTGGGCTTTCCGAAAACATATTATAATAGACGATCTGACTTCAGATGCTCTCTGTAGAGGCCCACGAAGTTCAGCCCGGATTTGGTCTTCATGTGGGCCGAACTTGGATTTCAGCAACTCAGAATCAGCCCATCATTAAATGCTTCTTTGATCATCTTGACCCCTTGTAATTGGCCCAACTGGAACATGAAATGGATCCGTTGGTGAAGCTTCTTGATTCTCATCACTTGCGGCCACAAAATATATATTTATATATTCTTTGTATATTTTCAAGAACCCTAGGTCTTTGGCTTGAGAGTTTTTTTTCTTTTGCTAGAGAAAAATAGAATCCAACTCATAGACTAGTGTGATTTTCGGCCAAGAGGAATAGAGAGAAAAGTTTGTTCTTATTTTGATAGTGCACTAGTAACTTTTATATCAAAAGGTTTTGTGCACAATTTCGAATAAGGTTCACGCGAGTTTCGATCTAACAATTGTGAATTCAAAAGTGACCGGAACATTCTTTGTAGCCTCTTGGAATTTATTGTGACTAACGAAAAAGAAAAAGTTTTGTTAATCCATCCTCAGGTACACAATTCAAAGAGAAGGGAGACCACGCTCCTAGGTGATTCACGTTCGTGATTGGATCGGAAGATCTTGCGGATTACCATCGACGCAATGTCAATCGGATCACACGACAAAGGTATGATATCTTTAGTATTATATGTTAATTAATTAAAGGGTTAAGGTTCAACTTATGGAAAAATTTTAAACTATACGAAACTCGATTTTTTAGTCTCGCTTCCGCTGCGTGTACTGAGATTTTTCCCTACAACCTCTTGCCCACTCTGGTGCATCAACCTCTCTCTTAGACTCTGTCTCCTCAGACTCAACATCATCAATTCCCACATTAGACTCCTCTCAAGCCTAGGCATCCAATCTCTCCTGTTCTCTCCTCGTGATTGACCTACGCTGGGCCAACCTCTGCTCTCTCTGCTGACGTATACTGAGAAGCCTCTCTATACCTGGATTTCCTTCGGCTGCCTCATTGTAGGCCTTTCTACCTACGGTCCCTAGGGGTGTCAGAATTCCCTCTGATGGCAAGTCTACTCGAAGGCCTGCCTCCCGTGCAAAATGGGTGATCAAGCAAGGAAAAACGAGGCTCAGGTTTGATCTCCTTCCGGACTCTGCAATCCATCTCACAATGGTACGGCCCACATCAAACTCCAACCTGTGCTTCATTTGGTAAAGCATGATGGCAATATGGCTCTTCAAGCTTGTCCAGTGGTTGCTGGGCACTGGGGAATAACTGAAGTAGATACTCCAAAAGTGCTCCTCGAACCCAAGCTCCCTCTGATAAACCTTACTGGTCCGTGCCTTCCCAGGGAATGTCCTTTATCTCGGTGAGTGCAATATTGAACTGTTTGTCCTAATGCTCGAAGAGGGCATTGGACGTGTTGACGGTGAAATTTGGATTGCCACACACTTAACAATTATATCAACTCAAAGTAAAATGAGAAAATAATCATTGCATGCAAGAGACAGATTTTACGTGGAAAACCCTTGAATGGGAAAAAACCACGGCGCCCTAGAGGGCAGAAAAATAATACTAGGCTTATTGCTTTGTTACACACTCAGATCTCTCATACAATTGCTCTTTTCTCTCTAGGTTTTCGAACCCTTCCCTCGTGGGATAAATGGTTCTATTTATACATGATAATTAGGGTTTTCCCTAGTTCTAGTCGTGTTGGTGGTAGGATTTCCTCTTTGATTTGTGTTAGGAATCCCATGTTGTAATGGATTAGGATTTTATTCTTATTCCGGCTTCTTTTTGTTGAATTTGTCTTTCCTCCTCTTCTTATGATTTCTCCCTGCCATGGGTCTTCTAGAAGTTAAGGCTTATTTCTGTGCTTCTGCCAAGTCGGTTCGGGCCCAGTGCGCTGATGCAGCGAACACCTCCATTCCTGGATATTACCCTTTAGCGACCATGTTTCTATCTTTGGCAAGTATATATCTAGCTCTGGCGACCACACCTTTGACTTTATTGGCTTAAGATGTTGACATACTGACTGGCCACGTTTTTTCTCCCTTGACCCGGTCAACGAATGATGTGGCAACCTTTTCTTCAGCATTTATTGACTCCTTTGATGACGTGTCTGCTTAGCGAATTTATACATACAACAATACCCCCATAAATACTTCGAGCCGAGTGAAATGATTTGGTCCTTTTAATTTGTTTGTCTCTGCGAGCAGTATTTATATCCATGTGTAAGGATTCCCGTTGTCTTTAATTGGCTTATTTCGTGATCAAACCATATGTGGGGATCATGTAAGGGTAGCTTAGGAATGTGTTCAAGCTCAAGGCCCTTGCAAGTGTTAAGCACTCCAAAGGTAATACTCTAAGTGCTTACTTATCTTGAAGAGATAGTTGCACACACTCACAACTCATGCATATGCTTATTCCTTGTATGTTATGGTTCTTATGGTTGTGCATTAATGTTCAATTAACTTCTCTTCTTGCTTGTTATTTTGATTGCATCTTGTGATTACATGTCATAGCATTTTAGGCTTTTAGGATGCATCTTAATTTACCTTTTTACCCCTTGCATGATTTCTTGTGGGGTTCAAAGGTGTGGGCTGTGCGTTGGTCCTCAAGCGCCTGACCAGTGCAGCTCACCAACGCAAAACACCAAGTGGCGTGCCGCTGGTCGTGCGCTGGTCCACCAGCGCAAATCACCCAGTGGTCTGTCGCTGGTCGTGAGCTGGTCCACACCAGCGCAAGCCCACCAGCACTAATCGCCCACTGGTGCTCCGCTGGTCTGGCGCCTGTGTGAGCGCTTGTCGTCCAGCGCCCTTGCAAAAATGTGCTTGTGCGCTGGTCCTGCGCCTGTCGTCCAGCGCAGGGCCACCAGCACACAGAGCAATTTTCTGGTGCGTTTTCAAAACGACCTCACTTCACTTATGGCCCATATATATATGCTAACTTGATTTTAGGTCATTTAAGAGAGTTCATATTCAAGCTTCATACTTAGGATATTTTTCAAGACAAGAAAAATACACAAAGAACTCATTTTTAATTACTCAAACACTTTTTCATGATCATCAATCATCATCTAGCATCATCTTTGATCATCTAGATGTCATCTAGCATGGATTCTTCATCATACTTTGCTTGGTAAGCTTTTCACTAATATCTTACATATTTTGTGTTTCTCTTATCTAGCAATCTCAATTAATTACTTGTTTGTTATTTTGTATGCTTTGGATACAAGATTGAGATTAGTATGATGTATGTTTGAGAAGTTGTATTGTGCTAGCATATTAGGTTTTGTGCTTAATATTGATTAGCTAAACTAATTGACATGTCATTTAGTTTTGATATCTAGGATTGTTCTTAATTGCAAATTCATCATCTTAGATAAGCATATAGGGTTTCCCTTGCTCTATGTTGCATTTGGATATTCATATATTCACTTAGGGTTGTTATTCTCTTCTAGAGAAAGTAAGTCTTGTGTGTAGCAACCGGGATTAGGTTGCTTAGATCGCAAGCAAATTGGACTAGGTTCACTCATACCGGGATTAGGTAGGTGTGTGATTACTTCCGGGATTAGGTTGTAATTGTTTACACATTTAGTGGATTCGAGGTTCGAGTGTAGCTTACTTACTAGCCCGTGGTTTTTCCCGTGAGGGTTTCCACGTAAAAATCAAGTCTTATTTAATTTCCGCATATTTTACTTGATTTATTACTTTATCTATTTAGGGGTAATTTCGTAATTTTGACTAACACGAAAAATTGGGTAAAAAGCGTAAAATCTATTCACCCCCCTCTAGATAGTTTTATACACACCGTGCTATATTTAGTTTCACCATGCTTTCAAGATTTCGGCGCGTGTTGTAAGTAACTTCTCTCTTTTTCTTTTTCACCACGTGTTGAATTAATTAGTTGATTCTTCCGGTGCAAGCCTTTTATTCCTGGCCACACAATCTCTGGCGCTTCCACTCACTTGACAGGTGAAGACATGTTTTGATTGCTTGGTGACTCCCGAGGTGCCACATGTCCATTACTCGGTGGTGACTGTTGCGGCTAGTTACTGTGACTGTCGCTCACATTAATTAAACATCTTTTTTCCGATTTTCTTTTTGAATTTCAAAACTCCCTCTTTTAAGGCCTAATCGTTTCTTCTTCCTCATTTTACTCTTCTCATTTACACTTCCATTGTTTTTCTTAGAGCAAAAAAGAAAAGTTCAAACCTTTGTTTTTTCTGCCCTGTTTCTTCGAGTATTTGCTACAGCCTTTTTCCTGCGTCTTCCAATGTCAGGTGGTTCACCGAACTCGACCATTCCAGTTTCTCTGCGTCCCCAACTCTCCTGCACATCTCTGCGATTCTAGGGTTTTCTGGTGAGTTCCCATGGATCCTTCCTTACGTTCTTCTCTTTTTAATCAAATGATGCAAGCCTTAGAACTTGGTGATAAGTGTACTGCAGACCAGATTGAATCCTGGATTCGTAATTTTCATCCGGATTCCCCAACCCCGATTTCTGTCTTTATTCCTTCCTTTGAGGAAAATTTTGTTCCTAACATTCCTTCTTTCTCGTCTTTTGATAATAGTTCTCCAACAATTTTAAACTGGATAGCAGTAGACGATGGGCTTCTGGGGTTCCTCGAGGATCCCTGCTCGATGCTTAAACCACCGTCGATTCAGATGTTGAAGATCATCAGAAGAGTAGACTGCACTTCACAGCTGATCGCCCGTGTTCTTTTGATTGCGAAGTTAATGTGGTTGGCGAGGATGAGCTTCGTAAATACAAGAGTCGCTTTGACATTCCGGATGCTGTGACTTTGACTTTGACTTTGCCGGGTGATTGAGCGGCATGGAATCCTCTTGATAATGCGGTCGCCATTTATGGTGCAATGCTGAGTTGCGGGGTTACACTTCCTCTTCAGCCCTTCATTGCCAGGTTCCTCGCTGAGGCCTAGATTGCGCCAGCCCAACTCGCCCCAAACAGTTACAGGATATTAATGTGCCTGTGTCTAATGTGGAAGTGGAAGTTGAAGGGTTATGGGCCCCATCCGTAATTTTTATACGCTAAGACAAGCGGGTAATGGTGGCACGTATTTTCTTCCCTCCTCACCTGTGGAGAACTGGATCTCTGAGGGTGTGGCGAACCCTGGACAAGTGGAGATTTCCAGTGACGAGAAGAAGAAAGGTTTTATTTGGGGTTTTCCCACTTCAAATAAGAGGTGGAAGAATAGTTGGTTTTTTGCTGGTGGCGAGTGGGGCAGAGATGTGCTAGCCAGCGGTCGCCGTAACCTTTCGGCGAAAAAAGTTCCCAAGCACTTCACTTCTCTTGAAGCCTGGTCGAAGGTAGTCCCCGTTTTGCTGGATGGAGAGATCTCTCATCTTGCCGCGGCGACCGTTCTTCCTTTGGGCTTGAGAGGTAGATCTTTCCTCTTGGATGAGGAGAAAATGATCGCCCAACGGGTTTTCACACGCCAACCTGCTAGGCTTCCTCGTCGTAAGTCTTATCAGCTTTTTCTTTTTGTATTACTGTTTTGTTTATTCTGTTAGTGACACTTGGTTATTTTTCTTGCAGTGTGTGACTTCGATACCGTTTGCGATTTGCAAGCCCGGGTAGTGAAGAATTCCGAGGTTGCCAGTAAAAGACATGCTGCTGGTTTGGCCAAGGAAGGAATTGCTAGCCCGGATGGTGGTGATCCCTCGGACGGCGAGGAAGCTGGTGATGTTACTAGGGGAGGTGTCGAATCAGGGTAGCCTCCTATGCATACAGAGGTTGTTGCGAATACTCCTATTGCGACTACCCCCAGCCGTAAAGGTAAAGAGAAAGTAGGCGTTTCAGGGGGGGTCAGTGACATCCCTATTTTTGACGCGGATGTCCCTGAGACTCCTCTTGATCCTGCGAGTGATCTAGCCCTCAGAGCTGGTAAAGGTAAACACCCAGCTGAGGGTACCCCTGATCATGCTGCTCGACTCCCTAAGCGGGCATTAAGGGTGGTGCAGTATGTTGTCTCTTCGGACGAGGAGGGTACTGATGAACCGGTTCTCACCGAAACTCCCTCTACTCAAACAGCTGCTCACCAGGGTCCTGCTGAAGGGACAAATGCAGCGGTGCCTCCCCCCGAGGAGGTTAATGAATTAAATATCCCTGCTCCTTCTCCGCCCCGAACAGCTTCTCCGCCGGTGGCCATGGGCGAGCCAAATGCTTCTTCACATCAGCCTAGGCCGTCTGGTTGGCCAGAGTCGGTTGATCGGCCAGGACCATCGAAGCAACCTGGGGCTTCTGCTTCTGGTTCAGGTGTTATCTATGAAGCCCCTCCCGCAGGACCAACTGAAGCCGATGAAGGAACCGTGTCTCTTTCTGATTTTTCGGCTACCGAAATTTGCTCACACTTGATTAATAATGATGTATACATTGGTGAGAGCTGGGAGCATGTTAAAGGCAAACCCTGCAACAGAAAGATGGAGTTTTTCTTTAACTGCCACTCTCTGGTAAGCTTCTTGCCACAAACCTATATATCTCTGTTTTATGCATACTTCCTAATTCGGATGTTTCTCTTTTCAGATGATGTTTGAGTTGGCTGAGAATTATAAGTATGGGAACAAAGCTTCCTGGGAGATTAAGCGTTTGTGAGAGCAGGCTTCTATTTTGGCTGCTGAGAAGCTCTCTGCTGAAGAATCCCATGCTCAACAACTTGCTCAGCTAAGAAAGTCCGCCGATGGTTATCTGTCTGCTCAGCTAGCTGCCGAGGAAAAATTGTCTGCTGCTGTGGAGGAGATTCGCTAGCTGAAGGAGCATTTGTCTGCTAGTCAAGAATCCCTCGCAGCGCGTTTGGAGGCTGAGCAACTAGTTGAGGAGGCCAAAGAAAAAACTGAACATGAGGCGTTGGATTTACGCAATCAGTTGTCTTCGCGCGATCTCATCTTTGATAATTTAAAGGCTGTATTGGAGGTTGAAGCAGTTGATCGTTTTAAGAGATCCCCTGCCTATGATGCGCTTTTGCTACGCGAGTTTGAACAAGGCATGAGGCAGTCGAAGAAGTTCTTCGCCATGAAAGACCATTCGAACGAAAAGGCTCTAAGGCGCTTCGACAAATCTCTTTAACTGCATATGGCTAGCGGAGTGGGTTCGATTAAAGAACAGAGGAAACGATGGAAAGCCCACTGCGGTTATAACAGGACTGAGCCCCATCCCATGCATTTAGAAATTCCCAGTAAGCGTGCTTTCAACACTTACTATTCTGGTTAGAATGGCAGCTTTTCTAGTTCTGGTGCTGAGCCCGATTTGGGTCCTGTTGCCGGTAGGGATTATGGGCCTTTTATGCCGGATGGGGACGAAGAAATTACCTGGCCTTCTAAAGATGAGATCGAAGATGAGGAAGACAGCGAGGGTCCTCCTGTAGCTAGTTGAGATTAGGTCTTTAATTGTAAATATCTATATCTTTTTGTAACTTCAATTGTAAATGACATTTTATTTTATAAGTTAATTTATAACTCCTTTAGCTTTATTTTTGTTCAGCTGCCTTTACTGAGTTTTCGGCTTACTCGGTGTTTCACCAAGTTTTTAGCATATTTTATAGCTTTTTTCAACTGCCATTGCTGAGTTTTGGCGTACTCAGTGTTTGTCAGGACGTATCCGACCATACACCAAGTTTTTAACATGTTATTTATTTATTCAGCTGTCATTGCTGAGTTTTGGCGTTCTGTGCTTGTCAGGACGTATTCGTCCATACACCAAGTTTCAGCATATTATTGGGACGTGAAAATACCTACAAGGTTATACTAAACAACCTAGAAGGGGGGTGAATAGGTTGACACACTAGCTTTAAAAAATTTTTCGTGACTTATGTCAAAACCTTGGTGAGCATACATATTAACCTTAAACATGATTGTTATGAGAAAACAATTATCACAAGTATGCTCAATTCACCATCCTTAGTCTACAAAACATATATCAATAAACAATGTATCTCTTATACAAGTATATTCAATAATGAGCAAATTTAAATTCCACAAGTTGTACTTTGAATATTACAACGCAAACTCACTAAGTTGAGCTTTACGTGGTAAACCTCCGAAGAGGAAACATCCACGGGTTGAATCCACAACCACCGGCAAAGCAATTCACTATGACGAAAAGGACTTACACACTCAAGCTACCAACTCATGATATCCGCTCAAGCTATCAACTCCTAATCTACTCTCGGGCCTAGTGAACCACCTAGCCTACTTCCTATCCGAGATGTGTCCTACACCTCTAGGAAGCAATTTCCTATCCAAGACGCTCACGTCTCTAGGAAGATTTCTTGCTTAGCTATCCGGAGTTTCCTACTCCTAGCTAAGTTTTCTTGCTTGATTATCCGAGTCCTCCCGACTCTAATCAAGACTTCTTTGCTCTATCCACAAAGCTACTCTCACTTTGCTAGAGACTTCCACCTTTTGCAAGGCAAAATGATCTAAGTGATGCAAATGATGCAAACACATGCAACATAGAATATATTATCAATACATCCTATGGAAACTAGAAATAATCAATGAGCACACAATGTACATTTTTCTAGTTTATGATCCAAAACATAACACCACACAAAATGATGCATGAGCATATGAAATGTATGGATAAGGTACACTTCATGAAGATCTAGACATAGGCAACAAAGTTCATAAAACAAGGTTGTCTAGACCTTAAATATGAACAAAAAATCTAGAGCATGCAAAACACTAAAAACATGCCAAATCCTAGATTCTATTCATGTTTCTAAAGCTTGAAAACAAAGCATGTTCATTAAGCATATAATCAAGACTTTAGTGTAGGGAAAAATATTGTAGTACACGCAGCGAAAGCGAGACTAAAAATAGATTTAGTATGTTTTAAAATTTTTCCTTTTTTTGAACCTTAACCCTTTAATTAATTAACTATACATATCAAGTAACAAAAGTAGAATACCTTTTGTCGCGTGATCCGATTGACTTACGTCGATGGTAATCCGTAAGATCTTCAATCCTAGCACAAACGTGAATCACCTAGGAGCGTGGTCTCCCTTTTCTTTGAATTGTAAACCTGAGAATGGACAAACAAACTTTTCTTTTTCTTTTGTTAGTCACAAAACAATCAAAAGAATACAAAGATTATTCCGGTCACTTTTGAGTTCTCAATCTAATGATCGAAACTCGCGTGAACCTAATTCGATGTTGTACACACAAGCTTATTGATGAACAAGCAATTAGTGTACCATCAAAAGAATAATCTCTTCTCTCTTTTATATCTTGGTAGAATAATCAAACACTTGTCTATGAGTTTAGAAGAAGAAGAAAAATTGATTCAGTGAACAAGTGGGGTGGCCGAATTCTATAACAAGTGTTATATAGGGTGGCCGAAATTTCTTCTCCTCTTCCTTTAGGGTTGGCCGAAATCTACATATGTTCCAATTAGGGTTGCCGCAATTCCTCTACAAAAAAGGATTTGTGTTGCACCCTAATACACATCAAATTTAGACTTCTAACCCTAATCCAACTCATAAGTATTTTTATTCTATTATTGACTATAATAAAAAGACTTCCTATTTGATTAAATAAATAAACTTAATTATTTATTTTCTTACCAAACAAGTCTTTTATTTTTAATATACATATAGTATACCTCTAGGAAACATATTTCCTAATCAGAAAAAGATTTTGTTTCTTAATTAAATAATTAATAAATAAATTAATTAATTCTCATTTAATCAAACAATCAAACAAAATAATATATTTGGCTAATATTTTAACCTTGCCGCCCCACATGTATAAAATGGGCCATATATTATTTTCTTATTTCATTTAATCCATTGAACTTTAAATAAAAAGCCCAAATGTGAACCAGACCCATTCTTACTAAAAGAAACAAGCCCACATGCCTTTCATTAATATATTAATATAATTAAGCAGCCCATTAAATAAATAATGTGCAAATTATATTATTAATATATTAAATGCAATTCTAGATGGACCCATAAATTGGTCCGGTAGAATATATCAAGTGATCCATGCAAGTCCGTGTGGATTGGGGATCTTGGCGGGCTATCTAAATTTAAGCTTCAATAGACATAACCTAATCACAATCAACAAATGATTCACTTAGGTCCGATCCATTAATTTTAACTCATTCCACTAAAGAGCTAAAATTGAACTCTTAAATAAAGATAGAATAAGAAGATGTTCCTCATTCATACCCTAGACAATCATGTTGGAGATAGTGTATCCTCGTGATTAATATCAGTAATCACCAAGAGTTCATAGACCGCCTATAACTCTCCAAGTTACCATATTTACTCATATGACCATGTTTTGAACTTGGATATTTTGACTTGTCCAGAAGCCATGTTTTCAATAGACACTATCGAAAACTCAACGTTGAGATTTAATATCCAATTACCTCAAAACATCTATATGATGATATTATACTCTCATTTAATAAATGGAGCCATGATGTCCATATCTATAAATGAAGTCCTCTATCGATTAACAAATGAATATCACCAAACTATCGAGGATAGACTATGCTATATAATCGTACTCATTGATAACTCAAATGATATCACTTGCAACCATAAGTCCATCATTTATATCAGGATTAAGATAGACTCTTTGATTGTCCTGATAATGAAAAGACTATTATCTATTGACGGTTCTAGATAAAGCTTTTCATTGTGATCCAGTTCAATGCATCCAGTGCACTAGATTCTTTTACTCGAAGACACTCCGATGATTTTAGACTCGTCATATCTCATTTGATCCCACTCAAATGCTAGTAAAAGAATTCTACAACTTTAACAAGATAAAGGTGCCCAACCTTTAACTTAAGTTGTGAACATTATTCAAGACTAACTAAAGAATTGTGTCTACCTCATACATATCCAGATGTACGAACAATTCTTCTTTTCTCATAGTCTTTAGACCTTATGATTATTTACTTTTGACAATTATAATATTAAACTATAAATGCTATAAGATTTGTTAAACCAGAAACCACTTTATTAATATGAAAAAGATTGTCAATTACAACATTACACTCTTGCTATTGAGCATAATCCTAACATTTAGAACACAAACAACAAAAATGCTAGAATCACAAAATGTATTCAAAGAATATTCCAGCAAGTATTTAGAGAAAGGATATAATGAATAATCAATTAAATCCTATTTAACTCTAAATACCAAATCAAATGTGCTAATCCTAGAATTTATTCAATTAAAGGATCCAAGCACATGCTAAGGTTATTAATCATAAAATGAATCAATCAAGTCACAAATAACCCTAGATATCAAGCTAAGCACAATACAACTCTCAATCATGTGAAAAACTAGAATAATAGAAAACTAGTTCACACTTGTCTCTAATTAGACTTAATTAGCTTTGATTATGAAGCTATCTTTTCAAATAGCATTCATCATACATAAACATACATATAGAAGAAGAAACCCCAAGCAAATTGAAGGTTAAAAAGAAAGAAACCCCAAAGATAAGACCAATACCTTGGATTCACGAGCTGGTTCGAATTTCTGTGTGGAACCACTAGAAAAATCGATCAAACAGCCACCAAACCACTTTGAAAAGGTCGAGGACTCAATTACGAACGTTCTCCAACTTGAATCGCTCAAATCCGACTTCGTATGAGAAAGATATGGTGTTTGGAAGTTGGGAAAATTTGGGAGAAAAATCTAACGGGAATTTTCAATTTTTCTTCTTGAAAATCAAATGGACAGAGAGGAGGGAATTTAAAGGAGGAGAGAGAAGAATATTTCCAGGCCAATCACATGAGGCCACATCACCCCAGGCCGTGGGGGGCGCGTGGGCCTCACAGGGTCAGAGAGCCCCTCTTACCGTGGGGCCCACGACCTCCCTCACGGCGTGGGCCAAGTGGCCTCACAGCCACCCATTTCTCTCGCGTGCTCCCTTGGTTCTTCAACCGTATCTTGGGCATCCGAACTCTGATTTCAAATACGTTTTTGGATTACGAACTGTTACTCCCTCACGCACGACTACGAATACACAAATTTGAAAAATGGTTGAGAAATCATCTCGGAAAATGATGATGAAGTCAACTCAACGAATGAGAACGAAAAGTAGCGTAGCTACATCGTTTGGACTCGAAACCTTATGAATGAGTAACCGAAACGGCCAGAACTCAATAAGGAATCATAATAGAACATATTCATGTCCAAATACAAAAATACGGAAATATACAATCACAAAGACACACACATTTGCTAATTTCCAGACATAGTCCTAGAAAATGCAATAAACAAAGTTTTACGAATGTAGTATGAATGCATGAGCATATTTTGTCAAGTGTGTGAAAGTGATACATAAGTGATGTTTAACCATGAAGGAACACACAAGGATGTCATGTGTGTGTGTGTGTGCCTAGCCTTATAAGAGATATGAGGTCTTATATTACCTTTGATGATCAATGATGCACATATCTCTTTAATGCCAGCTTCTTGCATGAATTGTGTTCGAGACATTCTTCGTCTTCTTAAATCTTCAATATATGAACCACTAAACATTACAAGAGAAACACGTTTTGATATGGAATTTATGCCAACACAAACTATTAACCTAACAATCTCCCCCTTTGGCAAATTCCATGTCAAAACCCCTAAACATATACTAAAACAATTACAAAGAAAATTTGGTCACAATGAGTACAATGAGTTACACATATAGACACAAATTATAACAACTTGTCTTGGTCTTCATCTTGGTCTTCTCTTGATATCACCTAAAATAAACTTGAAAGCACAAGAATATCCAAGAGACAACACATATGGCAATATATATTCATTGGCAAGAAAATAACACATTTAAAGTTCAAATGGATCTTGTATGCTCCCCCTAAGTACATGCATCCAACAAAGATATCTTAACCAAGATATTACTTGCCATATGAAGTTCAATACTTAACACATACACAAAGAAGATATGCTAAAACAATATCATATTTCTCCCCCTTTTTGACATAAAATGAAGCCAAAAGGAAAAGAGAAAAGATACCTTGAGATCACAAAAGTTTTGCTAGCAACTTGTGCCACCAAAGAACGTTGAACGATTTGATGACCTCATATTTGGAGGTGGATGCTTTTCTTGGAGAAATGCTTTCTTCCAAGTTCTTGATTTTTGCATCTTGTTGAACCACCTTTGTGTTTAGCTCTTATATCTTCTCCCTTGATTCTTGTTGTTATCCATGTTAACCTAGCAAAGGTTATACAAATCTAGACAACACAACAAACTTATCAAGGTGAAATGAATCACAAATGCATAAATTTTACTCTTAAGCACATTGGTCATTTCTACCAAATTCAACAATTGCATAAAACAATCATATCAACCCCAAATATGAAAGAATTGGTATCGACAACAATCATCTCGACCCCATTCAATAAGAGATTTGATTATAACAACAACTACTAACACTCTAAGCAAGGAGGAATTTTTTTTGCAACTACAAGCAATAGAATTGATTACAACCACAATTACTATCACTCTAAGCAAAAAGGAATTTTTTGCAACCATAATCAATTGAATTGATTACAACCACAATTACTATCGACCCCAAAACAAAGAGGAACTCATTGCAACTACACTCAACTAAATTGATTATAACTACAATTACTATCGGCCCCACACAAAGAGGAATTCATTGCAATTACTCTCTTATCAACCTTAAAAATGAAGAAATTGATTGCAATCTCAACTACTATACAACCCCAAACAAGGAGAAGGTGATTGCAAACACAATCATACAATTATTACAAAAAAATTCATGCATTAATTGTGATCAAACATACAAAGGCATATATCATTATGAAGAATCATCATGCATATCAAGACATATGAAACAACATCTTCAAGATTCATCATATTAAAACAAAATATGCCAAACAAACAATAACTTCCCTTATCTCAAACAAATGCTTTATCTCAAATAAATGTTATATTTAAAGCTCTCCCTAAGCTCCTTAACCTTATTAAGCAAGAATTCTTTTCTCCCCTTTAAGACAAGAATTCTCCCCCTTAAGATAAAGTCTCAATTAAGCACAAAGAGAAACAATACTCTCACATTTGGAACATTTCTCCACACATGGTGAGGTATACATTTCCCCCCTTTTTGTCAAGGAATACACAAAGGATACAAGAGATAAAGAACGAGATATTAAGCAAACAAATCGTATAGAGAGCGAAGTTGAATAAACTAAAGCTCACCCTTAACATATGCTCAACATATTATCACCAAGTAGATTTGTTCACAAGGGACTATGAATCAACTCGAAGCATATGAACATATCATAAAAGAGAACAAAGTCTAGCATACTATGCTCCCCCTTGATAAGTGTTCTATCTAAGATCAAGATAGAGTATTGTTCACAACGAGATCCACACAATCACACATTCAAGCAATTAGAGAAAATATTTCATCACTTTTTAAAGTCCAAGAGAGAATCATAGATTTTCATTAATCTCTCAAAGATATTCTCACATTGCTAATGAATTAAGCACATAAGCAAAATGTGTGTGTGTGAATGCTTCTCACATATATAGTAGGAGTAATTGTGACATCAACATGCAAATAATTTCCACACCTATCCATCTAAAGCATTTCCAAAAATAGGTCAAACCGATATTCATTCGGTTTTTGCTTTAAAAGAATAGATATCAACATGTGAGCGTGTGTGTGCATGTGGCTCGTTTACCCGTTTCTATTTGACAACCCGAGCTTTTCACAATTCTCAACTATACACCATTAAGCCTTTTATTTTTCATTTCTTTTAGGCTTAGAATCAAAGATTTTTTTTTTTAATGATTCTTTTCAACACTTCTTTGATTTTTTCTAACAAAAACATATACTCCTCCTGGCGGCTTTCACTCATCACAATGGCGTAGCCCTTTCCTACATTGGGTGGTTGCACAACCAAGGTGTGTAGCCCTTTCCATGAGGATGCTCGTTGATTACTATGTAGTGCCGAAGCAAAATGGATACATACCAGAGGTCATCTATCATGTACTAAGCAATAGGCTTCTAGATGCATCCATAATCTACATACTTTCAACCACACATACTCAAAAACTAAAACATATAAGAGAAGCATTAGTGCACTTTTCAAAAAAAATAAGATTTTCAAGCTCAAGTGCATGATCTAGAAACAATACAAGTTATTTGTTTAAGATCATTATTTCTCAAGTGAGTAGCTCTCAAAGAAATTGATATTCAAATTAAGTTTTACTCATCAAGCCACTCAACAATCACACAAGCATTTCAAGCATCATGTATAAGATCATTGTGAACGCATCACTAAAAGATCTTTAGAGAGCAAATGTCAAGGAGAACCATATGAGTGCTATACTAGTTCTATAATATGACATGCTACATGATGTAATGCAAAACATAGAGTCGAAAGATGAAAAGCTAGAAAGCTAGCATTAGGATATAGAAATACCTAAGCAAGCTTTTTCATCAAATGCAAAGTTTTCGCTCTTTTTATGAGCTCTCTTGGCTTGTTTGTCCTCATGACAACAAGTTGTTGGTGTTTCATCCCAAGAGAATAAAGACTATGCATTTCAACTCAAACAACAACAAAAATGACTTTCTCCAAAAGTCTTAACATGATTATCACCAAATAGATTTCATGATATGCAACTTCTCAAAAGTTAATCAACGGATTTTGACTATCATAATGATATTTGTGAGATAGCTAAGTTCATGTCAAAGTCATAGAGAAACAAAGCTAGCTAGCTAAGTTACTCAAAACTAGACACTAATCTTAAAGCCAACTCACATGTGTAACTTACACTAATGGTAAGAGCACTCACCCTTGACCCATTTGGTCTAGGGAGCACAAACACATAAACCATCATGATCATTTCTCAAAGCAATATTATATCTAGAAGATAAACATCAACTATCTTCTCTATAAAGATATTCTCATGTTTTACACAACATTATTGCTATTTACAAAGATATTATCAAGACTATGCATATGATCATGTGAAACACTCATTTTCACCCAAATCTTCATGACAATATTCCTTACATGATTATTGTTATTATGCACAAAATTCAAAGTGTTATCATGCAAGAAACATTCATAGAAGATTTTCTCATCTCACTAACATGCATCTCATTCCCTAGTTTGCATTGTCTAATATACTCATGGCATATAGATTTAGTATGCACTATAACAATTCAAATGCCAAACCGAAATACATATGGAGATGATACTATTTAGGTGAGAGTGTACCAACGGTGAAGGCTCCTTACTCTTCTTGATTTTGCACTTGACCTTGGAAGATTGGCCTTTGAAATCATTTTACTCTTTAGTGACTTGTCTTTAGTTATAGGAGACTCAACTTGCTCAACTACAAAGCTTAAGTCACTTGAATCTTCATGAAGAACACCAAGCTCTTTTGCCTTCATGATTGCCAACTCCTCTTCCTTGCCTTTGATCGTTTCCTACAAGAGAAAAACAAATTATTAGCAAAATCACTTATTAAACTATCTAACACAAGAGCATCTTCAACCGTCTTCTTTTCTAGACATTTGATCACTCCATTCTTCACTTTAACTTCCTTCAAAGTTTTATCTCTTTCCTTCTCAAGAGATTGAGCTCTTGCCATCAAGTTGAAGTTGGTGGTCTTTGATTTGCAATCTTCTTCATTAAGTTGCAAAATCGAGTGATCATGTCTAGAATGATCATCCTCCGGGAAAACTTCTTCTTCTTTACTTTTATCACTAAAATTCTTTTCAAGCTTATCAACAACATTGTTAGTAGACAAATGAAATATAAAATAAGAAGAACTTTTTTCACAAGTAGCTTGGAAACAATTCCATGCCTCTTTAGCCATATTTGAATCTTTATAAAGAGCAAGGTGTTTAAAAACTTACACCACTATAAATGGCAAAAAGGTCTAAAAGTTTCAACTTCTAAAAAATAAACCTCATTCATACTTCATGAACATATTGGTTTGGAGAAACTACTCCATCAAATATAAAACTCAGAGAAAAGAAACATTTCATGACAAACCAACCAAGCTTGCTAAACACTAGACTTAGTGAAGTCTTTCATGAGCATTTTCAACAAAAACAAACATTTTCCAAATCAACAAAGGAGGACAACCATTACAAACAAAAATAGACTAAAAGGATGTTATCATAGTAAATAACCTTGTAGATCCCGAATCACACTAATTGCTTTAAGTGACCCACTCTGATACAAATTGAAAATACCTACAACATTATACTAAACAACCTAGAGGGGGGGTGAATAGGTTGACACACTAGTTTTAAAAACTTTTTCGTGACTTATGTCAAAACCTTGGTGAGCATACATATTAACCTTAAACATGATTGTTATGAGAAAACAATTATCACAAGTATGCTCAATTCACCATCCTTAGTCTACAAAACATATATCAATAAACAATGTATCTCTTATACAAGTATATTCAATAATGAGCAAATTTAAATTCCACAAGTTGTACTTTGAATATTACAATGCAAACTCACTAAGTTGAGCTTTACAACTTGATATAGAATCACAAGATACAATGTTCAAGCACTTACAAGATACAAGAAACAAATGTTGATTCAACCAACAATGTGTGCAACTCTTTCTTTATCAATAACTTGTTTACAAGGATGTGAGGAAATAAAAATCTTAAACAAGTTATATAGATCATACATACAAATATAAAGAGATAAAGATAGAGACATTTGACACATTGATTTTTACGTGGTAAACCTCCGAAGAGGAAACATCCACGGGTTGAATACACAACCACCGGCAAAGCAATTCACTATGACGAAAAGGACTTGCACACTCAAGCTACCAACTCATGATATCCGCTCAAGCTATCAACTCCTAATCTACCCTCGGGCCTAGTGAACTACTTCCTATCCGAGATGTGTCCTACACCTTTAGGAAGCAACTTCCTATCCAAGACGCTCACGTCTCTAGGAAGATTTCTTGCTTAGCTATCCGGAGTTTCCTACTCCTAGCTAAGTCTTCTTGCTTGATTATCCGAGTCCTCCCGACTCTAATCAAGACTTCTTTGCTCTATCCACAAAGCTACTCTCACTTTGCTAGAGACTTCCACCTTTTGCAAGGCAAAATGATCTAAGTGATGCAAATGATGCAAACACATGCAACATAGAATATATGATCAATACATCCTATGGAAACCAGAAATAATCAATGAGCACACAATGTACATTTTTCTAGTTTATGATCCAAAACATGACACCACACAAAATGATGCATGAGCATATGAAATGTATGGATAAGGTACACTTCATGAAGATCTAGACATAAGCAACAAAGTTCATAAAACAAGGTTGTCTAGACCTTAAACATGAACAAAAAATCTAGAGCATGCAAAACACCAAAAACATGTCAAATCCTAGATTCTATTCATGTTTCTAAAGCTTGAAAACAAAGCATGTTCATTAAGCATATAATCAAGACTTTAGAACACAAACAACAAAAATGCTAGAATCACAAAATGTATTCAAAGAATATTCTAGCAAGTATTTAGAGAAAGGATATAATGAATAATCAATTAAATCCTATTTAACTCTAAATACCAAATCAAATGTGCTAATCCTATAATTTATTCAATTAAAGGATCCAAGCACATGCTAAGGTTATTAATCATAAAATGAATCAATCAAGTCACAAATAACCCTAGATATCAATCTAAGCACAATACAACTCTCAATCATGTGAAAAACTAGAATAATAGAAAACTAGTTCACACTTGTCTCTAATTAGACTTGATTAGCTTTAATTATGAAGCTATCTTTTCAAATAGCATTCATCATACATAAACATACATATAGAAGAAGAAACCCCAAGCAAATTGAAGGTTAAAAAGAAAGAAACCCCAAAGATAAGACCAATACCTTGGATTCACGAGCTGGTTTGAATTTCTGTGTGGAACCACCAGAAACATCGATCAAACAGCCACCAAACCACTTGGAAAAGGTAGAGGACTCGATTACGAACGTTCTCCAACTTGAATCGCTCAAATCCGACTTCGTATGAGAAAGATATGGTGTTTGGAAGTTGGGAAAATTTGGGAGAAAAAATCTGACGGGAATTTTTAATTTTTCTTCTTGAAAATCAAATGGAGAGAGAGGAGGGAATTTAAAGGAGGAGAGAGAAGAAGATTTCCAGGCCAAGTGGCCTCACGGCCACCCACTTCTCTTGCGTGCTCCCTCGGTTCTTCAACCGTATCTTGGGCATCCAAACTCCGATTTCGAATCCCTTTTTAGATTACGACCCGTGACTCCCTCACGCACGATGAAGACTACAAAACTTTGAAAAATGGTTGAGAAATCATCTTGGAAAACGACGATGAAGTCAACTCAATGAATGAGAACGAAAAGTAGCGTAGCTACATCGTTTGGACTCGAAACTAAATGAATGAGTAACCGAAACGACCGGAACTCAATAAGGAATCATAATAGAGCATATTCAAGTCCAAATATAAAAATACAGAAACATACGAACGCAAAGATACACACATATACTATTTCCTAGACATAGTCCTAGAACATGCAATAAGCAAAGTTTGTCAAGATAGTATAAATGCATGAGCATATATTATCAAGTATGTGAAAGTGATATATAAATGATGTTTAACCATGAAGGAACACACAAGGATGTCATGTGTGTGTGTGTGCCTAGCCTTGTAAGAGATATGAAGTCTTATATTACCTTTAATGATCAATGATGCACATATCTCTTTAATGCTGGCTTCTTGCATGAATTGTGATCAAGACATTCTTCGTCTTCTTAAATCTTCAATATATGAACCACTAAACATTACAAGAGAAAAACGTTTTGATATGGAATTTATGCCAACACAAACTATAAACCTAACAGGACGTCTCTCTCTTTTGCTTTTTGCTTGTCTTTTTTGTTTTCAACTAGCTTTCTCGACTCCCTTCATTTGAGATTCATGTACATTTTTGATTGGGTGTTTCTCGCGTCTCTCTAGGGATTTCATTTTCCCGTAGTGACGATCACCGATTTTTATAACTTGGGATTTTATTTTTCTCGCCAGTTCTCATTGCTGCGAGTATGAAATTCATCTTTACGCAATGGTAGTTTGTGGTGTATAACGGTGAATGCCCTTTGTAACTGGCGAGTCAAATCACGAATTCTTAGTAATAAATTACTCTTTATTGAATATGTAAGGATTCCCGTAGTTTTTAATTGGCTTATTTCGTGATCAAACCATATGTGGGGATCATGTAAGGGTAGCTTAGGAATGTGTTCAAGCTCAAGGCCCTTGCAAGTGTTAAGCACTCCAAAGGTAATACTCTAAGTGCTTACTTGTCTTGAAGAGATAGTTGCACACACTCACAACTCATGCATATGTTTAATCCTTGTATGTTGTGTGTATTATTTGTGTGCCTTAATGCTCATTAACATCTCTTCTTGCATGTTAGTTTGATTGCATCTTGCATATCCAATTGCCTTGTCATGTTTAGACTTAGGATTGCATTTTTGCACTGGGCGCTCCCAAAAGCGCTCTACAAAAGCGCTTTACGAACAGCCCCCATTGGGCGCTGTACAGACCTGATCGATTTAATTCGGTCGCTATACGAGCGCTCTGGAGGCGCTCTACAAAGCGCTCTACGTAGAGCGACCCCTCTGGAGGCGCTTTACAAAGCGCTCTACGTAGAGCGCCCATGGCAAAATTGTGGTGTCACTTATCAAAACGACCACACTTCATCTTGACACCCTATATATATGCCACTTTGACTTTAGGTCAATTAAGTGAGTTGATTTTCTGATTTCATACTTAGAACATTTTTCAAGAGAAGAAAATTACAAAGAACTCACCTTTAACCACTCAAATCAAACCCCTTTTGCATCAAATTTCATATTGCATCTTTATGTCTATATAGAGTGCATCCATGTGGGTTTGCATCATCACAACTTGCTTGGTAAGATTTTGATTAATTTCATCTTATTTTAGTATTTTAAATACCAAGCCATCTCTTTTAAATTACTTGTATGTTTTAGATCATATACTAAATACAAGTTAGAGATTATTTGTGATGAAAATGATTGAGTGTTGTTTTTGATAGATATCTAGATTTTTATAATCTATGATTATCTATGCTATTTGACATGTCATTTAGCAATTGATATCTAGGGTTGATTTAAATTGAATATATCATCATCCTAGATAAGCATCTAAGGTTCCCTAGCCTTGTTTGTTAATTGAATATTCATACATATTCACATAGGGTTGTGCATCTCTTTTGAGAGATTGAAGTCTTGGTCTAGGGTTGCTATTATAGGCCTGCGGGTAGTAGTGGTGGGTTACAGACCGGATTAGGCTGTAAACATCATTACAAGTAGTGACTGCGAGATCGAGCAATTGGAATAGGGTTGCTAATAAAGGCCCGCTGGGTAGACGAGGTCTACATAGGTTGTAAACTTCATTTCAATTAGTGATTTCGAGTTCCGAGTGTGGCGCACTAAATAGCCCGTGGTTTTTCCCAGTGGTTGGGTTTCCACGTAAACATCAAGTGTCATTTATTATTTCCGCATCTTATTACACTTGTATGTATATTTGACTTGCTAGGGTATTTTCATAAAATTGACATGCACGCGAAAATTGGGTAATAATTAGCTAAAATCTATTCACCCCCCCCCCCCCCCCCCCCCCCTCTAGCTTTATATTATACACGCCTCCAGGACTTTCAGAATACTTCCTACAACTTTTGTTAACATAGCCACAGAAAAAAAAAATGCTAAAACGAAAACTGCCCGAGAATAAAAAGGTTGAAATAAATCCTAAAAGCAACAAAAAAGTCAAGGGTAATATATCTTTAAGTACTGCGCATTGCATGGCTGAGGTAGTTCGCCTAAACCCTCTCGAGTAATGCGATATGCCCCGTGACCAGCTATGCCTGTAATCTGATAAGGCCCTTCACATTTGTCTGCGAGTGATCCTGCAGCTTTGTCTCTTGTTCCTGGGTTCACCCTTTTCAGTACCAAGTCGCCAAGCGCGAACCTCCTTTCACGCACATGTGAGTTGTAATATCTGGCTACCATCTATTGGTACGCAGTGTTTCTTATTTGTGCACGTTCTCTTTTTTCTTCTAACTCATCCAGACCGCATTTTAACATATCAATGTTGATTTCCGATTGAAAGAGTTGTACCCTTGGTGAAGAGAAAGATGTTTCCACGGGAATGACAGCTTCAGCTCCGTAAGCCATGGACTATAGGGTCTCACCTGTTGAACCCCTTTCTGTGGTTCGATATGCCCAGAGTACCTATGGTAATTTATCTGCCCAGCTACCCTTTTTCGCCACCAATTTGGCTTTCAGGTTGTGTTTTATGATCTTGTTCACCGCTTCAGTTTGACCATTTGTCTGCGGATATGCTGGGGAGGCCTAGTAGTTGTTGATGCCATACTTGTCACACAGTTTCCTAAATTTCTTGCCATCGAATTGGGTCCCATTGTCCGTGATGATGGTGTTTGGTATCTCGAATCTGTACAGGATATTTTTCTTCACAAAGCTTATAGTGTTTGCTTCTGTTATATGTACCAATGGTTCGGCTTCTACCCACTTCGTAAAATAATCCACGGCTACAATAGCGTGCTTCACTCCTCCAGCTGCTGTTGGCATTAAGCCGATCAAGTCAATTCCCCACATGGCGAATGGCCAAGGCGAGGTGATACTTTGCAAGAGTTCAGGTGGTTGGCGAATGTTGTTGGCAATTTTTTGACACGCCTCACATCTTGCTGCCACCCTTTTAGCGTCGACGAATAGTGTTGGCCAGTAAAAACCCTGCCTTAATGTTTTGTGGGCTAGGCTGACACCCCCAGTGTGATTCCCACAGTTTCCACTATGTATGCTTCTCAAGATACCTTCTGCTTCTTCGGGCCCGACACATCTCTATAGCGCCCTTGAGTACCCCCTTTTGTACAGTTCTCCATTGAGTACTGAATATCTCGTAGCTCTGTACTTCAATCGTTTTGCCTCTAATGGATCACTTGGGAGTACATCATTGACGAGGTACTCTTTCATTGGTGTAATCCAGCTATCTCTCTCGCCAAAGACTGCCCTAACTTCCTTCAATTTGACTATACTTGGCTGCAGCAGGCGGGTCATAGAAATAGCTCTGGGCCAGATGTTGATTGTGGCGGATGCCAACTTGGCCAAGGCGTCCGCCTGCTCGTTTTCTTCTCTGGGGACCTGGACAATTCTGTATTCTTTGAATCTTTCTAGTAGCTCCTTTGATAATTCCAGGTAAGCGATCATGCTTTCATCTCTCGCCTGGTATTCATCTAGCACCTGATTGATAACAACTTGAGAGTCGCTGAAGATTTCCACCTCATCTGCTCCTAGGACTGTGCAAACTTTTAATCCTGCTATGAGTGCCTCATATTCAGCTTGGTTGTTAGTAGCTTTGAAGTCAAAATGCAAGGCACATTCGACTGAATCTCCTTCCGGGGTTGACACCACTACCCCTGCCCCACTGCCGTGCGTGTTTGACGACCCATCCACGTGGAGTTGCCATTTGAATACTTTTTTATTTTGCTCCACCATCATTCTCGCCACCTCTATGCTTGGCTCGGTGACTCTGCTACAAAGTCTGCCACCACATGGGTTTTAATTGCTGTCCTTGGAAGATACTCTATATCGAATTCACTTAACTCGATCGCCCACTTCGTTAATCGACCAAATACTTCTGGTTTTTATAGAATTAATTTCAGTGGACAATTGGTGTATACTGCGATTTTATGAGCCTAGAAATATGGCCTTAACTTCTTTGCTGCTGTTATTAGAGCGAGTGCCATTTTTTCGGCTGGCGAGTACTTGGTTTCAGTTGGTAACAGTGCTTTGCTGGTGTAGTATATTGGTTTCTGGACGCCCTCCTTCTGTCTTACCAGCACGGAACTTGTGGCTACTTTAGAGACGGACAAGTACATATACAGTGTTTCTCCTGTAGGGAAAAATACGGTCAACGCAGCAGAAGTGAGACTAAAATCGATTTAGTATATTTTAAAATTTTTCCTTTGATGAACCTTAACCCTTTAAATTAATTAAACATACATATAAACTAACAAAAAGAAGAATACCTTTTGTCGCGTGATCCGATTGACTTACGTCAATGGTAATCCGTAAGATCTTCAATCCTAGCACGAACGTGAATCACCTAGGAGCGTGGTCTCCATTTTCTTTGAATTGTGTACCTGAGAATAGAAAAACAAACTTTCTTTTTCTTATTGTTAGTCACAAAACAACCAAAAGACTATAAAGATTATTCTGGTCACTTTTGAGTTCTCAATCTAATCACCAAAAGACTACAAACAAACTTTCTTCTCTCTTTTTGTCTTGGCCAAATTTCACACACACTAATCACTAGAGTAGGATTTATTTTCTAAGCAAAAAAAAAATTCTCAAGCAAAGCAAGTAGTAGGGTGGCCGAATTTCGTCACCTCACTTATATAGGGTGACCGAAATTCAACCCTATTTTCTTTTAGGGTTGCCGCATTCTCTCTTGTGAGAGTTTGTG
This sequence comes from Acer saccharum, assembly GCA_030490815.1. NCBI lineage: Eukaryota > Viridiplantae > Streptophyta > Magnoliopsida > Sapindales > Sapindaceae > Acer > Acer saccharum. The sequence continues at coordinate 29,422,511 of CM059869.1, forward strand.
TGTGACTGAAATCCTCACTCTAAGAGGATTTAGGTTTTACCAAAACTCTTACACTCTTGAGAACCCAAACCCTAATCCAACTCTATAGTGTAGTATTCAATTATGACTAAATTAAAAGACTTCTTATTTGATTAAATAAAAAAACTTAATTATTTATTTTCTTACCAAACAAGTCTTTTACTTTTAGTATACTACTACCAATAGTATAATTCTAGGAAACATATTTCCTGATCAGAAAAAGATTTTGTTTCTTAATTAAATAATTAATTAATAAATTAATTAATTCTTATTTAATCAAACAATAAAATAAAATAATATTTTTGACTAAATAATTAGCCTTGCCGCCCACACCTTGTATATATGGGCTCGATATTATTTTCTTATTTTATTTAATCCATTAGATTTTAATTTAAAAGCCCACATGTGAACCAGACCCATTTTTACTAAAAGAAACAAGCCCACATGCCTTTCATTAATATATTAATATAATTGATCAGCCCATTAAATAAATAATGTGCAAATTATATTCTTAATATATTAAATGCAATTCTAGATGGACCCATAAATTGGTCCGGTAGAATATATCAAGTGATCCATGCAAGTCTGTGTGGATTGGGGATCTTGGCGGGCTATCTAAATTTAAGCTTCAATAGACATAACCTAATCACAATCAACAAATGATTCACTTAGGTCCGATCCATTAATTTTAACTCATTCCACTAAAGAGCTAAAATTGAACTCTTAAATAAAGATAGAATAAGAAGATGTTCCTCATTCATACCTTAGACAATCATATTGGAGATAGTGTATCCTCGTGATTAATATTAGTAATCGCCAAGAGTTCATAGACCACCTATAACTCTCCAAGTTACCATATTTACTCATATGACCACGTTTTGAACTTGGATATTTTGACTTGTCCAAAAGCCATGTTTTCAATAGTCACTATCGAAAACTCAACGTTGAGATTTAATATCCAATTACCTCAAAACATCCATATGATGATATTATACTCTCATTTAATAAATGGAGGCACGATGTCCATATCTATAAATGAAGTCCTCTATCGATTAACAAATGAATATCACAAAACTATCGAGGATAGACTATGCTATATAATCGTACTCATTGATAACTCAAATGATATCACTTGCAACCATAAGTCCATCATTTATCTCAGGATTAAGATAGACTCTCCGATTGTCCTGATAATGAAAAGACTATTATCTATTGACGGTTCTAGATAAAGCTTTTCATTGTGATCCAGTTCAATGCACCCGGTGCACTAGATTCTTTTACTCGAAGACACTCCGATGATTTTAGACTCATCATATCTCATTTGATCCCACTCAAATGCTAGCAAAAGAATTCTACAACTTTAACAAGATAAAGGTGCCCAACCTTTAACTTAAGTTGTGAACATTATTCAAGACTAACTAAAGAATTGTGTCTTCCTCATTCATATCCAGATGTACGAACAATTCTTCTTTTCTCATAGTCTTTAGACCTAATGATTATTTACTTTGACAATTATAATATTAAACTATAAATGCTATAAGATTTGTTAAACCAGAAATCACTTTATTAATATGAAAAAGATTGTCAATTACAATATTACACTCTTGCTATTGAGCATAATCCTAACAATCTCCCACTTGCGCTATAGCAAATGTGTCATATCTCTCATGCCCGTGTTCTCTATATGCCCATCGAAACTCTTCTGAGGTAGAGCCTTTGTGAAGGGATCTGCTAGATTTTCTGCTGATGCGATTTTGGTAATCGTCACGTCACCTCTTTGAACGATCTCCCTTAAAAGATGATACTTCCTTTCAATGTGTTTTCCTCTCTTGTGACTTCTTGGTTCTTTTGAATTAGCCACTGCTCCACTGTTGTCACAGTAGATAGTGATCTGCTTATTCGCACTAGGAACCACTTCCAAGTCTATCAAGAATTGGCGGAGCCAAACAGCCTCTTTGGCAACCTCGCATGTAGCAACATACTCAACTTCCATGGTGGAATCAGCAATACAAGATTGCTTGATACTCCTCCATATGACTGCTCCTCCTCCAATAGTAAACACAGCCCCTGATGTGGATTTTCTAGAGTCAGAATCTGATTGGAAATCAAAATCTGTATACCCAACGGGAATTAAATCCCCTCCAGAGTATACAAGCATATTATCTCTCGTTCTCTTGAGATACTTGAAAATATGCTTGACTGCCGTCCAGTGATCAGGACCAGGTTTCGATTGAAACCTGCTAACTATGCCAACAGCAAAACAAATATCTGGTCTAGTGCAGAGCATTGCATACATGAGACTTCCAACTGCCGAGGCATATGGAACTCTACTCATGAATTGCTCTTCATGCTCATTCTTAGAAACTTGTTCCTTAGAAAATTTGATTCCATGTCTGTAAGGTAACATACCTTTCTTGGAATCCTACATGGAAAACCTAGACAAGATCTTGTCTATGTATGAAGCTTGGGATAATGCAATCGTTTTATTCTTTCTATCCCTTATTACTTGGATACCTAGAATAAAACTTGCTTCTCCTAAGTCCTTTATATCAAATTGTTTTGCTAACCATTCTTTTACTGATGTCAATACACCTACATCGTTTCCAATGAATAGTATATCATCAACATAAAGAATCAGGAAAACCAACTTGTCGCCCTTAATCCTTTTGTATACACAAGGTTCGTTAGGATTCTGAATAAATCTAAAACCTTTGACAGCTTGATTGAACCTTATGTTCCAAGATCTGGATGTTTGCTTTAATCCATATATGGATTTCTGCAACTTGCATACCTTTTCCATTTGGCCCTTTTCAATGAATCCTTCTGGTTGCATCATGTAGATGCTTTCGTCAAGACTTACATTAAGGAAAGCTGTCTTGACGTCCAGTTGCCAAATCTCTAGATCTAAAGATGCTGCAATGGATAAGAGTATCCTAATGGATTTAAGCATGGCCACAGGAGAGAAGGTTTCCTCGTAATCGATACCTTCTTTCTGTGTATACCCTTTAGCTACTAATCTAGCTTTAAAGGTTTCCACATTTCCATCCATACCTCTTTTGTAGGGAAAAATACGGTTAACGCAGCGGAAGCAAGACTAAAATAGAGTTTAGTATAGTTTAAAATTTTTCCATAATTTGAACCTTAACCCTCTAATTAATTAACATATAATACTAAAGATATCATACCTTTGTCGAGTGATCCGATTGACATTACGTCGATGGTAATCCGCAAGATCTTCCAATCCAATCACGAACGTGAATCACTTAGGAGCGTGGTCTCCCTTCTCTTTGAATTGTGTACCTGAGGATGGATTAACAAAACTTTTTCTTTTTCGTTAGTCACAACAAATTCCAAGAGGCTACAAAGAATGTTCCAGTTACTTTTGAATTCACAATCGTTAGATCGAAACTCGTGTGAACCTTATTCGAAATTGTGCACAAAACCTTTTGATATAAAAGTTACTAGTGCACTATCGAAGTAAGAACAAACTTTTCTCTCTTTTCCTCTTGGCCGAATTCTCACACTAATCTAAGAGTTGGATTCTATTTTTCTCTAGCAAAAGAAAAAACTCTCTTAAGCAAGAACTCTAGGGTTGCCCAATTCCTCTTCACATGAAATAATGTGTGTATTTTTGCCGAATTCTCTTGCCCCATTAATATATATATATAGTGCCCGAATTTAGTGCTAAATATATTCTAGATATTACTATATATATTTTGGTGCGATACCTCTGCACAATATATATTATATATATCTAGTGCATTGACTTTGGACAATATACTCTATATATGATCGTGTGCTTTATAAATATATATATATATATATATATATATATATTCTGGCAATTCATTGCCATATATATTTCATATATATCTATATATTGAGGCCGAAATCCTTTACCATGTAGGATTTGTGTCTTTTGACTTAAATCCTAACCCAAGGTAGATTTCCTTAGAATTCCAAACCCTAATCCAACACTTTAGTGTATTTGTAACTATATAAAAGACTTCCTTATTTGACTAGATAAATAAATCCCTTATTTATCTACTTACCAAATAAAATCTTTTATTTTATTTATACTACCACAATAGTATACTACTAAGAAACATATTTCCTAGTCAGAAAAAGATTTTGATTTTTAATTAAAAAATTAATTAATCAATTAATTAATTTCCATTTAATCAAATAATAAAAATAAAACAACATAATATCATATATATATCTTGGCCATGTGCCATATATATTAATATATCTATATATTGTTTTTCTATTTTATTAAATCCATTGGACCTTAATAAAAGGCCCACATGTGAACCAGACCCATTCTTACTAAAAGAAACAAGCCCACATGCCTTTCATTAATATATTAATATAATTGATCAGCCCATTAAATAAATAATGTGCAAATTATATTCTTAATATATTAAATACAATTCTAGAAGGACCCATAAATTGTTCCGGTAGAATATATCAAGTGATCCATGCAAGTCCGTGTGGATTGGGGATCTTGGCGGGCCTATCTAAATTTAAGCTCCAATAGACATAACCCAATCACAATCAACAAATGATTCACTTAGGTTCAATCTATTAATTTTAGTTCATTCCACTAAAGAACTAAAATTGCACTCTTAAATAAAGATGGAATAAGTAAATGATTCTCATTCATACCCTAGACAATCTTATAGGAGATGGTGTATCCTCGTGAAGAATATCAGTAATCGCCGAGAGCTCATAGAGCTCATAGACCGCCTATAGCTCTCCAAGTTACCATATTTACTCATATGACCACATTTTGAACTTTGATATTTTGACTTGTCTAGAAGTGTTAGGATTATGCTCAATAGCAAGAGTGTAATATTGTAATTAACAATCTTTTTCATATTAATAAAGTGATTTCTGGTTTAACAAATCGTATAGCATTTATAGTTTAATATTATAATTGTCAAAGTAAATAATCATAAGATCTAAAGACTATGAGAAAAGAAGAATTGTTCGTACATCTGGATATGTATGTGGTAGACACAATTCTTTAGTTAGTCTTGAATAATGTTCACAACTTAAGTTAAAGGTTGGGCACCTTTATCTTGTTAAAGTTGTAGAATTCTTTTGCTAACATTTGAGTGGGATCAAATGAGATATGATGAGTCTAAAATCATCGGAGTGTCTTCGAGCAAAAGAATCTAGTGCACTGTGTAAGGATTCCCGTTTTGTTGATTGGCTTATTTCGTGGGCAAACCACAAGTTGGGGTTTGGTTGTAAGGGTAGTCTAAGTGATTTGTTGAAGATCAAAGACCCTTTCCAAGACCTCAAGAGGACAAGCACCAAAGGTATATATCTAGTGCTTACATTGTCTTGAAGAGATATAGTTGCACACACACACAACATGCATAACTTTTATTCTTGAATGTTGTGTTTATATTTTGTGTGCATTGTGCTTTATTGATTTATTTAATATCTCTTCTTGCATTTAATTGATTGCATCTTGTTCTATGAAATGCCATGACATGATAGGCATTATGATGCATTCAATACCCATACTTGCACTTCATGATTAGTCTTAAGTGTGGTGCAATTCGTTTCCATTCGTGTGATCAGAAACGTCCGCGCTTGCACGATGGTGTGCTTGTCTTAGCGCGATGGTTGACCACTTGAGAAGATCTCATTCTTCTCTTAGATAAGTGGTAGCTTTAGTTTGGTTGGGTTGATTGGAGTAAGGTGTCTAGTTTCAAAAGATTGGATTTCAATGTTTTAAGTGTTTTCAAAACTGACCTTTGCATGGTCGTGTGACCATAGCTTTTTACACAAAGCTTCAAAATGAGTTTTGAAAATTTCTGTACAAACTAGACACCCATACCTTTCCAACGGTATATTATTCGTAATATTTCATGACCGTTTGGATTGGTTTTGAAATTTCCAAAGTGACCACTAAAACAGGGCATCACAGCTGTTATCCGAATCTGACCTTTGGTCACTCAAATAACCATAACTTTTTCTACAGTTATCCAAATCATGTTTTGTTAATTGGAGTAGAAAGTAGACTTCCATACCTTTCCAACGGTATATTATATGAAAGGTTTCGATGTCGTTTGGTCATGTTTTGAGTCGCTTGAAAATCAAGCTTTGTGCTGTGACGCTTCGCCGCGGTTTCAGTGCCGCGGTTTGTGCAACCGCGGCAGTCGAGCCACAAAGCAACTGCAATAGTGTGATTCAGGGGCAAAATTGTCTTTTCACTTGCCCTGTTCTTGATGTCTATAAATATCACACTTTCTCATTATCTGAACAAGTTCTTTTACTCTTAAGAACCCTAAACTTCAAAGATAGATTTTGAGAGAAAATCAAATCAAGAACTCACCTTTAACCACTCAAATCAAACCCCTTTTGCATCAAATTTCATATTGCATCTCCTATGTCTATATAGAGTGCATCCATGTATGGGTTTGCATCATCACAACTTGCTTGGTAAGATTTTGATTAATTTCATCTTATTTTAGTATTTTAAATACCAAGCCATCTCTTTTAAATTACTTGTATGTTTTAGATCATATGCTAAATACAAGAAAAGAGATTAATTGTGATGAATTGATTGAGTGTTGTTTTTGATAGATATCTAGGTTTTTATAGTCTATGATTATCTATGCTATTTGACATGTCATTTAGCAATTGATATCTAGGGTTGATTTAATTTGAATATATCATCATCCTAGATAAGCATCTAAGGTTCCCTAGCCTTGTTTGTTAATTGAATATTCATACATATTCACATAGGGTTGTGCATCGCTTTTGAGAGATTGAAGTCTTGGTCTAGGGTTGCTATTACAGGCCTGCGGGTAGTAGTGGTGGGTTACAGACCGGGATTAGGCTGTAAACATCATTACAAGTAGTGATTGCGAGGATCGAGCAAATTGGAATAGGGTTGCTAATAAAGGCCCGCTGGGTAGAAGTGAGGGGTTACAGACCGGAGTGTTAGACGAGGTCTATATAGGTTGTAAACTTCATTTCAATTAGTGATTTCGAGTTCCGAGTGTGGCGCACTAAACAGCCCGTGGTTTTTTCCCAGTGGTTGGGTTTCCACGTAAACATCAAGTGTCATTTATTATTTCCACATCTTATTACACTTGTATGTATATTTGACTTGCTAGGGGTATTTTCGTAAAATTGACATGCACGCGAAAATTGGGTAATAATTAGCTAAAATCTATTCACCCCCCCTCTAGCTTTATATATTAAACACGCCTTGAGTATTTAATTACTTACACACTGGGTACATTGAACTGGATCACAATGAAATACTTTATCTATAACCGTCAGTAGATAAAAGTTTTTTCATTATCAGGACAATGGGAGAGTCTATCTTAATCCTGAAATAAATGATGGACTTATGGTTGCAAGTGATATCATTTGAGTTATCAATGAGTACGATTATATCGCATCGTCTATCCTCGATAGTTTGGTGATATTCATTTGTTAATCGATAGAGGACTTCATTTATAGATATGGACATCGTGGCTCCATTTTGTTAAATGAGAGTATAATATCATCATATGGATGTTTTGAGGTAATTGGATATTAAATCTCAACGTTGAGTTTTCGATAGTGTCTATTGAAAACATGGCTTCTGGACAAGTCAAAATATCCAAGTTCAAAACGTGGTCATATGAGTAAATATGGTAACTTGGAGAGTTATAGGCGGTCTATGAACTCTTGGCGATTACTGATATTAATCACGAGGATACACTATCTCCAATATGATTGTCTAGGGTATGAATGAGGAGCATCTTCCTTTTCTATCTTTATTTAAGAGTTCAGTTTTAGCTCTTTAGTGGAATGAGTTAAAATTAATGGATCGGACCTAAGTGATGTTAGGATTATGCTCAATAGCAAGAGTGTAATATTGTAATTAACAATCTTTTTCATATTAATAAAGTGATTTAAGGTTTAACAAATCGTATAGCATTTATAGTTTAATATTATAATTGTCAAAGTAAATAATCATAAAGTCTAAAGACTATGAGAAAAGAAGAATTGTTCGTACATCTGGATATGTATGTGGTAGACACAATTCTTTAGTTAGTCTTGAATAATGTTCACAACTTAAGTTAAAGGTTGGGCACCTTTATCTTGTTAAAGTTGTAGAATTCTTTTGCTAGCATTTGAGTGGGATCAAATGAGATATGATGAGTCTAAAATCATCGGAGTGTCTTCGAGCAAAAGGATCTAGTGCACTGGGTGCATTGAACTGGGTCACAATGAAAAGCTTTATCTAGAACCGTCAATAGATAATAGTCTTTTCATTATCAGGACAATCGGAGAGTCTATCTTAATCCTGAGATAAATGATGGACTTATGGTTGCAAGTGATATCATTTGAGTTATCAATGAGTACGATTATATCGCATAGTCTATCCTCGATAGTTTGGTGATATTCATTTGTTAATCGATAGAGGACTTCATTTATAGATATGGACATCGTGGCTCCATTTATTAAATGAGAGTATAATATCATCATATGGATGTTTTGAGGTAATTGGATATTAAATCTCAACGTTGAGTTTTCAATAGTGTCTATTGAAAACATGGCTTCTGGACAAGTCAAAATATCCAAGTTCAAAACGTGGTCATATGAGTAAATATGGTAACTTGGAGAGTTATAGGCGGTCTATGAACTCTTGGCGATTACTGATATTAATCACGAGGATACACTTTCTCTAATATGATTGTCTAGGGTATGAATGAGGAGCATCTTCCTTTTCTATCTTTATTTAAGAGTTCAATTTTAGCTTTTTAGTGGAATGAGTTAAAATTAATGGATCGGACCTAAGTGAATCATTTGTTGATTGTGATTAGGTTATGTCTATTGAAGCTTAAATTTAGATGGCCCGCCAAGATCTCCAATCCACACGGACTTGCATGGATCACTTGATATATTCTACCGGACCAATTTAAGGGTCCATCTAGAATTGCATTTAATATATTAAGAATATAATTTGCACATTATTTATGTAATGGGCTGCTCAGTTATATTAATATATTAATTAATGACATGTGGGCTTGTTTCTTTTAGTAAGAATGGGTCTGGTTCACATGTGGGCTTTTTATTTAAAGTCCAATGGATTAAATGAAATAAAGAAAATAATATATAGCCCATTTGTTTAAGTGGGGCGGCAAGAAGGTTTTATAACCTAATATATTATTTTGTTTCATTGTTTTAATTAAATAAGAATTAATTAATTGTTTAATTAATTGTTTAATTAAGAAACAAATCTTTTCTGAATAGGAAATATATTTCCTAGAGTAATACTATTGTAGTAGTTTACTAAAAGTAAAAGACTTGTTTGAAAAGAAAATAAATAATTAATTTTATTTATTTAAATCAAATAAGAAGTCTTTTTTATTTAGTCAAATAAAGGAATAAAAGATTTATGAATTAAATTAGGGTTTGAAGTCTTTAACTAAATAGGAATTAGGGTGCAATACAAACTCCTTTGGGCTTGAGAATTGCGGCAACCCTAGTCCCTTTTAGGTTAGGATTTTCAGCCACCCTAAAGAGAAAGTAGAGAAGAAAATTTGGCAACCTATATATACACTCTTATAGATTTCGGCCAACCTAATGCTTGGTGCTTGAGATTCTATTTTCTTCTTCTTCTCAATTCACAGAGAGATTATTTTATTCTACTAAAACATAAAAGAGTGTTAGATTATTCTTTGATGGTATACTATTTGCTTATTCATCAATAAGCTTGTGTATACGACATCGATCTAGGTTCACGCGAGTTTCGATCATTAGATTGAGAACTCAAAAGTGACCGGAATAATCTTAGTATTCTTTTGATTGTTTTTTGTGACTAACAAAGAAAAGAAAAGTTTGTTTGTCCATTCACAGGTTTGCAATTCAAAGAAAAGGGAGACCACGCTTCTAGGTGATCCACGTTCGTGCTAGGATTAAAGATCTTGCGGATTACCATCGACGTAAGTCAATCGGATCACGCGACAAAAGGTATTATTCTTTTGTTAGATAATATATATGTTTAATTGATTAAAGGGTTTATGGTTCATAAAAGGGAAAAATTTTTAAAAGTCACTAAATCTATTTTTAGTCTCGCTTCCGCTGCGTGTACTACGGTATTTTTCCCTACAAGTGAATCATTTGTTGATTGTGATTATGTTATGTCTATTGAAGCTTAAATTTAGATGGCCCGCCAAGATCCCCAATCCACACGGACTTGCATGGATCACTTGATATATTCTACCGGACCAATTTAAGGGTCCATCTAGAATTGTATTTAATATATTAAGAATATAATTTGCACATTATTTAAGTAATGGACTGCTCAATTATATTAATATATTAATGAAAGGCATGTGAGCTTGTTTCTTTTAGTAAGAATGGGTCTGGTTCACATGTGGGCTTTTTATTTAAAGTCCAATGGATTAAATGAAATAAGAAAATAATATCTTGGCCCATTTATTTTAAGTGGGGCGGCAAGGTGGTTAATTAACCTAATATATTATTTTGTTTCATTGTTTTAATTAAATAAGAATTAATTAATTTATTAATTAATTGTTTAATTAAGAAACAAATCTTTTCTGATCAGGAAATATATTTCCTAAAGTAAAAGTAAAAGACTTGTTTGATAAGGAAATAAATAATTAATTTTATTTATTTAATCAAATAAGAAGTCTTTTTATTTAGTCAAATAAAAGAATAAAAGATTTATGAATTGAATTAGGGTTTGAAGTCTTAAACTAAATAGGAATTAGGGTGCAATACAAACTCCTTTTTGGCTTGAGTATTGCGGCAACCCTAGTCCCTTTTAGGTTATTATTTTCAGCCACCCTAATAGAAAGAGAGAAAATTTTGCCACCTATATATGTGGACTTATAGAATTCGGCCACTCTAGGTTTTTGGTGCTTGATTTTATTTTCTTCTTCTTCTCAATTCATAGAAAGATTATTTTTATTCTACTAAAAACATAAAAGAGTGATAGATTATTCTTTGATGGTATACTTTTTGCTTATTCATCAATAAGCTTGTGTGTACAACATCGATCTAGGTTCACGCGAGTTTCGATCATTAGATTGAGAGCTCAAAAGTAACCGGAATAATCTTAGTATTCTTTTGATTGTTTTTGTGACTAACAAAGAAAAGAAAAGTTTGTTTGTCCATTCACAGGTTTGCAATTCAAAGAAAAGGGAGACCACGCTCCTAGGTGATCCACGTTCGTGCTAGGATTGAAGATCTTGCGGATTACCATCGACGTAAGTCAATCGGATCACGCAACAAAAGGTATTCTTCTTTTGTTAGATAATATATATGTTTAATTGATTAAAGGGTTTAAGGTTCATAAAAGGAAAAATTTTAAAAGTTACTAAATTTATTTTTAGTCTAGCTTCCGCTGCGTGTACTACGGTATTTTTCCCTACAAGAAGCCATGTTTCAATAGACACTATCGAAAACTTAACGTTAAGATTCAATATCCAATACCTCAAAACATCCATATGATGATATTCTACTCTCATTTAATAAATGGAGTCACGATGTCCATATCTATAAATGAAGTCCTCTATCAATTAACAAATGAATATCACCAAATTATCGAGGATAGACTATGCTATATAATCATACTCATTGATAACTCAAATTATACCACTTGCAACCATAAGTCCATTTATCTCAGGATTAAGATAGACTCTCCGATTGTCCTGATAATGAAAAGACTATTATCTATTGACGGTTCTAGATAAAGTATTTCATTGTGATCCAGTTCAATGCACCCAGTGCACTAGATTCTTTTACTCGAAGACCCTCCGATGATTTTAGACTTATCATAACACATTTGATCCCACTCAAATGCTAGTAAAAGAATTCTACAACTTTAACAAGAAAGGTGCCCAACCTTTAACTTAAGTTGTGAACATTATTCAAGACTAACTAAAGAATTGTGTCTACCTCATACATATCCAGATGTACGAACAATTCTTCTCTCTCATAGTGTTTTAACCTTATGATTATTTACTTTTGACAACTATAATATTCAATCTGTAAATGCTATAAGATTTGTTTAAATCAGAAATCACTTTATTAATATGAAAAGATTGTCAAAAACAATATTACACTCTTGCTATTGAGCATAATCCTAACAATCTCCCACTTACTCTATAGCAAATGTGTCATATCTCTTATTCCCATGTTCTCTAGGTGCCCATCAAAACTCTTCTGTGATAGAGCCTTTGTGAAGGGATCCGCTAGATTTTCTACTGACGCGATTTTGGTAATCGTCACGTCACCCCTATGCATAATCTCCCTAAGAAGATGATACTTCCTTTCAATGTGTTTTCCTCTCTTATGACTTCTTGGTTCTCTCGAATTAGCCACTGCTCCACTGTTATCACAGTAGATAGTGATCTGCTTATTCGCACTGAGAACTACTTCCAAGTCAATCAGGAATTGGCGGAGCCAAATAGCCTCTTTGGTAGCTTCGCATGCAGCAACATACTTAGCTTCCATGGTGGAATCAGCAATACAAGATTGCTTGATACTCCTCCATATAACTGTTCCTCTTCCAATAGTAAACACAGATCCTGATGTAGATTTTCTGGTAGTCAGAATCCGATTGGAAATCAGAATCTGTATACCCAACGGGAATCAAATCCCCTCCTGAGTATACAAGCATATTATCCCTCATTCTCCTGAGATACTTGAAAATATTTTTGACTGCCGTCCAGTGATCAGGACCAGGTTTCGATTGAAACCTGCTAACTATGCCCATAGCAAAACAAATATCTGGTCTAGTGCAGAGCATTGTATACATGAGACTTCCAAATGCCGAGGCATTTGGAATCCTACTCATGAATTGCTCTTCATGCTCATTCTTAGGAACTTGTTCCTTAGAAAATTTGATACCTTTTTTCTGTGTATACCCTTTAGCTACTAATCTAGCTTTAAAGGTTTCCACCTTTCCATCGATACCTCGTTTCCTCTTGTATACCCACTTGCACCCAATGGGTTTTATCCCTTTAGGCAAGTCTATAAGGGACCAGACTTTGTTATCGAACATGGATTCAATCTCAGATTGCATTGCCTTTTGCCAATGGCGACTATCAACATCATCCATTGCTTCCTTATACGTGTAGGGATCATCATCGTCCAGGAGATTTTCCACTGATTCTCCCAGACCGATGTATCTTTCGGGTTGTGTTCTAACCCTCCCACTACGACGAGGAATGATAGGTTGTTGATTTTGTGTTGAATCGGAACTTACAATTAGGTTAGGTCGTGTAACCTCTCGTGGAATTATATCTCCTGACATCTCATTCAGGACAATTCTACTTCTAGGCACAAAATCATTCATATAGTCATTTTCCAGAAATTTAGCATTTGTCGAAACAAATACTTTAAGATCTGAAGGACTATAGAAATAATACCCTTTAGTTTCTTTTGGATACCCTACGAATAAACATGTTTCCGAACGGGACTCCATCTTTTCTGTCTTTCCTTTTAACACATGCGCAGGACAACCAAATATCTTTAAGTGTTGTAAACTAGGCTTGCGCCCAGTCCACAACTCATGTGGTGTTTGAGGAACTGACTTAGATGGTACATCGTTTAGAATGTACATTACAGTTTGTAAAGCATATCCCCAAAAAGAAACAGGAAGTGTTGAATAACTCAACATAGACCTAACCATATCTAAAAGAGTTCTGTTTCTCCTTTCTGATACCCCATTCTATTGAGGTGTACCTGGTGCAGAAAACTGAGAAACTATCCCATTATCAATAAGATATTGCTGAAACTCACCAGATAGATATTCTCCACCAGGATCAGATCTCAAGATTTTTATGTGTTTCTCAAGCTGATTTTCTACTTCAGTTTTGAATGCTTTGAACATGTCAAAAGCATCCGACTTATGTTGCATGAGATACACATAGCCAAATCTCGAGTAATCATCTATGAAGGTGATGAATTACTCATATCCACCTATAGCTTGAATGCTCATAGGATCACATACATCAGTGTGTATCAATCCTAAACATTCAATGGCTCTTGCGCCTTTGGCCGAGAACGACCTTTTGGTTATTTTACCTTCCAAACAAGATTCACAAGTTGGTAGATCATCAACCTTTAAGTCACTTAAAGGTCCGTCACTTACCAATCTTTTAATCCTATTAAGGTTAATATGACCTAGGCGTAAATGCCATAGGTAGGTTTCATCTATTGATAATTTTACTCTTTTATGATTAGGTTCCGTTAATTCTGTGTCTAACGAATGAGAGATATTTTTATGTGTAAGTAATTAAATACTCAAGGCGTGTTTAATATATAAAGCTAGAGGGGGGGTGAATAGATTTTAGCTAATTATTACCCAATTTTCGCGTGCATGTCAATTTTACGAAAATACCCCTAGCAAGTCAAATATACATACAAGTGTAATAAGATGCGGAAATAATAAATGACACTTGATGTTTACGTGGAAACCCAACCACTGGGAAAAAACCACGGGCTGTTTAGTGCGCCACACTTGGAACTCGAAATCACTAATTGAAATGAAGTTTACAACCTATGTAGACCTCGTCTAACACTCCGGTCAGTAACCCCTCACTTCTACCCAGCGGGCCTTTATTAGCAACCCTATTCCAATTTGCTCGATCCTCGCAGTCCCTACTTGTAATGATGTTTACAGCCTAATCCCGGTCTGTAACCCACCACTACTACCCGCAGGCCTGTAATAGCAACCCTAGACCAAGACTTCAATCTCTCAAAAGATATGCACAACCCTATGTGAATATGTATGAATATTCAATTAACAAACAAGGCTAGGGAACCTTAGATGCTTATCTAGGACGATGATATATTCAAATTAAATCAACCCTAGATATCAATTGCTAAATGACATGTCAAATAGCATAGATAATCATAGATTATAAAAACCTAGATATCTATCAAAAACAACACTCAATCAATTCATCACAATTAATCTCTTTTCTTGTATTTAGCATATGATCTAAAACATACAAGTAATTTAAAAGAGATGGCTTGGTATTTAAAATACTAAAATAAGATGAAATTAATCAAAATCTTACCAAGCAAGTTGTGATGATGCAAACCCATACATGGATGCACTCTATATAGACATAGGAGATGCAATATGAAATTTGATGCAAAAGGGGTTTGATTTGAGTGGTTAAAGGTGAGTTCTTGATTTGATTTTCTCTCAAAATCTATCTTTGAAGTTTAGGGTTCTTAAGAGTAAAAGAACTTGTTCAGATAATGAGAAAGTGTGATATTTATAGACATCAAGAACAGGGCAAGTGAAAAGACAATTTTGCCCCTGAATCACACTATCGCGGTTGCTCTGTGGCTCGGCTGCCGCGGTTGCACAAACCGCGGCACTGAAACCGCGGCGAAGCGTCACAGCACAAAGCTTGATTTTCAAGCGACTCAAAACATGACCAAACGACATCGAAACCTTTCATATAATATACCGTTGGAAAGGTATCGAAGTCTACTTTATACTCAAATTAACAAAACATGATTTGGATAACTGTAGAAAAAGTTATGGTCATTTGAGTGACCAAAGGTCAGATTCGGATAACAGCTGTGATGCCCTATTTTAGTGGTCACTTTGGAAATTTCAAAACCAATCCAAACGGTCATGAAATATTATGAATAATATACCGTTGGAAAGGTATGGGTGTCTAGTTTGTACAGAAATTTTCAAAACTCATTTTGAAGCTTTGTGTAAAAAGCTATGGTCACACGACCATGCAAAGGTCAGTTTTGAAAACACTTAAAACATTGAAATCCAATCTTTTGAAACTAGACACCTTACTCCAATCAACCAAACCAAATCTAACACTTATCCAAGAGAAGAATGAGACCTTCTCAAGTGGTCAACCATCACGCTAAGACATGCACACCATCGTGCAAGCGCGGACGTTTCCGATCACACAAACGGAAACGAATTACACCACACTTAAGACTAACATACATGAAGTGCACGTGTGGGTATTGAATGCATCATAATGCCTATCATGTCATGGCATTTCATAGAACAAGATGCAATCAATTAAATGCAAGAAGAGATATTGAATAATCAATAAAGCACAATGCACACATAATATAAACACAACATTCAAGAATAAGAGTTATGCATGTTGTGTGTGTGTGCAACTATATCTCTTCAAGGCAAAGTAAGCACTAGATATACCTTTGGTGCTTGTCCTCTTGAGGTCTTGGAAAGGGTCTTTGATCTTCAACAAATCACTTAGACTACCCTTACAACCAAACCCCAACGTGTGGTTTGCCCACAAAATAAGCCAATCATCAAAACGGGAATCCTTACATTATGCAAAAAGAATAAGCCGTTTTCCAAAGTACCTTTGCAAATAAATTTGTTATTCTTACTAATAATAAAATCTTTATTAAAAGTAACCGAATATCCAAATTTATTCAAACAAGAAACTGAAATTAAATTTCTCTTGAATTGAGGTACATAATAAACGTCTATCAAATCTAAATGCCTGAAAGAATCTAGATTAACTCTAATATCTCCCACTGCACTTGCAGACACTAACGTTCTGTTGCCCAAACGCAAGTTGATTTCATTCTTATTCAACTATCTCCTTTCTTGGAACCCCTGTAAGGAATAGCAAACATGATTTGTGGCTCCAGAGTCTATGATCCAAGAGTCTGTAGAATCTGCCAGAAAACATGTTTCAAGATAATTAATATTACCTTGTTCCTTCTTGTTCTGGGAATTTGGGCAATTTCTTTTCCAATGTCCCTTTTCTCCATAAAAAAAAGCACTTCCCTTTGATCTTGGTTACTTTCTTGGTCTCCTTCTTGGTAGGCCCAAGTTGCTTTTTCTTCTGTTGTTTCTTAACCTTTTGACGGGTCTTAACAGTAGCAACTTTACCAACCATATGAATCTGAGATTCATAAGTAGAAGCAGGTGGTTTTGGAGCAGACAGAACAAACTTGTGTTTTTCAGCTTGCAGCAACAACCCAATTTTCCTTTTCCATGTGACATAATTATCTCCAGTTAAAGTGTTATCTTTTAAGATATTCATTAGGGATGGGGTCATGATTTCTGAATATAAACAAAAATATATATGAGTAAATAATCATGATAAAGCACTTTCGAATATTTATCTTGATTTAAATAAATGACTCATTCATAAAAATTCAACGGTGATCTAACACCCATAAATGTTACACCTTCTTTGGGAGTTCGCACCATTTACTAGTTAGACTAGGTCCCACCTAATTGTTAACATAACAACCAGCGTTTTCAATTTTGGCCTTGCAATTTTACTGACAAGAACTCTTGGCAGGATATCAATAAAATTACATTGAGTGTGTTACCAAGATATCGATCCTCAATATTTTCTCTCACGAAAATCCCTCCTGAGGGAGTAGATCTCATTTGAGTCAATTGTCTAGTCTATCCTTGTAAGGAAGTATGTTGCTAAATTCCATTCATGGATGCCCCTTGGGGGGATTACCAATAAATAATAAAGCTCAACTAACCTTGGAGGCCATAGGTGTTACAAAACACCTTCTCCCACTCAATTATTTAAGGCGTGTGATTAAATCCCATAGAATGATTTACCAAGTTATCTAGATGCCAATTTAGAAACCTAAATCATTCAATGTGTAAGGATTCCCATTTTTTGATTGGCTTATTTCGTGGACAAACCACATATTGGTGCTTGATGTAAGGGTAGCTTAGGTATTTGATGGTTGGTGTTTTACACAACCAAGGCCCTCTCAAGACCTCAAGAGAAGAAGCACCAAAGGTAAATTCTAGTGCTTACTTGCTTTGAAGAGATCTAGTTGCACACACACACAACTCATGCATAAATCTTATTCTTGTATGTTGTGTGTTTTATATGTGTGTATGCATGTTCTTGAACATCTCTTCTTGCATGTTTTATTTGATTGCATCTTGTTCATTGAAATGCCATGACATGTTTAGGCATTAGGATGCAAAGCCATGAATTCTATTCATGCATGTTTAAGTGGTTGCATCTTGTTCATTGAAATGCCATGACATGTTTAGGCATTAGGATGCATTCACTTCCCACACTTGCACTTCATGATTAGTCTTAAGTGTGGTGTAATTCGTTTCCGTTTATGTGATCGGAAATGTCCGCGGTTGCACGATGGTGTGCATGTCTTAGCGCGATGATTGACCACTTGAGAAGGTCTTATTCTTCTCTTGGATAAGTGTTAGATTTGGTTGGATTGTTTGGAGTAAAATGTCTAGTTTCAAAAGATTGGTTTTCAATGTTTAAATGATTTTCAAAACTGACCTATGTATGGTCTAGTGACCATAACTTTTTACAAAAAGCTTCAAAATGAGTTTTGAAAATTTCTGTACAAACTAGACACTCATACCTTTCCAACGGTATATTATTTGTAATATTTCATGACCGTTTGGATTGGTTTTAAAATCTCCAAAGTTACAACCAAAACAGGGCAACTCTGTTGTTGTCCGTTTCTGACCTTTGGTCACTCAATTGACCATAACATTTTCTACAGACATCAAAATTTCATTCTGTAAAAATGAGTAGAAAGTAGACATCCATACCTTTCCAACGATATATTATATGAAAGGTTTCGATATTGTTTGGTCATGTTTCAAAGTGCTCAAATCTTGAGTCGCTGCACTGACGCGAGTACCGCAAAAATGCCCATACTTTTTCCATTTCTTCCAAAACGACGTAGTTTCATTTGGGCATTATAAATACATATCTTTCTCATCATTTTGAGAGGTGAGCCACAAAATCAAACCCTAGAGAGAGAGGCTCCTTATTCTTGAGAGAGAAAGAGAGACTTGAGAGAAAAAGTTTAAAGATTACATCTTTATCTTTCTAAACCCATTCCCACATGCACAAATCATCATCTAGGCATCATCTAGGTTCATCTAGCATGTGCTAATGCATGGGTCTTCTTCAACACACATGGTATGATTTGTTGAATACTTTTATCTTACATAATTAGTGTTTCTACTTATCAATTTTATCTCATTTATTACTTGTATGTGTTTAGATTAATTTCTACATACATGATTGAGATTATGTGTTGATTGGGTTATTTATGTTAGCTAGGTTTTTATGCCTATTTTATATCTAGCTAATTAATCTCATTATATGATTGAGATTATTTTTGATAGCTTAATTGATTAGGTCATTATTGCCTAAAAGCTATGCCATAAACATTCTTGTGTTATTTATTTATAACTAGGTTGATAGATTGTTTTTTAATCAACTAGTTAATCTTTTGAATGTTTGTGGGTTTTTTGTGATAGCTTTGTATCTAGGATTGGTTATCCTTTACTTAGGTAAAGTTGCATGCCATGACATATAGCTATTTTCATATCTAGGATTGATTTTATTGTCATCATATAATCCTAGGTAAGCATCTAGAGTACCCTTGCTCTATATTGCATTTTTGGATATCATTGCATATTCATTTAGGGTGTTGATCTCTTCGGAGAAGTAAGTCTTGTGTGATAGACCGGGATTAGGTCGTACACCGGGATTAGGTGGTCACATGAGCAAATTGGACTAGGTCCACTTTTACAGGCCTGCGGGTAGTGGTAGCGGGATATTGGCCGGGATTAGGCCGTCAAACCTGGATTAGGTTGTATACGTTATCACAATTAGTGGATTCGAGGTTCGAGTGTGGCGCACTTACCAGCCCGTGGTTTTTCTCTGTTGAGGGTTTCCACGTAAAAATCAAGCGTTCTTTAATTTCCACACTTGTATGCTTGATTTTGTATATTGACTAGATTGGGGCATTTTCGTAAATTTGACTAATCGCGAAAATTGGGTAATAACGATTAAAATCTATTCACCCCCCCCCCCCCCCCCCCCCCCCCCCCCCCTAGATTAATATTAGACACACCGAGTATTTGTTTCACAATGCATGTTCATACCAAAAGAGATATATGAGTGGCACTCCTATTCTATATGACACGTTATCATACAATAACAAATATTGTAATATTTATGCAAAAAATAAATAGCCACAATTTTGGTCCATCCTAGAAAAGCAAGTAAATTACAATTTTGTTAGGAATACAAGATCTTCAAGTGGCCATCAACCATCCACACATCCCTCGGCTGCCCCCATAGGCGTGCACACCCCACAACCCCACAAAGGGGCTGCCGTGCGCAGCCCACCATGATATGGGCTTGCCATGCGCAGCCCAATCCACTCCTAGGGTGCGCATGGTGCTCGTTCTAGGTTCCAGTTGCTTCCTTTTCTTCATGTCTTCGAATCTTCAATACCCGAATACATTACAGCAGTATTTAAACAAATAAAATACTGCAGTATATATATATATATATATATATATTTTTAATCACTGCAGTATTTATTACAATAAAAAAAAAAACTGCACTATGATAAAATAAACTACAGTAAAAATTAATACATAAAAAACTGCACTTTTTAATTACAATAAAAATAAAAGAAAACCTAGCAACTACCAAGAAGGAATTATGGCGATGATAGACCACCCTTCTTGTTACAATTCCAGAACAAAAAATACATTGAAAATCTAGGACCAAAATCGAGCAACAACAATCCATATAAAAACATATATAAAACCATACATCCACATGTAATTATATATGCGAATACCTAGAGTGCCATCTCTTTCTAAACATGCATAATCACAATAAAAAGAAATAGATACACGTATATATACGTTAATTAATTAAAAGGGTTCAACCTAGGCTCTGATACCAATTGTAGGGAAAAATACGGTCAACGCAGCGGAAGCGAGACTAAAATCGATTTAGTATGTTTTAAAATTTTTCCTTTGATGAACCTTAACCCTTTAAATTAATTAAACATACATATAAACTAACAAAAAGAAGAATACCTTTTGTCACGTGATCCGATTGACTTACGTCGATGGTAATCCACAAGATCTTCAATCCTAGTACGAACGTGAATCACCTAGGAGCGTGGTCTCCCTTTACTTTGAATTGCGTACCTGAGAATGGACAAACAAACTTTCTTTTTCTTATTGTTAGTCACAAAACAACCAAAAGACTACA
This sequence comes from Acer saccharum, assembly GCA_030490815.1. Taxonomy (NCBI): domain Eukaryota; kingdom Viridiplantae; phylum Streptophyta; class Magnoliopsida; order Sapindales; family Sapindaceae; genus Acer; species Acer saccharum. The sequence goes on from CM059869.1 coordinate 29,443,600, forward strand.
AAGATTATTCCGGTCACTTTTGAGTTCTCAATCTAATGATCGAAACTCGCGTGAACCTTATTCGAAGTTGTACACACAAGCCTATTGATGTATAAGCAATTAGTGTACTATAGAAAGAATAATCTCTTCTCTCTTTTTGTCTTGGCCGAATTTCACACACACTAATCACTAGAGTAGGATTTATTTTCTAAGCAAAAGAAAAATTCTCAAGCAAAGCAAGTAGTAGGGTGGCCGAATGTCATCACCTCACTTATATAGGGTGACCGAAATTCAACCCTATTTTCTTTTAGGGTTGCCGCATTCTCTCTTGTGAGAGTTTGTGTGTGACCGAAATCCTCACTCTAAGAGGATTTAGGTTTTACCAAAACTCTTACAATCTTAAGAACCCAAACCCTAATCCAACTCTATAGTGTAGTATTCAATTATGACTAAATTAAAAGACTTCTTATTTGATTAAATAAACAAACTTAATTATTTATTTTCTTACCAAACAAGTCTTTTACTTTTAGTATACTACTACCAATAGTATAATTCTAGGAAACATATTTCCTGATCAGAAAAAGATTTTGTTTATTAATTAAATAATTAATTAATAAATTAATTAATTCTTATTTAATCAAACAATAAAATAAAATAATATTTTTGACTAAATAATTAGCCTTGCTGCCCACACCTTGTATATATGGGCTCAATATTATTTTCTTATTTTATTTTATCCATTAGACTTTAATTAAAAAGCCCACATGTGAACCAGACCCATTTTTACTAAAAGAAACAAGCCCACATGCCTTTCATTAATATATTAATATAATTGATTAGCCTATTAAATAAATAATGTGCAAATTATATTCTTAATATATTAAATGCAATTCTAGATGGACCCATAAATTGGTCCGGTAGAATATATCAAGTGATCCATGCAAGTCCGTGTGGATTGGGGATCTTGGCGGGCTATCAAAATTTAAGCTTCAATAGACATAACCTAATCACAATCAACAAATGATTCACTTAGGTCCGATTCATTAATTTTAACTCATTCCACTAAAGAGCTAAAGTTGAACTCTTAAATAAAGATAGAATAAGAAGATGTTTCTCATTCATACCCTAGACAATCATATTGGAGATAATGTATCCTCGTGATTAATATCAGTAATCACTAAGAGTTCATAGACCGCCTATAACTCTCCAAGTTACCATATTTACTCATATGACCACGTTTTGAACTTGGATATTTTGACTTGTCCAAAAGCCATGTTTTCAATAGTCACTATCGAAAACTCAACGTTGAGATTTAATATCCAATTACCTCAAAACATCCATATGATGATATTATACTCTCATTTAATAAAAGGAGCTACGATGTCCATATCTATAAATGAAGTCATCTATCGATTAACAAATGAATATCACCAAACTATCGAGGATAGACTATGCTATATAATCGTACTCAATGATAACTCAATCAATATTACTTGCAACCATAAGTCCATCATTTATCTCAGGATTAAGATAGACTCTCCGATTGTCCTGATAATGAAAAGACTATTATCTATTGACGGTTCTAGATAAAGCTTTTCATTGTGATCCAGTTCAATGCACCCAATGCACTAGATTCTTTTACTCGAAGACACTCCGATGATTTTAGACTTATCATATATCATTTGATCCCATTCAAATGCTAGCAAAAGAATTCTACAACTTTAACAAGATAAAGGTGCTAAATTGTGAACATTATTTATGACTAACTAAAGAATTGTGTCTTCCTCATACATATCCAGATGTACGAACAATTCTTCTTTTCTCATAGTCTTTAGACCTTATGATTATTTACTTTGACAATTATAATATTAAACTATAAATGCTATAAGATTTGTTAAACCAGAAATCACTTTATTAATATGAAAAAGATTGTCAATTACAATATTACACTCTTGCTATTGAGCATAATCCTAACATCTCCCGTTTCTGGTTTCGATAGCAGCGGTGCTTGCCCGAGGTAATCTTTCAAGGCCTGGAAAGCCTTTTCACAATCCTCGTTCCACTCGACTCCCTTTCCTTTCTTTAGAGCTTTGAAAAATGGTAGGCATCGATCTGTTGATTTAGCTATGAACCTACTCAGCGATGCCAAGCATCCCGTGAGTCTTTGGACGTCCTTCAAAGTTCTTGGCGAAACCATTTTTGCCAATGCTTGGATTTTTTCAGGGTTCACCTCTATTCCTCTTTGATGCACTTGATATCCGAGAAATCTTCCAGATGGTATGCCGAACACGCATTTCACTGGATTCAACTTCATTCCATACCTAACCAACACATCGAATGTCTCCCTCAAGTCATCTATATGCTTATCTGCTGTGATGCTTTTTGTCAGCATATCGTCAACGTAAACCTCTATATTTCTTCCTATCTGTCTGGCGAACATTTTGTTGACTAAGCATTGGTAAGTTGCTCCAGCGTTCTTCAGGCCGAATGGCATGACTGTGTAACAGTATAACCCTTGATCTGTGGTGAATGCTGTCTTCTCCTCGTCTAGCTTGTGCATTTTTATCTGGTTATATCCTGAGTATGCATCCATGTAGCTCAACGTTTCATGCCCGGCTGTTGCATCGACCAACTGGTCAATTCTTGGTAGCGGGAAGCTATCCTTGGGGCAGGCCTTGCTCAAATCGGTGAAGTCGACGCACATCTTCCATTGGCTGTTCTTCTTTTTCACTAGAACTACATTCGCCACCCATTCCGAGTACTTAACTTCTCTGATTCATCCTGCAGCGAGCAACTTGGACACCTCCTCTTTTATTGCCGCACTTCTCTCTAGGTTAAAGCTTCTCCTTTTTTGTACTACCGGTTTGCATTTTTCGTTTACAGCCAGGTTGTGTGAAATCACGCTTCTTTCGATCCCCGGCATGTCTTCATGGCTCCAAGTGAAAATCTCCTTGTACTCTTTCAACAAGTTTGTCACATCTCTCTTAACTCGTTCGGTCAGCCTTGCTCCGATCTTAACTGTTTTGTCCGGTTTTGTTTTGTTTAGAACAATCGACTCAGTTGGCTCTTCTTTTTCTCTGTTCACTTTGTCCCTTGAGTCCAATTCAAAGGTTTTCGGATTATCTTCCTGCACTTCTTTGTTTACCTCGAATATGCTTAAGGTCTCCATCCCTGCCTTATCTTTGAAGATTGAAAGGTTGGCGTGGCGAGCCATCTCCTGTAACCCTTTTAGTTCTTCGACTCCAAATTTTGTAGGGAACTTTATTTTCAACGCGTGGGTTGAAGTGATGGCTCGAGCTTTGTTAAGAAACGGTCGGCCAAGCAAAGCATTATACAGCCAATTATGGATGTCGACTACAATAAAATCCGGTAGGATTGTTCACCGGCATGGTGCTGTACCAAACCTCACCGGTAGCTTCACAGTTCCCAATGACCTCACTTTTACGCCCCCGAAACCTTTCAACGGCACATGGAAGGGTTCTAGATCTTTTCTATCCAGTCGCAACTCATCGTATACCCTAGCACTTAAAATATCAGCTGAACTCCCGTTGTCAATCATTACCTGAAGGACATCCCTATGTGCTATCCGAACCCCCACTACGATTGCATCATTAGGCTTTGCATCAATTCTGTTTGAGTCTTCTGCTGTAAACATTATGGGGTCATGTCCTTCTCTTCCTTTCTTAGGGTTTCTTTGCACATAATTTATCTCCATGATTCTGCTTTCATACATTACTTCTCGGACTTCTGACATCCTTTCTCGATTGCTTCTCCCAGTATGGGGCCCGCCAAAAATGGTGTTTATAGTGGCGTTAGGGCTGTTTCTCCTTGGACTCCTCCTTTCCTGCCCGTTTCCTTGGCGGCTATCCTGACAACCACCGTGTTTGTCTCCTTTCAAAGTAAAATCTTTCAGGTGCCTATCTCTGATCAAGCTCTCAATATGATCACGCAGCTGGAAACATTTTGAAGTTTCATACCCATGATCTTTGTGAAATCGGCAGTATTTAGTTGTATCTCTCCTGGCATTTGTTGATTGTTGCCGAGGGTATTTGGCGAGTCCTTTGTCTTCTACCACAGAAAGTATTTCCTCCTGATCGCCAGTTAAAGGGGTGTAATGGCTGTACCTTCCTCGAAACTTACTGGCTCGAGCGTTTCCTCTACTTTCCCTTGGATGTCCCTTTTGGCCCTTCTCGTCTCTCTAGCGGTCACGTGACTGCGTCGTTTTGTCATCCTTATGTTTTGATTTTGAGTCAGGCTTATGTCCATGTACGTAGCTACCCCCTTGCGCTACTTCTTCTTCTTCTTCTGCTAGTGCATAGTCGCCAGCTATTTCCATCATCTCCTCATAACTTTTTGGTCTATCTCTTCGCAGGTCAAAGGATAATCGCCCACTTTGTAACCCATTGGTGAAAGCGGCGATAACAGCTACATCACTAGCGTCTTCAATTTGAGCAACCTCCTTCCCGAATCTTTCTAGATACTTCTTGATCGACTCATTGCGCTGTAGGGAAAAATACCGTAGTACACGCAGCAGAAGCGAGACTAAAAATAGATTTAGTATAGTTTTAAATTTTTTTCCTTTTTATAAACCTTAACCCTTTAATTAATTAAGCATACATATAATCAACAAAAGAAGAATACCTTTTGTCGCGTGATCCGATTGACTTACGTCAATGGTAATCCGCAAGATCTTCAATCCTAGCACGAACGTGAATCACCAAGGAGCGTGGTCTCCCTTTTCTTTGAATTGCAAACCTGAGAATGGACAAACAATCTTATCTTTTTCTTTTGTTAGTCACAAAACAATCGAAAGAAGACTAAGATTATTCCGGTCACTTTTGAGTTCTCAATCTAAGGATCGAAACTCGCGTGAACCTAAATCGATGTTGTACACACAAGCTTATTGATGAACAAGCAATTAGTGTACCATCAAAGAATAATCTATTCACTCTTTTATGTCTTAGTAGAATAAAAATAATACTTTTCTATGAATTGAGAAGAAGAAGAAAATTGTATCAATGAACAACTTGTGTTGGCCGAATTCTATAAGTGTAAATATATAGGTGGCCGAAATTTGCTTCCTCTTGTCTTTAGGGTTGCCGAAATCCTTCTCTAAAATGGGCTAGGGTTGCCGCAAATCACATGCCAAAATAGGTTTGTGTTGCACTCTAATTTCCATCATACTTTAGACTTCAAACCCTAATCCAACTCATAGATATTTTATTCTTTTATTGACTAAATAAAAAGACTTCTTATTTGATTAAATAAATAAAATTAATTATTTATTTTCTTATCAAACAAGTCTTTTACTTTTAGTATACTACTTCCAATAGTATAACTTTAGGAAATATATTTCCGGATCAGAAAAATATTTGTTTCTTAATTAAACAATTAATTAATAAATTAATTAATTCTTATTTAATTAAAACAATGAAACAAAATAATATATTAGGTTAATATTTACACCTTGCCGCCCCACTCCTACAAATGGGCCATATATTATTTTCTTATTTCATTTAATCCATTGGACTTTAAATAAAAAGCCCACATGTGAACCAGACCCATTCTTACTAAAAGAAACAAGCCCACATGTCTTTCATTAATATATTAATATAATTGAGTAGCCCATTAAATAAATAATGTGCAAATTATATTCTTAATATATTAACTGCAATTCTAAATGGACCCATAAATTGGTCCGGTAGAATATATCAAGTGATCCATGCAAGTCCGTGTGGATTGGGGATCTTGGCGAGCTATCTAAATTTAAGCTTCAATAGACATAACCTAATCACAATCAACAAATGATTCACTTTGGTCCGATCCATTAATTTTAACTCATTCCACTAAAGAGCTAAAATTGAACTCTTAAATAAAGATAGAATAAGAAGATGTTCCTCATTCATACCCTAGACAATCATATTGGAGATAGTGTATCCTCGTGATTAATATCAGTAATCGCCAAGAGTTCATAGACCGCCTATAACTCTCCAAGATACCATATTTACTCATATGACCACGTTTTGAACTTGGATATTTTGACTTGTCCAGAAGCCATGTTTTCAATAGACACTATCGAAAACTCAACGTTGAGATTTAATATCCAATTACCTCAAAACATCCATATGATGATATTATACTCTCATTTAATAAATGGAGCCACGATGTCCATATCTATAAATGAAGTCCTCTATCAATTAACAAATGAATATCACAAAACTATCGAGGATAGACTATGCTATATAATCGTACTCATTGATAACTCAAATGATATCACTTGCAACCATAAGTCCATCATTTATCTCAGGATTAAGATAGACTCTCCGATTGTCCTGATAATGAAAAGACTATTATCTATTGACGGTTCTAGATAAAGCTTTTCATTGTGATCCAGTTCAATGCACCCAGTGCACTAGATTCTTTTGCTCGAAGACACTCCGATGATTTTAGACTCATCATATCTCATTTGATCCCACTCAAATGCTAGCAAAAGAATTCTACAACTTTAACAAGATAAAGGTGCCCAACCTTTAACTTAAGTTGTGAAAGTTATTCAAGACTAACTAAAGAATTGTGTCTACCTCATACATATCCAGATGTATGAACAATTCTTCTTTTCTCATAGTCTTTAGACCTTATGATTATTTACTTTGACAATTATAATATTAAACTATAAATGCTATAAGATTTGTTAAACCAGAAATCACTTTATTAATATGAAAAAGATTGTCAATTACAACATTACAGTCTTGCTATTGAGCATAATCCTAACATGCGCTCCTACTTCAAGTTTGATAGATGAGCGAGTGACTTTCTTCTCTGCACACTCCCCATGAATTGTCTTATGAATGCTTTGCTGAGGTTTGAGAAACTGCTTATACTTCCGGGTGGAAGTCTTCCAAACCACCGGGAGGTGAGGTCACCGAATGTTTACGGGAAGGTGAGGCATAGCAGTCCGTCATTGGATGAATACTGGGCCATAATATTGCAGAATCGGTGAACATGCTCCTTCGGATCCCTGTTTTCCTTATACTGCTCGATGGTTGGCATTCTGAATCTGTCTGGAAATTGGGTGCGAGCAATGTTTTCAACGAATAGGCTATTTGACTCATCATCCGAAGATATGTTGCGACCATACCTTCGTGCCATCGCTGAAACCTTTCTTGATAGCTCTTATAGGGTGACATCTCGCTGACCAGTTAGCTCTCCTACTGGATCGAGTCTGCTCTTGATTGTCATTCTTCCATAATTGCCTCTATCATCTGGGCTCCTTCGATCTTCTGTGCTCTCGGATCTTCTTCGCCGTGCTCTTTTGGATTGTAATTCCCTTCGCAGACGAGGACTCTTATCTTCAGACGAGATAGAACGGTGTTTCCATCGGTTCCTTTGGTATGTGTCACTGGAATTGACCCCATGTGTTCGCATCTGGTCTTGCTCTTCCCTTGATTCTTCATTCATCACACCTTTTCCCTTCCTTTGTCTTCTCCCTTCAAAATCCTCAGGGTGGTCCTGGGGAGTCTCTTCAGTGGATTGTCTTGCTTGAGCATCAGGGGTTGCAATGTGAACTTCCGACCGAAGTCTTCCAGGCGGTTGGTTTACATGAGTGATTAACTCATAGGGAAAACAAACTCCCAATCCTATGGGAAGAGAAAGCCCTATTTTGCTAGCCTCACTGATTAAGTTTACCAATGCAATTTGGAAGTGTTGCAGAACCTCGGGGTCGACCGCCCTAGTTCCTGGCATTGCTGTCGATTGTTCCCCGATCATCACCGCCCTATCTCCTGTCGGCGCGGTTGGTTCAACAATTAGATCTCCACTGGAGTTACCATCTTTGTCACTGTCGTTGTTCATATTTTTCAATTCGCAAGGGTTCCTCGAAGTTTCTGTTCAAAGATTCCCCTCCTTCTAGCGCCAATTATTGACGGTGAAATTTGGATTGCCACACACTCAACAATTATATCAACTTAAAGTAAAACGAGAAAATAATCAATGCATGCAAGAGACAGATTTTACGTGGAAAACCCTTGAATGGGAAAAAACCACAGCGCCCCAGAGGGCAGAAAAATAATACTAAGCTTATTGCTTTGTTACACACTCAGATCTCTCATACAATTGCTCTTTTCTCTCTAGGTTTTCGAACCCTTCCCTCGTGGGATAAGTGGTTCTATTTATATATGATAATTAGGGTTTTCCCTAGTTCTAGTCGTGTTGGTGGTAGGATTTCCTCTTTGATTTGTGTTAGGAATCCCACGTTGTAATGGATTAGGATTTTCTTCTTATTCCGGCTTCTTTTTGTTGAATTTGTCTTTCCTCCTCTTCTTATGATTTCTCGCTGCCATGGGTCTTCTAGAAGTTAGGGCTTATTTCTGTGCTTCTGCCGAGTCGGTTCAGGCCCAGTGCATTGATGCAGCGAACACCTCCATTCCTGGATATTACCCTTCAGCGACCATGTTTCTATCTTTGGCGAGTATATATCTAGCTCTGGCGACCACACCTTTGACTTTATTGGCTTAAGATGTTGACATACTGACTGGCCACGTTTTTTATCCCTTGACCCGATCAACGAATGACGTGGCAACCTTTTCTTCAGCATTTATTGACTCCTTTGATGACGTGTCTGCTTGGCGAATTTATACATACAACAGGACACGTACCCATCCTCCCACTGAGGGTAGCTCTGAGTGTAGAGGTACTCATTTATCTGCGTTGCTGTCATGGAAATCGTCTTTCTACAGATCACTACCGGAGCTCCATTCTCGAACTCGTCTGGATCTATTGCAGCGTAGAACTCTTGAACGATCCTTCGATTGGCCCTCTTTGGATTTGAGTGTTAGGATTATGCTCAATAGCAAGAGTGTAATATTGTAATTGACAATCTTTTTCATATTAATAAAGTGATTTCTGGTTTAACAAATCTTATAACATTTATAGTTTAATATTATAATTGTCAAAGTAAATAATCATAAGGTCTAAAGACTATGAGAAAAGAAGAATTGTTCGTACATCTGGATATGTATGAGGTAGACACAATTCTTTAGTTAGTCTTGAATAATGTTCACAACTTAAGTTAAAGGTTGGGCACCTTTATCTTGTTAAAGTTGTAGAATTCTTTTGCTAGCATTTGAGTGGGATCAAATGAGATATGATGAGTCTAAAATCATCGGAGTGTCTTCGAGTAAAAGAATCTAGTGCACTGGGTGCATTGAACTGGATCACAATGTAAAGCTTTATCTAGAACCGTCAATAGATAATAGTCTTTTCATTATCAGGACAATCAGAGAGTCTATCTTAATCCTGAGATAAATGATGGACTTATGGTTGCAAGTGATATCATTTGAGTTATCAATGAGTACGATTATATAGCATAGTCTATCCTCGATAATTTGGTGATATTCATTTGTTAATCGATAGAGGACTTCATTTATAGATATGGACATTATGGCTCCATTTATTAAATGAGAGTATAATATCATCATATGGATGTTTTGAGGTAACTGGATATTAAATCTCAACGTTGAGTTTTCGATAGTGACTATTGAAAACATGGCTTCTGGACAAGTCAAAATATCCAAGTTCAAAACGTGGTCATATGAGTAAATATGGTAACTTGGAGAGTTATAGGCGGTCTATGAACTCTTGGCGATTACTGATATTAATCACGAGGATACACTATCTCCAACATGATTGTCTAGGGTATGAATGAGGAACATCTTCTTATTCTATCTTTATTTAAGAGTTCAATTTTAGCTCTTTAGTGGAATGAGTTAAAATTAATGGATCGGACCTAAGTGAATCATTTGTTGATTGTGATTAGGTTATGTCTATTGAAGCTTGAATTTAGATAGCCCGCCAAGATCCCCAATCCACACGGACTTGTATGGATCACTTGATATATTCTACCGGACCAATTTTTGGGTCCATCTAGAATTGCATTTAATATATTCAGAATATAATTTGCACATTATTTGTTTAATGGGCTGATCAATTATATTAATATATTAATAAAAGGCATGTGGGCTTGTTTCTTTTAGTAAGAATGGGTCTGGTTCACATGTTGGCTTTTTATTTAAAGTCCAATGGATTAAATAAAATAAGGAAATAATATTTGGCCCATATTTTTAATGTGGGGCGGCAAGGCTATAATATTAGTCAAAAATATTATTTTATTTTATTGTTTAATTAAATGAGAATTAATTAATTATTTAATTAAGAAACAAAATCTTTTTCTGATCAGGAAATATGTTTCCTAGAATTATACAATTGGTAGTAGTATACTAAAAGTAAAAGACTTGTTTGGTAAGAAAATAAATAATTAAAGTTTATTTATTTAATCAAATAAGAAGTCTTTTAATTAAGTCAATAAAAAGAATAAAAATACTTATGAGTTAAATTAGGGTTAGGAGTCTAAAAGTTGATGGGAATTAGGGTTGAATTTCGGTCACCCTATATAAGTGAGGTGATGAAATTTGGCCAACCCTAATACAACAAGAAGTAGATTTCGGCAACCCTAAAGGAAAAAGAAAAAGAAATTCGGCCACCCTATATAATAGACCTTATAGGGTTCGGCCACCCGAAGTGTGTTTACTTAATCAATTTCTTCTTCTTTTCAACTCATAGAAAAGTGTTTAATTATTCTGCCAAGACAAAAAAGAGAGAAGAGATTATTCTTTTGATAGTACATTAATTGCTTGTTCATCAATAAGCTTGTGTGTACAACATCGAATTAGGTTCACGCGAGTTTCAATCATTAGATTGAGAACTCAAAAGTGACCAGAATAATCTTTGTGGTCTTTTGATTGTTTTGTGACTAATAAAAAGAAAAAGAAAGTTTGTTTGTCCATTCTCAGGTTCGCAATTCAAGGAAAAGGGAGACCACGCTCCTAGGTGATTCACGTTCGTGCTAGGATTGAAGATCTTGCGGATTACTGTAAGGTTCACTATTTGTATTGGCTTGATTCCATTGCAAAACACTCTATGATTGTATTAGTTGTTGCTTAGGACATTATTTGAAGAAAGGAAGCTCAAAGAGTGAAGAGCAACATCTAGTGCAAAAGTCGTCTTTAAGAGGTGAAAATCGTCAAAGGTAAAACTTGACTTCCACCCTCTTACAAGGCGTTAGCGCACACACACACAATTCATACATGTGTGTCCCTGAATCGTGGTTCAAACTTTTGGTATAACACATTCACACACTTCATAGCATGCTCATGCATTGAACTTGTATTGACAAACATTGTGAAATTGCATGCTTTGTGACTATCTCTTTGATATGGCATGTTTGTGTGAATATGTGTTTATTTGTTTTTGTATTTTATGTTTAGGACTTGAACATGATCTTATTTAATGCCTTATCGAGTTCCGGTCGTTTCGGTTACTCATTCATAAGGTTTCGAGTCCAAACAAGTTGACTAGTCTACTTTTCGTTCTCATTTGTTGTGTTGATTTCATCATCGGATTCCGAGATGATTTCTCAACCATTTTTCAAAGTTGAGTAGTCGTAGTCGTGCGTGAGGGAGTCACGGTTCGTAATCTGTAAACGGATTCGAAATCGGAGGTCGGATGCTCAAGATATGGGGCAACGAACCCAGGGAGCGTGCGAGAGGTGTGCAAATCACGTGTGGCCACTTGGCCAGCCCGTGTGGGAGGCCGTGGGCCCCACGGGCAAGGGAGCCTTCTGCTCCCGTGGGCCCCACGCACCCCCCATGGGGTGCTGATGTGGCACCACGTGATTTGCTCGGAAATTCTCTCCTTTTCCCTCCTTTTAATCAAACCTCCTTCCCTCCACACTTATGCAATTTTTTTAAAGAACACTTGTATTCCCGCATCAGTTTTTCAACAATTTTCATTTACTTGTTTTGATCATATCTCTCTCATACGAACTCGAAATCATTCGATTCAAAAACCAAAATTGTTGGTCTCGAAGAGAGCTACAAACCCCAAGCATTTTCAGAGGCAGTTGACTTCGGCATTTTTCTCAGCTGGTCCATTTCCAGTCCGTGGTCAGTATTTGATTTTCAACTTCTTCTTTTTCAATTTCATTTTTGATCAACTATTGATTCTTTCCATTTGATTGATGAAATTTGTTAAGAAGTATGTTAGATCACATGCTAGGGTTATTTGATCATTTGTTAATTGAGTTTTAGCTTTGTAATTAGTCTTGAACATTTATGTGCTAAACTTGAACTATCATGAAATTGATTCTAGAAAATATATGAGTGATGTGCTTCATGTTATTTTCTATGTTTTATTTCATGATCTAAGAACTAGGTTTTTAGTGTGCTAAATTGAATATTGATACCTTTGTTCTTATTGATTTGCATGTCTTGATTTCTAGATAACTTTTGTGATTGTGTGTTGAAATCATATTCTAGACTATCTTTGAACATGTACATTTTGCTTGATTGATCATCTAGCTTAATTTGATTGTGCTTGCATCATTTGCATCACTTTAGATCATAGCCTTGCATTAGGTTGAAGTCTCTAGCAAAGTGAGTGAAGCTTTGTGGATAGAGCAAGGGAGCCTTGATTAGAGTCGGGAGGACTCGGATAATCAAGCAAGAAAGTCTTGTCTAGGGTCGGGAGGATCCGGATAGGCAAGCAAGAAATCTTCCTAGAGACGTGAGCGTCTTGGATAGGAAGTTGCTTTCTAGAGGTGTAGGACACATCTCGGATAGGAAGTAGGCTTGGTGATTCACTAGCCCGAGGGTAGATTAGGAGTTGATAGCTTGAGCGGATATCATGAGTGATAGCTTGAGTGTGTAAGTCCTTTTTCACATAGTGGATTGCTTCGCCGGTGGTTGTGGTATCAACCCGTGGATGTTTCCTCATTGAGGTTTTACCACGTTAAAATCATTGTGTTCAATTTTGCTTTACTTTCCTTTATCTTCCATATATTACATTGATTGCACTTCTTGTAAATTGATTAACTCTTGTCTTAGTTAATTCAATTCATTTGCTAAATCTATTCAAGTGTGCATTTGTCTTGTAATTTTCCGCATTATTTTTAATTGGAAAAATTTGGAGCCTATACCTATTCACCCCCTCTAGGTATATTTCACTACTACATTGAGGGAAATTTCATTTGGTATCAGAGCGGGTGTCTAGACGCACTTAGATTGATCCTTTCTTTGTAGTATTTTTGTGTTTGTTTTTGTTTGTGATAAAATCATGATTAAGGAAGTATATTCCTATGTGGCTTCTTTTGTTGAACATATTGACTTAGATGAGAAAAAGATCAATGATCTTACTTTTGAAAATGAATGTTTATCCAAAGTCAATATGTCCCTCAACAAGAAGCTAGAAGATCATGTTCTTTGCTCAAAAGAATTCGATGAACTTAAAGACAAGATTCTAAGTCTAGAATTGAATCTTAAAGATAGCAATGATAGACTTGGTATCTTGAAGCAAGAAATTGAGCAAAGAGATTGTTCTCTTGTTAATGCTAAGAAACTTGAAAATGTGCTTAAATCCAAACTTAATGAGCATTTAAATCAAGAGAAAAAGTATGAACAATGGCTTGATAAATCACATAAAGATGTTTTGTTTAGTGATAACAAAGCGGAAAAATATGCCATTGAACTTAGGATGCTTCGTGAGAAACTTGATGAGGCTAATAGGGTGATTAGCAAGACGTCATCTAGTTCTAATAAAGTTGACACCCTCATTAAAAGTGGAAAGCATCCATGTGACAAAAGAGGTTTGAGGTTATATCAATGAGAAGGAGACTCCTTCATCTAACAAATCTACTTTTGTCAAAGCAAGCATTGAATCAATTGTAGGTACACTCTCTCAAGGTAAAGCTATGAAAGCTACCGGAGGTGCCTCTTCATCAACAAGGATGTTCAATGGGAGAACTCAACAACTTAAGCATCAAGAAGCAACAACCTCAAATGCAAGAGGTGAAGCATCAAGGGTTGCTCTTCAAAGAGGTAAAATTGTGAGAAGACCAAATGCTATGGAAGCAAATGCAAATGGTAAATTTCTCAAATTTATTCCTATTTGTCATCATTGTAATATGATAGGACATATTTGACCTAGATGCTTTGAGTACATTCGGAAATGCAAACTTGATAATGCTTTTCATGATATGTCTTTGAATGGACCTAGGCAATCATCCATGTATGGATATAGAAATAGACCTAGGAAGACCTTGGAAAAGCATGTTGTTGAAAGAGTTGTTGATGACTTGCTTGCTAAATCTTGTGTTGTGCCTCACTCTACTATGCATAAGAAAATTGATAATGCTTTGTTTGATATTTTTGAAGATGTGACCAATGAGGTCAAGGTGCATGTTGAAAAGCCTAATATTGAGTCAAAGCATGTTAGAAGTAAGAGTGAGAAGCATGTTGTGAAAAATGTGTGGATCAGAAAAGACACATCTAAATGTAATGTTGCACAATATGCTTTACGTGCCAACTCCTCCTATTCTTGGTACCTAGATAGCGGTTGCTCTAGGAACATGACCGGGAACAAAGAGTTCTTTAAGAATCTTGTTTTAAAGGATGGAGGTTGGGTTACTTTTGGTGATGGTACCAAAAAGCAAGTTCTTGGCAAGGGAACAATTTGTATCCCCGGATTGCCTAAACTTCGCAATACTTTGTATGTTGATGGGTTACAAGCTAACTTAATAAGCATTACTCACTTGTGTGAAATTTTTCAAGAAGTTAGTTTTAACAAAGATGTATGCACTATAATTGATAAAAAGGGCGATGTCGTCCTAAGAGTCAAAAGCTCTATAGACAATTGCTATTGTCTTGAAAAACATGGCATTGTTAGAGGTCTTCCTAATCTTGGTAAAAAGCTTGAGGTGGTTTGTGAACCTTGCCAATTAGGTAAGCAAACCAAAGTGCCTCATAAGAAAAATTCTTACATAGCTACCAAGAGACCTTTAGAACTTGTGCATATGGACCTAATGGGGCCAATTCAAACCGAGAGCATTAATGGCAAAAAGTACATTTTTGTATGCGTTGATGACTTCTCTAGGTTTACTTGGGTTTATTTTCTTAGAAACAAGACCGAGGATTTTGATTACTTTAAAAAGTTTTGTAATCAAGTTCAAAATGAAAAAGGTCTTGATATCAAGAAAATATGTCGTATTAGGAGTGATCATGGGACGGAATTTGAAAATGCAAAATTTAGTGAGTTTTGTGATGGTTTAGGGATTTCTCATGAGTTCTCCGCACCTAGAACTCCTCAACAAAATGGTGTTGTTGAGAGGAAAAATCATGTCTTGCAAGAGATGGCTAGGGTCATGCTCAATAGCAAGAAAGTCCCTAGAAACCTATGGGCCGAGGCGGTCAATACCGCTTGTTATGTGTCAAATCGTGTTTTCAAAAGGCCCAGCACAAAACAAACGTCCTATGAACTTTGGAAAGGCAAGAAGCCTAATGTGAGTTACTTCCACACTTTTGGGAGTAAATGTTATATTTTGAATGATAGAGATCACTTAGGAAAGTTTGATGCAAAAAGTGATGTTGGTCTCTTTCTTGGGTATGCTATTAATAGTCGTGCATATAGAGTCTTTAACTTGACTACTAAGACTATCATGGAGTCTATCAATGTGAAGATAAATGATCTTAGCATGCTTAATTTGTGTGATGATAATGGTGTCAATGAATCTAAAGAAAACATGTTAAATGACACTAATACACCTATTGATGTGGCTAGTAGTGTTTCTAGTCAAGATGATGAAATTGATAGTCATGTTGAAGTTGTAAGTCAAGGGTTGGAAAATGCTTTAAATGATAATCAACAAAATGACCAAGTTGTTGAACATTCTCACCCAAGACTTAGAAACTTACACTATCAAGGAGACATCATAGGTGATTTAAATGAAGGGGTTAGAACAAGAAATCAAATTGCTAACCAAATATCCTATGCTTGCTACACTTCTCAAATTGAACCCAAAAATATTAATGAAGCAATTGTTGATGAATATTGGGTTGGGGCTATGCAAGATGAACTTAATCAATTTGAGAGGAATGAAGTGTGGTCTTTAGTTCCTAGACCCAAAGATATAAATGTAATTGGCACTAAATGGGTGTTTAGGAATAAGACCGATGAAAGTGGCAAGATTGTGAGGAATAAAGCTAGACTAGTGGCTCAAGGTTACACTCAAGTGGAGGGTGTTGACTTTGATGAGACGTTTGCCCCGGTTGCTCGTCTCGAGTCCATTAGACTTTTGTTGTCCATTGCATGCATTAAAAAGTTCAAATTATTTCAAATGGATGTCAAAAGTGCTTTCCTCAATGGATACCTTCAAGAAGAAGTGTATGTTGAACAACCTAAGGGTTTTGTAGACCCACACTCTCCTAATCATGTGTTTAAATTGAAAAAGGCTCTCTATGGCCTTAAACAAGCTCCAAGAGCTTGGTATGATAGGTTGACTCAATATCTTATTGACAACCAATATAGGAGAGGTGGCATTGATAGAACTTTGTTTATCAAACATCATGATCATGATATTTTTGTTGCACAAATATATGTTGATGACATTGTTTTTGGGTCTACTAATAAAACCAAGGTTGATGAATTTGTTAGTGTTATGTCAAGTGAATTTGAAATGAGTATGGTGGGTGAGTTGAATTATTTTCTAGGAATGCAAGTGAAGCAAACTAGCATGGGCATAATGTTGAATCAATCTAAATATGCTAAAAATCTAGTTAAGAGATTTGGCCTAGAAAATGGAAAAGATTTTGAAACTCCCATGAGCACCACTTTAAAACTTGACAAAGATGAAAAAGGGAAAAGTGTTGACCAAAGCCTTTATAGAAGCATGATAGGTAGTCTACTTTACCTAACGGCTAGTAGACCCGATATTTGCTTTAGTGTTGGCTTGTGTGCTAGATTCCAAGCAAATCCCAATGAATCTCACTTAAAAGCCGTCAAGAGGATCATTAGGTACATCAAAGGAACTCATAGTCTTGGTCTATTCTATTCATTTGATACCAATGATATCCTTGTAGGCTATTGTGATGCGGATTGGGCGGGAAACATAGATGACCGAAAAAGCACATCGGGCGGTTGCTTTTATGTTGGTAATAACTTGGTTTCTTGGTCAAGTAAGAAACAAAATTCGGTTTCCCTTTCCTCTTCCGAAGCCGAATACATTGCGGCCGGAAGTGCTTGCACACAATTACTTTGGATGAAACAAATCCTTAAGGATTATGAGATAGAACAAGGAAAAATGACACTTTATTGTGATAACTTAAGTGCCATTAATATCTCTAAAAATCCGGTTCAACACTCCCGCACTAAACACATAGACATTAGGCATCATTTCATTAGAGATCTAGTTGAACATTCTATTGTTACTCTAGAGCATTTGCCTACTAAAAATCAACTTGCGGACTTGTTCACTAAGCCCTTGGACAAAGAGAGGTTTAAAACTCTTAGAATGTCCATTGGCATGATTTGTGTTGATTGATGTCTTTGTGTGATTGTGAGTGGCTTGATGAGCAAAACTTTAATTGTATATCATTGTCTTTAAGAGCTACTCACTTGAGAAGTAATGATCTTTAACAAGTATCTTTTATTGCTTTTAGATCATGCACTTAAGCTTGAAAAATTTTATTTTTGAAAAGTGCACTAATGCTTCTCTTGTATGTTTTAGTTTTTGAGTTTATGTGGTTGAATATGTGTAGATAATGGATGCATCTAGAAGTTTATTGTTAAGTACATGATAGATGACCTATGGTATGTATCCATTTTGCTTCGGCACTACATAGTAATCAACGAGCACCCTCATGGAAAGGGCTACACACCTTGGTTGTGAAGCCACCCAATGTAGGAAAGGGCTACGCCATTGTGATGAGTGAAAGCCACTATGAGGAGTATATGTTTTTGTTAGTAAAATCAAAGAAGTGTTGAAATGAATCATTTTAAAAAAAAAAAAAAATTCTTTGATTCTAAGCCTAAAAGAAATGAAAAATAAAAGGCTTATTGGTGTATAGTTGAGAATTGTGAAATAGCTCGGGTTGACAAATAGAAACGGGAAAACGAGCCACATGCACACACATGCTCATATGTTGATATCTATTCATTTTAAAAGCAAAAACCGGATGAATATCGGTTTGACCTATTTTTGGAAAGGCTTTAGATGGATAGGTGTGGATAGAGTTTGCATGTTAATATCACAATTACTCCTACTATATATTTGAGAAGCATTCACACACACACCGTTTGCTTATGTGCTTGATTCATTAGCAATGTGAGAATATTTTTGAGAGATTAATGAAAATCTATGATTCTCTCTTGAACTTTGACAAGTTATGAAATATTTTCTCTTATTGCTTGATTGTGTGATTGTGTGATGTCCCTTGTGAACAAATCTACTTGTTGATAATATGTGGAGCATATGTTAAGGGGGAGCTTTAGTTTCTTCAACTTTCGCTTTCTATACGATTTGTTTGCTTAATATCTCTTTCTTTATCTCTTGTGTCCCTTGTCTATTCCTTGACAAAAAGGGGGAGAAAATGTATACCTCACCATGTTTGATATTGGGGAGTTTTTGTATACTTCACACCTTGTGTGGAAATTGTTCCAATTGTGTGAATCTTATTCCTCTTTGTGCTTAATTGTGACTTTGTCTTAAGGGGGAGAATTCTTGTCTTAAGGGGGAGAAAGAATTCTTTCTTGACAATGTTAAGGATAGTTGGTTCTTGGAAATTGGGAAACTAAGGAAATGCTTTAATATGAACATATTTTATTCACTTGAGATAATGCGTTTGTGTATGAGATAAGGGATATCTTCTATGTTTATTGTTTGGTTAAATAACTCACCATTCTTCTTTAGAGAAGATCTCTTGTTTGGTTGCTATTTTCTCTCATAGGTACTTTGAAGACCGGAAGAGGAATTCTTGAAGACTTGAAGTTTTTTTTAGTCTAGGAATTTCTTTGTAATGTGAGATTGAGAGTATGCTATCATCTTGAGTTTATTTGAGTGAAACATTGTATGGTGAGGTTGAGTGTTTTTGTCAATGGAATAGCCAAAGGGGGAGATTGTAAGGTTCACTATTTGTATTGGCTTGATTCCATTGCAAAACACTCTATGATTGTATTAGTTGTTGCTTAGGACATTATTTGAAGAAAGGAAGCTCAAAGAGTGAAGAGCAACATCTAGTGCAAAAGTTGTCTTCAAGAGGTGAAAATCGTCAAAGGTAAAACTTGACTTCCACCCTCTTGCAAGGCGTTAGCGCACACACACACAATTCATACATGTGTGTCCCTGCATCGTGGTTCAAACTTTTGGTATAACACATTCACACACTTCATAGCATGCTCATGCATTGAACTTGTATTGACAAACATTGTGAAATTGCATGCTTTGTGACTATCTCTTTGATATGGCATGTTTGTGTGAATATGTGTTTATTTGTTTTCGTATTTTGTGTTTAGGACTTGAACATAATCTTATTTAATGCCTTATCGAGTTCCGGTCGTTTCGGTTACTCATTCATAAGGTTTCGAGTCCAAACAAGTTGACTAGTCTACTTTTCGTTCTCATTTGTTGTGTTGATTTCATCATCGGATTCCAAGATGATTTCTCAACCATTTTTCAAAGTTGAGTAGTTGTAGTCGTGCGTGAGGGAGTCACGGTTCGTAATCTGTAAACGGATTCAAAATCGGAGGTCGGATGCTCAAGATATGGGGCAACGAACCGAGGGAGCGTGCGAGAGGTGTGCAAATCACGTGTGGCCACTTGGCCAGCCCGTGTGGGAGGCCGTGGGCCCCACGGGCAAGGGAGCCTTCTGCTCCCGTGGGCCCCACGCACCCCCCACGGGGTGCTGATGTGGCACCACGTGATTTGCTCGGAAATTCTCTCCTTTTCCCTCCTTTTAATCAAACCTCCTTCCCTCCACACTTATGCAATTTTTTTAAAGAACACTTGTATTCCCGCATCAGTTTTTCAACAATTTTCATTTACTTGTTTTGATCATATCTCTCTCATACGAACTCGAAATCATTCGATTCAAAAACCAAAATTGTTGGTCTCGAAGAGAGCTACAAACCCCAAGCATTTTCAGAGGCAGTTGACTTCGGCATTTTTCTCAGCTGGTCCATTTCCAGTCCGTGGTCAGTATTTGATTTTCAACTTCTTCTTTTTCAATTTCATTTTTGATCAACTATTGATTCTTTCCATTTGATTGATGAAATTTGTTAAGAAGTATGTTAGATCACATGCTAGGGTTATTTGATCATTTGTTAATTGAGTTTTAGCTTTGTAATTAGTCTTGAACATTTATGTGCTAAACTTGAACTATCATGAAATTGATTCTAGAAAATATATGAGTGATGTGCTTCATGTTATTTTCTATGTTTTATTTCATGATCTAAGAACTAGGTTTTTAGTGTGCTAAATTGAATATTGATACCTTTGTTCTTATTGATTTGCATGTCTTGATTTCTAGATAACTTTTGTGATTGTGTGTTGAAATCATATTCTAGACTATCTTTGAACATGTACATTTTGCTTGATTGATCATCTAGCTTAATTTGATTGTGCTTGCATCATTTGCATCACTTTAGATCATAGCCTTGCATTAGGTTGAAGTCTCTAGCAAAGTGAGTGAAGCTTTGTGGATAGAGCAAGGGAGCCTTGATTAGAGTCGGGAGGACTCGGATAATCAAGCAAGAAAGTCTTGTCTAGGGTCGGGAGGATCCGGATAGGCAAGCAAGAAATCTTCCTAGAGACGTGAGCGTCTTGGATAGGAAGTTGCTTTCTAGAGGTGTAGGACACATCTCGGATAGGAAGTAGGCTTGGTGATTCACTAGCCCGAGGGTAGATTAGGAGTTGATAGCTTGAGCGGATATCATGAGTGATAGCTTGAGTGTGTAAGTCCTTTTTCACATAGTGGATTGCTTCGCCGGTGGTTGTGGTATCAACCCGTGGATGTTTCCTCATTGAGGTTTTACCACGTTAAAATCATTGTGTTCAATTTTGCTTTACTTTCCTTTATCTTCCATATATTACATTGATTGCACTTCTTGTAAATTGATTAACTCTTGTCTTAGTTAATTCAATTCATTTGCTAAATCTATTCAAGTGTGCATTTGTCTTGTAATTTTCCGCACTATTTTTAATTGGAAGAATTTGGAGCCTATACCTATTCACCCCCCTCTAGGTATATTTCACTACTACATTGAGGGAAATTTCAATTACCATCGACGTAAGTCAATCGGATCACGCGACAAAAGGTATTATACTTTTTGTTACTTTATATGTATGGTTAATTAATTTAAAGGGTTAAGGTTCATCAAAGGAAAAAATTTAAAACATACTAAATCTATTTTTAGTCTCGCTTCCGCTGCGTGTACTACGGTATTTTTCCCTACAATGAGACATAAGCTTCCCACTTCCTTCGGCGAATCTCGTCAAAGATCGCCGTTTCCCCCAATTCATCGAAGCTCACGTGCCTCTCGATGATAATAGGTCGCCTAGTGGTGCCCTCAAGTCTCTCCCTAAATATTTCCTTCGCTGTCCTCTTTAGGTGTGCGGACTTTTCCTTTCCCTTTCGGGATGAATCACCCTTCTCGAATGCGAGAGCTTTCCTCTTTGGTGCCATCTGCTGTTAGAGCAAAGGAAACACAACAAATACTCCAAACAAATTAGCGCTCAGGTTAGTGACAACATTTAGAGCTACATTTTATCTAAAAATATTCTATAACTATGTGCAATATATGTGCCTATGTGCTTGTGCCAATCTCAAAGCAATCCCTTAAGTGAGGCAATCGATTCAATCAAGTTCAAGTGGAAATAGGTGCCAATTGCATTCACAAATATTCCACACTTAAGCATCATCCTTAAACATTCCATCGCTTGCAATTGCATACACAAATTGCATCAACTCTTCTCACACATATGTGTACATTGTGCCTAAGTTGTGCAAACACAACTTGGATCAAATCAACAATCATCAATCAATTTGTCTTTCAAGAGTGCACACATAAATTGTACACACAATTGCAATCACAAATTCCTCACACAAATTGCACACAATATATCGTCAACATATACGCACACAACTTGCATACACAACATTCCCATTATCAACACTTCATAATTCCATCAATCAAACACTTTCAACAACTCAATCACAATTACATCCCAAATCTCCTCAATTTCCTTCCAAATCTTCATGTATCAATAACAAAGGCATGCATTCATCCTTTCACTCCATTAACATGCATAATCCTATGCTAACCTCTAGCAATTAAACATCAAAAGAATCAAATAGCATAGAATTCAATTTCGTAACACAATTTTCGCCCAAATTCCAAACCCTAACATGAGAAAGTTGCATTTTTTGAAGCAAAGATGGGGGATAGTGGTCGAAATTACTCCTAGCATGCATAATTAACACAATTATCAACAATCAATCTCAAATAGTGCAATCAAAATCAAGAAACTTTTAAGAGCCCTAACTGTCGCAACCTAGGGCAATCCTAGATGATTTTTACATGATTTTGTGTTTAAAAGAGATTAGATTGAGATGACTTACCTTTGCCTTGAGTTTTCGAGTGAATTCGAGCAAGATTGGGGAACAAGTTTGGTGGATTCACGCGAGAAAATTGGAGAAAGTTTGAAAATGGGAAAGTTGTCGTAAAAACGATAGCTCCTATTTATAAGAAATGGGATCGAGCGACTTTATGCCCACCGCACAAACCCGCCGAGCTTGATTTTTGGCTCAGAACGCTGTGTTTTGATCACTTGGGATTGCAACAACTTTGTTTCCAACGAGTTTATTCCCGCCGCATAAGCCCACCACTTCTTCTTTTTCCTGGCGAGTTTGCATCTTCTGAATGGCGGCTTCATTCCAGCAACACAAAATCATTGGAAACTCTTTCCTCATTTCTGGCAAGTTTTAACATTCTGGATGGCGGCTTTATTCCAGCCAAGATGGAACTCACCGAATTCCTTCATGAGTTGTCGTGGGTTCATCTGTTCTGGACGGCTGGACATATCCCGCCATATGAACTCGCCAACTTCCCTTGTCCTTCAGAAGCAATTTCGCGGGTTTGTTCACTCTGCCTAGCTGGACATGTCCAGCGGCACGAACCCGCCAAAGTGAAAAAACTTCATTTTTCAATTCTTTCCTTCTCTTTTCTTGATTTCCTATCACCTACACAACATGTCACAACAAACACACAAAATACAACACATATTTCCTACATTGATTAATCTACATGAATGTGCTTCACCTATAATGAGGATTTTAAAACCCCCAAACCTTTCTTTTGTCCACCCTATCCTTTAAAGATTTAATTTCAAAACTCATCGGGTACACAAGAGCTTGATTTAGGTTTTCAATTTCCCAATCACACATTAAAGCATTTCAATTTATTCAAAACTCAAATATGTACAATGCAAAAGACTTCTATGTTGTTAAGTGTGTCTTTGATATACAATAAATGCACACTTAAACAAACATCAATTCATTCACCTTCTCCATGCCCCATTTAGAATGGGTGGTTCAATCACAACATACCCCTTTTCTTTCTTTTTGACCCATAGGGGTCCTTTCCCACCAAGCCCCCCTCCAACTTGGATTTTGCAATCCAAATAGACTTGACATTGGCTTTGGGAATTGGGGTGGCATATTTTCTAACCTGCCATCCTTTGTTTGGATAGTTAGGCCTAATGTGGCCTATTCTATGGCTGTAATGACATATAGGAGTGAAAGTAGAAAATGTACCTCCCGATGTAGACTATGGAGGTTGAATGCGGTTCCTTCTTTTCGGCCTCCGCCTTGGTTTTAGTTTCGGAGCAAAAGTGGTGGACTCCTCGTGTGATACATGCATTGTCTTCCTTGAAGGCAGCTTCACCAACCTTTCGGACTTGACCGGAGTGCCTATCTTTGGCATAGCAATCTCAACTTGAGTCTCCCTACTCTTCACTCTCAAGATTTTTAGAGCCTTGTCCCTAGAATGTATTTCCTCCTCCATGATTTTCATCTTGCCTTCGAATTCCTTACTCAAAGATTCATTCCTTTCTCTGAATTCATCCTTCAACAAGGAAAAATCATCTTCAATTTTGTCTTGGAGGGCATAATTTTCCTCTAAAGCCTCATCAAGCTTACTAGTAAGTTCGAAGTTCCTCTCCACCAACTCCCAATTTTCTTCCTTGAGTTGAGCAATGGTATCTTCGTAACTTGATGAGTCATGCTTCAAGAGTGGGGTCTTATTAGTCACCTCGATGTGAGTGAGTGCTATGTACTCCCCGAAGGTAGAGTGGGGTTCATCATCTTGTTCGGCACTGGCGATGTTAAAACAAACACTACCCTTCAACAGGTTCCTCATGCTTTCAAACACTTTAAACTCTGTTGTTTGACCTAAAACTGTCATGGAGAGCCGTCCCTTGTGGACATCGATGATTGCCTTGGCAGTTGACATAAACGGTCACCCTAGTAATTGTTAGGATTATGCTCAATAGCAAGAGTGTAATAGTGTTTTTGACAATCTATTCATATTAATAATGTGATTTCTAGTTTAACAAATCTTATAGCATTTATAGTTTAATTATTATAATTGTCAAAAGTAAATAATCATAAGGTCAAAAGACTATGAGAAAAGAAGAATTGTTCGTACATCTGGATATGTATGAGGTAGACACAATTCTTTAGTTAGTCTTGAATAATGTTCACAACTTAAGGTAAAGGTTGGGCACCTTTATCTTGTTAAAGTTGTAGATTCTTTTACTGGCATTTGAGTGGGATCAAATGTGTCATGATAAGTCTAAAATCATCAAAGTGGCTTTGAGTAAAAGATCTAGTGCACTAGGTGCATTGAACTGGATCACAATGAAATACTTTATCTAGAACCGTCAGTAGATAAAAGTCTTTTCGTTATCAGGACAATCGGAGAGTCTATCTTAATCCTGAGATAAATGATAGACTTATGGTTGCAAGTGTTATCATTTGAGTTATCAATGAGTACGATTATATAGCATAGTCTATCCTCGATAGTTTGGTGGTATTCATTTGTTAATCGATAGAGGACTTCATTTATAGATATGGACATCATGGCTCCATTTATTAAATGAGAGTAGAATATCATCATATGGATGTTTTGAGGTATTGGATATTAAATCTTAACGTTAAGTTTTCAATAGTGTCTATTGAAACATGGCTTCTGGACAAGTCAAAATATCCAAATTCAAAATGTGGTCATATAAGGAAATATGGTAACTTGAAGAGCTATAGACGGTCTATGAGCTCTTGGCAATTACTGATATTCGTCACGAGGATACACCATCTCCAATAAGATTGTCTAGGGTACGGATGAGAAACATTTACTTATTCTATCTCTATTTAAGAGTGAAATTTTAGTTCTTTAGTGAAATGAACTAAAATTAATAGATCGGACCTAATTGAATCACTTGTTGATTGTGATGTCTATTGAAGCTTAAATTTAGATAGTCTGCCAAGATCCCCAATCTACACAGACTTGCATGGATCACTTGATATATTCTACCGGACCAATTTATGGGTCCATCTAGAATTGTATTAAGACATGTGGACTTGTTTCTTTTAGTAAGAATGGGCCTAGTTCACATGTGGGCCTTTTATTAAGGTCCAATGGATTTAATAAAATAGAAAAACAATATATAGATATATTAATATATATGGCACATGGCTGAGATATATATATGATATTATATTGTTTTATTTTTATTATTTGATTAAATGGAAATTAATTAATTGATTGATTAATTATTTAATTAAGAATCAAAATCTTTTTCTGACTAGGAAATATGTTTCTTAGTAGTATACTATTGTGGTAGTATAATAAATATAAAAGACTTTATTTGGTAAGTAGATAAATAAGGGATTTATTTATCTAGTCAAATAAGAAAGTCTTTTATAAAGTCATAATAGGATTAAACACTAAAGAGTTGGATCAGGGTTAGGATTCTAAGGTTGATAGGAATTTGGGTAAAGCACAAATCCTCTTAAAGTGAGGAATTCGGCCAACCCTAGGTTTCCTATCAAGAGAATTCGGCCACCCTAAATAGATTTAGGCAATAATGGGTAGCATGATATATATATTTTTAATGTATACGCAATTTGAATGGTTGCAGGATGATATATTATTTCTATGCATGTTAAGTCGTGCAGCTATAGAAAAATATATATAATTGCGAGTTGCCTCTAGATATGTATATATATATTATTTTATATGGCTATTTGTTTTGGCGGTCATATATATATATTTTAAAAGCAATAAGAATTAAAAACAAAAACCCTAGAGTTCTTGCTTGAAGAGTTTTTTCTTTTGCTAGAGAAAAATAGAATCCAACTCTTAGACTAGTGTGATTTTTGGCCAAGAGGAATAGAGAGAAAAGTTTGTTCTTATTTTGATAGTGCACTAGTTACTTTTACATCAAAAGGTTTTGTGCACAATTTTGAATAAGGTTCACGCGAGTTTCGATCTAAAAATTGTGAATTCAAAAGTGACCGGAACATTCTTTGTTGTCTCTTGGAACTTGTTGTGACTAACGAAAAAGAAAAAGTTTTGTTAATCCATCCTCAGGTACACAATTCAAAGAGAAGGGAGACCACGCTCCTAGGTGATTCACGTTCATGATTGGATTGGAAGATCTTACGGATTACCATCGACGCAATGTCAATCGGATCACGCGACAAAGGTATGATATCTTTAGTATTATATGTTAATTAATTAGAGGGTTAAGGTTCAAATTATGGAAAATTTTTAAACTATACTAAAACTCGATTTTAGTCTCGCTTCCACTGCGTGACCGTATTTTTCCCTACAGTAATATTGGCATCTCCCTTGCCTTAAATGAATCGGTCTCTATCTCTAGAATAATAAAGTCAGCTGGGATGATCAATTCTCCCACCCTGACTAACACATCTTCGACCACTCCTGTTGGATGTCGTACTGAGCGGTCGGCTAATATCAACTCCATGGTAGTCGGCTTCAATCTCTCTAATCCTAAGTCTTTAAACAATGCATAAGGCATCAAGTTGATCGAAGCTCCCAGGTCCAACATTGCCTTCTCTCTCCGAGTTTCACCAACTGATATGGTAATGATGAAACTTTCAGGATCCTTCATCTTAGGTGGCAATGTCGTTTCCATGGCTGCACTTGCTTCCTTGGAGATCACTATTCTCTCTAGAAACTCCTTCTTTCTTGCCTTTGAGTTAAGTTCCTTGAAGAACTTGGCATAAGCGGGCATTTTTTCAATCACCTCAAGTAGAGGAAGGCTCACATTCACCTTTGATAGGATGTCATAGATCTCCCTGAAGGCTTGGTCTAACTTTCACTTTTGAAGCCTTCCTGGGAATGGAATTGGAGGCACATATGGATTAGGCGATTTGTATCCTCGAAGTATCCTTGTGACCTTTCTCCGGACCTCTGCTCGTTCCTATACCTACTTGAGTGTCAAGATCATTCTTACTAGGCACTTCCCTGTCTGTTGAAACATTAATAGGAACATCAAAAATTTCAGGTGGATATGGGTTAGAAAGTACGTTACCACTTCTGAGTACCGTGGCTGACTTGGCTTGCTCAAACTGACTTGGGAGCTTCCCAGGCTCCTTCTTTTGACTTACTTCAGCATACTCCCCTATTTGTCTTTCCAATGTCTTGACTACTCCTTCCATAGAGGTAATCCTGGGATCGTTGGCGTAATACTGATTAGTGGGCCTGTACTCATTGTCTCTCTAGCCTTGTTAGCGCCAAGGTAAGTTTTCCTTCACCTCCCACAGTTGCGTACTCTGCTGTGGTCTTGGTTGGTGTCCCTGAGGTGGATATGTAGGGAAAAATACGGTCACACAGCGAAAGCGAGACTAAAATCGAGTTTAGTATAGTTTAAAATTTTTCCATAATTTGAACCTTAACCCTCTAATTAATTAATATATAATACTAAAGATATCATACCTTTGTCGCGTGATCCGATTGACATTGCATCGATGGTAATCCGCAAGATCTTCCAATCCAATCACGAACGTGAATCACCTAGGAGCGTGGTCTTCCTTCTCTTTGAATTGTGTACCTAAGGATGGATTAACAAAACTTTTTCTTTTTCGTTAGTCACAACAAGTTCCAAGAGACAACAAAGAATGTTCTGGTCACTTTTGAATTCACAATCTTTAGATCGAAACTCGCGTGAACCTTATTCAAAATTGTGCACAAAACCTTTTGATATAAAAGTAACTAGTGCACTATCGAAATAAGAACAAACTTTTCTCTCTATTCCTCTTGGCCGAAAATCACACTAGTCTAAGAGTTGGATTCTATTTTTCTCTAGCAAAAGAAAAAACTCTCAAGTCCAAGACCTTAGGGTTTGCCGAATTCTATTCACATAATATAATTTGTTTTTGCCGAATTCTCTTTACCCATATATATGGTACACGAATCCAACTTGGCTATTAAAATATATATTGTGCTCTAATTCTGCACGCTTTATAAATATATATATATATATAGGGGTGAATTCAAAAAGAGCCAAAAAATTTATGGACTTATTGTTTTTAGCCAGTAGTTTATTTTTTATTGTTTTCGTTACTTTTTACCACTTTTGGATAGAAATACCCTTATAATTTGAAATTTGAAAAAAAAAAAAAAAGAAGCTGTCAGGGTGGAACCCACCCATCAATAAAACAATTGTTAGGGTGGAACCCACCCATCAGTAAAAGAAAGAACGATCAAAAGTAAAAAATTAAAAAGAGAGAGAGATCACCGTCAGTCACCGAGAGAGGGATCGCCGTCCATCGCTGCTGGTCGGCATCGCTGCTGCTCACCGTCGCTGCCCTTGCTGTCGTGTCACACTTCTTCTCCGTCGCTGCAGAGAGAGAAAGGAAGAGAAGATAGCTGCCATTCGCCATTGCCTCGCACCTTCGTCGCTGCCGTTGTCGCCGAAGCCACTCCTCTCAGGTTTTCTTTTCAAATATATATGTAGACACATGTTTATGTTTATTAAAGTGGTTGATTGACTGATTGCGATGAATGGATGTTGATCTGTCACTTTGTTGTATGAATATTGGTATTGGATTGTATGAAGACTGGTAATGGATTGGTAATGGATTGTTCTTGATTTGTCAATTGCTTGAAGATATGGTAGATTTTTTTTCAGGTTTGGAATGTCACAATGCTAATGGTTTCATTTTTGGATTTTAATTTGTTTCTAATAGTTTGCTTTTGTGCTTTTTGTTGTTCATTATTTTCTCAAAGTTGCCAAATTTAGGATTTGAGTGTGATTTCCATATCCCGTTTGCTGTTGTTTTGTTGCATTACTTCATTCGGTTTACCACTTTGAATTGTTTCTTTCTTTGATTTTTAATTGGTCTATTTTCAGTTAGATAATCTAGCTTGAAACTTGCAATATTTTGTGTATGTTAAAGAACCTGGACCTATTAATTGTTTGGTTTGAACATTTTCAAGTTATTTCCTTGCATTGGTACTTGAACTTGTTGAATGAACAAGTGATTATCTTGTTATCATGTTTTTTCTCTTCTTTATTTATCTATCATGTTATATGTATCTAAATTTCTTTAAGTTAGCTTTAAAACGATGTAAATGATTTTGATTGTTTTTTTCTTTGCCTTGCTTCAGCGATAATCCAGATTCCAAGAGCAGTTCTGGAAGGTCTTTTATGGGCTTTCGACAAGGGGTGGTTTCCAGTTTTGATTGAGTCAGATGCTTTTGGTATTGTTAATTTATGTACAGGAAAATTTGATAGTTGGAGTGATGTGAATAACATTGTTTTTGATATTCTTTTGTTGATAGATAGATACAGACAGGTGATAATCGAGTTAATTACAAGTCAGTTGATTTCCATGTTAGAAGTCAGTTGTATTGCAATTTACATGTATTTCCATGTTACATGCCAATTGTATTGAAATTTACATGCCAGTTGGACTCAGAGTTATGCCCAGAGATTTTTGATTTGCAATTTACATGCCGATAGTATTCAATCAATTGTATTCAAATTACTGCACCATTCATCCAACCAAACCGACCATGTAGACGGTACAAGTGCAACAGATGTAAAGAAGACCACAATGTAGCATGCGAGTTATTGAATTCCAAATTATGTATAGGTGTATAAGTTTACATGTCAATTGGATTCAACGTTACATGCGAGTTTTATTCCAAGTTACATGCCAAGTTAATTCCAAGTTACATGCTATTTGAATTGGATTTGACATGCTAGTTGTATTCTAAGTTACATGCCACATGAATTTCAAGTTACATGTTATGTACGAACTGGCATGTAACATCATTTTCAACAGGCATGTAACTTAAAATTATACTGGCATGTAATAATACTGGAATTTTAATTTGGAATCAATTTCTTTCATATGTGAAAGTCAATACGAACTTGCATGTAACTTCATTTTCAACTGGCATATAACTTCAAATTATACTAGCATGTAACTTCTAGCATGTAATAATACTGGAATTTTAATTTGGAATCAGTGTCTTTCATCTGTGAAAGTCAATACGAACTGGCATGTAACTTCATTTTCAACTGGCATGTAATTTCAAAATTAACTGACATGTAACTTTAAAAATCATTGTCATTAAACTTGAAATACAACTGAACTTATAATTCAAACGTAATTAAAGCTCCCCAAAAAAAAAAAAAAAACATTACCATAACATAACAATATCCATACATATAAGGAATCAAAAAGGAATTACAAGAATTCAAATTAGAATTGGCTAACAAGAAATCTATATGCCAATTTAGTGAGCCAATCTATTACAATTTTTGGAGGTATGTACAATAGACACATTCTCTTTTTTCTTGGTCTTCCAGCCTACGGATCTCTTTTTTCTTGGTCTTCTAGCCCGTGGTCGCCAAGTAAGCGGTAGAACAACCAATCTTGTTAAATAAGAATAAAAACATTGAAAGTAACTGATATGTAACTCAATAACTAACATGTAACTTGGAAATCAACTAATCAACTATCATATAACTTGAAAATCAACTAGCATGTAACTTGAAAACTAATTGACATGTAATTTTGAAAACTAGTTGACATGTAATTTTAAAAACTAATTGGCATGTAACTTTGAAAACTACCAGCATATAACTTTAAAATTTGCTACTTATCATGTAACCTTAAAAATATATGGCATGTAATTTAAAAAATAACAGGCATGTAACTTCAAATCGAACTAGCATTTAACTTCAAAAAATTACGATACCATGTCAATTGCATGCTCTCACCCTCAATTGAGTTTGAAGCAACAAGAGATGAAGCTATACAACAAGAGAATACTACTAAAAATTCAAAATCAAAGAGCACACAGCTTCTTTGATCATCAACATACTTTGTTACTCATCGACACATGCAAGCTGAAAACAACCTTATTTCAATATCTACCCTTCAAAATGAAAAGGTTAAGAGACAAAGAACAGAGTATCACTAAACAACTACCCATAAAGCAGCATAAAGGCAGTAAAAAAACAACAAAATCAAACAAACAAGCAAACATCAAATTGCTACCAACACATTCTCATACAGGAGAGAATGCAATCTTTAATTACATATTGAGGCATAGAGTAGAAACAAAAACAACAACATCACAACATACATGACTAGTCACCTTTCAAAGGCACAAATAAACCACTTCAAAATCTTTGGACTGATGTGCATGTGTGTATTCATCTTTAAACACGAGTCATTCCAGGCTTTCTTGGAACACCAGTTGGAATTATCGCAATATCAGATCCTACCAAGTACCAACGCTTGCCCTAGTTGTTCTTCACCTGCATACCCTGCAACCTAACAACAAATCCGAAAATTACAAGTGAATAAAATGCAAAAGTAATGTAGTATCCAATGAAGCTAAATTGATGAACTAATGGAATTATGAAACAAACTTATGTTTTCCCTATTTTCGGTTTTGTACCAAACACAAAACCAAACTAACCAAATCATACACCAAGCCAATGAAATGTAGAGGTTTTATTTCAAAATCCCAGCAATAGAAATTGAACTTGAAACTTTGAATTTTTTTTTTATTTTCCCACAGTTTCTCGAAAACCACACAAAACCCAAAAAAACTGATCCAAAAATTCCCTAATTGAAATACTGATTTACCAAATCTGCTAATAAATTGACATAATAGAACGTATCAAGTAAAATAAAATAAAGATCTAAACATCGAATCCTAGACCTTCAATTCTCTCAACAAATGCACTTAAAAGCTCAATAATTTATACTTATCAATCACTTAAAACTATCAATGTGTTAAAGATCTAATAGCAAACCACTAACACTAAACATCAAAAATGTCAACATAAATAAGAAATCCTTTTTAATGAAAAATCGATAAAATACATGGAAAAGGAAAGAGAAATGAACCAAACTTGAGCTCGGGATGAGATCACAACTTTGCGTTCAGGATGAGACCCGGAGGAGTAGCAAGATCTGGGTTGAAGAATATTTGTTTGTACTGTTGCTGGGTTTCGGTCCGCCGCGATTTCAGTGGAAGAACCGAAATGGTATGGAAGAGACGAAATGGGATGGACGAAATAAGTTGGAGGTCGACGAAATGGAGATTGCCGTCGCCGTCGCTGGGTTCAACTTGAAGCCGTCAGGTTGAGAGAGAGAGAGAGAGAGAGAGAGAGAGAGAGAGAGAATATCTGATTTTGAAAGATGTGGAAACACAGAGTCACAGGCTTTTTGTTTATATCAAGTGAAGAGAGAGGCAAATTTTGGGAGGGAAATTTTGGTGCAAGTAAATCAAAATTCAGGGCAATTTTGGCAATTCAAGCACAAAGATGACGAAAACAATAAAAAATAAACTTTTGGCTAAAAACAATAACTCCATAAATTTTTTGGATGTTTCCTGCAATTTCCTCATATATATATATATATATAGATATATATATTGCGGCCAATTATGCATCAATATATTATATCTATATATGACCAATTACCTCTGCCATATAAATAATATATATATATATATCCAAATTCTTCAAGCCATGTATATCATATATATCCGAATTCCTTTTGTCATATATATGTTATATATATCCCAATTCCTTTTGATATATATATATTATATATATAAGAATTCTTCTTGTCATACATATTTTAGGGTGACTGAATCCTATGATAGGAAATCTAGAAGGTGGCTGAAATTCTCACTATAAGAGGATTTGTGTTTCACCCATACTCCTATCAATCTTTAGAATCCAAACCCTAATCCAACTCTTTAGTGTTTTTGTGACAATATTAAAGACTTCCTCATTTGACTAGATAAATAAATCCCTTATTTATCTACTTACCAAATAAAGTCTTTTATATTTATTATACTACCACAATAGTATACTACTAAGAAACATATTTCCTAGTCAGAAAAAGATTTTGATTTTTAATTAAATAATTAATTAATCAATTAATTAATTTCCATTTAATCAAATAATAAAAATAAAACAATATAATATCATATATATATCTCGGCCATGTGTCATATATATTAATATATCTATATATTGTTTTTCTGTTTTATTAAATCCATTGGACTTTAATAAAAGGCCCACATGTGAACTAGGCCCATTCTTACTAAAAGAAACAAGTCCACATGCCTTAATACAATTCTAGATGGACCCATAAATTAGTCCGGTAGAATATATCAAGTGATTCATGCAAGTCCGTGTGGATTGGGGATCTTGGCGGGCTATCTAAATTTAAACTTCAATAGACATAATCTAATCACAATCAACAAATGATTCACTTAGATCCGATCTATTAATTTTAACTCATTCCACTATAGAGCTAAAATTGAACTCTTAAATAAAGATAGAATAAGTAAATATTTCTCATTCGTACCCTACACAATCTTATTGGAGATGGTGTATCCTCGTGAAGAATATCAGTAATCACCAAGAGCTCATAGACCGCCTATAGCTCTCCAAGTTACCATATTTACTCATATGACCACATTTTGAACTTGGATATTTTGACTTATCCAGAAGCCATGTTTCAATATACTCTATCGAAAACTTAACGTTAAGATTCAATATCCAATACCTCAAAACATCCATATGATGATATTCTACTCTCATTTAATAAATGGAGCCACGATGTCCATATCTATAAATGAAGTCCTCTATCGATTAACAAATGAATACCACCAAACTATCGAGGATAGACTATGCTATATAATCGTACTCATTGATAACTCAAATGATAACACTTGCAACCATAAGTCCATCATTTATCTCAGGATTAAGATAGACTCTCCGATTGTCCTGATAATGAAAAAACTTTTATCTACTGACGGTTCTAGATAAAGTATTTCATTGTGATCCTATTCAATGCACCCAGTGCACTAGATTCTTTTACTCGAAGACCCTTCGATGATTTCAGACTCATCATAACTCATTTGATCTCACTCAAATGCTAGCAAAAGAATTCTACAACTTTAACAAGATAAAGGTGCCCAACTTTTAACTTAAGTTGTGAAAATTATTCAAGACTAACTAAAGAATTGTGTCTACCTCATACATATCTAGATGTACGAACAATTTTTCTTTTCTCATAGTCTTTTGACCTTATGATTATTTACTTTTGACAATTTTAATATTCAATCTATAAATGCTATAAGATTTGTTTAAATCAGAAATCACTTTATTAATATGAAAAGATTGTTAAAAACAATATTACACTCTTGCTATTGAGCATAATCCTAACAGGATACCAGTTGTTGTTGTTGTTGTTCTGTGGAGGTAAGGGGGGATTCAAACAGTGGTTGTTCCCGTAAT
Organism: Acer saccharum; assembly: GCA_030490815.1. Classification (NCBI taxonomy): domain Eukaryota; kingdom Viridiplantae; phylum Streptophyta; class Magnoliopsida; order Sapindales; family Sapindaceae; genus Acer; species Acer saccharum. Next base: position 29,478,329 of record CM059869.1, read on the forward strand.
TCGGGTTAGGATGCCTCGCCCATCCCGGATTGTACGTGTTGGAGAAAGGATCATCCAACTGTCTTGATTGACGTGGCGAATACACCATTTGTAATTCTTCCTTCCTAAGTGGCACTGGCTCAACCATGGAATTCATGTCCATCCCACAATTTTCCTTAACAAAAACCTGATCCACTACTATAGGTTGGTTCCAAAACCTACTCATGAGTGTCTCAATGTTCTTACTCGTATCACTCATTTGACTTGCCATTTCCATGCTCACTCCTCCTCGACTACCTCGAGTGTTCCTCTGCTGGGAATTCTGTTCAAGCATCTCATACTTATCAAACACAAACTGTGTCGTCTTCTCTCGCATCACTCCTCCATATGCGTTATCCACAATAGCTTGTGAGAGCCCAATCAATCCATCATAGAAGGATTGAACTTGTGATACTAAAGTATACTCGTGGTGAAGGCACTGTGCTAAAAGTAGCTTGAATCTACCCCATGATTCATGAAACGCATCCCCTTCCCTTTCCTGGAAATCAGCTATCATACTTTGTATCTCCTTCGTCTTCTAGGAGGGAAAATACTTGGCAAAAAACTTCTGCTCAACACCGCTCCATGTGGTAAGTGATCCTGCAGGTAATGCCATGAGCCACTTCTTGGCGTCGTCTCTCATACAATACGAAAAACATCGCATGCGTAAGTGATCCTCCGTCAAATTCCTGAGTGGAAAAGTAGTCACCACATTGTAATATTCCTTCATGAATTGAAGGCAGTCTTCGCTTATGTTACCACCAAAGTGCGGAAGTGTGTTGTAGTGCAAGTTTTTCAGCTCGTAATTCCTCTGGGCATCATCTAACAATATAGCTGAAGGATGTGATCCAACGGTAGGCAATGAGAATTCCTTCATCATCCGTTGATCCTATCCATGCTTTGAACCAGTGGATGTAAGAGGTTGACCCTTCCTCAAGGTCGGATAGTCCTCTAGGATTATCTGTCATCGTTTGTAGCCTCGCTATACGATCAATATTTTCAACAAAAGGTTCAAGCGGACTTCCCAAAGATCGTCTTCCGTGCATCAATTCGTGACAAGAAACCTGAAAGTACACTACAATAAACTACCAAAAGGTTAAGTGCTCAAAACAGAAATTTACTATGATTATGCAAAGGTTTAATTAACTAATGTTCTAAAAAGAAACGCCATGCTTCCCCGGCAGCGACGCCATAGATTTTGACGCAACCGAACCGGTTCTACAAATGTCACTATAAATTACCTATTCTATCTCGGTTATACTAGAGGGACGCGCGAGTCTGGTGAACCTATTGCAAGTGCACAAGTTGTTAAACTAGTGTAGTCAAGTATGGGTTTCGTTCCCACTAGGTTAGCAATGTATAGACGCTTAAAATAGCTTAACTTTACAATTTTCTAATTATGCTAAAACAAGTTGATTAAATTAACTAATGATCAACACATTAACTATTCTAAGATTTAAATTGGCTATGTAACAATTTCAACTATTTGATTCAAATTATGATTAAAAGTTGTTAAGGGAATAGATTCATTCAAGTATAACCCTAATGTCTAATCAATCATTCATTAAGTTCAATCACCAATTCCTAACATGCATCTATTCATGTTAATTATTAAGCACTAATCCTCAACTTTAATCACAACTTAATGGTAGAAGAGTGATTAAAGGAGAATTACTCAATTGCTTGTAGAGAATTACAAGTTAGTAATCTCTACACATAGATGCTACAATAAGAATATGCAATAAATGGTCCTACGCATACAAGTTCATCAAGTTAATGCACAATAAAGAGGATTGGTGGTTGCAACCACCAATCATACAAGCATTAAAGGACATATGCATAACTTGAGAAGATTGTATCACATGATTGATTATATGGCAAGGAAATACAAGAATTACATCTAATCCCCCTAACAAGAGGAATTAGTTACACATAGTATCAAAATTACAAAGATATACAAACAAAGGAAACATCACCAATTGATAAACTTGTGAAGTGGGAATGATCCTCCTTGCAATCCAAGCAACAAATCCTTCTATGGCAACCTGAAGTGATCACACTAAGTAACCAAAATATGGTGTTTGGTTACCTAGAAAATGGCCAAGAAACCAACTATCTCTCTTGCTTTTCTAAGAGAAAAATATCTAATTAATATCTATCTCTCTCTATCTATACAATTTCTATCTCTAAGTATCCGCATATCAGTTGAGAGACTTCTTTTAGTAGTTAATGACATGCAAGTGTGCATGGATGAGAGAGAAGGCCTTCCAAGGACAATAGGTGGAAAAAGGGGCAGTTTTGATTGGCTTTGGGCGAGCTTCGATCAACTTGCAGCTCATTAGAGTCGCATGCGGACATGTGCGGCGGCGGCTTTTTGCCCGCGGCATGAACTCACCAGGCTTGAATTTCTTTCTTCATGGACTTGTTCTGCAGGACTTATCTCTCCGTGACTCCTGCATGAACTCGCCAAAGATGACGGCGGCTTCGTGCGGCGGCTTTTTGCCCGCTGGACAGGGAGCATGAACTCACCGGATTGTAAGATGATCCTTCCCGCGGCTTCGTGCAGTAAGACATATCCCGCTGGGAAGAGTGCTTGAACTCATTGGCTTTGCTCTTCTTCTGTTTTCTACCTATTTTGCTCTATTTTCGTCACTTTGGACAAAAATGCCCTTGAAATGCCTATTTTACCTGAAAAGACTTATTTACAATATTAAACACATAAAATGCTTAGAAAACAGTTACAAAAACAAGGTAAAAGGGGCGTTAAATGTAAACATTTGAAGCGTGATCATCAATGAGCCCACCAATCCCATGCAAGACCAGTAGACAAATGCTTCTTTTATAGCTTTTTTTATTCACACACATTGCTGCTATATATTTTTTTGTTGATGATTTGGAGAGGATCAGGCCAGTCGTGCCTTGGTCCTCCTTTAATATGTAACCCTGAACTGATGCCCATGCATCCTTTATTCGCTTTTATTTCAGTACTTCTTTATTTGTAAGTTGGGCCTTCTGAGCTCTAATCTTTCTCTTGGTATGTAATGATGAACTAGTGCTTCATGCATCCTTCTATTTGCTTTTTGTAGTCATGCATGTTTTGTCTAGGTTGCTTGGCCAGCTGCCATGGCTTTCCGCAGGTCCTTTATGATCTTTATTGATGAAGTAAAATCTATTTTCTTGCCTTTACTTTGTCTTCATATTATTCTACACTTATCGGACATCTTTTGCAAAAAAATCTAGCTATATTTTTGGACGGGTAGACTTAGCATTGGTACATCTTCTCGTAGCGTGGCTATACCAGGTAGAAGTTAATTGATTTCATGCTACGCCCTAACCTTGACTTAGGATCTTCTTGTCCCAATGGACCGTGCTAGCCACCGAGGCTCCCCGACAAAAAGAGGGGGGTTTCTTACTTGAGTATCCGCTGGGGAAAGATTATACTTACTTTTGAAGTATTAGGACAAATCCCATGCCTTATTGATAAATTCGTCTAAGGTACTTGGCATTTCCTAGACTTGGTAGGCAACCATGGCCACTTAAGCCCAAGTCCCTTCTTGGGGGGTCTCATACCCTGCCTAAGGCATCGTGGCAGCTTGTTCGAGGTACCCAGTATTTCCTAGACTTGGTAGGCAACCATGGCCACTTAAGCCCAAGTCTCTTCTTGAGGGGTCTCGTACCCTGCCCAAGGCATCGTGGTAGCTCGTCCGAGGTACCCGGTATTTCCTGAACTTGGTAGGCAACCATGGCCACTTAAGCCCAAGTCCCTTCTTGGGTGGTTCTCGTACCCTGCCCAAGGCATCGTGGTAGCTCGTCCGAGATACCTGCCTCTATAGGCGAATTATGGGATAATCAATTGAGGAGAATAACTTTTCATTCATTCAAAAAGGGGGCGAGAAACACCCTAAGTACAAGCAGTCGAAGCCACTTCATTTCTTCGTTGAACCCCGGCTCTCAAGTGCCTGACGGGTCACGCTTACATGAAAAGTGACAAAAAGCAACAAGTGCTATTTACAGTAGGATTACCACGCTTTTGCTCTCGCTCCTTCCTGCATTACTGCTATGGGTAGAACCTCTTCAAATGGTCTGCGTTCCAGGTGTGCCCAGTGGGATCTCCTTTGAGGTCTATCAGCTTGTACCCTCCTAGGCTCACCTTCGCTTTGATGAGGTACGAGCCTTCCCAATTTGGAGCGAGGACACCATCGGAGCGACGACAGGTATTCTGCGTGACTTTCCTTAACACTAGGTCACCCTCCTTGAAACTCTGGATCTTAATGCCTTTGTTGAAGCAGCTGGCAATCTTTTGTTGATAGGCTGCCATCCTCAAGGCAACCCCGGTCTACTTTTCTTCCAAGAGATCTAAGCACGCCTTGAGCTTGTCCTCATTGTCTTCCAGGTTGTAGAGTTGTGTGCGGAAGCTGGGGAGCTTCAGTTCTATAGGTAGGACAGCTTCGACTCCGAAGGCTAGTGAATAGGGGGTCTCCCTAGTCGCGGTCCTTTTGGTGGTCCGGTAAGCCCATAAGATGTTTGGGAGCTAGTCCACCCAAGCCCTCTTTCCCTCTTGCAGCCTTTTCTTTAACAGTTTCTTGATTGTTTGTTTCTGGATTCGACCAAGCCATTTGTTTAGGGATGGGCACACTCGATCTTGAGATCTTCACAATAGTCCCTAAAGTTGTAGTTGTCGAATCGCTTGCCTAAGTCAGTGATTATTGCCATGGGGACCCCAAACCTGCATACCACATTCTTTTTGATGAACGCGGTCGTTTTCACCTCAATTATGCTGGTAAACGCTTCTGCCTCCACCCATCGGGTGAAATAATCTATGGCGACGATTGCGTACTTGGCCTACTAGGTTCCAGCAGGCAATGGCCTAATGAGGTCTGCTCCCCATACAGCGAAGGGATAGGGGGATGAGATGATGGATAACCTTTCCGGGGGTTGATGCATGAGGTTCGCCACATTTTGGCAAGGTACACAAGCGCGGACGTATAGGCAGGCGTCCTCATGTAGGGTCGGCTAGAAGTACTCCATCCTTAAGACTCGGTATGCAAGGGCATCACCTCCCGAATGGTCTCGGTAGTCACTTGAGTGGACCTCCTTCAGCGCCCACTTGGCATCATCCGGGTGTAGGCATCTAAGGAGGGGCAGGGACTTCCCTTTTCGATACAGGTGCCCCTACACCAAGCAGTACCGGGTTGACTTTCTCTTTATTGCCCTAGCTTTCGCTGGGTCGTCCGGGAGTTTCTGGCTATGAAGGTAATCTACGATAGGGTCCATCTAGCATGGGATGCGGTCTACCGGGTGGACTTCAACCATTTTGGCAATGTTGGACCTGCTTAGAAGTTGTAACCGGACTCCTTTAAGGGGCATTTGCCCTCTTCCTGTTGCGATCTTGGTGAGAACGTCCACTCGATGGTTAGCCCCTCTAGGTATTTGCTCAATCTTGACCATTTGGAACATCTTGGTTGCTTGCTTCACTTTTTCTAAGTAGGCGGTCATGTTCTCACCCTTAGCCTGGTAGGACCCGGCTACCTGGTTCACGAATAACTATGAATCGCTCTTGATGGCAAGGAACTAGGCTCCCAACTCTCGGGAGGTATTCAGGTCGACTAGGAGCGCCTCATACTCTGCTTCATTGTTAGTGGCTCTAAACTCGAATCTTAGGCAGTGGGAGGATTCGATCCCTTCGGGGTCGATCAGCACAATTCCCGCCCTATAGCCATGTTGGTTGGAGGCTCCATCAACGAACAATGTCCAAACTTTTGATTGAAAGGGCCATTCTTCACCGGGAATTGGGACATTGTTGCCAAGCTGGGCAGCGGGCTCTGCTTCAGGATAGGAGTTGGGATTTTCACTGAACTCCGCCATAAAATCTGCTAGAGCCTGTCCTTTGATTGTAGTGCGGGGCTTGAAGATAATGTTATATTGGGTAAGCTCGAAGGCCCACAAGACCAGCCTGCCTGACACATCAGGTCACTGCATGAACTGGCAAAGAGGGAGGTTTGTTAGAACAGTTATTGAGTGGGCTTGGAAGTAAGGGCGTAACTTGCGCGTTGCAACTACCAAAGCTAAGGCGAGCTTTTCCAGCTGGTTGTAGTTCCTTTCGGCCTTGTTGAGGGAACGACTTATATAGTAGATGGGCCTTTGGATCCCACCCTCGCATTCTTTCACCAAAGCCGCGCTTGTCGCTTTGTCTGATACCGCGAGGTAGAGTTGCAGTACATCTCCCGGCAGTGGTTTGACGAGTAGCGGAGGATTAGAAAGATAACTTTAGAGCTCTCTGAAGGCGCATTCACTCTCCTCATGCCACTTCATCCCTCTTCCCTTTTTGATGGCTTAGAAGAACGGGGGACACTTATTAGTGGACCGTGATATGAACCGATTGAGGGTAGCAAGACGGCCGATCAATCCTTGTGTTTTAGTATGGTGGGGGATTGCAGTTCGAGTATTGCTTTGATCTTCTCTGGGTTCGCTTTGATCCCCCTTTCGTGAACCATGAAGCCCAAAAATTTCCCGGCTGAAACCCCATACGCACATTTGTCTGGGTTCAGCCGCATTTGGTTCTTTCAAAGCACCTCAAAGGTCTCCATGAGGTGGTTGGAGTGCTGCTCTACGCGCTATGATTTGGTTATCATGTCATCTACGTAGACCTCCATGGTACGGCCGATCTGCTCCTTGAATAGCTTGTTGACCAGCCTCTGGTAGGTGGCCCCGGCATTCTTTAGCCCAAAGGGCATTATTTTGTAGCAGTACAAACCTTGGTTTTTGATGAAGCTGGTCTTTTCTTCGTCTGATGGGTGCATGGTGATCTGATTGTAACCGGAGAATGCATCCATGAAACTCAGGGTCTTGTTTCCCGTAGTTGAATCAACGAGTTGGTCGATCTTGGGGAGGGTGAAGCTGTCCTTCAAGCAAGCGCGGTTACGGTCAGTGTAGTCTACGTACATTCGCCACTTCCCATTACTCTTTGGGACCATGACTACATTAGTGATCCACTCCGGGTATCGCGCTTCCCTGATGAACCTGGCCTGGAGGAGCTTATCCACCTCCACTTGTACCACAGCGTTGCAGTTTGGGTTGAAGTACCTCATCTTCTGTTTCACTGCTTTGAAGGTTGAATCCACATTGAGGCGGTGTGCCGCCAAGCTAGTAGGGATGCTAGGCATTTCTTCGTGGGACCAGGCGAACACATCATTGTAGTATCGGAGGACCTTTTGAAACGCAGCCTTGTGTTTGAAGGTCAAGGTGGATCCTATCTTTACCGTTTTTGGAGGATTTTCCTCCTTGATCACAACTTCTTCCGGTTCTTCAGCCGATCCTCCTCTCTCTTCTTCCTCAGACATTTCTTCTTCAGGCGCTTCTTCTTTAATTTTCGGTTGTTCTATCATACTTCCTAGGTGCTCCATCCCTACGCCATGCGGTTCCATGTGACTAGAGAGGCCCTTCACTTGAGGAGGATCTCCCGCCTCCGGTCCTCTCTGGTCACCTTCTGTGGTGATTTATGAGCAATGCTTGGCTAGTGTAGAGGGATTTGACGAGACAGCGTAACACCTACGTGCCATTTGTTGGTCTCCTCTCAAGATTCAAATTTCCTCGCCTATCGGGAATTTCAAGACATTATGATAGGTCAAGAGGACTCCCCTAATCTTTGAGAGGAAGGGTCGCCTTAAAATCATATTGTAGGCACTTGGGATGTCTACCACCACGAATTCGACCATGTTTTTCACTTACCGGGGAGCTTCTCCTATGGCCACCGGGAGTATGATAGAACCTACCGGCATCCAAGAGTCCCCGGTGAACCCATACAAGGGTGTGGTGCAACTGTAGAAGCAAGGTTGGTGGAGTTGACAACGGTCCAGCGTATCTTTGAAAATTATATCCATGCTACTTCCAATGTCGATCATAACCCGGGCTACTCGGTTGTTTGCTACCTGAACAGTAACTACCATCGGGTCGTCGTGGGGCTGGATCGTGTTGTAGGCGTCATCCTCCGTAAATATGATTTGGGTGGAGTTGGGATGGTTTGACACAATCCCGATGACCTTTAGCACCTGGCTTCCTGTATCGTGTCGGGGTACTTTCCTAGCGTGGTTCTTCCTGGAGTTATTAGATGTACTAGCGAGGGTGGGCCCCCCGCTGATAATGTTGACAATCTGGATCTGTTCCATCAGGTCTCTTCCTTGGTCTTTCCTCATTTCCTCCGGTTCCTTCATCTCCTTCTAGACCTGCTTCCCCATTTTGATTCCGTCCCTCACTTGTTGGAGAAATTCCACCAGTAGCCCGCCCCTTACCAAGCCTTCGATTTGATTACGGAGGCTGTACCATTCCGACGTGTTGTGACCTATGTCTTGGTGGAAGTCACAATACTTGTACTTGTTTCTTCTATCTGCTGAGAGCTTCATAGGGTTAGGTTTCTTCAAAAAACCCTTGTCTCGGATTGCTAGGTAGATCGTTTCCTTTGGGGCATTGAAGGGGGTGTAGTTGGTGTATTCTTCTTCCTCCGATTGGGCTATTCTGGCGACCTCTCTCACTGAGGACGGGGTCTGTCGGACCTTCCTTGGTGGGGATATCCTTCTAAAGGGGCACGCCCTACCAGGGGGGAGCCAAGGCAGGCGGTAAGTGGACCGGTTCGAGGGATTGTTCCTGAACTTGGGAACGGGTGTTAGGATTATGCTCGATAGCAAGAGTATAATATTGTAATTGACAATCTTTTTCATATTAATAAAGTGATTTCTAGTTTAACAAATCTTATAGCATTTATAGTTTAATATTATAATTGTCAAAGTAAATAATCATAAGGTCTAAAGACTATGAGAAAAGAAGAATTGTTCGTACATCTGGATATGTATGAGGTAGACATAATTCTTTAGTTAGTCTTGAATAATGTTCACAACTTAAGTTAAAGGTTGGGCACCTTTATCTTGTTAAAGTTGTAGAATTCTTTTGCTAGCATTTGAGTGGGATCAAATGAGATATGATGAGTCTAAAATCATCGAAGTGTCTTCGAGTAAAAGAATCTAGTGCACTGGGTGCATTGAACTGGATCACAATGAAAAGCTTTATCTAGAACCGTCAATAGATAATAGTATTTTCATTATCAGGACAATCGGAGAGTCTATCTTAATCCTGAGATAAATGATGGACTTATGGTTGCAAGTGATATCATTTGAGTTATCAATGAGTAAGATTATATAGCATAGTCTATCCTCGATAGTTTGGTGATATTCATTTGTTAATCGATAGAGGACTTCATTTATAGATATGGACATCGTGGCTCCATTTATTAAATGAGAGCATAATATCATCATATGGATGTTTTGAGGTAATTGGATATTAAATCTCAACGTTGAGTTTTCGATAGTGACTATTGAAAACATGGCTTCTGGACAAGTCAAAATATCCAAGTTCAAAACATGGTCATATGAGTAAATATGGTAACTTGGAGAGTTATAGGCGGTCTATGAACTCTTGGCGATTACTAATATTAATCACGATGATACACTATCTCCAATATGATTGTCTAGGGTTATGAATAAGGAACATCTTCCTTTTCTATCTTTATTTAAGAGTTCAATTTTAGCTCTTTAGTGGAATGAGTTAAAATTAATGGATTGGACCTAAGTGAATCATTTGTTGATTGTGATTAGGTTATGTCTGTTGAAGCTTAAATTTAGATAGCCCGCCAAGATCCCCAATCCACACGGACTTGCATGGATCACTTGATATATTCTACCGGACCAATTTATGGGTCCATCTAGAATTGCATTTAATATATTAAGAATATAATTTGCACATTATTTATTTAATGGGCTAATCAATTATATTAATATATTAATGAAAGGCATGTGGGCTTGTTTCTTTTAGTAAGAATGGGTCTGGTTCACATGTGGGCTTTTTATTTAAAGTCCAATGGATTAAATAAAATAAAAAAAATAATATTTGGCCCATATATATGATGTGGGGCGGCAAGGCTAAATAATTAGTCAAAATTATTATTTTATTTTATTGTTTGATTAAATGAGAATTAATTAATTTATTAATTAATTATTTAATTAAGAAACAAAATCTTTTTCTGATCAGGAAATATATTTTCTAGAGTTATACTATTGGTAGTAGTATACTAAAAGTAAAAGACTTATTTGGTAAGAAAATAAATAATAAGGTTTATTTATTTAATCAAATAGGAAAGTCTTTTATTAAGTCAATAAAAGAATAAAAACACTTATGAGTTGAATTAGGGTTAGGAGTCTAAAGTTGATGGGAATTAGGGTAAAGCACAAATCCTTTTTTGTAGAGGATTTTCGGCCAACCCTAATAGAATCACAAGGAGATTTCGGCAACCCTTAAAACATACTGAATCTCTTTTTAGTCTCGCTTCCGTTGCGTTGACCGGTATTTTTCCCTACAATTGGTATCAGAGCCTTGGTTGAACCCTTTTAATTGATTAACGTATATATACATGAATTTATTTATTTTTATTGTGATTATGCATGTTTAGAAAGAGATGGCACTCTAGGTATTCGCATATATAATTACATGTGGATGTATGGTTTTATATATGTTTTTATGTCGATTGTTATTGCTCTATTTTGGTCCTAGATTTTCAATATAATTTTTGTTTTGGAATTGTAACAAGAAGGGTGGTCTATTATCGCCAGAATTCCTTCTTGGTATTTGCTAGGTTTTCTTTTAATTTTACTGTAATTAAAAAGTGCAGTTTTTTATGTATTAAAAGTTACTGCAGTTTTTTTTATTTTATTATAGTGCAGTTTTTTTTATTGTATTAAATACTGCAGTGATTAAAAAAAAAAAAAAAAATACTGCAGTTTTTAATTAGTTTAAATACTGCTGTAATATGTTCAAGCATTGAAGATTCGAAGACTTGAAGAAAAAGGAAGCAACCGGAACCTAGAACGAGCACCGTGCGCACCCTAGGAGTGGATTGGGCTGCGCATGGCAAGCCCATATCATGGTGGGCTGCACACGGCAGCCCTATATGCTCTCATGGGCTGTGCACGGCAGCCCCTTTGTGGGGTTGTGGGGTGTGCACGCCTATGGGGGGCAGCCGAGGGATGAGCGTATGGTTGATGGCCACTTGAAGATCTTGTATTCCTAAACAATTGTAATTTACTTGCTTTTCTAGGATGGACCAAAATTGTGGCTATTTATTTTTTGCATAAATATTACAATATTTGTTATTGTATGATAACATGTCATATAGAATAGGAGTGCCACTCATATATCTCTTTTGGTATGAACATGCATTGAATGATTTAGGTATCTAAATTGGCATCTAGATAACTTGGTAAATCATTCTATGGGATTTAATCACACACCTTAAATAATTGAGTGGGAGAAGGTGTTTTGTAACACCTATGGCCTCCAAGGTTAGTTGAGCTTTATTATTTATTGGTAATCCCCCCAAGGGGCGTCCATGAATGGAATTTAGCAACATACTTCCTTACAAGGATAGACTAGACAATAGACTCAAACGAAATCTACTCCCCAAGGAGGGATTTTCGTGAGAGAAAATTGAGGGTCGATATCTTGGTAACACACTCAATGTAATTTTATTGATATCCACCCAAGAGTTCTTGTCAGTAAAATTGCAAGGCTAAAATTGAAAACGTTGGTTGTTATATTAACAATTAGGTGGGACCTAGTCTAACTAGTACATGGTGCGAACTCCCAAAGGAGGCGTAACATTTATGGGTGTTAGATCACCGTTGAATTTTTATGATTGAGTTATTTATTTAAATCAAGATAAATATTTGAAATTGCTTTATCATGATTATTTACTCATATATATTTTTGTTTTATTCAGAAATCATGACCCCATCACTTATGAACATCCTGAAAGATAACACTTTAACTGGAGATAATTATGTCACATGGAAAAGGAAAATTGGGTTGTTGCTGCAAAGTGAAAAACATAAGTTTGTTCTAACTACTCCTAAACCACCTGCTCCTAATAATGAATCTAGCATAATTCAAAGAGATGAGTATGAGCAGTGGAAGACTTCAGATGATATGGCCAAATGTTACATTATGGCTACTATCTCCGACGTGTTGCAACAGCAGCATGAAGGAATGGAGTCTGCTGCTGATATAATGATGTCTCTAGAGGAGATGTTTGCTATGAAGTCCAGGACGATTAAGAGAGAGGCAGCGACTGCTTTTATGAATCTTATGATGAAACCTGGACAGGCTGTGAAGGATCACATGATGAAAGTCATAGCACATCTCAACATTGCTGAACTACATGGCGCTGAGATAGATGGTGAGACAAAAATTGATATGGTTGTCAATTATTTGTCAGATTCCTTTGATCAGTTCAAATTGGACTACACTTTGAACAAAAAGGAATACACCTTACAAGGCCTGATGCAAGATGTTCAAAGCGCTGAAAAGATCCTTGTGAAAAGCAAAGGTCAAGAGATTCATATGGTTGGTAAAGTTGCTACTGTTAAGACCCGTCAAAAGGTCAAGAAACAACAGAAGAAAAAGCAACTTGGGCCTATCAAGAAAGAGACCAAGAAAGTAACCAAGATCAAAGGGAAATGCTTCCTTTGTGGTGAAAAGGGACATTGGAAAAGAAATTGCCCAAAGTCCCAGAATAAGAAGAAAGAAGGTAATGTTAATTATCTTGAAACATGTTTTCTGGTACATTCTACAGATTCTTGGATCATAGACTCTGGAGCCACTAATCATATTTGTTATTCCTTGTAGGGGTTCCAAGAAAGGAGAAGGCTGAGTAAGAATGAAATCAATTTGCGCTTGGGCAACGGAACGTTAGTGTCTGCAAGTGCAGTGGGAGATATTAGAGTTTATTTGGATTCTAGAAGGCATTTAGATTTGATAGACGTTTATTATGTACCTCAATTCAAGAGGAATTTAATTTCAGTTTCTTGTTTAAATAAATTTGGATATTCGGTTACTTTTAATAAAGTTTTTATTATTAGTAAGAATGACAAAATTATTTGCCAAGGTACATTGGAAAATGGTCTATACTTTTTGCATAAATATATCTCTCACTCGTTAGACACAGAATTAATGGAACCTAATCATAAAAGAGTTAAATTATCAATAGATGAAACCTACCTATGGCATTTATGCCTAGGTCATATTAACCTTAATAGGATTAAAAGATTGGTAAGTGACGGACCTTTAAGTGACTTAAAGGTTGATGATCTACCAACTTGTGAATCTTGTTTGGAAGGTAAAATGACCAAAAGGTCGTTCTCGGCCAAAGGCGCAAGAGCCACTGAATGTTTAGGATTGATACACACTGATGTATGTGGTCCTATGAGCATTCAAGCTAGAGGTGGATATGAGTACTTCATCACCTTTACAGATGATTACTCGAGATTTGGCTATGTGTATCTCATGCGACATAAGTCGGATGCTTTTGACATGTTCAAAGCATTCAAAGCTGAAGTAGAAAATCAGCTTGAGAAACACATAAAAATCTTGAGATCTGATCATGGTGGAGAATATCTATCTGGTGAGTTTTAGCAATATCTTATTGATAATGGGATAGTTTCTCAGTTTTCTGCACCAGGAACACCTCAACAGAATGGGGTGGCAGAAAGGAGAAATAGAACTCTTTTGGATATGGTTAGGTCTATGTTGAGTTATTCAACACTTCCTATTTCTTTTTGGGGATATGCTTTACAAACTACTATATACATTCTAAACGATGTACCATCTAAGTCCGTTCCTAAAACACCGCATGAGTTGTGGACTGGGCGCAAGCCTAGTTTACAACACTTAAGGATATTTGGTTGTCCTGCGCATGTGTTAAAAGGAAAGACAGAAAAGATGGAGTCCCATTCGGAAACATGTATATTTGTAGGGTATCCAAAAGAAACTAAAGGATATTATTTCTATAGTCCTTCAGATCTTAAAGTATTTGTTTCGACAAATGCTAAATTTCTGGAAAAGGACTATATGAATGATTTTGTGCCTAGAAGTAGAATTGTCCTGAATGAGATGTCAGGAGATACAATTCCACGAGAGGTTACACAACCTAACCCAATTGTAAGTTCCGATCCAACACAAAATCAACAACCTACCATTCCTCGTCGTAGTGGGAGGGTTAGAACACAACCCGAAAGATACATCGGTCTGGGAGAATCAGTGGAGAATATCCCGGTCGACGATGATCCCTACACGTATAAGGAAGCAATGGAGGATGTTGATAGTCGCCATTGGCAAAAGGCAATGCAATCTGAGATTGAATCCATGTTCGATAACAAAGTCTGGTCCCTTATAGACTTGCCTAAAGGGATAAAACCCATTGGGTGCAAGTGGGTATACAAGAGCAAAAGGGGTATGGATGGAAAGGTGGAAACCTTTAAAGCTAGATTGGTAGCTAAAGGGTATACACAGAAAGAAGGTATCGATTACGAGGAAACCTTCTCTCCTGTGGCCATGCTTAAATCCATTAGGATACTTTTATCCATTACAGCATCTTTAGATCTAGAGATTTGGCAAATGGACATCAAGACAGCTTTCCTTAATGGAAGTCTTGACGAAAACATCTACATGATGCAACCAGAAGAATTCATTGAAAAGGGCCAAATGGAAAAGGTATGCAAGTTGCAGAAATCAATATATGGTTTAAAGCAAGCATCCAGATCCTGGAACATAAGGTTCGATCAAGCTGTCAAAGGTTTGGATTTATTCAGAATCCTGACGAACCTTGTGTATACAAAAGGATTAAGGGTGACAAGTTGGTTTTCCTGATTCTTTATGTTGATGATATACTACTCATTGGAAACGATGTAGGTGTATTGACATCAGTAAAAGAATGGTTAGCAAAACAATTTGATATGATGGACTTAGGAGAAGCAAGTTTTATTCTAGGTATCCCAGTAATAAGGGTTAGAAAAAATAAAACGATTGCATTATCCCAAGCTTCATACATAGACAAGATCTTGTCTAGGATTTCCATGCAAGATTCCAAGAAAGGTATGTTACCTTTCAGACATGGAATCAAACTTTTTAAGGAACAAGTTCCTAAGAATGAGCATGAAGAGCAATTCATGAGTAGAGTTCTATATGCCTCGGCAGTTGGAAGTCTCATGTATGCAATGCTCTGCACTAGACCAGATATTTGTTTTGCTGTTGGCATAGTTAGCAGGTTTCAATCGAAACCTAGTCCTGATCACTGGACGGCAGTCAAGCATTGTAAGGTTGATAATTAGTGTTGGCATTAATTCCATATCAAAACATGTTTATCTTGTAATGTTTAGTGGTTAGTAATTGAAGAATTTTGAAGACGAAGGACGTCTCAACCACAATTCATTCAAGAAGCCGGCTTTTAAGAGATTCGGGCATTATTGGTCGACAAAGGTATTAAAGGACCTTTTATCTCTTACAAGGCTAGGCACACTCTCACAAATATCATTCTTGTGTGTTCCTTCATGATTTAATTTCATTTACATATCACTTTCACACACTTGGCAAAATATGCTCATGCATTCATATTAAGTTGATAAACTTTGTGTTTTGCATTTTCTAGGACTATGTCCAGAAACTAGCATATGTGTGTGTTTTTGTGTTTTTATATTTCCGTATTTTTGTATTTGGACTTGTATGTGCTCTATTATGATTCCTTATTGAGTTCTAGTCATTTCGGTTACTCATTCATATAGTTTCGAGTCCAAACGATGTAGCTACGCTACTTTTCGTTCTCATTCGTTGAGTTGACTTCATCGATGATTTTCGAGATGATTTCTCAACTATTTTTCAAAGTTGTGTAGTCATCGTCATGCGTGAGAGAGTCACGGTTCGTAATCTAGAAACAGATTCAAAATCAGAGTTCGAACACCCAAGATACGATCTGAAGAACCGAGGGAGCACGCGAGAGGACAGCCCAGGCCGTGAGGCCACTTGGGCTGGCCGTTGATGAGGCCGTGGGCCCCACGGCCAGGAGCACTCTCTGCTCCCGTGTGGGCCACGCGCCCCCCATGGCCAGGGGATGATGTGGCACCACTTGATTGGTTGATATGGTCTCTCTCTCTCCTCCTATTTCTTCCCTCTCTCTCTCCATTTTGAAAAACAAGAAGAAAAGTTTCAGTTTTCCCGCAATACAATCCTCTCCAATTTTCAGATTTTCAAAACACCATATCTTCCTCGTTCGGAGTCGGATTTGAGTGATTCAAGTTGGAGAGTGTTTGTATTTGAGTCCTCTAACATCTCCAAGTGGTTTGGTGGCTGTTTGATCGTGATTTCTAGTGGTTGAACACTGATTTCTGAACCAGCTGCAGAATCCGAGGTAATGGTCTCAACTTTGGGATTTCTTTCTTTTTGACCTTCCATTTGCTTGGGGTTTCTTCTTCTATATATATGTTTATGTTTGGTAAAAGCTATTGAGAAAGATAGCTTGATTATCATTCTAATTGAAAGTCAATTTGTGGACTAATGTTGACTAGATTCTATGATTCTAGGTTTTACATATGTTTGTGAGTTGTATTGTGATTAGAATGGCATCTTAGGTTGTTTGGAACTTAATTGAATTAATTTTGTTATAAATGACCTTGAGATTTGATTTGATCCTTTGATTGATAAAATCTAGGATTTGTGTATTTGTTTGTGATTTAGAGAATATAGGTTTTGATTGATGTAAATCTCAAAACCTTGCTCTATATTTTTGACTAGTATATTGATTGATTTTAATCTCATATATCTAGCATTTAATTGTATATTGATAGCATCTTGAATTTGTACTTCATGAACATATTGTGATTCAAGTGTTGTATATGTGAATGAGACTTTGAGTGTATGTGTTAGGTGTTTCACATGCTTAGGTTTCTATTCATGTATTTTGCATCTAGACTTGATTACTTGTGATATCACATGTTTAGGTCTATATGTGCCATAGAATGTATTGATCACATGTTCTATGTTGTATTGTTTGTTTGCATCATTTGCATTCACATGATCACACTAGGAAGTCCTTGTAAAAGGCATGAAGTCTTGGTTAGAGTCGGGGTGACTCGGATAGGTAAGCAAGGAGTCATGGCTAGAGTCGGGAGGACTCGGATAGTCATGCATGGGAGGCTCCCTAGAGGCAAGAGTGCCTTGGATAGGGAGTTGGCTATTGTATTGGTAGGCCTAGGCGTATGGTTAGACATAGACTCCAATAGAGCAGGGTACACGGGAGGTGTATGCACTCTTGAGGAATTTCTAATCTACCATCGATGTTGGTTGTGTGTGGTGTCCAATATATGGTGGTTTCGCATCATTGAGGGATTTCACACTTTCCAATAGGGTTGGGTAGGCTTAGACTTCACTAGGTTGGGTGAGCTAAAGATTGGTCACTTTGTGAATGTTCTATGTTTACTTTCCAGTAATATATTACCCAATGGTTGTAGTTCAACCCGTGGATGTTTCCTCCTTGGAGGTTTTACCACGTTAAAAAATCTCTTGTGTTAATTCTTCCTATCTCTTTCTCTTATATTTTAATTGTATATTTTATTATCTTGATTCATAATATTCACATGTGATGTATTGTGAAGCAAGACATTGTATAGTGTGATTAGTGAATTCGTTCCTTAGATCAATTTTGTAACTTTGATTCTTTTATATATTGTAATTTTTTTTGTATAGTGACATTATGATCACTCTTGTAATTCATTGAACACTTATTAAAATACAAGCTTACTTTGTTGTTGTGTTTATTTGTTCTTTTACCTCACATAACTTGTTGATATACTTAGACGTTGCTCTTATGATTGTATTATCGTATTGTCTATTTATGTCTTCCTTGGCTTATTGTGTTGTGTGTAAGGCTACCTTGAGGGACAAACGAATGTTTGTTCAAGGGTTTGAAAAAGGTGTAAAAACCTATTCACCCCCCCCCCCTCCCCTCTCTAGGTATGCTTTAAGCAATTTAACTTCGTTTGTATACTTTCATTTGGTATCAGAGCGGGTCGTCGGATGGCACTCGACGAGATCCGGTTTATACTTACGAGTGGATTGCTTAGGTTTTTGCTAGTATGGTTTTCCAAGATGATGTGATGACCGAAGGGGCTTCGAATTCTAGGCCTCCTCTTCTCAAGGGTCACAACTATGGGTTTTGGAAATTAAGGATGAAGGCTTACATCTGATCTATTGATGAGAGAGCTTGGATGACCGGTGAAGAAGGTTACCTTGCTCCTAACAAGATTGAGGATGGAGTGACCGTTTCCAAGCCTAGGAGTGAGTGGTCTACTAATGAGTTTGAGTTAGGAAAATGGCATCATCGGGCGGTGAATGCTATTTTCAGAGATGTTGATAGTAGGCAATTTTCCTACATTCAAAACCTAGAAACCGCTAAGGAGGCATGGGAGGCTCTCCAAGTCACCAATGAGGGGACTAAAGTGGTGAAGAAGTCTCGTCTTCAATTGCTCACTTCCCAATTTGAGGTTTTGCAAATAGGTGAGGAAGACAAGTTTGTTGACTTCCAAGATAAGCTACTAGACATCGCCAACCAATGCCAAGTACTTGGTACTCCTATCTCCGGTGAAAGGCTAAATTGGAAGATTCTTAGATCACTTCCAAAGAGGTTCAAAGCCAAGGTTACCGCCATTGAAGAGAGCAAAGACGTTGACGTCATGAGCATAGATGAGTTGCTAGGATCTCTTCAAACTTTTGTGGCGTGTATGAAACCAAAGGCTAAGAACAAGGGTTTAGCTCTCAAGGTTGTTAAGGAAGCTAGTAGTAGCGATGATGATGAGGAGATGGCGTTATTGGTTAGGAAGTTTAGAAAGTTCATGAGGAAAAGTGCCAAGTCAAGTGGCAAGTACTCAAGGGACAAGGAAGTCAAGAAGTCCTTTACTCCACCTCATGAGAGGAGTGGCCATGCTAAGAGCAATAGGAAGGTTCAATGTTTCAAGTGCAAGAAGCTTGGACATTATGCTTCGGATTGTCCTAGTGGTGATTCTAAGAAGGACAAGAAGGGAAAGGCTATGGCGGCTACATGGAGTGAAGATGATGTCTCTAGTGATGAGGAGTGCTCAAGTGATGAGTCTTCTAGTGAAGAAGAGCTAGTGAGCAACTTTGTTGCATTCATGGCTTCTCACTCCACTCTAGAGGATGTAAATCAAGATTCGTTGGATAAGGAGATTGATCAAAGTCATCAAGAGTGTCTAATTGATAATCCGTCCTACATTAATCTTTTGGCTAAGGTGAAGTTTCTTGAGGAGAAATTAAAATTAGCCTTGAGTGAGATTTGAAAATAAATATTAATGTGTCCTAAAGTAATCTAGAGGGGGGGGGGGGGGGAGGGGGGGGTGAATAGATTTTAAACCATTTTTTTTTTTTTTTTTTTTTTTACCCAATTTTTCGAGATTAGTCCAAATTACGAAAAAGCCCCAATCTAGTCAATATACAAAAACAAGCATACAAGTGCGGAAAATAAAGGACACACAATATTTACGTGGAAACCCACATGGGGAAAAACCACGGGCTGTTATGTGCACCACACGAGAACCTCGAATCCACTATTTGCAAATACGATTACAAATTAGGTTGACCACATCACACCTAAATTTACTAATCCGTCTTTGCTACCCACGGGCCTTTAATAGTGACTCTAGTTCCTTGCTTGCAAACTACCTAAGAGGTAAATACAAGACTTGTCTCTAAAGTGAAGAGATAGCACAACCTAAGGTGAATATGTGAAATACTCAAGATGATAAAAATGCAAGGTTAGACATTTAAGCTTATCTAGGCATGGATGAACATGTTAGACATTCCTAGATATCATATTACTAGATGACATGCATAAAACAACACCAAATAAGCAACCAAAGACCTATATGCATTATCTATCACAAAACAACTCACAAACCACAATAAAACAATCTTGAAGCTAAGTCAAGTCATAAAGATGCAATCTTGAATCAATTCAAGTGATAAAAAAGCTATCTTGTAGAGCAAGAACATATAGATATGAAAATGATATTCTAGATACAAGTCATGTGAGCAAAACTAAAAACCCTAAATGAAATCAACCTAGAATCATGCTAGATGATGAATGAGAGATGCAAGATGAAGGGTTTTGTGATTTTGAAGCTTAAAGATGAAGTCTTGATACCTTAAAGTGGAAGATGCTCAAGAGGCTCTCAAATGTGTAATTTTTGGTGTAGAAAACAAGCCAAGGCAAACAAGACACATATATATATATAAGATCCAAATGAAGTGATGTCGTTTTATCAAAAACGTTTCAGCTTCTCGCTGACATACTGCTGTGGTCTCGACTGCCACGGTTGTGGCACCGCGGCAGATGCACCGCTGTAGAGACAAAAAAAATCTCTGTGGCCAGACCGCCGCGGTTGCACAACCGCGGCACTATAACAGCGGCACAAGGGATTATTGCTGTCGCTCAACTGCCGTGGTTGGGCCACCGCGGCAGGTGCACGGCGGCAGAGACAGGGAAAATCTCTGTCGCTTGCATGCTGCGGTTGGGCCATCTCGGCACCATAACCGCGGCAGAGAAGGTCTTGGCCTTCTAAGCAGCTCCTCACATAGAACCAACATGCAATTGTGCAAGTGTGTGAGGTGACAACATTGCATTCTTATGCTAAACATGTTATGGCAATTAATAGGCTAGATGCAATCAATAAGCATGCACACAAAAATACAAACACAATCATACAAGTAAGAATTATGCAAGTGTTGTGTGTGTGTGCAACTACATCTCTTCAAATTAGAGTTAAGTCAAGAAATCTACCTTCCTTGAAGCTCTTGATTCCATAATGAGGTTTTCTTCCATTCTAAGCTACCCTTACATATAGAACCCCATTGTGATTTTGCCAACGAAATATGCCAATCAAAAGTGAGGCACTTACAATCCCCCCCTTTGGCTATTTCGTGACAAAATCACCACTCACATAGCATCCTCACAAAACAAAAAATTGGTCAACAAAAATTTTCTACATTACAATAGAACTCCTAGTCTAAGTCTTGAACATCTTCAAGTCAATTCCAAGCTTGTAGAAAAATCCAACCTACACACAATCAACAAGAAATATTCCTTCCAAGAGCAAGTGAGAGAGATGCTAATCATACAATGCAATGCAACTCCCCCTGAATGCAATCACCTCCCAACATGGGTTACACACTCTCCACTCCCCCTAAATGTAATGCCTAATAGCACAAATTCTCCCCAAACCTTACTCCCCCTTTTTGTCATGAGATAGGCAAAGGGAGTCCCCCCTAATAGGTAAGCATTAGCAAGGAGAGCTTGTAGCACAAGCACATATGCATAATCATATAAGCAAATTTATGCACCTCAATTAAGTAAGAGAGATTCAAGAAGTTTTATTTTAAGAAAAATGTGTGACAAGGATGCTTTGCATGCAAGACATGTTGCATTTGAGAACAAAAACAATGGTATTTGGCAAAGCAAACAACAAAGGTTTCCAAAAGAATTTAAACCAATTTCACCCTTTGTCATGGAAAAAGCAACGATATAGAATTTTAGCATTTCAAAATAAAGAGCAACTATATCCAACTTTATAGGCAAAACAAGACATAAGCGACTTTGCACCCTATTTGATTTTTCCGGGTGAGATACCCGTATGATAGTAGCCTTGTTCTACAAATAAAGAAAGAGAGACTTTGGATATTAAAATCCTTATTGATTTAAGTCTCAATATTGCTTTTGCACACATATTTGCATTTAACATTTGCAATCAAACATTTCACATTTTCATCTCATACTTTTCAACTTAAGCATGTCATTTAAAAGGAATCGTCATGTCATGGAGATCAATTAAAGGTCATTCAAAAAGTACTTCCAAAGTACATCTTCTATTCCAAAAATACATATTTGAGCATAAATATGACATGGATTGCAAGCAAGGCAATGTAGCACACTTATTAAGAAAAATACATATAAGTATGTACAACCAATCATCTCAAGCAATTAACTAAGAGGCATAAAATGTATCAATTTGGCACAATGCATGATCATGCAACTTTGCTCTCTTTGCTTGAGCTCCCCATATAGGGTCAAGACACACCAAATCAACCCAATTGGCAAATCCCAATAGACTTGCTAAGGTTCCCAAATCTAATGGTGTCTAAGGGCTTTGTAAACAAATCTGCTAGTTGGTCATTTGTTCCCACATGTTCTAATGCAATGGTTTTGCTCTCAACTAGCTCTCTTATGAAATGGTGTCTTATGTCAATGTGCTTTGTCCTAGAATGTTGGACGGGATTCTTAGAAATGTTAATGGCACTCATATTATCACAAAATAAAGTAAGAGTACCTTACTCCAAGCCATAATCGGCTAGCATTTGTTTCATCCACATCAATTGAGTACAAGCACTACCGGCGGCAATATATTCCGCCTCCGCCGTGGATAGGGAAATTGAGTTTTGCTTCTTGCAAAACCAAGAGACCAAATTGTTCCCAAGGAAGAAGCAACCGCCCGATGTACTCTTCCTATCATCACAATTTCCCGCCCAATCGGCATCACTAAATCCAACAAGACTTGGATTAGTGTCAAAGGAGTACCATATCCCATGATTTGAGGTACCATTCACAAACCGAATGATCCTCTTCACCGCCACAAGGTGAGACTCTTTGGCATTAGCTTGGTACCTAGCACAAACACCCACACTAAAACAAATATCGGGCCTACTTGCGGTCAAGTAAAGCAAGCTACCTATCATGTCACGATATAGACTTTGTTCCACATCCTTTCCACTAGCATCTTTGCTAAGTTTCAAGGTGGTGCTCATGGGTGTGTCACAATGTTTGGCATTCTCAAGGCCAAACTTTTTCACTAGGCTCTTCACATACTTAGCTTGGGATATGAAGATCCCATCATGCATTTGCTTGATTTGCAAGCCTAGGAAATAATTTAGTTCACCAACCATGCTCATTTCAAACTCATGAGACATGACATCAACAAATTGTCTAACTTTGGATTGGTTGGTAGAACCAAATACAATGTCATCAACATAAATTTGAGCTATGAATAGCTCATCTTTAGTGCACTTGATGAACAAGGTCTTGTCAACACTACCTCTTGAGTAGCCATTGTCAACAAGATAAAGAGTGAGGCGCTCATACCAAGCCCTCGGTGCTTGTTTCAACCCATATAGAGCCTTCTTGAGGCGATAGACATGAGAGGGGTGGTGTGGATCCACAAACCCCTTGGGTTGCTCAACAAACACTTCCTCATGCAATAAGCCATTGAGGAAGGCACTCTTGACATCCATTTGGTGTAACTTGAACTTGTACACACAAGAAATGGATAAAAGAAGCCTTATAGACTCAAGACGGGTAACGGGAGTAAAAGTCTCCTCAAAGTCAATACCCTCAATTTGAGAGTATCCTTGTGCAACAAGCCTTGCCTTGTTTCGCACAATGTTGCCATCCTCATCGGATTTGTTCCTAAACACCCATTTAGTTCCTATGACATTGGTGTTTCTAGGTCTAGGAACAAGAGTCCAAACCTCATTTCTCTCAAATTGGTTTAGCTCTTCTTGCATGGCAAGAACCCAAAACTCATCTTCCAAGGCTTCATCAACCTTTTTGGGTTCTATTTGAGAGGTGTAACAAGTGTAGCTAATTTGATTGGCTATTTGATGCCTAGTCCTAACACCTTCTCTAACCTCTCCAATGATATCATCCTTATCATGGAGCTTTCTAACCCAAGGAGCGGGTTCATTAGAGTCCAAAGGAGGAACTCTATTAAGAGGCAAATCATCCTCTTCATCTTGGTTTGACTTCACACCACTTGAAGTCTCACCACTTTCCTTCAAAGGAAGGTCATCCACCTCACAAACATCCTCCTCATGGTTATCATGTTTGGGCCTACAATCATCAAAGACAACATTTGATGATTCCATAACACTTTGAGTCTTTAGATTAAAAACTCTATAGGCCTTGCTATTAAGTGCATACCCAATGAAAATACCCTCATCACTTTTGGCATCAAACTTGCCAAGTTGATCCCGGTCATTTAGTATATAACACTTACTCCCAAAGATGTGAAAGTAGCTCACATTGGGTTTTCTACCCTTCCATAACTCATAGGATGTTTGTTTAGTCCCGGGCTTAAGGAAAACTCTATTCCCTATGTAGCAAGCCGTATTGATGGCTTCGGCCCAAAGATTTCTAGGGACTTTGTTGCTAAGTAACATCACACGGGCCATCTCTTGGAGGACTCTATTCTTCCTCTCAACAACACCATTTTGTTGAGGAGTCCTAGGGGCCGAAAATTCATGGGAAATACCTAAGCTATTGCAAAAATTTTCAAACTTAGCATTTTCAAATTCTTTCCCATGATCACTTCTAATTTTCTTAATGCTTTTAATGTGAGAAGTTTTCTCATTTTGAATTTTGACACAAAGCATTTTGAATTTCTCAAAGGCTTCGGACTTTTCTCTAAGGAAGTAGGTCCAAGTAAACCTAGAGAAGTCATCAACAACAACAAGAATGTACCTTCTACTGACACGCCCAAACCGGTTCTACAAATGTCACTAAAATATAACCTATTCTACCTCGGTTGTATTAAAGGGGCGTGCGAGTCTGGTGACCCTGTTGCAAGTGCACAAGTCGTTAAACTAGTGTAGTGAGCAAATAAGGGTATCGTTCCCACTAGGTAAGCACTACAAGCTTTCTATCCTTAAATTACTCTACAATTTCCTAATGCTTCTAACAAGTTTTACTAAAATTAACTAGTGATTAACAAATGAATTAGTCTAGGTTGAAAATGTCTAATTAGCAATTATAACTACTTGAATTAAATTCTAAGTTGAAAATTATTAAGGAATTAGATTCATTCAAGTAAAATCCTAGCTTCTAATCAATCAATCATTAAGCCTATCCTTCAATTACTAACATGCATATATTCATATGAATGTCCTAAGCACCTAATTCTCAACTTAACCACTATTAATTCTAGGATTAGAGAGTGATCAAGGGGAAATCAATGATTGAGTAGTAGAGAATTACAAGTTAGTAATCTCTACCCATAGGTGCTTCACTAATTAATATGCAATAAATGATCCATGCATATAATTTCATCAAGTTTTGCACTATAGGGAGTTAGGTGGTTGCAACCACCACACATGCAATTATAAATGCACAAAACAAGACTTAAGAGGATTATACAAATATGATTGATTAGATAACAAGGAAGTACAAGAATTACATCTAACTCCTTAGCAAAAGGGATTAGCTACACATAGTATCAAGATTACAAAGGTATACAAATAAGGAAAACATCACCAATGGACAACTTGTGAAGTGGAAATGCTCTTCCTTGCAACCCAAGCAATTCACTCTTCTATGGCAACTTGAGATAATCACTCTAAGTAACCAATATGGGATGTTTGGCTACCTAGAAATTGGCCAAGAAAATACTATCTTCCTTGATTCCTAAGAACAAAATATCTTTAACTAATATCTCCTTTCTACTTCTTTCTCTATCTAACTCTATCTTCTCTCTAAAAAAAAACTAAGTATATCCTTTTGTCTTGACACACTCGTATATGCATGAGAGAGAGGAGGCCCTCCAAGGACAATAGGTGGAGAAAGGGCAGCCTTTGTTGACTCTTGGGGCGAGCTTCAGCCAACTTGCATTATCTCAGAATCGGCGGCGGGCTTGCACAGCGGCTTCTTGCCCGTCGTAAGATCTCGCCTTGACGAAGGCGGCTTCTGCGGCGGCTTCTTGCCCGTCGAAATATCCCGCTTGGATGACGGTGGCCTCTTGCCCGCCGAAATATCCCGCCTGGATGACGGCGGCCTCTTGCCCGCCGGTCTGAATGCACGAACCAGCCTTCTTGCTTTTCTTCTATTCTTTGCCCAATTTGCCCTCATTTCCTCACTTTGGACAAAAATGCCCTTGGAACACCTGTTTTACCTGAAAATACTTATTTACACAATTAAACACATAGAATGCTTAGAAGTTGATTACAAAAACAAGGTAAAAGGGGCGCTAAATGTAAACATTTGAAGCGCGATCAGACCCCCAAACCTGACTTTTGCTCATCCTCGAGCAAACTATAAATACTAAAAACAACTAAACGTAACTTTCACTATGTACAATATTTACCAACCATGCACACAAAAACATTTCCGAGAGCCATATTATAAATATGCTAAAAGATGTGATGAGAGAAGAAATAAACATGCGAAAACCTCTCGTAAGATGCTAGCACGATCACATTCCTCAAAAACTCGCTACACAGTGCATCCCACACTCTAAATGTTCAGTTTCAAAAACTAAGCGCTCAAAAACAAGAACTCAATTCGCCTTGACTCTATCCTTACCGGATGTCAGTCTGATTTTCTCTCAGAACCTAAGTTGCTCTCAAATAACATATGCGAGTAAGAATTTTTTCGAACAAGAATCAAATGTAACGCATATGCAATTAAAATTAACGCACAACTTATAGAAACTGTTTCATGAATGAATTGAAATGCCAAGAACGTGGAAAGAACATGCTTAACCCACATTCCCCTGCCAGACTTTCTAAAAGATCAGCTAGGCCTTTCCATGGTTGTAACGGGGCCAAGGGTGATATGAAAGAATCACTGGAATTCTGAAATATTTGATCAATAACCTCAAGTTTAACTTCTTAGCTCAAAAAGGTAATCACATGCGTCTAGGCTACAATTTATTTCCTTGTGTTCTAATTTACAAATAGGTTTGAACACTTATAACTAATTTGTGCTCTAATAGTTTTTTTTTTTTTAATTTTTTTATTTTTTTTATTTTTATACAAATATGATTTATTCATCGCCTGAGTACACACAATCTATTGAATTTCGAGCTTTACCACTATATCTACAACCTTCATAACTTTGATCAAAATACAACATCATTCCAAGTGACATAAAAGGATCTTTTGGTGTGTGATGGAAAGAAAGGTTTGTGTTTGGCCTCAAAGTGGTAGTTGGAGCACACATCACAATATGGACAGTGTTTGGGCATTTGGTAGCTTAATCACACATGCCTAGAATCATTTCCAGGAGTCCGTCTGACTAGGGAATACAAATTTAACAAGCAGTCCACAATTTATTGTCCATGGCATTCAATTATGCAATATGAGATTTTGTATGAATTGGAAAGTATTTATTCTCATAAGGTGAATTTTTAGGCTCTGTTCCTTACAGGTAGTCTCCACTATTGGTTCATGCAATTTTTGTGCTCAATTCTATTCACTAGACACAAGAGAAAGGGACTATTACACTATGTGCAATGTTATCTTGAAATGCTATTGTGATAGCTACAATTTAGTGATCAATGCATGCACATTTCCTTAATCAACACATACCTTTTAGCATATTTATTAAATATGATCTTTTGGCTCAATCGGAATTCTTTTGAAAAATTTTTACAAAAATATTAACTAATTTTAACTAAGGCAACAATATATACAAGACACTTATATACATATGTACTATCATGTGAAAGATTTGCAAGGTGTTAAAGTGCCCACACCCCCAAACCAAAACTCAACATTGTCCCCAATGTTTGCACACGGAAGACAATACTTGAGTATGTTGGGTTGGTTGTTTGGCCGACAAACTACCTCCAAATCCAATGCAAAAAAGAATCCATATATATAGCACACATGATATCCTATCCATTATGCAAATTAGTGTCAAAAATCCTACGCACTAACAATCAACCATATAATAATCTCCACACTTAGATCTAACATGTTATTAACTAAGAAAATATATGCAAGTAGGCAATATAGATATATAATAAAAGGCAATAAAAAGGCAATAACTATAATCCAAAAAGTAAAGTAACGAGTATACAAAAATGCGGAATAATGCTCCGCCCACAAAAATTCATGCGGCGTACCAATCCGCCTACATGAAAAAGTCATCATCATCACAGCCTAAGGGTGTGAACTGCACTCCTCTGACGAAGTAGCGGAAAATGGGCTCAGGAGGAGGTAGTTCGACAAACGGAACGATGTGTGTCGAGGACTCGGGCTCCTCCACAAAGTATTCCACCTGATGGGTAGTGGTCTCCTCGTATCCATCTGGAAGAAGCTCGATATCCACCACGTACGACTCCACGTACGCCACATGTTCCACCTGCTCAGGCATCTGCTCCTGGAATGGTTTCTGGTCCTCCATCCCCTCCATGTACATCTCTCTCAACTGGTCCGGTAGGTACCTCTCCACCTCCGGTTTCCCTATCACCTGTTCTAGAAGCTGTTGTTGCTCACAGAGTAAGTCCATGAAGTTGAAATTCTGCTGATAAAGGTCTGGCGGAGCCATAGGACTGAAAAATAGATCATCAACATCAACAAAAGTAAAGGGGTTAGGTATACCTGTCTCTGGTACAGGTGGAATAGCTGACGTCTCAGGGGCTGTGGGTGTCTCGTCGTGTCTGCGCTTCTGACGGTGCTCTGCATCTCGATCACTCGAGTGATCACTAGACCCACTCACCTGGTAGCCCACACATCGGGCCACAGCTCCTGTCAATGCTCTCACCTGCCTCGCGAGGCGGCGAACGGTCCGTGATAGAGCATTATTCGAGTCTATCAACTTCTTGTGGGACTCCACCATGTCCCTCGCCCATGCCGGTGCCTCGATCTCTCTCTCTGACTTTGTCTCCTCAGACTCATCTCTGTCAACTCCTACATCGGACTCCTCACGTCCTTGCTCCTCTATTCTTTCTAACTCTCTCCTCTTGATGGACCTCCACTGCGCCAATCTCTGATCCCTCTGCTCGCGCAAATTGAGAAGTTTCTCTATCCAAGGCTTTCCCTCAGTTGCCTCATTGTAAGCCCTCCTACACACATGACCTGATGGTGTCATAACCCCGTCTACAGGTAGATCAACTCGGAGGCCTGCCCTTCGAGCAAAGTGGGTGATCAAACATGGAAAGAAAAGGCTCAGATTGCTCCGCCTTCCTAACTCTGCTATCCTCTTCACTATAATGCGCCCAACATCAAACTCCAAGCGATGCTTCATTTGGTAGATCATGATGGCAATGTGCTTCTTCAAGTCGGTTCTGTGTCCGCTAGGCATGAGCGAGTAGCTGAAGTACACACTCCAAAAGTGCTCCTCGAAGCCTAGGTCTCTTTGGTAGACCTTGCCATCCCACTGCATGTTCTCGTCCCTTGTGAGTGCGACGCCGAACTGCCTGTCATAATGCTCGAAGAGGGCATTGGGCTCATACCCCTCCTCCCACTGAGGATAACTCTTTATGTGGAGGTAGTCATTGATTTGCTCGGCGGTCATAGAGATGGCCTTCTTTCGGACCATAACCGGGGCTCCCCTCTCAAATGCATCCGGGTCTATGGAAGCATAGAATTCTTGGACTATACTTCGATTGGCTCTCTTTGGGAAGGACACATACGCCTCCCATTTCCTTCGACGGATCTCATCAAAAATTACAGTCTCCCCTAACTCCTCAAAGCTCACGTCTCTCTCTAGGAGGATGGGTCTCCTAGTGGTGCTCTGGAGTCGTTCTTCATAGATCTCCTCGGGTGTCCTTTCCGGTTGAGAGGACCTTTCCTTCTCCTTTCCCTTTCGGGATGCATCCCCCCTCTCTATTGTAGATGCTTTCCTTTTAGGTCCCATCTGTGGTTAGAGCAAGGAAAATGCACAACAAACACTCCAAATGGATTAGACTTCGGGTTAGTGACAACAATATCAACTAAACTTAGTTAAAATCCTATAATTATGTATACTACTAGTACTATGTGCGTGTGGTGGTGCTTCATTCTACCATTAATCTATGAGAATCAATAAAGTAAGATAGGAATAGAATTTGGTGCCAAATTTCTAATGAGATACCACATTTATGCATCATCATAAAACATTTTATCCATGCAATATAGGTATCATTTTCATTAATCAAAATCACACACATGTGCCAACACAAATTAGATCACATTCCCATTCAATTTGGTCTTTAACACATGCACACAATTGCACACACCTCACTTGATCTAAGTTTGGCACACAACATCTATTGTCATTGCACAAGCACAAGAATTACAAATTCCATATTCCATATCACATTCCTTAACTCTCTTAACCAAACCAATTCACAATTTCACATCAATATCTTCTAATTCATCAAATTCCTCATCAATTAATCTCAATTAACCACAATCATTCATAAACATGCTTTCAATCCATCTTTCTATCATCATGCATGAACCCTAATAAAATCTAACATCATCAATCGCATCATCAATCACGAAATGGCATGATTTCAAGCAATAATCAATCACAAAATTCATTAATAGAGTCAAGAAATTCGAAACCCCCCAAATTCGGCCAAATGAGAAACCCTAACATCATACAATCATGAAATTGAATCAAACAAGGAGGATTTGGTTCAAAATGGGTGCTAACATGCATATCTAACATTAATTTCATCAATAATTGCCCAATAATTCGACCAAAATCAAAACCTATACATGAACCCTAATTTTCGAATCATAGAACATTTGAAGATGATGGAAGACATGAATTTGTGCTCAAAAGAGAGTAAAGTTGGAACACTTACCTTTACCTTGAAGTTCTGGATGAATTTGAACAAGATTGGTGATGGATTGGAGGAGAAGTTTTGTCGATTCACCCGGGAGAAGTTGAAAGGATTTGAATTTGGGGCAAAAGTTGGTCGTGACAGCGACAGGTCCTATTTATAGGACTTGTCGCTGGGCGGCTTCTTGCCCGCCCAACAAGCTCGCCAACCGCCTAAAATTCCTCAAAACGGTAGTGTTTCAGGTCATTAGGGGGTGTGGCGACCTTGTGACGGCGGCTAGTTGCCCACCTAATAAACTCCCTGTGTCTTCCTGATGCTGGCGGGCTTGTACCTTCTGGACGACGGGCAATGGCCCGCCCAATGAGCTCGCCGACTTTGCTTGTTCTCCTTGGCCATTTTCGCGGGCTTGTTCATTCTGGAAGGCGGGCAATTGCCCGCCTAATGAGCCCGCCGAAATGATTTTTGTACTCCTTTCACTCTCTTCAATTCTTTCTCTTGATTTCTTGTTACCTACACACAATGGCACAACAAACACACCAAATGCAACATATTTTCTCTACATTAATTAAGCTAAAAGAACGTGCTTGATTATAACAAGGATTTCGAAACCCCCAAACCTTTCTTTTGTGCACCCATACTCTTAATGATTTAAATTTAAGCTCGGTGAGTGCACAAGAGATTGAGTGGGGTTGTCAATTTCCCGATCACACCTAAACACAATTCACCTTATTCAAAGACTCAAATATTTACAAAGCAAAGTACATCTATGTAGCCAGTGTGTCTTTGATATTCGATATTTACACACTTGAACAATCATCAATTCAATCACCTCCTCCATGCCCCATTTAGAATGGGTGGTTCAATCACCACATACCCCGTTTCTTTCTTTTTGACCCACAAGGGTCCCTTCCCACTAAGTCCTTCCAGCTTGGATTTTGCTATCCAAATGGATTTGACATTGACCTTGGGAATTGGGGTTGCATATTTCCTAACTTGCCGTCTTTTGTTTGAGCAATTAGGCCTAATATGGCCTAGTCGATGGCAGTAGTGACATATAGGAGTGAAAACAGAAAATGTACCTCCCGATGCAGATTGTGGAGGTGGAATGCGATTCTTTCTCCTAGGCTTTCGCCTTGGTTTTGTTTTGGGGCATAAATGGTGGACTCCTCATGTGATACTTGCATTGTCTTCCTTGAAGGTGGCTGAACCATCCCTTCGGACTTGACCGAAATGCCTATCTTTGGTATAGCAATCTCAACTAGAATCTCCTCATTTTTCACTCTCAAAATTTCCAGGGCCCTGTCCCTAGAATGAATCTCCTCTTCCATAATTTTCATCTTGTCTTCGAATTCCTTACTCAAAGACTCATTCCTTTCTCCGAATTCATCTTTCACTAGGGAGAAATCATCCTCAATTTTGTCTTGGAGGGCATAGTTCTCCTCTAAAGCTTCATCAAGCTTCATGGTAAGCTCAAAGTTCTTCACCACCAACTCCCGGTTTTCTTCCTTGAGCTATGCGATGGTGTCATCGTAACTCGATGGATCATGATGCAGAAGCGGGGTCTTGTTAGTCACCTCGCTGTGAGCGAGTGCTATATATTCCCCGAAAGTGGAGTGCGGTTCATCATCTTGTTCGGCACTTGCAATGTTAAAACAAGCACTACCCTTCAACGGGTTTTTCATACTTTCAAACACTTCAAACTCTGCTGTTCGACCTAAAACCGTCATGGAGAGCCGTCCCTTGTGGACATCGATAATTGCCTTAGCAGTTGACATAAAAGGTCGCCTTAGCAATATCGGCATCTCCCTTGCCTTGGTGGAATCGGTCTCCATCTCTAGAATAACAAAGTCAGCTGGGATGATCAATTCTCCCACTCTGACTAACACATCTTCGACCACTCCTGTTGGATGTCGTACTGAGCGGTCGGCTAGTATCAATTCCATGGTGGTTGGTTTCAATCCCTCTAATCCTAAATCCTTGAACAATGCATAAGGCATTAAATTGATCGAAGCTCCGAGGTCTAACATTGCCTTCTCCCTTCGAGTTTCGCCAACTGATATGGTAATGATGAAACTTCCCGGATCCTTCATTTTAGGTGGCAATGCCGTTTCCATGGCTGCACTTGCTTCCTTGGAGATCACTATCCTTTCCAGAAATTCCTTCTTTCGCGCCTTTGAGTTGAGTTCCTTGAAGAACTTGGCGTATACGGGCATTTTCTCAATCACCTCAAGTAGGGGAAGGCTCACGTTCACCTTCGATAGGATGTCATAGATCTCCCTGAAAGCTTGGTCCAGTTTCGATTTCTGAAGCCTTCCTGGAAATGGGATTGGGGGCACATATGGATTAGGTGATTTATGTATCCTTGAAGTATCCTTGTGTCCTCTCTCCGGACCTCTGCTCGTTCTTATCCCTACTTGAGTATCAAGATCATTCTTGTTAGGCACGTCCCTGTCCACTGAAACATTATCAGGAATATCAGAAATTTCAGGTGGATATGGGTTAGAAAGTACCTTACCACTTCTTAGTACCGTAGCCGACTTGGCTTGTTCAGACTGACTTGGAAGCTTCCCTGGCTCCTTCTTTTGACTAACTTCAGCATACTCCTCTATTTGTCTTTCCAATGTCTTGACTACTCCTTCCATAGAAGTAATCCTGATATGATTAGGATCGCTGGTGTAATACTGATTAGTGGCCCTGTACTCATTGTCTCTCTGGCCTTGTTTGCGCCAAGGTACGTTTTCCTTTACCTTCCATGGTTGTGTACTTTGCTGTGGTCTTGATTGGTATCCTGGAGGTGGATACCAGTTGTTATTATTGTTGTTCTGTGGAGGTAACGGGGGATTCAAACAATGGTTATTCCCGTAGTTCAGGTTAGGATGCCTTGCCCATCCTCGATTGTACGTGTTGGAGAAAGGATCATCCAACTCTCTTGACTAACGTGGCGGATACACCACTTGCAATTCTTCCTGCCTGGGTAGCACTGGCTCAACTATGGAATTCATGTCCATTCCAAGGTTTTCCCTATTATAATTCTGATCTAGGGCTAAAGGTTGGTTACCGAACCTACTCATGAGCATCTCAATGTTCTTACTCATATCACTCATTTGACTCGCCATCTCCCTGCTCACTCCTCCTCGACTCCCTCGAGTGCTCCTCTGCTGGGAATTCTGTTCAAGCATCTCATACTTATCAAACACATACTGTGCCGTTCTCTCTCGCATCGCTCCTCTGCATGCGTTATCAACAATCGCTTGTGAAAGTCCAGTCAATCCATCATAGAAAGATTGAACTTGTGATACTAAAGTATACTCATGGTGAGGGCACTGTGCTAAAAGTAGCTTGAATCTACCCCATGATTCATGAAATGCATCCCCTTCCCTTTCCTGGAAATCAGCTATCATACTTCGTATTTCTTTCGTCTTCCATGAGGGAAAGTACTTGGCAAAAAACTTCTGCTCAACACCGCTCCATGTGGTAAGTGATCCTGCTGGTAATGCCATGAGCCATTTCTTAGCGTTATCTCTCATGCAATATGAAAAACACCGCATGCGTAAGTGATCCTCCGTCAAGTTTCTGAGTGGAAAAGTGGTCACCACATTATAATATTCCTTCATGAATTGAAGGCAGTCTTCACTCAAGTTACCACCAAAGTGCGGGAGTGTGTTGTAGTGCAAGTTTTTTAGCTCGTAATTTCTCTGGGCATCATCTAACAATATGGCTGAAGGATGTGATCCAACGGTAGGCAATGAGAATTCCTTCATCATTCGTTGATCCTGCCCGTGTTCTGAACCAGTGGGGGTGCTGCTAGGAGAGGTTGACCCTTCTTCAAGGTCGGATAGTCCTCTAGGGTTATCCGTCATTGTTGGTAGCCTCGCTATACGATCAATATTTTCAACAAAAGGTTCAAGTGGGCTTCCCAATGATCGTCTTCCGTGCATCTATGGTGACAAGAAACCTGAAAGTACACTACAATAACTACCAAAGGTTAAGTGCTCAAACAGAAAATCACTACGATTATGCAACAATTAAATTGACTAATGTTCTAAAAAGGATAAAGCATAAAGTAACAAGCCGTGCGTCCCCGACAGCGGCGCCATAAATTTTGACACGCCCTAACCAGTTCTACAAATGTCACTAAAATATAACCTATTCTACCTCGGTTGTATTAAAGGGGCGTGCGAGTCTAGTGACCCTATTGCAAGTGCACAAGTCGTTAAACTAGTGTAGTGAGCAAATAAGGGTATCGTTCCCACTAGGTAAGCACTACAAGCTTTCTATCCTTAAATTACTCTACAATTTCCTAATGCTTCTAACAAGTTTTACTAAAATTAACTAGTGATTAACAAATGAATTAGTCTAGGTTGAAAATGTCTAATTAGCAATTATAACTACTTGAATTAAATTATAAGTTGAAAATTGTTAAGGAATTAGATTCATTCAAGTAAAATCCTAGCTTCTAATCAATCAATCATTAAGCATATCCTTCAATTACTAACATGCATATATTCATATGAATGTCCTAAGCACCTAATTCTCAACTTAATCACTATTAATTCTAGGATTAGAGAGTGATCAAGGGGAAATCAATGATTGAGTAGTAGAGAATTACAAGTTAGTAATCTCTACCCATAGGTGCTTCACTAATTAATATGCAATAAATGATCCATGCATATAATTTCATCAAGTTTTGCACTATAGGGAGTTAGGTGGTTGCAACCACCACACATGCAATTATAAATGCACAAAACAAGACTTAAGAGGATTATACAAATATGATTGATTAGATAACAAGGAAGTACAAGAATTACATCTAACTCCTTAGCAAAAGGGATTAGCTACACATAGTATCAAGATTACAAAGGTATACAAGTAAGGAAAACATCACCAATGGATAGCTTGTGAAGTGGAAATGCTCTTCCTTGCAACCCAAGCAATTCACTCTTCTATGGCAACTTGAGATAATCACTCTAAGTAACCAATATGGGGTGTTTGGCTACCTAGAAATTGGCCAAGAAAATACTATCTTCCTTGATTCCTAAGAACAAAATATCTTTAACTAATATCTCCTTTCTACTTCTTTCTCTAACTAACTCTATCTTCTCTCTAAAAAAAACTAAGTATATCCTTTTGTCTTGACACACTCGTATATGCATGAGAGAGAGGAGGCCCTCCAAGGACAATAGGTGGAGAAAGGGCAGCCTTTGTTGACTCTTGGGGCGAGCTTCAGCCAACTTGCATTATCTCAAAATCGGCGGCGGGCTTGCACGGCGGCTTCTTGCCCGCTGCAAGATCTCGCCTTGACGAAGGCGGCTTCTGCGGCGGCTTCTTGCCCGTCGAAATATCCCGCCTGGATGACGGCGGCCTCTTGCCCGCCGGCCTGAATGCACGAACCAGCCTTCTTGCTTTTCTTCTATTCTTTGCCCAATTTGCCCTCATTTCCTCACTTTGGACAAAAATGCCCTTGGAACACCTGTTTTACCTGAAAATACTTATTTACACAATTAAACACATAGAATGCTTAGAAGTTGATTACAAAAACAAGGTAAAAGGGGCGCTAAATGTAAACATTTGAAGCGCGATCATCTACCACCTAAACTTTCGGTTTGGATGGGACCCATAAGGTCCATATGGATGAGCTCCAATGGCTCTTTGGTGGAGAGGTATTTGTCTTTCTTGTGCACACTTTTAGTTTGCTTTCCTTGTTGACAAGGTCCACAAACTCCCTCAACCTTTTTCCCAAACTTGGGAAGGCCTCTAACAACATTCAACCTATCAAGGACTCTCAAGTCCCTATAGTTCATATGTCCAAGTCTTTGGTGCCACACCTCAATTTGCTCACTAGTAGACAAGTTACAAGAGATGAGATTAGACTCAAGACAATAACAATTGTCACTTGATCTCTTGCCTTTCAACAAAACTTGCCCATTTTCCTTAAGAATAGAGCAATCAACTTTTCCAAACATAACCGAAAGCCCTTCATCACTTAAGTGTGATATACTAATGAGATTGGCTTGCAAGCCATCAACATAGAGAGCATTGGGCAAGGAGGGTAATCCAGGAATAGATATATTACATTTCCCTATGACTTTTTTCTTAGATCCATCACCAAAGGTGACATACCCACCATCCTCCATCACAAGAGTTTCAAAGAAACTCTTGTTTCCGGTCATGTGCCTAGAACACCCACTATCAAGGTACCAAGTGTTAGAGGCATTTGCTTTTAAGGCAACTTGGGCCACATAGCAATAATAGTCATCATGTCTACTCATCCTAGGTGAAACATGGTCATTTCTAGGAGCCATTGGTCCATTAGCTCTAAAATTCCTAGGTGCATGCATTGTGGCTCTTCTAAGCATATTTTTCTCAATCATACTTTCTCTTCTACACAATTTAATATACTTAAGGCAATTAGGCCTAATATGGCCTTCAATTCCACAAAATGGCAAGTAGGAGTAAAGTAGGAATTCATACCATAGCCTTGAGCAAACATTTGTGGCCTCCTTCTATTTTGAGTTTCTATTGGATGTTGAGGCAACTCTCTCCTTTGTGGTTGAGCCAAGTTGGCATGTCTTCTAGGTTGAGCATGAAAGACCCCATGTTGAGCTTGTGGGATCCTTTGTTGTTGAGGTCTTGGTTGTAGGGGTCTTGGTTGTGGAGCTCTAGCTTGAGGAGGTCTTGGTTGTGGAGCTCTAGTTGGAATCCTTGCTTGTGCTTGCTTGGAGGATTCACCAACTTCAACCCACTTGGTTGATTGTTGAGGGGCTTGAGCATTATCAACCTCCTTGAAGTCTTGACAAAAGTTGTCTTCTTCAAGGATGTGGCTTCCATTTCTTCCACATATCCTAACCCCTTCTTGTCACTAGGACTCTTCCCACAAGATAGCATCTTGTCAAGCTTCTCGGTTCCGGAAGTCATCTTAGCAATCAACTCTTTTGCTTCCATGAGCTCTTTCCTCAAGCTTTGTTCACTTTTCTTGACCAAGACTAACTCCATCTTCAACCCTTCTTCTATCTCTTTTGCCTTACTCATTTCCTTACTCAAATGAGTCACTTTGGATGTCAACTCAAGCTTCTCCCCTTTCAACTTTTGTATCTCCTTTTTCTTCTTCAATCTTGAGTTCTCAAAGAATCTCATGAAGTCATCATAGTCCATCTCTTCATCAAACTCAAAATTTGACGTTGAGGAGTTACTCCCACCATTTGAGTCATTTTCATCTACTTCTTCTTCTTGCTTGTCCTCTTCCTCTTCTTTATCACTCATAACTTCATTGCTATTGTGAGAGGATGAGAAAGCAATGAAGTTGGCAACTTGGTCTTCCTCATCATCCGAAGACTTGTCTTCATCTTCTAGGTCATCACTATCACTCCAAGTAACCGCCATGGCTCTTCCTTTCTTTTTCTTCAAATTAGCACACTCCGGAGCAATGTGTCCAAAACCACTACACTCATAGCATTGGACACCCTTCTTGTGGTCTTTCTCTTAAGCTTGCTCCACTTTCTTGAAAGGAGCCTTCTTCTTTACAAACTTTCCCTTGGAGCCAAACCCTCTCTTCTCAAATCTCATAAATTGCTTGAACTTCTTTGCCATCAAAGCAATTTCTTCATCCGAGTCTTCTTCATCCTTCTCAACCTTGACACTCTTCAAGGCAAGACTCTTTTGCTTCTTTGGAGGTGTAGTTGTAGGACCTTTCCTAGATTCATAGGCCAAGAGCCTTCCAATAACTTCACTTGGCTTCATTCTTGAGTAGTCACTATTTTCTTCCAATGCCGTCACTTTGGATTCAAACCTCTCGGGAAGTGACCTCATGATCTTTTGCTTGATTCTTCTATCCGAGTAGGGATCACCAAGTTGGTGACTTTGGTTCACTATATCCATGAGCTTCACTTGGAAGTCATTGAAACACTCATCATCCTCCATCCTTATGGTCTCAAATTGTGTTTGAAGAACTTGGACCTTGGAATCCTTAACCACATCGGTTCCTTCATGAGCCGTCTCTAATATGTCCCAAGCTTCCTTTGCTATCCTTGTAGTTTGAATGAGCTTGTATTGGTTGTCATCCATGGCACATAGGATTGCATGCATGGCTTTGTTGTTCCATTTTGAAGCCTCAAATTCTTGTGGAGTCCATTGTGCCTTCGGCTTGAGGACTTCCTCTCCACCTCCCGTAGGAGTCATCATAGGTGGAGTGTATCCATCTTCAATCGCCATCCATGCCCGGTCATGAATTTGACTCACATAAGCTTCCATTTTACCCTTCCATGAGGCGTAATTGACCCCGGTGAGCAAGGGGGGTCTTGTGCTAGAGGCACCCTCACCTCCCATTCCATTTCCACTCATTGTGTTTGGGTTTGAATGAAATGAATGCACACAAACAAGCTAAGCACACAGAACAATGCAAACAAATGCAAGAGACTCTAACAAGAGCAAGGGATCTCCTAATTATGTTAAGGAACCTGCTCTGATACCAATTGAAAATAAATATTAATGTGTCCTAAAGTAATCTAGAGGGGGGTGAATAGATTTTAAACATTTTTTTTTTTTTTTACCCAATTTTTCGAGATTAGTCCAAATTACGAAAAAGCCCCAATCTAGTCAATATACAAAAACAAGCATACAAGTGCGGAAAATAAAGGACACACAATATTAACATGGAAACCCACACGGGGAAAAACCGTAGGCTGTTATGTGCGCCACACGAGAACCTCGAATCCACTATTTGCAAATACGATTACAAATTAGGTTGACCACATCACACCTAAATTTACTAATCCGTCTTTGCTACCCTCGGGCCTTTAATAGTGACTCTAGTTCCTTGCTTGCAAACTACCTAAGAGGTAAATACAAGACTTGTCTCTAAAGTGAAGAGATAGCACAACCTAAGGTGAATATGTGAAATACTAAAGATGCTAAAAATGCAAGGTTAGACATTTAAGCTTATCTAGGCATGGATGAACATGTTAGACATTCCTAGATATCATATTACTAGATGACATGCATAAAACAACACCAAATAAGCAACCAAAGACCTATATGCATTATCTATCACAAAACAACTCACAAACCACAATAAAACAATCTTGAAGCTAAGTCAAGTCATAAAGATGTAATCTTGAATCAATTCAAGTGATAAAAAAGCTATCTTGTAGAGCAAGAACATATAGATATGAAAATGATGTTCTAGATACAAGTCATGTGAGCAAAACTAAAAACCCTAAATGAAATCAACCTAGAATCATGCTAGATGATGAATGAGAGATGCAAGATGAAGGGTTTTGTGATTTTGAAGCTTAAAGATGAAGTCTTGATACCTTAAAGTGGAAGATGCTCAAGAGGCTCTCAAATGTGTAATTTTTGGTGTAGAAAACGAGCCAAGGCAAACAAGACACATATATATAAGATCCAAATGAAGTGATGTCGTTTTATCAAAAACGTTTCAACTTCTCGCTGACATACTGCCGCGGTCTCGACTGCCACGGTCTCGACTGCCGCGGTTGTGGCACCGCGACAGAGACAAAAAAATCTCTATGGCCAGACCGCCGCGGTTGCACAACCGCGGCACTATAACAGCGGCACAAAGGATTATTGCTGTCGTTCAACTGCCGTGGTTGGGCCACCGCGGCAGGTGCACAGCAGCAGAGAAAGGGAAAATCTCTGTCGCTTGTATGCTGCGGTTGGGCCATCGCGGCACCATAACCGCGGCAGAGAAGGTCTTGGCCTTCTCAGCAGCTCCTCACATAGAACCAACATGCAATTGTGCAAGTGTGTGAGGTGACAACATTGCATTCTTATGCTAAACATGTTATGGCAATTAATAGGCTAGATGCAATCAATAAGCATGCACACAAAAATACAAACACAATCATACAAGTAAGAATTATGCAAGTGTTGTGTGTGAGTGCAACTACATCTCTTCAAATTAGAGTTAAGTCAAGAAATCTACCTTCCTTGAAGCTCTTGATTCCATAATGAGGTTTTCTTCCATTCTAAGCTACCCTTACATATAGAACCCCATTGTGATTTTGTCAACGAAATATGCCAATCAAAAGTGAGGCACTTACAATATTGATGAGAAGGAGGACTTGATCAAGATTCAAGTGGATGAGTTTGTTGCTACAACTCGTAGGCTCTTGCGTGAAAAGAAGCTTTGCGAAGTTGAGGGTATTTTACTTGAAAAGGATAGGATCATCTCTAATATGAACTTAGGGAGCTCAAGTGTAGCGGTGGTTGAAGAGAAGCTCATAGAAGCATCACTTCCTACTAGTGAAGCTATCATTGAAGAAAAAGCTCCTAAGAAGAGACGTTCCAAGAAGAAGAACAAATTGAAGAATAAGGTATCCCTTGAAACTCCCATTTGTCCTCCACCACCACCGGAAGGTAAAATCTCTCCTTTTGTTCCCATATGTCATTTTTGCAATACCTTAGGCCATAACAAGCCCAAGTGCTATAAATTCATTGAATATTACAACTTAGAAAATGCATCTAGGAACAGAGAGATTGGACCAAATTCTATGCATGCTAAAGCTTTTGAATATGGAAAGCATGATAATTTTTCAAAGCATGTTAAGAATTTCCGGAAGGTGAAGAATGCATATCCTTCAAAATTTGACCATGCATGTGTTGCTAACAATATTGAGAAAAAGAGTATTAATGATATTATTGTGAATCAAGTTGTGGAAGAACTTTACTCTAGGTTCAACATTGTGGTCAAAGAGAATCTTGATGATGTTCGTGTATGTCCACCCAAGACAAAATTTGTCAAGGGTGAGTGCTCTTACCATTAGTGTAAGGTGCACTTGTGAGTTAGCTTTAAGACTAGTGTTGTTGATAAGAATCTTAGCTTTTTGCTTTGTATCTTTACAACTTAACATGAACTTAGCTATCTCACTTTGTTTGTTATGATAGTCAAAATTTGTTGATTAACTTTTGAGAAGTTTTTTTTTTGGGAATCTATATGGTAACATTATTGTTATGGCTTTTAGAGAAAGTCATTTTTTTTGTTTGTGTGAGTTGGATTACATTGTCTTTAGTCTCTTGGAATCGACACACCTATAACTTGTAGTCATGAGGACTTACAAGCCAAGAGGACTCATAAAAAGGGTGAAGACATTGTATTTGGTGAAAATAGCTTGCGAAGGTATCTCTATATCATATTGCTTGCTTACTTGATTTTTCATCTATCAACTCATTGTTTGTATCACATTCATGAAACATGTCATAATTGAGAACTAATATAGTGTTTATATGGTCCTCTTTGACATTTGCTAGTTTAAGATCTTTTGGTGATAAGTGTTCACATTGATCTTATTTCATGAAGTGTGTTGTTATTTGTATGATTGTTGAGTGGCTAATTTTTGAATAATGTGAGCTTCATATTCTTTGATAGCTACTCTCTTGAGAAGTAGAGATCTTAAGTAAGTCTCTTTACTTGCTTCTAGATCATGTGCTTTTAAGCCTTGAAATTGGTTTCAAAAAATGCACTTTGCTTCTCTTGTATGTTTTGTTAAGTATGTTGAGCTTGATTGATGTTCGCTTTGGATACACCTTGAAGTCCTAAGGACTAGTACATTTAAAAATGACCAATGGTTGGTATCCATTTGCTTCGGCAACATAGAACTCAACGAGCACCCTCATGGAAAGGGCTACACACCTTGGTTGTGAAGCAACCCAATGTAGGAAAGGGCTACGCCATTGTGATGAGTGAAAGCCGCCATGAGGTGTATATGTTTATATTAGAAAAAAAAAAATTCAAAGAAGTGTTGAATTGAATCATAAAAAAAAATCTTTGATTCAAGCCTAAATAAAAAAAAAAGGGGGGCTTTTGGAGTATAGTTGAATAATCAAATGAGCTCGGGTTGACAAATAGAAATGGGTTGACGAGCCACATGCACACACACGCTCACATGTTGAAATCTATTCTCTTTATAAGCAAAATTTCGGATGATAACCGGTTTGACCTTTTTATGGAGAGGCCTAAGATGAATAGATGTTGAAATTGTATGCATGCTTGATTATCAAACTACTTCTTTTCATATACTTGAAGCAAAATCTTCACACACTCACTTTTGCTTAATTAGTATTTTTGATACTTTAGCAATTTTTGATGACATATGAGAGTGATTGAAAATCTTGATGTAACTCTCTTAGATATGTGAAGGTTATTTGCAAATCTAATAAAAATTGCTTGTGATGTGATTGTGTGGTGATTTTTGTGAACATTTGTCTATCTTGATTTTAGATGAGGCACTTGTCAAGGGGGAGCATAATATGCTAAATTCTTGTTCTCTTTTATGACATGTTCACATGTTCTTCAAGGTTGTTGTTTGTTGGCATTATTCTTATTTTTGATAAATCATGAAGATGCTATGATAAATTCTTATTCACATGATGATTTATTGAATATAGTGTTTTGCCTTTGTATATGTTTATTGGTTTCTTTATTTGTTTCTTTGTTTCCTCTCACTTTGGTTTTAGCTTGTTTTTGTGTAGCAAGATTATGGGAAAAGCAAAGAAGATTGGTGGAAATACTTCTTCAACTCCCATTGACAAGTCCAAACCTACAATTTCTTCCAAAATTTCCAAAGGTAACAAAGTGGATGAATTGGGAATTTTTGGTTGCAAAAAGCTTATTCAAGAAAGAGGTATTGACTTGGACTCTTGTGTTGGATCCTATGTTTATGATGTGCTTAAGAGTAGAAATTGGAATTCATGGGTGAACATGTTAGGAATCTCTAATGAGACCGTTGTTAGAGAGTTTTATCATGCTTACAAATCCGGTTCTACTGTGACTAGTGCTACTCTAAGCATAAGGAAAGTTGTCTTTAGAGTTTGTTCTAGAAAGGTTAATGAATTTCTAAACTTGCCCGATGATATTGAATCGGAATTCCTTGATGTTGACATCTTGGAAAACCTTGATTTAATGGGTAGGACTCTATGTGATGATAGTAATTTTGTGTGGGGGAAACGTGCTTTTATTAGGCAAGGTGAGCTAACAAAAATTAGTGCATTTTGGCATTTATTTGTGTGCTCCAATCTTATTGTTTCTTCTAATGCTTCGGAGCTTAATAGAGACAAAATTAAGATTGTATATGCCTTGGTGACTAACAAACCTATAAACCTTGGTGAATTGCTTGTGGAGCAAATTGAAATTGCGGCTTGTACTAGTCATTTGGACAAGAAATTGGCTTTTCCGGGGTTTATAACTCAATTGTGCTTAGCTAAAGGTGTGAGGAATCTTGATGGTGATATTATGCTTCCTCCCTTAGAGAAGTTGAGTGAGAAACATATGGCAACCATGTCATACAAGGACAAGGGAAAGTCTAATGATGTGTTTAGGCTTTTTGGTGATTCTCTTGATTCTAACCATGTCCCTAGCTCACCCGCTCTTCCTAGTTGGGCTTTAAAATTGAGGAATGAGGTTGAAGAATCTCATAGGTTGATTGAGGCGTCACAAAGGAAGATTGAAGACCTTAGTGCCAAGCTTGTTGCTCAAGATGAGAGGATCAAAGAGTTGGAAGGAAAATCAACTCCAACAAAGCAATATGTGAGATCCGCACACCATTCTTCTTTCCTTGGTGGCACAAGTGGCTAGAGAGCTTCATGAGGTATATTTTCTTACTCTTTCCCTTTGGCTTCATATCATGTCAAAAAGGGGGAGAAATATGAGAAACACATGGGAGAATTCTAGCTTACTTAGTCTCATTTTAGTTGTTTTATATGTTTGTATATTTGGTATCTAGCTTGAACTATATGGCATGTAATATTTTTTTTTTTTGTTGAATCTTGGCTTAGAATATTTTGATGGATAATATGTATTAAGGGGGAGCATACTTGATCCATTTGAACTTATATGTTACTATTTTCTTGCCTAAGATTGGATATTGCCATACTTGTTGTCTCTTGGAT
This sequence comes from Acer saccharum, assembly GCA_030490815.1. Taxonomy (NCBI): domain Eukaryota; kingdom Viridiplantae; phylum Streptophyta; class Magnoliopsida; order Sapindales; family Sapindaceae; genus Acer; species Acer saccharum. The sequence goes on from CM059869.1 coordinate 29,522,728, forward strand.
ATTCTTGTGCTTTCAAGTTCTTTTTAGTTGATATCAAGAGAAGACCAAGTTGAAGTTCAAGACTTGTTTTTGGTTGTTAATTTGTGTCTATATGTGTAACTCATTGTACTCATTGTGACCAAATTTTCTTTGTAATTGTTTTAGTGTTTGTTTAGGGGTTTTGACATGGAATTTGCCAAAGGGGGAGATTGTAAGGTTGATAATTAGTGTTGGCATTAATTCCATATCAAAACGTGTTTATCTTATAATGTTTAGTGGTTAGTAATTGAAGAATTTTGAAAACGAAGGACGTCTCAACCACAATCCATTCAAGAAGCCGGCTTTTAAGAGATTCGGGCATTATTGGTCGACAAAGGTATTAAAGGACCTCTTATCTATTACAAGGCTAGGCACACACTCACACATATCATTCTTGTGTGTTCCTTCATGATTTAATTTCATTTACATATCACTTTCACACACTTGGCAAAATATGCTCATGCATTCATATTAAGTTGATAAACTTTGTGTTTTACATTTTCTAGGACTATGTGCGGAAACTAGCATATATGTGTGTCTTTGTATTTGTATGTTTCCGTATTTTTGTATTTGGACTTATATATGCTCTATTATGATTCCTTATTGAGTTCCGGTCATTTCGGTTACTCATTCATATAGTTTCGAGTCCAAACGATGTAGCTACGCTACTTTTCTTTCTCATTCGTTGAGTTGACTTCATTCGATGATTTCCGAGATGATTTCTCAACCGTTTTTCAAAGTTGTGTAGTTTTTGTCGTGCGTGAGAGAGTCACAGTTCGTAATCCAAAAACAGATTTGAAATCAGAGTTCAGACGCCCGAGATACGGGCTGAAGAACTGAGGGAGCACGCGAGAGGACAGCCCAGGCCGTGAGGCCACTTGGGCTGGCCGTTGATGAGGCCGTGGGCCCCACGGCCTGGAGCACTCTCTGCTCCCATGTGGGCCACGCGCCCCCCACGGCCAGGGGGTGATGTGGCACCACTTGATTGGCTGATATGGTCTCTCTCTCTCCTCCTATTTCTTCCCTCTCTCTCTCCATTTTGAAAAACAAGAAGAAAAGTTTCAGTTTTCCCGCAATACAATCCTCTCCAATTTTCAGATTTTCAAAACACCATATCATCCTCATCCGGAGTCGGATTTGAGTGATTCAAGTTGGAGAGTGTTCGTATTTGAGTCCTCTAACATCTTCAAGTGGTTTGGTGGCTGTTTGATTGTGATTTCTAGTGGTTGAACATTGATTTCCGAACCAGCTGTAGAATCCAAGGTAATGGTCTCAACTTTGGGATTTCTTTCTTTTTGACCTTCCATTTGCTTGGGGTTTCTTCTTCTATATCTATGTTTATGTTTGGTAAAAGCTATTGAAAAAGATAGCTTGATTATCATTCCAATTGAAAGTCAATTTGTGGACTAATGTTGACTAGATTCTATGATTCTAGGTTTTACATATGTTTGTGAGTTGTATTGTGATTAGAATGGCATCTTAGGTTGTTTGGAACTTAATTGAATTAATTTTGTGATAAATGACCTTGAGATTTGATTTGATCCTTTGATTGATAAAATCTAGGATTTGTGTATTTGTTTGTGATTTAGAGAATATAGGTTTTGATTGATGTAAATCTCAAAACCTTGCTCTATATTTTTGACTAGTTGAAATTCCCTTAAGCAATATAGTGTAAAATATACATAGAGGGGGGGTGAATAGGTATTTACTCAAATTCTTCCAATATTAAAAATGATGCGGAATATAACAAAGAAAATGCACACTTGATTAGATTTAGCAAATGAATTGATTTCACTAATACAAGAGATAATCAATTTACAAGATATGCAATCAATGTAAGATATGGAAGATAAAGAAATGTAAAACAAAAATGAACACAAGTATTTTTTACGTGGTAAAACCTCAAAGAGGAAACATCCACGGGTTGATACCACAACCACCGGCAAAGCAATCCACTATGTGAAAAAGGACTTACACACTCAAGATATCACTCATGATATCCGCTCAAGCTATCAACTCCTAATCTACCCTCGGGCTAGTGAATCACCAAGCCTACTTCCTATCCGAGATGTATCCTACACCCCTAGAAAGCAACTTCCTATCCAAGACGCTCACGTCTCTAGGAAGATTTCTTGCTTGACTATCCGAGTCCTCCCGACTCTAATCAAGGCTTCTTGCTTGGCTATCCAGAACACTTTCCTAGCCAAGACTTCTTGCTCAAGACAAAGCTTCACTCACTTTGCAAAAGACTTCAACCTTTCACAAGGCAATGATCTAAGTGATGCAAATGATGCAAACACAAGCAATTAGAGCAAGTAGATCAAACACACTCTATGAAGAATTAGATTTGCACAAATCAAGCTCACAAGCAAATTTAGCTAATTCTTATGAACATGTGATTAGAAGTCTAGATTAGACATTCAAAGTCATTCACAAAAATATCTAGAAACCTAAACATGTCAATCAAAGCTAGAGTAACAAGTTTTCAATAAAAATCACAAAACTAGCTTTGAAATCAAGTGAACAAGTTAACACTTGAAATCCACAACATATTCAATCCAAACAAGAACTAGATTTAAATGATAGATAGCACAATCAAAAATCCTAGTTCATGAACATGTGACAAAAACCTAGAAATCAACAATTAAGTTCAAGAACAAAAAGTATTTCTAGAATCAATATCAAGATAGGTCAAGTTTAGCAATATATGTTCAATTGAAATCAAATGGCTAAAACTCAACAACCAATAGATCAACCACCCCTAGAATATGATCTAACAACATTCTAAACACATATCATCTATCAATTAGGAAGATTAAAAGAGATGATCAAAAGAAGAAGTGAGAAGAAGAAGTTTCACATACAAAAGTTGAGTCTCGTACTGAAATCAGATCACTGGGAAAAATAACGAACTCAAATGGCTCTAAAAATGCTTGGGATTTGTAGCTCTCTTCAAGACCAACAATTTGGCTTCTGAATCACTCAATTCGGAGTTGAAATGAGAGAGATATGATCAAAATAAGAAATCAAAAATTGTAAAGAATTCTGCTCGGGATTTCGAATATAAATGGAGGGAAAAGAGATGGAGAAGAGAGAGGATGACGGGAGCCAATCAGAGGCTGCCACGTCAGCACCCCGTGGGGAGCGCATGGGCCACACGGGACCAGAGGGGTGCTCTGGCCGTGGGTCCCACGGGCTCCACACGTGGTGGCCAATGCATGGCCTTTGGCCATGCTTGCCTCTCGCGCGCTCCCTCACGTTCTTCAGCCATATCTTGGGCATCCGAACTCCGATTTTGAATCCGTTTTCGGAATACGAATCGTGACTCCCTCATGCATGACTATGACTACAAAAATTTTAAAAATGGTTGAGAAATCATCTCGGAAAATGACGATGAAGTCAACTCAACGAATGAGAACGCAAAGTAGCATAGCTAAGTCGTTTGGACTCGAAACCTTATGAATGAGTAACCAAAATGACTGGAACTCAATAAAGAATCAAATAAGAACATATTCAAGTCTAAATACAAAAATAAGAAAACAAACAAACACAAATTCACACAAGCATGCCATATCAAAGAGATAGTCACAAAGCATGCAATTCTACAATGTTTGTCAATACAAGATCAATGCATGAGCATACTATGAAGTGTGTGAATGTGTTATACCAAATGTTTGAACCATGATGCAGGGACACACATGTATGAATTGTGTGTGTGTGCGCTAACGCCTTGCAAGAGGATGGAAGTCAAGATATACCTTTGACGTTTTTCACCTCTTGAAGACGACTTTTGCACTAGACGTTGCTCTTCACTTTTTAAGCTTCCTTTCTTCAAATAATGTCCTAAGCAACAACTAATACAAACATAGAGTGTTTTGCAATGGAATCAAGCCAATACAAATCATAAACCTTACACTAGTATATTGATTGATTTTAATCTCATATATCTAGCATTTAATTGTATATTGATAGCATCTTGAATTTGTACTTCATGAACATATTGTGATTCAAGTGTTGTATATGTGAATGAGACTTTGAGTGTATGTGTTAGGTGTTTCACATGCTTAGGTTTCTATTCTAGTATTTTGCATCTAGACTTGATTACTTGTGATATCACATGTTTAGGTCTATATGTGCCATAGAATGTATTGATCACATGTTCTATGTTGTATTGTTTGTTTGCATCATTTGCATTCACATGATCACACTAGGAAGTCCTTGTAAAAGGCATGAAGTCTTGGTTAGAGTCGGGGTGACTCGGATAGCCAAGCAAAAAGTCTTGCCTAGAGTCGGGATGACTCGGATAGGTAAGCAAGGAGTCATGGCTAGAGTCGGGAGGACTCGGATAGTCATGCATAGGAGGCTCCCTAGAGGCAAGAGTGCCTTGGATAGGGAGTTGGCTATTGTATTGGTAGGCCTAGGCGTATGGTTAGATATAGACTCCGATAGAGCAGGGTACACGGGAGGTGTATGCACTCTTGAGGAATTTCTAATCTACCATCGATGTTGGTTGTGTGTGGTGTCCAATATATGGTGGTTTCGCATCATTGAGGGATTTCACACTTTCCAATAGGGTTGGGTAGGCTTAGACTTCACTAGGTTGGGTGAGCTAAAGATTGGTCACTTTGTGAATGTTCTATGTTTACTTTCCAATAATATAGTATCCAATGGTTGTAGTTCAACCCGTGGATGTTTCTTCCTTAGAGGTTTTACCACGTTAAAAAATCTCTTGTGTTAATTCTTCTTATCTCTCTCTCTTATATTTTAATTTTATATTTTATTATCTTGATTCATAATATTCATATGTGATGTATTATGAAGTAAGACTTTGCATAGTGTGATTAGTGAATTCATTCCTTAGATCAATTTTTGTTTCTTTGATTCTTTTATATATTGTAATTTTTGTATAGTGACATTTTGATCACTCTTGTAATTCATTAAACACTTATTGAAATACAAGCTTACTTTGTTGTTGTGTTTATTTGTTTTTTTACCTCACATAACTTGTTGATATACTTAGACGTTGCTCTTATGATTGTATTATCGTATTGTCTATGTATGTCTTCCTTGGCTTATTGTGTTATGTGTAAGGCTACCTTGAGGGACAAACGAATGTTTGTTCAAGGGTTTGAAAAAGGTGTAAAAACCTATTCACCCCCCCCCCCCCCCCCTCTCTAGGTATGCTTTAAGCAATTTAACTTCGTTTGTATACTTTCAAGCATATTTTCAAGTATCTCAAGAGAACGAGAGATAATATGCTTGTATACTCTGGAGGGGATTTAATTCCCGTTTGGTATACAGATTCTAATTTCCAATCAGATTCTGTCTCCAGAAAATCCACATCGGGGGTTGTGTTTACTATTGGAGGAGGAGCAGTCATATGGAGGAGTATTAAGCAATCTTGTATTGCTGATTCCACCATGGAAGCTGAGTATGTTGCTGCATGCGAGGCTGCCAAAGAGGCTGTTTGGCTCCACCAATTCTTGATAGACTTGGAAGTGGTTCCTAGTGCGAATAAGCAGATCACTATCTACTGTGACAACAGTGGAGCAGTGGCTAATTCGAAAGAACCAAGAAGTCACAAGAAAGGAAAACACATTGAAAGAAAGTATCATCTTTTAAGGGAGATTGTTCAAAGAGGTGACGTGACGATTACCAAAATCGCATCAGCAGAAAATCTAGTAGATCCCTTCACAAAGGCTCTACCTCAGAAGAGTTTCGATGGGCATCTAGAGAACATGGGCATGAGAGATATGACACATTTGCTATAGCGCAAGTGGGAGATTATTAGGATTATGCTCAATAGCAAGAGTATAATATTGTAATTGACAATCTTTTTCATATTAATAAAGTGATTTCTGGTTTAACAAATCTTATAGCATTTATAGTTTAATATTATAATTGTCAAAGTAAATAATCATAAGGTCTAAAGACTATGAGAAAAGAAGAATTGTTCGTACATCTGGATATGTATGAGGTTGACACAATTCTTTAGTTAGTCTTGAATAATGTTCACAACTTAAGTTAAAGGTTGGGCACATTTATCTTGTTAAAGTTGTAGAATTCTTTTGCTAGCATTTGAGTGGGATCAAATGAGATATGATGAGTCTAAAATCATCGGAGTGTTTTCGAGTAAAAGAATCTAGTGCACTGGGTGCATTGAACTGGATCACAATGAAAAGCTTTATCTAGAACCGTCAATAGGTAATAGTCTTTTCATTATTAGGACAATCGAAGAGTCTATCTTAATCCTGAGATAAATGATGGACTTATGGTTGCAAGTGATATCATTTGAGTTATCAATGAGTACGATTATATAGCATAGTCTATCCTCGATAGTTTGGTGATATTCATTTGTTAATCGATAGAGGACTTCATTTATAGATATGGACATCGTGGCTCCATTTATTAAATGAGAGCATAATATCATCATATGGATGTTTTGAGGTAATTGGATATTAAATCTCAACGTTGAGTTTTCGATAGTGACTATTGAAAACATGGCTTCTGGACAAGTCAAAATATCCAAGTTCAAAACATGGTCATATGAGTAAATATGGTAACTTGGAGAGTTATAGGCGGTCTATGAACTCTTGGCGATTACTGATATTAATCACGATGATACACTATCTCCAATATGATTGTCTAGGGTTATGAATAAGGAACATCTTCCTTTTCTATCTTTATTTAAGAGTTTAATTTTAGCTCTTTAGTGGAATGAGTTAAAATTAATGGATCGGACCTAAGTGAATCATTTGTTGATTGTGATTAGGTTATGTCTGTTGAAGCTTAAATTTAGATAGCTCGCCAAGATCCCCAATCCACAAGGACTTGCATGGATCACTTGATATATTCTACCGGACCAATTTATGGGTCCATCTAGAATTGCATTTAATATATTAAGAATATAATTTGCACATTATTTATTTAATGGGCTGATCAATTATATTAATATATTAATGAAAGGCATGTGGGCTTGTTTCTTTTAGTAAGAATGGGTCTGGTTCACATGTGGGCTTTTTATTTAAAGTCCAATGGATTAAATAAAATAAGAAAATAATATTTGGCCCATATATATGATGTGGGGCGACAAGGCTAAATAATTAGTCAAAAATATTATTTTATTTTATTGTTTAATTAAATGAGAATTAATTAATTTATTAATTAATTATATAATTAAGAAACAAAATCTTTTTTTGATCAGGAAATATATTTCCTAGAGTTATACTATTGGTAGTAGTATACTAAAAGTAAAAGACTTATTTGGTAAGAAAATAAATAATAAGGTTTATTTATTTAATCAAATAGGAAAGTCTTTTATTAAGTCAATAAAAGAATAAAACCACTTATGAGTTGAATTAGGGTTAGGAGTCTAAAGTTGATGGGAATTAGGGTAAAGCACAAATCCTTTTTTGTAGAGGATTTTCGGCCAACCCTAATAGAATCACAAGGAGATTTTAGCAACCCTAAAGAAAAAGAGAAGTGAAATTCGGCCACCCTATATAAGCAATCATATAGGGTTCGACCACCCCCTAGAGTTTACTAGATCAATTTCTTCTTCTTCTCATACTCATAGAAAAGTGTTTGATTATTCGGCCAAGACAAAAAAGAGAGAAGAGATTATTCTTTTGATAGTACACTAATTGCTTATTCATCAATAGGCTTGTGTGTACAACATCGAATTAAGTTCATGCGAGTTTCGATCATTAGATTGAGAACTCAAAAGTGACCGGAATAATCTTTGTAGTCTTTTGGTTGTTTTGTGACTAACAATAAGAAAAAGAAAGTTTGTTTGTCCATTCTCAGGTATGTAATTCAAAGAAAAGGGAGACCACGCTCCTAGGTGATTCACGTTCGTACTAGGATTGAAGATCTTACGGATTACCATCGACGTAAGTCAATCGGATCACGCGACAAAAGGTATTCTACTTTTGTTACTTTATATGTATGTTTAATTAATTTAAAGGGTTAAAGTTCATCAAAGGAAAAATTTTAAAACATACTAAATCTCTTTTTAGTCTCGCTTCCGCTGCGTTGACCGGTATTTTTCCCTACAACGGGTTCCTTCTCCTTTTTATGATTGTTGTCCCCCTTGTGTCGCTTGCTTGAGCGTGACTCGTCATGCTCTATTTTAATACGGTACTACTCATCTAGCTGCACCTGTTCCAAAGCCCGGCTGTACGCCTCCTAGTATGTTTCAGGTTTGTCTTTACTGAAAGAGCACCACAGTTTCCCGACCCAGAGGTTTTCTTAGAAATTGGTGAGGGTCTCCTTCTCTGCGAACACCCCCATCTGAATGACTTCCTTATAGAAGCGTTCGACATAGGATTTTAGCTTCTCTCCATGCTCCTTGACCATGTACTGTAGCAGAATCGGGTCCTTGGGAGGTGGCTTGACTCCTTGAAATTGAGCACAGAAATCCCTTGACAGCTTGGTGAACAAGTTAACGCTCCGAAGGGGGAGTTTCCTAAACCATGTCTTGGCAAAATCGGTGAGAGTACAGGGGAACACCCGTCACATAGCCTTCCGGGAGGCGTTCTGCACCTCCATCTGCTGCACGAAGGACTCTAAGTGGCTCAAGGGATCCTCCACGCCTAAATATACCTTTTCTGGCATTTTGAATTTAGGAAGGAGGGTAGCATATCGAACTTCCCTTGATAGCGAGGCATTCATCTCCCCGAGGGGGTCCTTCTTTAGTCTCTTGTACTTAACCTTGTCTTTTTCCAGTTCCGTTAAGCTCTTTGCCATCTTCTTCATCTGCTCTTCCATACGACCATGTCCTCTTTGACTAGAATGGGCCTCAGCTCCTTCGTCTCTGGCAGCGGTCCCGGAGGCGGCTGATAATTCTTGCCTAGCTCCATGGCCTCACCCTGGGGGGCTCTAGTTCCTGCTTCGATTATGTGTGGCCTCCGTCCAGCTCCCGGTGCTGGATCTTTCCTTTGCTCCAGTCATTGTACGGCGAGCTTGGCGGCCTGCCGGAGGCGGTGAGGCTCTCTCCGGGGTTCTAAAGCAATCGCCCTTGGTAAAGTTCTTGTGGGGCCCAACCTATCGAAGACCTCTTTAGAAGGGCCAAACCTATCAAAGACAGGTGCCCGATTGCTAGGACCTGCTCCATCATGATGGGAACCAAGTAACTCTTGTCGCAGTCCTTCTAGGAAGTTGGTGACATGGTTTGAAAGTATACAAACGTAGTTAAATTGCTTAAGGCATACCTAGGAGGGGGGGGGGGGGTGAATAGGTTTTTACACCTTTTCCCAATCCCTTAAACAAACTCTTGTTTGTCCCTTAAGGTAGCCTCACACACAACAAAATAAACCAAGAAAGATATACATAGACAATATGAGAATATAATCATGTGCACAAGGTCTAAGTATATCACCTAGTTGTGTGAGGTATAAAAAACAAATAAAGCTTGAATTTCAATAGATGTTCAACGAGTTACAAGAGTGATCAAATATCACTATACAAAAATTACAATATACAAAAGAATCAAATATACAAAAATGATCTAAAGAATGAATTCACAAATCACACTTTACAAATACTTGCTTCACTATACATCACAAGTGAGTAATATGAAACAAGATAATAACATACACAAATAAAATATAAAAGATAGAGATAGGAAGAATTAACACAAGTGATTTTTTAACATGGTAAAACCTCCAAAGAGGAAACATCCACGGGTTGAAATACAACCATTAGGGTACTATATATATTGGATGATAAAAATAGAGAATCCACAAAGTAACCAATCTTTAGCTCACCCAACCTAGTGGAGTCTAAGTCTACCCAACCCTATTGGAAAGTATAAGATCCCTCAATGATGCGAAACCACCATATATTGGACAACACACAAAACCAACATCGATGGAAGATTAGAAATTCCTCAAGAGTGCATACACCTCCCGTGTACCCCGCTCTTTGGAGTCTATGTCTAACCATATGCCTAGGCCTACCAATATAATAGCCAACTCTCTATCCAAGGCACTCTTGCCTCTAGGGAGCCTCCCATGCATGACTATCCGAGTCCTCCCGACTCTAGCCATGACTTCTTGCTTACCTATCCGAGTCATCCCGACTCTAGGCAAGTCTTCTTGCTTGGCTATCCGAGTCATCCCGACTCTAATCAAGACTTCATGCCTTTTACAAGGACTTCCTAGTGTGATCATGTGAATGCAAATGATGCAAACAATCAAATCAACATAGAACATGTGATCAATACATTCTATGGTACAAATAAACATAAACATGTGATATCAAAAGTAATAAAGTCTAGATGCAAAATACAAGAATAAAACCTAAAGCATGTGAAACATCAAACACATAAGCTCAAAGTCTCATTCACACATACAACACTTGAATCAAAATATATTCATGAAGTACAAGTTCAAGATGCAATCAACATACAATAAAAATGCTAGATATATGAGATTTAATCAATCAATATTCTAGACAAAATATAGAGCAAGGATTCAAGATATAAATCAATCAAATCCTAGGATGCTCTAAAACACAAACAAATTCAATAATCCTAGATTTCATCAATCAAAGGATCAAATCAAATCTCAAGGTCATTTATCACAAAATTTATTCAATCAAGTCACAAACAACCTAAGATGCCATTCTAATCACAATACAACTCACAAACATGTGAAAAACCTATAATCATAGAAACTAGTCCACATTTGTCTATAAATTGACTTTCAATTAGAATGATTATGAAGCTATCTTTCTCAATAGCTTTTACCAAACATAAACATACATATAAAAGAAGAAACCCCAAGCAAATTGAAGGTTAAAAAGAAAGAAATCCCAAAGATAAGTCCAATACCTTTGATTCAAGAGCTGGTTCGAATTTCTATGTGGAACCACCAGAAAACTCGATCAAACAGCCACCAAACCACTTGAAAATGATAGAGGACTCAATTACGAATGTTCTCCAATTCGAATCACTATAATCCGACTCTGGATGAGGGAGATATGATGTTTGGAAGATGAGAAAATTCAGAGGAGAAGACTGACGGGAATATTGCAATTTTTCTTCTTGAAAATCAAATGGAAAGAGAGGAGGGAATTTAAAGGAGGAGAGAGAAGGGGCAAAACGGGCCAATCAGGTGAGGCCACATCACCCCAGGCCATGGGGGGTGCATGGGCCTCACGGGGGCAGAGAGCGCCCCACGCCTCCCTCACGGCGTGGGCCAAGTGGCCTCACGGACACCTACCTCTCTTGCGCACTCCCTCGGTTCTTCAGCCGTATCTTGGGCATCCAAACTCTGATTTCAAATCCATTTTTGGATTATGAACCTGTGACTCTCTTACGCACGACAACGACTACACAACTTTGAAAAATGGTTGAGAAATCATCTCGGAAAACGACGATGAAGTCAACTCAACGAATGAGAATGAAAAGTAGCGTAGATACATCGTTTAGACTCGAAACCTTATGAATGAGTAACCGAAATGACCGAAACTCAATAAGGAATCATAATAGAACATATTCAAGTCTAAATACAAAAATACGAAAACATACAAACACAAAGACACACACATATGCTATTTCCTAGACATAGTCCTAGAACATGCAATAAGCAAAGTTTGTCAAGATAGTATAAATGCATGAGCATATATTATCAAGTATGTGAATGTGTTATATCAATGATGTTTAACCATGAAGGAACACACAAGGATGCCATGTGTGTGTGTGTGCCTAGCCTTGTAAGAGATATGAGGTCTTATATTACCTTTGATGATCAATGATGCACATATCTCTTTAATGCCGGCTTCTTGCAAGAATTGTGGTTGAGACATTCTTCGTCTTCTTAAATCTTCAATATATGAACCACTAAACATTACAAGAGAAACACGTTTTGATATGGAATTAATGCCAACACAAACTATAAACCTAACATGGTTGTTGAAAGTGTTTTGTTGGAGCGGTCCGGGTGAGGGGAGAGCTTCGGTCGCAGCAGCATTGGTCGGGGCCTGGCCTTCCCTCTGGGTTGGCTGGCTGGCTGGCTGGCCTTGCACTGGGGTACTCTCCGAGGATTCAACTCCATGGGTAGCCAGGTAGGAGCGGGGCCCAGAAGGGTCAACCCGGTTTGTGGAAACCTCAACCTCATGTTTGTCGAAATAACTTGGATACTTTAAGGGAAAGGAAAAACACACTGCGTGTGAGTTTCCCATAAACAGTGCCAAATTGTTATCCTTAAAAATCCGTCAGGATTTTCCTGGGACAACCTAGACCGCGATGTATGGGTGCGCCGCAGCTGGTCCGGACCAGGTAGGGGATGACTCCTCTCCTCCCGGAGTGGATACCGGAGAGGGCCCTTGATCTGGTTGCCAGGGACCGATACGATGCAGAAGGACCGGTCCTACAAGGGGGAATAAGGTTAAGATAGTATATTTAGATTATATGGGGAGTGTGACAAGGGTAGCTCGCTACAGTAAATGAGAGGGCTTTTTATTATTGAATGATGGGATACATTACAAACCGCTTCACCTGCTATAGTGAGCTATTACAATGAAGGGAAAGAGCATGACTGCCCAATACATTATCATCTATGGGAGTTGTAACTAGGAGTAACACATTCCTAGGTGGAGTAGTGTAATGGAGCTTTGAATTAGGTGGGGTAGTAGCCAAGTAGATCATAAATAGGAGCTTGGGTTAGGCGAAGTAGTAGCCAAGTAGGATGGTCTCATAGGAGCTTGATTTAGGCGAGGTAGTAGCTAAGTAGGTCACACATAGTAGCTTGGGTTAGGCGAGGTAGTAGCCAAGTAGAAGTCTAGATTTTCTGGTGCCCCACCCCCCCCCCCCCCCCCCCCCCCCTCTTTATTCTTGGAATGTAGGGGTATTTATAGTGTCTCTAGTGGGGGGTTAGGTGGGAGGGTGGGAGTAGCTCATTTAGGCGGGAATCCCTGATTCCATCTCCACCGTTCCCTCCTGCCAGTAATTGCGACAGTACAGAATCAAGGGTTAGGATCACGCCACCGTGCTCTTCCTCCGTTGAGGGCTTGGTTTTGGCAGGTGGGAGCCCTAGTTTCTGGGGCGAAATTGGCGGGGCTGATCCTAACCTTTACTTTTGAGCAGAACCGTGGTGGTCACACGCCATGGAGGGCCTTGATCATTACACCTAGGCCTTAGGTACACATAGGCACTTCTGTAAGGCTGATATGGCGAATAGGTGGTGTTTTCAGAGGTTTTAATTGGTCTAATTGGGTCCTTGCAGCAGTAGGGGGTCGTTATCAAAATCTGGTCTAGCGGGGGACAGTGTCAGCGCCTGTCCCACTACACACTGTCAAGCTGTTAGGATTATGCTCAATAGCAAGAGTGTAATATTGTAATTGACAATCTTATCATATTAATAAAGTGATTTCTGTTTATTTAACAAAATCTTATAGCATTTATAATTATAATTGTCAAGGTAAACAATCATAAGGTCAAAAGACTATGAGAAAAGAAGAATTGTTCATACATCTGGATATGTATGAGGTAGACACAATTCTTTAGTTAGTCTTGAATAATGGTCACAACTTAAGTTAAAGGTTGGGCACATTTATCTTGTTAAAGTTGTAGAATTCTTTTGTTAGCATTTGAGTGGGATCAAATGAGTTATAATGAGTCTGAAATCATCGGAGAGTCTTCGAGTAAAAGAATCTAGTGCACTGGGTGCATTGAGCTGGATCACAATGAAATACTTTATCTAGAACCGTCAATAGATAATAGTCTTTTCATTATCAGGACAATCGGAGAGTCTATCTTAATCCTGAGATAAATGATGGACTTATAGTTGCAAGTGGTATCATTTGAGTTATCAATGAGTACGATTATATAGCATAGTCTATCCTCGATAGTTTGGTGATATTCATTTGTTAATCGATAGAGGACTTCATTTATAGATATGGACATCGTGGCTCCATTTATTAAATGAGAGTAGAATATCATCATATGGATGTTTTGAGGTATTGGATATTGAATCTTAACGTTAAGTTTTCGATAGAGTCTATTGAAACATGGCTTCTGGACAAGTCAAAATATCCAAGTTCAAAATGTGGTCATATGAGTAAATATGGTAACTTGGAGAGCTATAGGCGGTCTATGAGCTCTTGGCGATTGCTGATATTCTTCATGAGGATACACCATCTCCAATAAGATTGTGTAGGGTATGAATGAGAAATATTTACTTATTCTATCTTTATTTAAGAGTTCAATTTTAGCTCTTTAGTGGAATGAGTTAAAATTAACGGATCGGACCTAAGTGAATCATTTGTTGATTGTGATTAGGTTATGTCTATTGAAGCTTAAATTTAGATAGCCCGCCAAGATCCCCAATCCACACGAAATTGCATGGATCACTTGATATATTCTACCTGACCAATTTATGGGTCAATCTATAATTGTATTTAATATATTAAGAATATAATTTGCACATTATTTATTTAATGGGCTGATCAATTATATTAATATATTAATGTGGGCTTGTTTCTTTTAGTAAGAATGGGTCTGGTTCACATGTGGGCTTTTTAATTAAAGTCTAATGGATTAAATAAAATAAGAAAATAATATTAAGCCCATTTATATGGTGTGGGTGGCAAGACTAATATTATAGTCTAAAATATTATTTTATTTTATTGATTGATTAAATGGAAATTAATTAATTTATTAGTTAATCATTTAATTAAGAATCAAAATCTTTTTCTGATCAGGAAATATGTTTCCTAGAGTTATACTATTGGTAGTATAATAAATATAAAAGACTTTATTTGGTAAGTAGATAAATAAGGGATTTATTTATCTAATCAAATAAGGAAGTCTTTTATATAGTCACAAATACACTAAGGAGTTGGATTAGGGTTTGGAATTCTAATGAAATCTACCTAGGGTTAGGATTTAAGTCAAAAGACAAATCCGACATGGTAAAGGATTTTGGCCTCAATATATGAGATATATATGGCAATTGGCCGAATATATATTTTCAGATTGATATGTGGCATGCAGTATCGGAAAATATATATTCATATAAAGCATGCAGAATTATATATATATATTAAGAGGCGTGCAGGATTGATGCAATAGACATATATATATATATATATATATTTGGGCAAAGAATTCGGTGCACTTATATGTTTTTAATAGGCAAGAATTCGGTGCACTATATAAATATGAGGCAAGTGGAATTCGACGAACCCTAGGTCTTTGGCTTGAGAATATTTTTCTTTTGCTTGAGAAAAATAAAATCCAACTCTAGAGATTAGTGTGATAATTCGGCCAAGAGAGAAAAAGAGAAGAGATCGTTTTACTTCGATAGTGCACTAGTAGCTTATACATCAATAAGCTTTGTGCACAACTTCGAATTAGGTTCACGCGAGTTTCGATCATTAGATTGAGAATTCAAAAGTGACCGGAACGTTCTTTGTTATCTCTTGGAGGTTTAGTGACTATACTCAAAAACTAAAACATATAAGAGAAGCATTAGTGCACTTTTCAAAAATATGATTTACAAGCTTAAGTGCATGATCTAGAAACAATAAAAGATACTTGTTTAAGATCACTACTTCTCAAGTGAGTAGCTCTCAAAGATAATGAAATTCAAATAAAGTTTTGCTTATCAAGCCACTCACAATCACACAAAGACATCAATCAACACAAATCATGCCAATGGACATTCTAAGAGTTTTAAACCTCTCTTTGTCCAAGGGCTTTGTGAACAAGTCCGCAAGTTGATTTTTAGTAGGCATATGCTCTAGAGTAACAATATAATGTTCAACTAGATCTCTAATGAAATGATGCCTAATGTCTATGTGCTTTGTGCGGGAGTGTTGAACCGGATTTTTAGAGATGTTAATGGCACTTAAGTTATTACAATAAAGTGTCATTTTTCCTTGTTCTATCTCATAATCCTTAAGGATTTGTTTCATCCAAAGTAATTGTGTGCATGCACTTCCGACCACAATGTACTCGGCTTCAGAAGAAGAAAGGGAAACGGAATTTTGTTTCTTACTTGACCAAGAAACTAAGTTATTCCCAACGTAAAAGCAACTGTCGGATGTGCTTTTACAATCATCTATGTTTCCCGCCTAATCGGCATCACAATAGCCTACTAGGATATCATTGGTGTCAAAAGAATAGAATAAACCAAGACTATGAGTCCCTTTGACATACCTTATGTTCCTTTTGACGGCTTTTAAGTGAGATTCCTTAAGATTAACTTGGAATCTAGCACACAAGCCAACACTAAAGCATATGTCCGGTTTACTAGCCGTTAGGTAAAGTAGACTACCAATCATGCTTCTATAAAGTCTTTGGTCAACACTTTTCCCTTTTTCATCTTTGTCAAGTTTAATAGTAGTACTCATGGGTGTCTCAAAATCTTTTCCATTTTCTAAGCCAAATCTCTTAACAAGGTTTTTAGCATATTTAGATTGGTTTAACATTGTGCCCATGCTAGTTTGCTTTACTTGCATTCCTAGAAAATAATTCAACTTTCGTTTCAAATTCACTTGACATAACACTTACAAATTCATCAACCTTGGTTTTATTAGTAGACCCAAAAACAATGTCATCAACATATATTTGTGCAACAAAAATATCATGATCATGATGTTTGATAAACAATGTTCTATCAATGTCACCTCTCCTATAATGGTTGTCAACAAGATATTGAGTCAACCTATCATACTAAGCTCTTGGAGCTTGCTTAAGGCCATAGAGAGCCTTTTTCAATTTAAACACATGATTAGGAGAGTGTGGGTCTACAAAACCCTTATGTTGTTAAAAGTACACTTCTTCTTGAAGGTATCCATTAAGGAAAGCATTTTTGACATCCATTTAAAACAATTTGAACCTTTTAATGCATGCAATGGATAACAAAAGTCTAATGGACTCGAGACGAGCAACCGGGGCAAACGTCTCATCAAAGTCTACACCCTCAACTTGAGTGTAGCCTTAAGCCACTAGTCTAGCTTAATTCCTCATAATCTTGCCACTTTCATCGGTCTTATTCCTATAAATCCATTTAATGCCAATTACATTTATATCTTTAGGTCTAGGAACCAAGGACCACACTTCATTCCTTTCAAATTGATTAAGTTCATCTTGCATAGCCCCCAACCCAATATTCATTAACAGTTGCTTTATTAATATTTTTGGGTTCAATTTGAGAAGTGTAGCAAGCATATGAAATTTGGTTAGCAATTTGATTCTAGTCCTAACCCCTTCATTTAAATCACCTATGATGTCTTCTTGATAGTGTAAGTTTCTAAGTCTAGGGTGAGAAAGTTCAACAACTTGGTCATTTTGTTGATTATCATTTAAAACATTTTCCAACCCTTGACTTACAACTTCAACACGACTATCATTATCATCATCTTGAATAGAAACACCAATAGGTGTTTTAGTGTCATTCATCATGTTTTCTTTAGGTTCATTGACACCATTATCATCACACAAATTAAGCATGCTAAGATCATCTATCTTCACATTGATAGGCTCCATGATAGTCTTAGTAGTCAAGTTAAAGACTTTATAAGCCAGACTATTGATAGCATACCCAAGAAAGAGACCAACATCACATTTAGCATCAAACTTTCCTAAGTGATCTCTATCATTCAAAATGTGACACTTACTCCCAAAAGTGTGGAAGTAACTTACATTGGGCTTCTTGCCCTTCCATAGCTCATAGGACGTTTGTTTTATGCCGGGCCTCCTAAAAACATGATTAGACATATAACAAGCGGTATTGACTGCCTCAGCCCATAGGTTTCTAGGGACTTTCTTGCTATTGAGCATGACCCTAGCCATCTCTTACAAGACACGGTTTTTCCTCTCAACAACACCATTTTGTTGAGGAGTTTTAGGTGCGGAGAACTCATGAGAAATCCCTAAACCATCACAAAACTCACTAAATTTAGCATTTTCAAATTCTGTCCCATGATCACTGCTAATGTGACATATTTTCTTGATATCAAGACCTTTTTCATTTCTCTCAATGTTCTGGGAGTGCATTCATCTTTTGTGGCCATTTGATCGTCTTTCCCATTTCTCTCATCATTGCAACGAGATCGACCGGTTCAATGCTAAGGTTGTATTCTGGTGCTTCAATGCGTGATCGATTCGATCTTGGGTTGCCACGTGATCGAGCCATTACATATATAGAATTTCACCCCTGATTTTTGATAATTTTGATTGACTTTTGAGTAAATTCATGAAATTTATGGCTCGATGTTGATTGTACAGGTACTTTTTGTTTTCTGGGTGGAAGAATGAAGAAATTCGGTGATTTTAGGCTAAAAGCGGCGAAAGGAGAGCATTTGGGGGCAAAACAATCATTTGGCAAGAAAAGAAGAATTCAGCGGTTCAATTTGGCGGTCTGGCCGTCGTTTGAAACCGCTGTTTTCCTCTAGAAGTGTCAGGTGCAATTCGGCGGCCATGATCCAACCGCCAATCGATTCCAGTAGGTCCATTTTCAATTCGACGGTTGCCATTCGACGGCCTGGCCGCCGTTTCTGGCCGCCGATCACGCGCCACGTCAGCAGCACCGGGAATTCAATCCTATCTCATGGGGCCCCATATAAATATCACCCTTTTCTCCTTCTCTCATCACTCTCTACCATTTCCATGAAACCCTAGTCTCTCTCTAAAACTCTCTAACCTCTCTCTAACTTCCATCACTCCAAAGCTTCATTAATTCATTTCAACTACATTCTTTCCATCTCATTTTGGAAATCAATTGAAGAGAGAAGAAGGGAATCACCAAGGTCAAAGAGATTTCAAGCTCATTAAGGAACAAGAAGACTCATGAAGATTTTTGTGGGTTTTCTCTAAAACTCTTCTATTTTCATTTCTATTTCCATTATGTGTAACTAAACCCTTTTATTGGGGAATTGATGAGACAACTTATGTGATAATCCCATGTATTTGAACTAGTCATCTATTTATACAAATCCTCTCTTGGTACATTTTCATTTCATTGTCTTGAAGTTGCCATTTTTACTTACTTGTTAATATTGGGGTTCAATTTAGCTTATGGTAGAAATGGTTCACATATGAAGGTTGTGGTTTAGGGTTTGAATGGCTTTCAACTCATTCTCCAATCTTGAGCATATATGAAATTGAAAATTGATGCATGCATGTGTTATTTGGTACAAGACCTTTAATTTGTTCTTAAGAATATTATTTGGGCAATTACTCATAGTGGGGTTCACTTGGGTAAGAGCTTGAATCTATTTCCAACAAGACTCATAGTAGGGCTTACTTGAGTCAAGGTTTGAATTTGCACATTAATGAGTAAAATCAATTAAAGAACAATCCTTGAGTAGGATGAAAGTGCTTAATTGGACTAGTTCATTACATTAGGAAATCTTTTAGTTGTCAACTCAATTCCCTAATATCCATCATCATAGATCACACCTTTCATTTCAATAACTTGTTTTAGATTGATTAATTTCATTTAGTTTAATTGTTAAAACAACTTCCAAAACCAAAAATGAATTTTACTTTTCCGCACGTAGTTTAGATTAGTGTACATAAATTAGTTATAGCCAAAGATCCTCCCTTTCCTTGAGGAACGATCCCGCTTGCCATTATACATCTCATTCGATTTGTGTATTCCAAGTGTGGAATTTTGGTACTTGCAAAAGTCCGATCACCACGCCTATAAGAATTTCTATCGCTGGAACTTTCGTGTTGTGACTGATTATTTTTCCAGTCATTTGTTGGATAAGGTTCTGTCCTCCTGTCGTTAGACCTTCTATCGACTCGATTTTTCGTCGACTTCTATAATTGTTGGCTTTTCCAATGAAATTTGGCTTGCGGGTATGCTTTTTTGAACGCGATAGTGCTTTTTAGTTTCCACATGTTGTTTTTGGCTTTCGGGCATTCTTTTTGGCAAACAAACCTTTTTTTTGGCTTTTGGGCGTTCTTTTTGGCATGCAAACATTCGTTTTGGAATGCGGGCATGCTTTTTTAAATGCGAGAGTGGTTTTTAGCTCTTGAGCGTGCTTTTTATTTTCTAGACGTTCTTTTTGGCTTACAGACGCTCTTTTTGGCAAGCAAACTTTTTTTTTTGGCAAGCGGACATGCTTTTTTGAACACGAGAGTGCTTTTTAATTCTCGAGCGTGTTTTTTAGTTTCCAGACGCTCTTTTTGGCTTTCAGGTGTTCTTTTTAGCTAGCAAACTTTCTGTTTGGCTTTTGGGCAATCTTTTAGGCATGCAAACTTTATTCTTGGCATGCGGGCATCCTCTTTTAAACGCGAGATTGGTTTTTAGCTGTCGAGCCTACTTTTTAGTTTCAGACGTTCTTGTTGGCTTTTCGGGCATTCTTTTTGGCTAGAAACTTTCTTTTTGGCTTTTGGGCGTTCTTTTTGGCATGCAAACTTTCTTTTTGTCATGCTGGCATGCTTTTTTGAATGCGAGAGTGCTTTTTAGTTATCGAGCGTGCTTTTTAGCTTCCAGACATTCTTTTTGACTTTCGAGCGTTCTTTTTGGCTAGCAAACTTTCTTTTTGGATTTTGAGCGTTGTTTTTGGCATTCAAACTTTCTTTTTGGCATCCGGGCAAGCTTTTTTGAACGTGAGAGTGGTTTTTAGCTCTTGAGCATGCTTTTTAGTTTCCAGACGTACTTTTTGGCTTTTAGGCGTTCTTTTTCGCAAGCAAACTCTCTTTTTGGGTTTTGGCGTTCTTTTTGGCATGCAAACTTTCTTTTGGCTTTTGGCCGTTCTTTTTAGCTTGCAAACTTTCTTTTTTGAATGTGGGCATGCTTTTATAATGCGAGAGTTCTTTTTAGTTCTCGAGCATGCTTTTTACTTTCTAGATGTTCTTTTTGGTTTTTGGGCATTCTTTTTGGCATGCGGGCATGCTTTTTTGAATGTGAGAGTGTTTTTTAGTTCTCGAGTGTGCTTTTTAGTTTCCAGGCATTCTTTTTGGCTTTCGGGCGTTCTTTTTGGCTCGCAAACTTTCTATTTGGCTTATGGGCGTTCCTTTTGGCATGCAAACTTTCTTTTTGGCTTTTGGGTGTTCTTTTTGGCATGCAAACTTTCTTTTTGGCATGCAGGCATGCTTTTTTGAACACGGGAGTGCTTTTTAGCTCTCGAGCGTGCTTTTTAGTTTCCAGACGTTCTTGTTTGGCTTTTGGGCGTTCTTTTTGGCAAGCAAACTTTATTTTTTGCTTTTAGGCGTTTTTTTAGGCATGCTGTAAGATCCTAGATCTTTGTTGGCTTGATTCCATAGCAAAACTCTCTCTATTTGTATTGATTAGTTGCTTAGGTGTTTCTTGGAGAGAAGAAGTTTCAAAGGTTAAAAGCAACGTATCTTGCAAATATCGTCTTCAAGAGGAACATCGCGTACTTGGATACTAAGGTATCTAGATTCTTCTTCCTCTTGCAAGGCATTAGCGCACACACACACAATTCATACATGTGTGTCCCTGCATCGTAGTTCAAACATTTGGTATAACACATTCACACACTTTTGAGTATGCACATGCATTGGTCTCTTATAGACAAACATTGTAGAATTGCATGTTTTATGACTATGGCTTAGATATGGCATGCTTGTGTGATATTGTGTTTATATGTTTGTGTTTTGTATTTTGGACTTGAATATGTTCTTATTTGATTCCTTATTGAGTTCCGGTCATTTCGGTTACTCATTCATAAGGTTTCGAGTCCAAACGACTTAGCTAGGCTACTTCGCATTCTCATCCGTTGAGTTGACTTCTTCGTCGTTTTCCAAGATGATTTCTTAACCATTTTTCAAAGTTTTATAGTCGTAGTTGTGTGTGAGGAAGTCATGGTTCGTAATCAGAAAACAGATTCAAAATCGGAGTTCGGATGCCCAAGAAATGGCTGAAGAACGTGAGGGAGCACGCGAGAAGCAAGCATGGCCAAAGGCCATGCATTGGCCACCACGTGTGGAGGCCGTGGGACCCACGGCCAAAGCACCCCTCTGGTCCCGTGTGGCCCACGTGCCCCCCACGGGGTGCTAACATGGCAGCCTCTGATTGGCTCACGTCTTCCTCTCTCTTCTCCATCTCTTTTCCCTCCATTTATATTCGAAATCCCGTGTAGAATTCCTTACAACTTTTGATTTCTTATTTTTATCATATCTCTCTCATTTCAACTCCGAATTGAGTGATTCAACAACCAAAATTGTTGGTCTTGAAGAGAGCTACAAACACCAAGCATTTTCAGAGTCATTTGAGTTTGTGATTTTTTGCAGTGAGCTGATTTCAGTTCGTGACTCAACTTTTGTATGTGAAACTTCTTCTTCTCACTTCATCTTTTGATCATCTCTTTTAATTTTCATAATTGATAGATGATATGCATTTAGAATGTTGTTAGATCACATTCTAGGGGTGGTTGATCTATTGATTGTTAAGTTTTAGCCATTTGATTTCAATTGAACATATATTGCTAAACTTGACCTATCTTGAAATTGATTCTAGAAATGTTGTATATGATGTGCCTCATGTTATTTTCTGGGTTTAATTTCATCATCTAAGAACTAAGATTTTTTTGTGATATATTGAATATTCATATCTTGTTCTTATTGATTCACATGCTTTGATTTCTAGATACATTTGTGATTGTTTGTTGAAAGTATATTCTAGATTATCACTAAGCATGTTCATAGAGCTTGATTGATCATCTTGCTTTATTTGATTGTGTTTGCATCATTGGCATCACCTAGATCATTGCCTTGTAATAGGTGGAAGTCTCTTGTAAAGTGAGTGAAGCTTTGTCTTGATCAAGAAGTCTTGGCTAGGAAAGTGTTCCGGATAGCCAAGCAAGAAGTCTTGATTAGAGTCGAGAGGACTCGGATAGTCAAGTAAAAAATCTTCCTAGAGACGTGAGCGTTTTGGATAGGAAGTTGCTTCCTAGAGGTGTAGGACACATCTTGGATAGGAAGTAGGCTTGGTAGTTCACTAGGCCCAAAGGTAGATTAGGAGGTGATAGCTTGAGCGAATATCATTTGTTGATAGCTTGAGTGTGTAAGTCCTTTTCATATAGTGGATTGCTTTGCCGGTGGTTGTGGTATCAACCCGTGGATGTTTCCTCTTTGAGGTTTTACCACGTACAAATACTTGTGTCAAGTTTCGTTTTATGTTTCTTTATCTTCCATATGTTTGTATTGATTGCATTACTTGTATATTGATTTTCACATGTGTTGGTTAAATCAATTCAATTGTTAAGATTCATCAAGTGTGCTTTCAATTGTTGTATTCCGCATATTTTTTGTATATTGGAAGAATTTGGGCCTATACCTATTCTCCCCCTCCTCTAGGTATATATTACACTATATTGCTTAAAGGAATTTCACATGCTAACATTTTTTTTGGAATGCAGGCATGCTTTTTTGATTGTGAGAGTGGTGTTTAGCTCTCAAGCGTGCTTTTTAGTTTCCAGACGTTCTTTTTGGTTTTCAAGCGCTCCTTTTGGCAAGCAAACCTTCTTTATGGCTTTTGGGCGTTCTTTTGGCATGCAAACTTTCTTTTAGGCTTTTGGGCGTTCTTTTTGGCATGCGAGCATGCTTTTTTGAACGCGAGAGTGGTTTTTAGCTCTCGAGCTTGCTTTTTAGTTTCCAGACGTTCTTTTTGGCTTTTGGGCGTCCTTTTTGGCAAGCAAACTTTATTTTTGGCTTTTAGGCGTTCTTTTTGGCATGCTTACATTCTTTTTGGAATGCGGGCATGCTTTTTTGAATGTGAGAGTGCTTTTTAGTTCTTGAGCGTGCTTTTTAGTTTCCAGACATTCTTTTTGGCTTTCGGGCGCTCCTTTTGGCAAGGAAACTTTCTTTTTGGCTTTTGGGCGTTTTGTTTGGCATGTAAACTTTCTTTTTGGCTTTTGGCCATTTTGTTGGTATGCGGGCATGCTTTTTTGAACGCAAGAGTGGTTTTTAGCTCTCGAGCATGCTTTTTAGTTTCCAGACGTTCTTTTTGCAGGGAAAAACGTTCGTGCACGCAGTGGAAGCGAGACTAAAATAGGTTTAGTATATTTCAAAAAAATTTCCTTTTTAAAGATGAACCTTAGCCCTTTAATTAATTAACTTATAATAAAGATATCTTACCTTTGTTACGTGATCCGATTGACGTTGCGTCGATGGTAATCCGCAAGATCTTCCAATCCAAGAGTGCTTTTTAGTTCTCAAGCGTTCTTTTTAGTTTCCAGACGTTCTTTTTGGCTAGCAAACTTTCTTTTTGACTTTTGGGCCTTCTTTTTGTCATGCAAACTTTCTTGTTGGAATGTGGGCATGCTTTTTTAAACGCGAGAGTTCTTTTTAGTTATGGAGCGAGCTTTTTAGTTTCAAGATGTTCTTTTTGGCATGCGGGCATGCTTTTTTGAACGCGAGAGTGCTTTTTAGTTCTCGAGCATTCTTTTTAGTTTCCAGACATTCTTATTGGCTAGCAAACTTTTTTTTTGGCTTTTGGGCATTTTTTTGGCATGCAAGCTTTCTTTTTGGCATGCAGGCATGCGTTTTTGAACACGAGAGTGCTTTTTAGTTTCCAGACATTCTTTTTGGCTTTCGGGCGCTCTTTTTGGCAAGCAAACTTTCTTTTTGGCTTTTGGGCGTTCTTTTTGGCATGCAAACTGTTTTTTTTTTTTTTTTAATGTGGGCATGCTTTTTGAAACACGAGAGTTCATTTTAGTTCTCGAGCGAGCTTTTTTGTTTAAAGACATTGTTTTTGGCATGCGGTCACTTTTTTGAACGCGAGAGTGCTTTTTAGTTCTCGAGCGTTCTTTTTAGTTTCCAGATGCTCTTTTTGGGTAGCAAACTTTCTTTTTTACTTTTGGGCCTTCTGTTTGGCATGCAAACTTTCTTGTTAGAATGTGGGCATGCGTTTTTAAACGTGAGAGTTCTTTTTAGTTATGGAGCGAGCTTTTTAGTTTCAAGACATTCTTTTTGGCTTGCGGGCATGCTTTTTGAACGTGAGAGTTCTTTTTAGTTTCCAGACGTTTTGTTTAGCTAGCAAACTTTCTTTTTGGATTTTGGGTGTTCTTTTTGGCATACAAACTTTCTTTTTGGCTTTTGGGCGTTCTTTTTTGAACTCGAGAGTGGTTTTTAGCTCTCGAGCATGCTTTTTAGTTTCCAGACGTTCTTTTTAGCTTTCGGGTGCTCTTTTTGGCAAGCAAACTTTCTCTTTGGCTTTTGGGCGTTCTTTTAGGCCTGCAAACTTTTTTTTGGGCTTTTGGGCGTTCTTTTTGGCATGCAATCATTCTTTTTGGAATGCGGGCATGCGCTTTTGAACATGAGAGTGCTTTTTAGTTCTCGGGCGTGCTTTTTAGTTTCCAGACGTTCTTTTTGGCTTTCGGGTGCTCTTTTTGGCAAGCAAACTTTCTTTTTGGCTTTTGGCCGTTCTTTTTGGCATGCAAACTTTCTTTTTGGAATGTAGGCATGCTTTTTTAAATGCGAGAGTTCTTTTTAGTTCCTGTGCGAGCTTTTTAGTTTTAAGACATTCTTTTTGGCATGCGGGCATGCTTTTTTGAATGCGAGATTGGTTTTTTGTTCTTGAGCATTCTTTTTAGTTTCCAGACGTTCTTTTGGCTAGCAAACTTTGTTTTTTTGCTTGTGGGTGTTCTTTTTGGCGTGCAAACTTTCTATTTTGCATGCGGGCATGCTTTTTTGAACGTGATAGTGGTTTTTGGCTCTCGAGCATGCTTTTTACTTTCTAGACGTTTTTTTTCGTCTTTCAGGCGCTCTTTTTGCAAACAAACTTTCTTTTTGGCTTTTGGGCGTACTTTTAGGCATGCAAACTTTCTTTTTGGCTTTTGGGCATTCTTTTTTGCATGCAAACTTTTTTTTGGCATGCGAGCATGCCTTTTTGAATTAGAGAGTGGTTTTTAGCTCTCGAGCATGCTTTTTAGTTTCCAAACGTTCTTTTTGGCTTTCGGGCATTCTTTTTGGCAAGCAAACTTTCTTTTACACATTTGGGCGTTCTTTTTGGCAAGGAAACTTTCTTTTCTGCTTTTAGGAGTTCTTTTCGGCATGCAAACATTATTTTCGGCATGCGGGCATGCTTTTTTGAACGTGAGAGTACTTTTTGGTTCTCGTGCATGCTTTTTAGTTTCAAGATGTTCTTTTTGCTTTCGGGCATTCTTTTTGGCAAGCAAACTTTACTTTTGTCTTTTGAGCTTTCTTTTTGGCAAGCAAACTTTACTTTTGGCTTTTGGGCGTTCTTTTTGGCATGCAAACATTCTTTTTGGAATGTGGGCATGCGTTTTTGAATGCAAGAGTGCTTTTTAGTTCTCGAACGTGCTTTTTATTTTCCAGATGTTCTTTTTGGATTTCGGGTGCTCTTTTTGGCAAGCAAACTTTCTTTTTGGCTTTTAGGCATTTTTTTTGGCATGCAAACTTTCTTTTATGCATGTGGGCATGTTTTTTTGAACGCGAGAGTGGTTTTTAGCTCTCAAGCGTGCGTTTTAGTTTCCATACATTCTTTTTGGCTTTCGGGCGCTCTTTTTGGCAAGCAAACTTTCTTTTTGGCTTTTGGGCGTTCTTTCAGGCATGCAAACTTTCTTTTTGGCTTTTGGGCTTTCTTTTTGGTATGCAATCATTCTTTTTGGAATGCGGGCATGCGTTTTTGAACGCGAGAGTGCTTGTTAGTTCTCGAGCGTGCTTTTTAGTTTGCAGACGTTCTTTTTGGCTTTCGGGCACTCTTTTTGGCAAGCAAACTTTCTTTTTGGCTTTTGGGCGTTCTTTTTAGCATGCAAACTTTCTTTTTGGAATGTGGGCATGCTTTTTTAAGCGCGAGAGTTCTTCTTAGTTCTCGAGCAAGCTTTTTTGTTTCAAGACGTTCTTTTTGGCATGCGAACATGCTTTTTTGAACGCGAGATTGGTTTTTTGTTCTCGAGCGTTCTTTTTTGAACGATATTCTTCTTCTCAGATTAGGATCAATTCAAACATATTTCATGAACTGTCACGTGACATAATTTTTTCACATTATTCATTTTCATTTTTCTCTTGAGAATATCTTGTCTCCATTGATTTATTTGTTTATAAGACTCTTTCAAAATAAAGAAAATTTAAGCAAGATCTTTTGGAAGAGGAAAGTGAAAATGAATGATGTGAATTGTTTTTGTAAAGTGACAATTCATGAAATATGTTTGAAGTGGTTATACTATTTACTGGTGTGATGTATTTCATTAGGCTAACCCATGATGGCTGATGTTGGTTGTAAGTGAAGATGGTATATTGTATGTTTCTGAGTTCTTTTTAGGTTTTGGGTAAGTCTAGCCAAGAAGCTTGTTTTTCCGTCTAATTCCTTCGAGCTGAAACTGTTTCAATCGACTACACTGGCACCTATCTCTTGTAATCTTAATGAGGAGCAGATGTGTTCAATTGAGAAGATTCTTGGCTGTAAAGGAGCACCCTTCGACTAGCAACTCACCATCTGATTCCTCCGAGGTGATACTATTTGAATCGACTCCAATGGAACCTATCTTGTAATATTAATGATGAGCAGATGTGTTCAATTGAGAAGATTCTTGGCTGTAAAGGAGCACCCCTCCACTAGCAACTAGGTTTTTTTTTTTTTTTTTTTTTCTAAAAAAAAAAAAAATGTTTTGTGTAGTCACATGTTAGAGAGTTTTTAGAAGATGATGAAAATTTGTGAAGTGATTATAATTTTTAAAGCTGTTAAATATTTTCATCATGGCTAATGTTGGTTCTAAGTTTGAGTGTTTTCTAGGTTTTGTTTAATCACATATTCACATGTTCTTTTTGAAGTGATGATAATTTTTACAACAGTTCATCATGGCTGATGTTGGTTGTAAGTGAATCACATGTGTTTTAGGTTTTGTGTAATCACATGTTCAAAAGTGATTTTATTTGAAATTTGTTACAAAGTAATAGATTATGTTTGTTGTTCAGTTAACTAGAAAACATGCTAACTTATTAATTTGTGACCATATCACAACTCTTTGTAGGTTAATGAGTTTTCATTGCTAATGGTATAAACTATATACTTTGATTATGTTTGTTGTTCGGTTACAGTAATGCTTTATTCCACATTACAAAACAACTTGCTTATTAATTTGTGACCATTTCAATTTAATATTAGCGTTTATGTTTAATGGAAACACATGCAATGGCTCCATGCCTCCATGGCAATATATTTAGTCAAATTGAAATTAAAAGCATGACAAACCTTTATGTTCAGTTTCTATCCATATTATATATTTAGTGTCATTACAAATGTCTTTAAACGATCACAAACTATTATCTATAATCGCATTAAATTTCTAAAAAAGTTGACACTAGTGGACTGATATTAAGCCTGCCAAATTTTATATAAAAAAATTAGGGATCCTATAGTTATCCCTCGCTATTTCTATCTTTTTATTTTGAGAAAATTTGAAATTTATTTATTTTGAGTAATACAATTCTTTTTTCAAGGTCTGATAATATTGTATACAAGGAACAAGTCAATTTAGTTTTTTTTTTAGTTTTATCCTGGTCCAATTTAGCATGGCCTTTTGCTTGTAGTGGACTAAGCTTTTCACATTCTACTTGTGGCTTGTAGTGGACTAAGTCAGTTTTGCTTGTACCAATGTGTTGTAGTGATATGGTCCGTGTGGCCCAATTCAAACTCCACATGTCAATTGAAATAATATTTTTAGACGGTCAAAAAATTCCAAGACGGCCTATTATGAGTACAAAAAACAACACAATGAATATACTCAATTGCATCAACACTAATGAAGTTGGTGGCCCAATTCAAACTCCACCAGTAAATTGAAATAATATTTTTAGGCGGTCCAACAATTCCAAAAATGGCCTATTATGAGTACACAAAACAACACAATGACTAAATTCAAGTAGTCACTAATGAATGTGACTACTTGTCAGAGTTCTTTAGTTTACAATTACGCGAGTCGTGCCCGGGAGTGTGGCAAATACATCACTGATTTGGTCTTCTACATTTATGAGGTTTTCCTGCCAGTGTGCTAGGTGCAGTCGGCCCACTCGGCCTCCCTTTGGTTTTGACAACCTTTTGATCTTTTATAATATGGCTCTATAGACAAGAATCAGTCTGATTTTTTTTTTTCCCCTTATTTTTCTAATTTTGTCTTTCAATCCTTGCAAAGTATTTTGCAAAACAAGGAGTTCCTTTTTCAGCAAATTGAATCCTTCTTTAGTTTGGCTCCTGTTGTGACAGAGATAGTTGCACCCTGCACTCAATGAAGCAAACCGGGAAATATCGATTCCTTTCGAAAACTCATCATCTGGCTGAAGCTTGATAAGAACATCACGAAATTAACATAAAACATATGACGACAAGGAATTCCTTTACCTTCGAACAAATTGCAATCACATGAAATTAAAGGCTGATTATGTTTTTCTGAATCTCAAATACCATCTTCATCGACTTCTTGAAAGCCAACCCTGTCCAAATGGTAAACAACTTTCCTTTCCTTATCAGGAAATTGATATCTGGACAGATGGTATACACGACAGTTATCCTCCTTCTCTGGTGCAATGTGTGTATTTTTGATTCATGCATAATTTGTTCAGCAACGTCAAGATAAATTTGATAAGTGTATATTTTAGATGCATGCTCCTCCAATGGCTTCATGTGGCTTAAAATGATCGGACTCTTACACTTAGATATGTATTCGTCACCAAAGAAATTGTTTCTTAATTGCATAAGGGCCCTATCAATTTGAAGGATGAATTCAAACAATTTCTCACGACTGCAAACATAATCCTTCATGTAATTGTTCATATCCTCGCATCGTTGAGTTGTGCGCATGCCTGCAAAAAAATGGCCCTTAAAATATGCTTCCGCCCAACTATGCTTCTTCTCATACATCCTACTCATCCAATCGTTTTCTTTTAGACCATGCTGCTCCAACATCTCTTTCCAAAGTTCCTCGAATTCGTCCTCTGATATTTGCTTATACAATAAGTATCAAAATGGTGATTTCTTCTCCTCTTTGTGAAAGTGAGTGGATGCATTCTTGGATACGTGCCATCCACATATCTTATGCCGTGAGTTGGGAAATATCTCGTCGATGGCTTCTCGCATTGCTTTGTCTCTGTCGGTCAGTATAGAAATGGGATGTTTGTGGCCCATGGAATCCATGAGAGTATTAAGGACCCATCTGTATGACTGAATAGTCTCATCCGACAACAGTGTAACTCCAAATACACAAGTCACACGGTGGTTGTTTACACCAACAAATAGGACCAAAGGCTTGGCATAAACATTTTTCTTGTAAGTGCTGTTGAAAACAAGAACATCCCCGAAGCACTAGTATTCGAATAGGGAATGTGAGTCCCTCCAAAATATATTAGCTAGCCTATCTTTCTCATCTATGCTGAATCTGCAGTAGAAATCGGTTTCAGAATTCGCCTTTGACTACAGGTACATAAGTGCAGCATGTGTATCGCTTTCAAAAGCTTCATCTTGTCTCTTCACATCAATTTGGTTGTACATGTCCTTCTATGTGAATCCAATTTTGGAGTAACCCCTTTTCTGGTTAACCATGTATTCATATGTCAAACAAGGTCTTATGTAGCAGTTTCCCGTGTCATTAATTTGGGATAAGTCTTCAGCGTCAATGTTTCTGTGGGATCGTACCCAAGCAACCTCACGAAACGTTGCTAGTTTGTGGCAATGATTTTCAATGAATGCCCTTACGCTGTACTTGTTAGTATCACGGTCTAAGCTAACAGAGAAACGAGCTTTGCAACCTACTCTTGTCTATAGCCATGGCCTGCATTTCGAATTTGTATTGCACATGTACTTCTTATCTCGAAAACCTTCCTTCTCACAGACCCATACTCTGCTAGTTATTCTACCTTCATTGTCATGGATTTTGTTGGACAATCTTACACCGAACCCAACTGCCCTAACATAACCGTGATAAAATGCACCTGCGTCTTCAACCGAATCAAATTTCTTTTCAATGACATCTTTGTAACTTAAACCACAAATTTCTTTTAAAGTTCCAACCAAAGACGAATAAGGCACAGAATCAACAGCAGAAGAGTCCATATCTAGGGACACTTCAAATTTATTCAAATCGTCATTGGTATCAACCAAACATTCACCTCCATGCATTTCCATTACTACACAGATAAACACAAATAAAAAAACGACCAACATATGATTATCACAACATGTAAACAAAAAATTACAATACGTACGTAACGATTATCTTATAATAACAGTAATCACTGTAAAGTAAGATCAATCATATGATTATATGTCCGACTCGATAATTATAATAGTTTCGAATGTATTTGTATATAATGATTATGTTTTCTATGTGTTTTCCATTAAAGTATAGTAATCTTAACAATAGGTATCAAAGTAACGTGATGTTATTTTCCATTTACACCTAAAAACTATAGAATGACGAATACAACAGACATTAAAGCACCATTGATACGACTAATCACTAACAGTGAAGACCCTAATTAAAAACAAAATTTGGAGACACATGATGAAGCAGCGAAGAACTTTAAGGAAGAACTGAAGCATTGAAGAACTTTGTGGATTCTGGATATATGAAGAACTGAAGCAGCAAAGAACTTTGTGGATTCTGGATATATAAAGAACTGAAGAACTTTAAGGTTGGAAAAGAAATATAGAGGAAGAAGAGAAGAAAAATGGTAAGAGATTAGATGTTTATGGCTGGAAGAGAAAAGAAGAACAAACAGTAACTATTGAGATTCTTGAAGAACAAACGATCAAGTAATTTAGTGAGTGGGAAGTGACTTGCTTAGTAGGTCATTTTAGAATTCCTATGCATTCATTAAGAGAATAAGTCATGACCATTGGATGTTTGTCTAAAAGCAATCAATGGTTGGGATTAGAATGACGTGGACTATTTTTTAAAATTGTATGATGTCATGTTGCACTCAAGAATAGGCCTATATATATATAAGCAGCTCTCTCTCCGAGTAGTGAGACAAATTGGATTCAATTGACCAAAAACAAAATAGATATTTCTTAGTTTGATTACTACGGTACTGTTTCAAGTAATTTTTGAAAGAAAGCAAAGACACCCTAACTTTCGAAGATATCAGTTCTACTTAGTGCCAGTTTGGTATTACTTTTGAAAAGTTAAAATTAGATTATTTCATAATTTTGACATAAAATGATGTTTGGTAAAACTTTTAAAAGTGATTAATTGATAATTTAGCAAGTTTTGACAGTGATTTTGAGAAGTAGGTGAGTGTTTACTTTTTGAAAGTGATTTGATTTATAAAATCTTTTAAAAATATTTTTATTGTTCTTATAGATTTTTTTTTTTCAATTTAAATATTCTACTGAAATATTGATTTAATATATATAATTAATGAAAAAACAAATGAACACATGTATATTTTAGTTATTGCAACTAATCTCAGCACTTTAGCAATAAAATTACTAAACATATGTATACTGCTTTTGAAATATACAGTAGTTTTAAAAATACAATTAACCAAACATGTATTAATTAACTTCACATCTGATTATTCCTTCAGTACGGCTAACAATGATTATTATAAAAGTTACAACAATACCAAACTGACCCTTATATTGGTAGACTAATGTCAGTACGTCACTAACCTCAAGCTTTGGGACATCATAGGATTTAATCATGAAATTTTGAGAAACAAGATTATTAGTTGTAAGATTATTTTTCACTATATTGTAAATTGGTTTTGTTTGCATAATTGCATGTGTTTTGGCTCGATTAAATTGTACTTTAGGATACATTTCGCATTTCAAAATTTTAAAAATAAAAATCAATATGATTGATGGATGGAAATTGGAATGCAAACATAAATACATTCCCACTAATATACAAATAAAGTCTAAAACATAGTAATATAATTCAATTGTTAAGGGTAATGTGCAGAGTGGCCAATTTGAAAATCACCCACAAAAAATTATTATCTTTATTTTTTTTTTATTATAACAAAACAAAAAAAATTTAAAAGCAGTTGTACACAAATATGACCTCATTTCTCTCTTTTTAACATTTCATAAACCTTTTTTTTTTTTTTTTTAATATCTTTGAAGATTTATTTGATTCCAAAGTGACAAAGATGTTATTATACAATTAGAAACAGACATTAATTACGAACCAAATTTAAACTTGCAATTTATTTTTATTTTTTATCAGAAAGAAGAAAACTTTTAGAATTAAGTTTACTCTTCTTATTTGAATGCGTTTAGAAAATAAGTATGGAAAATTTTAAAAATTATTTAGTTATAGACGATAACCTCCCTAAAATATTTATAAAAAAAAAAAATCAAATTTGAATAAAAAACAAGTGTTTTCCTAATAAATATTTTGTAAAAAAAAAAAAAAAAAAAAGAATGAAATGTCTTTAAGAATAAAGTATAAAAAGATAATATATACATTCTTCGTCCTGATATATTTTATATCAGGACGAACCGACAATAAAAAAATTATATATATATAATGTGTTTATAAATTTTTTAAAAATTTAATGTTCTTAAAATGATATGTTTTTAGTAAAAGAAGTGTGAAAAGAAAAGAAAAAAAAAATTAACGAAAAATCTCAAAACTTTAAATATGTTGCCGATGGCCTCTTGCCAATGTGGTTGGACTCTCCATGGGAGCACTCCACCACCATGGTTCAAAGCCCATGGTATGCATATATTTATATATATATTCTTTGTCCCTCTTTGGCTTTAATTCCTAAGTAAGGATGCCCTCTTCCCATTAGTGGGAATAGTATTCCGGGTTGTGCTTGTAGAGTCTAATTCTCGTACGGTCTCGGTAGTTGTTGTAATTCAAAAAAAAAAAAAAAAAATTCAAAAAATAATAATTTAGAAATGCAAATCGAACCAAACATTTAGAGTAAAAATGCTATTTTACCCTTTAAAACCGAACTTCATTCCCACAAAACTGAAAACCTTTATTTTCATCCCAAATATTATACCGGAAATTGTAGCAGCAATATTACAAGGTAAGCACATAACATATGCAACATGCTTCTGATGTTTCGGTAATGGTTTGGATAGTTTTGGATATTTAACATAGTGTATCTTTCTGTGTATACATACATGGTACATACATATATATATATATATATATATTATATACACACACATATGTATTATTAGTTGAAGATTGCGGTGTATGTTAACTGTTCGACAAAATGCCTAACAGAAGAGTTCACATAATTTTCTTAATCGCGATTTTCTACATTTTTATGGTTAAATGATATTAATTGAGTTGAAAATGTTGTTTGGATTTTTGAGAGGAGTGTGTATGTGTGCATGCTAGAAATTGCTTAAAACTTGGATTCATTTAAAGAAGAATGTGCAAAAGTGTAATGATTTATTGGCAAGTGTATGCCAATGAAAATTTGGTGTTTTCGGATTGGAATTATTTCAATCTTAATATCAAAGTCCAATAGTGTTTATGGAAAATATAAAATGTTCAGTTTTGGGTAAAAACATGTGTGGGTTTATGGTGTTTGTACTTTGTTACCGGTGTGTAGAACAAAGAATTTACCTTGCATTTGTTTGTTGTTGGTTTTATGGGTGTAGCAGAAATCTTGGGTTGTTGGCCTTGTAGGAATTGAATCAAATGGACTTCACATGTTGCAGGTATTAGGATTTTTTATTTTTTTTTATTTTTTTGCAATATGTTTTACGAATGTTTTTATTTTAGTTCTTTCTTTAATTAAAAAGAGGAAAAATAGGCATCTTATTCAGAAGTGTTCTCGTTACGGTGGTTTGAGATGATAATTTTGTTGTTCTCAAAAAGAAGAGATGTTTTACTTTTAGTTGAGATACGGAATAAAATATATATGATATATGTTTATTCTTTATTGTCATTGTTGGTCAATTTTTGTGCTTCACAC
Organism: Acer saccharum; assembly: GCA_030490815.1. Taxonomy (NCBI): domain Eukaryota; kingdom Viridiplantae; phylum Streptophyta; class Magnoliopsida; order Sapindales; family Sapindaceae; genus Acer; species Acer saccharum. The sequence goes on from CM059869.1 coordinate 29,557,580, forward strand.
ATGTAGCAGTTTTATCGTTTTCTTTTTGTTGGTTGTTTTCTGGACATGTTTCTCAGCATTCATGGGTCCTAATAAGCTGAAATTCCTACTCAATAAAGTATGTGGTGTTCTTGGTCTGGCAACAACTTCTGCTGTTGCTGCTGCTGCTTCTCTTTCGACATCCACTGCCCCTAAAATCACCAACGCCATGGATGAGCTCCAGACCCTCAAGACCAAAGTGTGCATCATTGGTAGTGGTCCTGCTGCCCACACAGCTGCTATCTATGCATCCCGAGCAGAGCTCAAGCCCGTCTTGTTCGAGGGGTGGATGGCCAATGACATTGCCCCTGGTGGACAGCTCACTACCACCACTGATGTTGAGAACTTTCCTGGATTTCCGGAGGGTATTCTTGGCTTTGAGTTTATGGACCGTTGTCGCAACCAGTCACTCCGATTTGGCACTCAAATCTTCACTGAAACTGTAAACAAAGTTGATTTCTCATCCTTCCCTTATAAAGTCCTCACAGATTCAAAGGCTGTTTTGGCTGATTCTGTAATTATTGCCACTGGTGCTGTTGCAAAGAGGTTAAAGTTTCTCGGCTCAGGTGATGGTCCGGAAGGTTTCTGGAACCGTGGGATTTCTGCATGTGCGGTTTGTGATGGAGCTGCTCCAATTTTTCGGAATAAACCATTGGCAGTGATTGGTGGTGGGGATTCCGCTATGGAAGAAGCAACATATTTAACCAAGTATGGATCCAAAGTTCATATAATTCACAGGAGGGATACTTTCAGGGCATCCAAGATTATGCAGAACAGGGCGCTCACAAATCCTAAGATTGACGTGATCTGGAATTCTGTTATAGTGGAGGCCTATGGAGATGGAGAGAAGGGGGTTTTAGGTGGATTAAAGGTGAAAAATGTGGTGACTGGAGAGGTTTCTGATTTGAAGGTATCTGGATTGTTCTTTGCCATTGGACATGAGCCTGCAACCAAATTCTTGGATGGTCAGCTTGAGCTTGATTCGGAAGGCTACATTGTCACTAAACCGGGGACCACCCAGACCAGTGTGCGTGGCGTTTTTTCTGCAGGGGATGTTCAGGACAAAAAATACAGGCAGGCTGTTACTGCTGCTGGCACTGGTTAGCTCTCTCTCTCGTTTATTCTATATAACCATGAGGTTTGTGACTTGCTTTCTTTTAGATCCCTTATTTTAAGGAACTGTGTGCATGATGAGTTTCTTTAGGGTGTTTTAACATTTTTTTTTGCCGGCAGTACAATATTGGATGCCATACCTAACAATCAGAGTGTAACTGTATATATCCACCAACAGCGGACTGTTGTTTGTTGGTCAGCTGCATCCTTGATTGAGTAGTCATTTGTTCGTCTTCAATCTTGTGCAGGCTAAGCTCAAACCTTTTTGAACAGATTTCTACTCTACTAGATAAGCTGTTTGAACATATTTGTTGACCACTTTTAATGATACGTGATATGATTAAAAGGGTTTCGTTAAGCTAGAGCTCAGCTTCCGTCTTTTAAATAGCTGAGTTCAGATTGGTATATGGTTAACTTAATGAACATTTATATAAGCTTAAAAACATTCTCAATTCCAAAAGATGGTATCTGGCTTGGCATTCAGAGAAATTGATACTCTTTTGGTGGTAATTCTTTTAACATGGGAAAATAGTTTGACAATCTCTTGTGCAAATAGAAACAAAATAAAAAACAAATTAGGCATAGGATTGTAGGTGGTAATATTCATGTTTCTGTCAAAATTAATATAAATAGTCTACTTTGGGTTAACTTAATTAGTGACTGCAATTTCTTTCATCTTCCTTCTGTTTTGCAATATAGGGTGCATGGCAGCGTTGGAAGCTGAACATTACTTGCAAGAGATGGGATCCCAGCAAGGTAAGACTGAATCTTCGCTATAGGAAGTGCTTGTACTTTATCTCAATTGATGAATTGAGCTTGAATACTAGTATGGAAAAGAAAAAGAAAATATTGGATTAGTATTTTATGGTTTTTTTTTTTTTTTTCTTTATCTGAAATTTGAATATGTGTGAATTTGAATTCAGAAGATAGCATAATATATACTCAAATGAATCACATATTGTGTACTTTGAGGATTATGAAATATTTGGCTACTTTTATCTTGGTATGGAATATAAAATAGAATATTGATCAATTGCATGATAGATTCTGATTAAGATATCGGTTGTTATGTAAATGGTTATTCTAGGTTATTGATCTTATCACATTCTAATTTTTTATATCTTTTTAATAACCGTAAATGAAATGTATATATTCTTAAAAGGTTGATATAGGAAATTCACCATTCAAATCAAATAATTAATTTTATTAACTAATTTGTTTAGATTTAATTCAGGCTTAATTTTTTTTTTTTTTTTAACAACTTAACAATTTAAATTCTAAAAATTTCATTGAAGATTTAAGTTATTTTGATTAGATTTTAGTATTTGATATTAGTTTAAGTCTTAAGTTAAAATGGGTGTAAATATGCTTAAAAAAAAGGTGCGAGATCTATCCACATATAAGGTATTTTATTTATTTATTAAGCTTTTGCCATCGGTAGGATTCGAGCCGTTGACTTGGGAGTCATTTGCCCAAGCACTTAGCTCGTCCATCTACCAGCTAAGCCATGCCTAGGGAGACTCAAGTTATTAAGTTGACGTTAGTTACTTGATAAATTAATAATCTTTTTAATATAAAAGTTTTGTCGGTCTCAACATAGGCCAATGAGACAATTAATAATTTCGATTAAATTATAAGATAATACACTTAAAAAAATATCTTATATATAAATATGTGGTCTCATTCATTTCATAAATTAATAATTTGCTAAAAAGTATATATAGGGACAAGATGAAGTTTGCTTACACTATGAGGTCGTTGGTTCGAATTTACCCCCTTCCCAAATCCCAAATTATAATATTTAAAAAAAAAAAAAAAAAAGTACATTTATGATTGACTATGATGTTTTCTTGAAATATGAATCTATTGTTACTTTTTTTTTTTTTTTTAATTATTAAATTTAAATTTAGTTGGATCTCATCTCAAACTTTTTGTAATGCGCTCATAAGTTTCGGGATTAACTTTTCATATTGTAGGAAGAAATTATTTAGTGTGATTGATGCTTTGGGTTCTTTTTGACATGTAACAAACTTTATGTCATCATCAACTTCATCATAGGATTATACCTTAAATATCTCGATAAATAAATAAAATATGAATTTATCTATAAATTAATATCTCGATTAATTAATTGATTTCATGTTGTCCCAACATTATTTATTTATAGAAGTTGTATATGATTTTGTTTTTAAAGATTTTTTTTAAGGTATGGTTTAAATGCAAATTAATTGCCTATGGTGATTTTGCCATGGTGGTTGGAGTTTTCAAAATAGAGCTCTACCACCAAGGTTCAAATCTTGGTATTGTATATATCGTTTCATATTTGTTCATAAAATCACAAAGTGTGGGGGAGTAGATACCTCTCAATTATGAGAATAGATATGTGGTACACCCGTGTAATGCTTGGTCAGCCAAAACTATGAGAGGGCTGTAGCCCTGGCAGCCCTTTAGAGGAAAAAAATAATAATTATCGATATAGGAAGGGTTAATTACACAAGTAGCCTTGAGGTTTGATAATATTAAACGAATATAATATATTTGTTAAATTTAGTGAAATGTAAATATTTTGTTGTTCAAAGTTGTAAAAATACACATAATATTATGGCTTCTAACATTATAGAATTAAGTCATTTGCAAGTTTAAATATTTTTTTTTGAACTATAAGTTTAAATAATTGTTTATGTATAAATTTTACAATGTATTTTAATATTCTTAAGTAGTCCATTATTGAATTGGTGTCATCTTATTATTTAAAAATTAAACAAATACTTCATCGAGAATCATATAATTTATTATTATTATTATTATTAATCAATGGCTCACATGTCTTGTACTAACTTTATTATATCATTGTGCATTGAGGAGGAAATCACAAAAGTTTTCTCCAAGGTGTGCACCGAATTTAATAAATTTAATGTAGGAGTTTGTGAGCCATTAATTCGGCATCATAATATATTGACTAAATAAAAGTAGATAAATCAAACTATTGATAGCTATGGAGCTGACTTTATAAGTTAGTGTGTAATGAGGAAAAAAAAAGAGAATATTTATATATAAAATTTAACCTAAGCGGCAAATATTTCCTAGCTTTGCCCTTGGTCTCAACAAATCTTAATATACCCTTAACCTTGCCCTTGGTCTCAACAAATCTTAGGGGTCGTTTGTTTTTTTCACTTAAAACTTAATAGGTCTGAATCATAATTGTTAAGTTGTTTTGTTTGTGTTTTTAAGTGGTCAAACAACTTGAGAATACCAAAAAACAACTTAAAATAAAAAGTAAAAAATCATGACTTTTCATTTAATTGCAAATCACCGAATTGCATTAAATGCAATCCAAAATCTTTTCTTCTGATACTATCCTACATATATATAACATATTTCCAATTTCATCATAATTATATATGGTATAGAAATTTTTATTTTAATATTACCTTATTTTAAATAGCTTTAAAAATAAAAAAAGAACCATAATCACTTCTCATTGGTGTTTAATATCATTACTTTATTATGATATAGGGTGATGTATTTAAATATATATATATATATATATATTAGAGTGTTTTGTGTGCGTTTTCCTGCCGCCTCTTTTTTAAAATAAAAAAAAAATAAAAAAATAAAAAAAATAAAAAAAATAAAAAAAAACCTTTTCTTTTCTTAGTAAAAATGAAGCTTGTTTGTAATGGAAGAGGAAGATCATAATCATATGTGTTCATATACAATTATTATTTTTGGATTGTTTTTATTCCATATTATATGTATAATTATTTAACATGGGTATAAATGTAAAATTATTTATTTTCAGACAATTTTACTTTTAAAAAACAAACGTGTTGACAATACATTCAGATGTGAGGAAAAAAACAAACAAACATGTCATTCAAGTTCAGATTTTAGTCCCTATTCAGTCTTCAGAAAAATTCAGAACTATTCAGTCTTCAGACAAAAAAACAAACGACCCTTTAATATACCCTTAACCTATTTGTTGCCGAATTTAAAAAAAAAAAAACAAAATGCATATTAATGAATTATTGATTCATAAGTTGGAAAACCTCTTATGACGAGCACTACTAGAAAAACCGTTATAGATGACAGTTATTATATGACAGTTTTACAAAATTGTCATAAATTATGAGTTTTTTTTTTTTTTTTTTCTTGACAGTTAAAAACTGCCAAGAAATGTTTATAATTTTTTTTTTTTAATTTTCATTATTTAATATTTAATTAAATAACATTTTTTATATTTATAATAACCACCTCCCTCACGGCCGAACTAATCAAGAATACCATCAAAGGAAAGAGAATTAAGTTCCTGATTTTGAATTCCTGTGTTTACTAATATTTTGAAGAATTAAGTTCTGTGCACCTCACACACAATTCAGGAATTAAGTTCCTGAAAGAAAGGGAACTTGATTCCCCTCACTCTCCCTAGGAATCAAGTTCCCTTTCCTGATTATAAGAGGAATTGATGTATTTTTACTAAAATATCCCCACATAAATTTAATAAAAAGACAACTGTGTATATATATTTTTTCATTAATATCTCATATGAAATTATGTTGTAAATATATATATATATATATATATATATATAAGATAAAAATGAATTACGAATGCCTCGAATTTGTTACATAAACGATTTTATTAGGAAAATAAAAAATAACTTGATATATATATATGTATATAAAAAACAGATCTATGAAAAAAAAAAAAAAAAAAAAATTTAATAAAATTGTGAATTATTATAAACTTACTTCTTGCAAATGCGACCTTATATATAGGAAAAAAAAAGTTTGATAAAAAAAAATTATACTAAACTGTCGGTGAAATAAAATAAAATTGTGAGCTATTGAAAACTAGGTTCTTGAATATGTGTCTGATCAACTGATCTTATACAGAAGACCTAGAACAGAGGTTTGGATGTTATACAAACTTATGTAATAAGGGTATTTTGTAATTCATTTTGTACAAATTTGATTCTATTTCTAATTCTTCAAAATTAGTAAACACTGGAATGAAATTTAGTAACTTAAGTTCAATTCCCCTCCATTTCCTTTCCATGATTATTAAATGTGTCCTTAAAGTAATTTGTTAATTAGTCATGAGTCATGTAAACTACGAATTGATAAAATTTTTTAATTATATTTTTTGATCTCATAAATGGATGGTGTTGACGGTGATTTTTCGTGGTCACAAGGTCAACGATTCGATTTCGATTTATTTTAGTTTACGAATGGGAATGGTTGAAAATATTGAGACTGAAAAGAGTAACAAACGGAGATACGTGGTAAAACTCCGATGACCGGAGAAACATCCACGGGTTGTTGCCTTAGCAACGAAGTAAAATCCACTATGAAAAACTATTACAAAATATTGCACTTAGATCTCTCTTGCTAGTTCTTGCGTACCCCTTATTTTGTGTGTTATAGGGGTATTTATACATAATGTTACTAGGGTTTGTGGGTGCCGCTAGGGTTTGGTGTTGTGGTGCCCAAGTTTTGGGCAATTCCCCAATCCTAGACGGATTCTATTTCCTTCTTGAGTGCAACATATTTCCTGATTTGTTGAGTCCGAGTTTGAGACTGATTCCTTCTCCTTTATTTGCGGGAAACCTATTTGTTTCCTTGTTGAATTCTGAGCAGCCACACCGTTGTTTACTGTGGGGATGCTGGTTGTTGATTCTGCCCACGCGTTTGGAATGCGGATGCTGGTGACTATCTTTTTTATTGAATCTCGAGTATGCTCGAGCAGGCTTTGCTGCCCGAGCCGGTTCTCTTCATTTGTAATCGGGTTACTTTAATCTTTCCCGAGTACGTTACTTCGGGGGGGGGGGGGGGGGGGGGGGGGGGGGGGGGGTGTTTCTGCCCTTTCGAGTTGACTTCTCTTGACCCCTGCTTACATGGCTTCTTATGGTGATGACGTGTCTTTTACGGTGATTTTTACCTATAACAGATGGTTTAGATATGTTTTAGTCACAAAAACTAATTTTCTTCAATTTTTATGTTTATGTTTATTAGGTATGATTTTACTTTCTATAATTTAGCCAACATAAGAAGAAGTTCTATATCACATGTTAATTTGATAAGTTATTTTAATTGTATTAACTCCCAATTATGGAAAGGATTTAGTTATAAATAATAATACAAGAACTTTAACAATACTGTGGCAGTTAAAGTTATAAGCTATTATTTGTTTTTCAATAATGCTAAACATCACATCTACAATCTCACCATTTCCATCCCAATATACGTGGCAGTTGAGGTGTCACTCGGTGAGTGAACACACATTATCACACATTTATTTTGTAAATTAAAAGAGGATAAGATTGTCGATCTTATCAAGTTACATGAAGGAAATAATTATATATATAGTGGAGTTGGGGAACAAGGTCTATCAAACTGACAAAACAATCTTTTACGGTGGTCATACTATATAAGAGTTTGTTTAATTTCCATTAGATTTCAATCTAACAGCTCAAATAATTGAAGAATTTAAAAACTAAATAATAAAAACATATACAAATAAACAGTAATGCTACACATCTCATCTACAATCCCAAGTGACACCTCAGCTGCCACGTGTGTTGTAATGGAATAGTGGGATTGTAGATAGGATGTGTAGCATTACTGTTTATTCTTATATGTTTTTATTATTTAGTTTTTAAATTCTTCAATTATTTGAAATATTAGATTGAAATCTAATGGAAATTAAACAAACCCTTACATAGTTACTAACCATTGTAAAGAATTGTTTTGTCAGTTTGATAGACCTTGTCCCCAACTCCACTATACATATAAATTTTCTCCTTTATGTAACTTGATAAGATAGGCAATCTTATCCACAATCTTATCCTCTTTTACAAAATAAACGTGTGAATGTAATTTGCTTCTCTTATAAGAGATATACAAGGATATATATTTATATATATATATATATAGAGAGAGAGAGAGATGTTATTTTTTGGAGGAAAAATGGAGAGATCAGAGATTCACATTCTTGTAAATCCAATGCTTGAATTCTCCAAGCGTTTGATCTCAAAAGGTAGTGTCAAAGTAACCCTAATCACAACCAATTCAGCTCTCACTTCCATGCATTTCCAAAACCAACTCCACCTCCACCTCCATCAACATTGAGGCCATTTCTGATGTCTATGAAGATGGGGAGAAAAACAACTTTAATGAGTATTTGAAGTGTTTCGAAACCGTCTTCCCACAAAGCCTAACAAAGCTCATTGAGAAGCATAGCTCCTCACCATACCCTGTCAAGTTTCTTATCTATGACTCTGTCCTGCCATGGACTTTAAAGGTGGCCAGGAAGTTAGGGCTTGATGGTGCTCCATTTTTCACTCAATCTTGTGCAGTGAATTCCATCTACTGTCTCTACCACCAAGGCAGATTTGAAATTCTTCCAAGAGGGTCTTCTGGGGTCGTATCGTTGCCTTGTACTTCGATGCCATTGCTAGGGTTTGATGATCTTCCATGGTTCGTTCATGATAATATCTCTTACCAAGGAGTGAGAGACGTGATCTTTAATCAGTTCTCCAATATTGAAGAACCAAATTGGCTGTTTTGTAACACTTTTGATGAGCTGGAATATGAGGTAACTTTCAATGACTCCCTATTAATTAGCTAATTTATATATATACGTATGCATACATATACATTATTATCTTCTTAATTACAAGCACTAGCTAGTTTATAATGTAAGGAATATTTGGCTTGTGTATTCCAATGAGAACCAAACGTATTCAATTGATGCGAAAGTGGTCCGAATGGATTCGGATGATTGCGATTCAAGTGGCGTTAGAAAGAAGAGTCAAAGACGAAGCCAATGGTGAAAACTCTACAAGAAAATTGACCTACAGTGACAAAAAAATACTTGTCACTATAAGTGAAGATATTGTCACAAATTCAATATTGTGACAAAAAAAAGTCTCACTAATAATTCGTCACTTTTGCCCCGTCACTAAAAGTATTTGTGACAGTTTTTTTGTATTTGTCAAAAATCATAACTTTTAGTGACACATTATCATATACTTTAATTAGTGACAAAATAAAAATTGTATCACTAAATTAGTATTTAGTGATAATTAACCGTATGAAGATGATTTTGTCACTGTACACATTCTTAGTGACAATTTATTGTTTAAAAAGTGTCACTATTTACAAATCTAGTGACAAATAATCATCTTAAAATTATGTCACTACAGATAAATTTAGTGACAATTAAGTTAACCATATAATAATTGTCACTACAATGCAGACTTAGTGACAATTAGCAATATGAATATTAAGTCACTCTATAGGTACTTAATGACAATTTAATCAATTGTCAAAATTTAATATAAATTTAAATGTATAAATATATATATATATATATATATATATATAACCAAATAAAACATGTCACTCATTGAATGACAATGAGTTCCATAAATAATCATTCCATTAAAAAAAATATCCAAAAATTAACATAATATCAAAATGATATAAAAGTAATCTAACATCTTTCAAAGTCTAGTACTAAATAACACATGTAAGCTGACTAGTCTAAGTTAATATAAGTGTTAGGTCACACATTATAACTTCCAAATGCATAACCCTAAACTTGAAACTTCCGAGGTCTTGATTGTTAAATATTAGAAGCCAATGATCCACTATCAATTGTCAAGTAGCTAAAGAATCTTTAAGTTTTGCAAGAAAAGCCTATATACATGAAGACATGAAGGGAAAAAAAATAGTGAGAACAAATTAAAGTCACCAAAATAAAACCGAGGAAAAATGCAACAATATTGGCAAAACTTAGCACATGTATAAAATAAATTCTATAAGTTTGCTATCCAAGTATAAAACTTATTGGAACTGTTAATCTATTCATCTTCATATAAAGTCCTTCGTAATGTTTAATCTATTCATCTTCATATAAAGTCCTCCATAATGTCAATTTATTCATCTAGCCAAATATCAAATATCTTATTGAGTGTTTGAACTCTTTTATGTGAACTGCATGACAAATTATAGAATAACAGTTTAGTTGCATCAAACAATTGGTTGTTCTATAAGAATCATTCTAACAAACAGTTAGTATGCATATAAACTAATATTGACATATACTGTGAAAATTTAAGAACAAAAAACTATAAATCATGAAATAATAATAATGAGTTCCTTAAAAAATTTGAAAACAAATTAAAGTTAAAAAAATATATCCCTAAACAGATATATATATATATATATATATATATAATTCTACGTACAAAAAAAACAAAAAATAAAAATCATACCTTATTCGAAGACACTTTCAATATATGAAACTCGAATTTGAGATTCTGACCTTGAAAAACAGGTACCAGAAAACAAACCTTAAAAAAATGAAATTAAGAGAAAGAGAAGCTTAAGAGTTTTATTTCAATACTGCATCAAATAATTATTTGTTCTATAAGAATTATTTTATTAAACAATTAGTATGCACATACACTAATATTGACATATACTACGAAAATCTAAGAACAAACAACTATAAATCATGAAATAATAATAATGGGTTCCTTAAAAAAAATTGAAAACAAATTAAAATTAAAAAAATATATCCCTAAATAGATATATACAATTCTACATTAAAAAAAATATATATAAAAAATTAAAAAAAAAAACATACCTTATTCAAAAACACTTTCAATATTGTTCAATTGTTAACACATTCAATCTTGTAGTCAGGTGGTAAAGGCTTACCACTTTGACTTTGAGGTTGCAAGTTCAATTCCTCATAATGACAATTAATCCTCATTATTTTCAGAGGTGGGGGCGGGTCGACGGTGGTGGCCGGACGATGGAGCAGTCAGACAGCGGGATTAATTTTCATTATACATCAATTTTACGTCATGGTTTTTAAATCGGTTTTATATATAACCGATGTGTTTTCGCGTGTTTTTACATTGGTTGAAAACCGATATCTTTAGCGCGTTGATTTCTAAATCACTCAAATAGACATCGGTTTTAAAATTTTGAAAAACCGATTTCTTCCATGTAAAATAACCGATTTCTTTTGCATTTTTTGTAGTGGTGTCAATCACAAAATTATCTAGAAATCCAAGCATGTTAATCAATAAGAACTAGATAAGAATATTCAATATAACAACCAAAATTTCTAGTTCTTAGAAACATGAAACAATATCTAGAAATCAATAATCAAGCTCATCACAAAAAGCTTTTCTAGAATCAATTTTATGTTAATCAAGTTTAGTTAAAAGATGTTTAAATATGATCACAAAGCTAAAACTCAAAAATCAATCGATCAAAAAAACCTAGAACATGAACTAACATTATCCTTAACACTTTTCATCTATCAAATAAGAAGATTCAATAAGATGATCACAAGAGAAAGTGAGAAGAAGATGATTCACTTACAAATGATAATCCACGAGTAGAAAACGATTTACTGCATGAAATCATGACATCATTTGATTCTGAAAATGCTTGGGGTTTGTTCTTCTCTTCAAGACAAACATTTTTTGGCATTGAATCACCTGATTCAGAGTTGAAATGAGAGAGTTATGATGAAAACTAGAAATCAAAAACTTGAAGAAAATTTCAGCTTTCTATCTTCTCAATTTTTTCTTCACACATATTTGGAGGGAAGAAGGAGGATATTTAAAAGAGAGAGGGAAGAGGTTTCGGTGGCCAACCAGAGGTGACCACGTCACCCAGCCCATGTGAGACGCGTGAGCCTCATGGGGTGTTGGAATTTTCAATTATTTGAAAACAAAAGGTTGTAACTATTCGTGAAGAAACATGACTCTTTATAAGAGACACAATTTTAATTGTGAAGCAACACAACCTTTATTGTGTGGAGATACAACTTGTTTTCAAAGGATACAACTATTTACTAAAGCATTATAAATATGCTGATATAGTTTGTTTTTTGGATTAGAACAAAAATACAATTCTCTATAGTTTTCTAAATCTTCTTCTCTTCTTCTATTCTTTTAGGCATCATCAAGAATTTAATTAGAGTGTTCTAAGTGGTTGATTCTTATTGTACATAACTTGAAATCAACAATTAGATTATTAGGCTTCATTGAATCCTGACGGTAAAATTCTCATACCTATTGTGTACTCGCCGTATTACGGGAAAGGGGAGAATTATTGTCTGAAAGAATCAAATTCCGAGCCTTGAAGTCTTGATAATCTATTTCATTTACTTAACATATATTTTTTTTACAGCGATTCTCTCTTTCAGATCCCATATTTCCAACAATTTTCAGACAATAATTTTTTTTTATGATGGAGGAATCGACTGTTGCACAATCTATTCAAGTGATGAATCAAGATCTTATTCATCTTGAACGATTTGATGGAGAAAATTTTACTCGTTGGCAAGAAAAGGTGAAATTTTTCTTAACAGCATTTCATCTGGCTCACATACTTGTAGATGATTTGGAAACAATACCAGAAGAAAAGGCTGATGATTCGAAGGAACTGAAGGAAAAGCGAAAGAAGCGTAAGGAGGAAGATTATTTATGTAGGGGACACATCGTCAATGCTCTGGGACATACAGTTTACAATGCTTATAGAAATATTGGCACTGCAAAAGAGTTGTGGACTGCTTTGGACAACAAATACCGCATCGAAGAGGCAAGTAATCAAAAATTTCTCATTGGTAATTTTATGGATTATAAAATGTCTGATAGTAAGTCAATTATGACACAAGTCCATGAATTATTAAATGTAATAAGTGATCTCAAAGTTGCTGGAGTTAATCTTGATGAATCATTTTTGGTGGGGGTTGTAATTTCTAAACTCCCATCATCTTGGAATGGTTACAAGAAGAAACTCAAACATGATGAAAAGAAGCATACTTTGGAATCAATTCAACGTCATCTTCGTATTGAGGAGGATTCTAGGATCCGTGAATCGAAGGATGAGCAAACTAATTTTATGTCTAAGGCCAATGTTGTTGAAGATGGAAAATCAAATAATTATCTTGGGCCTAAGAATACTAATCAGTTTAAGAATCATCATCAAAACAAGAAGAAGAATCAAAAGAAGATTAAGGGAAATTGTTACTACTGTCAAAAACCCGGTCATATGGCACGAGATTGTCGCAAAAGAAAGAAAAATATTCAAAATCAAGGGAATCAAGTAAACATGACTGATGATAAATATGTTGCTACTGTGTGTGATGCCAATTCTGTTGATATTGAAAGCGGATGGTGGCTAGACACAGGAGCAACCATTCACATTTGCAAGGATCGTAGTCAATTCAAGACGTACGAAAAGACTGAAGACGGAAATGAAGTAAAAGTGGCAAACAACTTCCGTAGTAAAGTCATTGGCAAAGGCACAATGGAATTTTCTTTTACTTCTGGGAAGACTCTTACATTAGTTAATGTTTTACATGTACCTGATATGTGTAAAAATCTTGTATCTAGAGACCTTCTTAACAAAAGAGGTTTCAAATTAGTGTATGAGTCTGATAAATTTGTACTGTCCAAAAACGGAACGTTTATTGGACAAGAATATTCTTGTAATGGTATGATTAAATTAAATCTAATAAATAACATTTCTTCTGTTTATATGATTGACTCATCTATTTTATGGCATGGTAGATTAGGACATGTTAATTATGGCACTATTAAAACTATGCAAAATTTAGGTTTGATTTCAAAATGCAATTTTGATCATTCTAATAAATGTCACATATGTGTTCAATCTAAGATTACGCGAAAATCACATAAATCTATTGAAAGATCATCTGAACTGCTTGGTTTAATTCATAGTGATGTGTGTGATTATAAAAGTCATGTTACCCGTGGTGGAAATAAATATGTTGTGACTTTTATTGACGATTATTCTAGATATGCATGTATTTATTTATTGAAAAGCAAAGAAGAGGTTTTCGAAAAGTTTTTATCTTTCAAAGCGGAAGTCGAAACACAATTGAACCGTAAGATCAAAGTTCTACGATCTAATCGAGGCGGTGAATATTACCCAAATGAATTCATAAAATTTTGTGAAGTTCATGGTATTGTCCATCAGTTCACGGCACCATATTCGCCTGAACAAAATGGAATCGCTGAGAGGAAGAATAGAACTTTGACTGAAATGGTTAATGCTATGTTAATTAGTTCAGAACTATCTCTTTCTTGGTGGGGTGAGGCCATATTATCTGCATGTTATATTTTGAACAGAGTCCCTTTGAAAAAGATTGGCTTATCACCATATGAACTATGGTTCAATCGAAAATCGAATCTTAAACATTTAAAAGTTTGGGGGTGTCTTGCTTATGTGAGAATACCTGACCCGAAAAGACCAAAATTGGGTTGTAAAACTTATAGATGTGCATTTATTGGTTATTCTAAAATAGTATCACATATAGATTTCTTAATCTAGATACTTTTAATATCATTGAATCGATTGATGTTGAATTTTTTGAGAACATGAATAAATCTAGCACTCATAATAAATTGCTAGGAGATTCTAATATTCCATCAAATTCATTACCTGTCGATAGTGATATGAATGACACATCTGAAAATTCTAGTCCAAATTCACATGAAGAAATTGAATACAGGAGAAGTAAAAGGGCTAGAACAGAACGCACATTTGGTCCTGATTTCCTTATCTATCTTGTAGAAGGAAATAGAAATGATGTCTTGGATACAATAAAATACCTCATGCATGTAGAAGATGATCCTGTAACATATACAAATGCTATGCAATCACGTGATGCTTGTTTTTTGGAAAGAAGCCATCAAAGATAAAAAGGACTCAATTCTTACGAACCAAACATGGGTTTTAACTGATCTACCACCAGGTGTTAAACCCATTGGTTCTAAATGGATTTTTAAAAAGAAATTGAATGTTGATGGTTCCATTAATAAGTTTAAATCTAGATTGGTAGCAAAAGGTTTTAAACAAAGACATGGCATTGATTATTTTGATACATATGCTCATGTTGCTCGCATTGCATCTATTAGAGTTTTAATTTCTCTTGCATCAATTCATAATTTAGTTATTCACCAAATGGACGTTAAAACTGCATTTTTGAATGGTGATTTAGAAGAAGAAATTTATATGGAGCAACCAAAAGGGTTTGCGATTCCAGGCCAAGAAAAGAAAGTTTGCAAGTTGATTAAATCTTTTTATGGCCTGAAGCAAGTGCCTAAACAGTGGCACGAAAAATTTGATAAAATACTGTTATCACATGGTTTTATTGTTAATGATGCTGATAAATGTATTTACTGCAAACATGATAATTTAGGGTGCACTGTTATTTGTTTATATATTGATGATATGCTTATATTTGGTACTAATCTGGCTTGTGTTGAAGAAACTAAGAAATTTTTATCCTCTAATTTTGATATGAAAGATCTAGGTGTGGCCGATGTAATTTTAGGAATTAAAATCTTAAGAAAAAATAATGAGTTGTTTTTTACACAATCTCATTATGTCGAAAAGATCTTAAAGAGATATGGACATTTTTGTCATAAACCGGCCCCAACACCAATCGATCCAAGTATCAAATTAGTGAAGAATATTGGTCGCACTATTTCACAATTGGAATATGCCAATATTATTGGGAGTCTTATGTATGCTATGCATTGCACAAGACTTGATATAGCATATGCAGTAGGTATGCTATGTAGATTCACAAGTAATCCAAGTAGTGAACACTGGAAAGCAATTTCTAGAGTTCTTAGATACTTGAAGGGAACAATGGACTATGGTTTACACTATCAAGGGTTCCCTCCAATTTTGGAAGGATTCAGTGATGCAACTTGGAATAATATAGAGATAAAATCAAGTCTACTACTGGGTGGATCTTCACTTTGGGAGGTGCTGCAGTATCTTGGAGATCAAAGAAGCAATCAATGGCTTCTGATTCTTCTATGTTATCTGAACTTATAGCACTGGCGGATGCAGCTAAAGAAGCAGAATGGCTTAAGAATCTTTTAGTGGATATTCCTCTTTGGAAAAAGCCATCTCCCGCAGTCATGATAAATTGTGACAATAAGGAAACTATTTATAGGGTTGAGAATATGACCTATAATGGCAAATCTAGACATGTGAGTCTAAGGCATCAATCTTTAAGACAATTACTCAAGTCTGGAGTAATTACAATTGACTATGTTGAGTCAAACAAAAACTTGGCTGATCATTTAACAAAAGGAGTTGGAAATGAGATGATCTCTAAGACATCTAAAAGAATGGGGCTAAGGTCTGTGAATGATGTCGATCACGTTTGATAGGAACCCAACTTATGTTTTGAAATTGATAGACAAAGTTCAATGTGGTACAAACAAGTCAAATATGTGATCATGGTACACTAGAGAATTTTAATTACCCTATTTCTTAATCTAGTGGTGTTTGCTGCATGAAAAAAGGTTGGATTAAGTCCTTAATAAATTGAAAAGAGTAACTCGCAGAATTACTCAGTAAATTTACCTTGTGAGTAATGGAAGTTAGGCTGCTTCCTAGGAAAACAAGACCGTTTCCGACAGCGCTCACGAGATCAGGATTTTATGCACATGGCCATAACGTGCAGAGCAATCAGAATACTCTACTACTTAAAGTCAGTATGTGCGATGATTCCGGTGGATCTCTAAGGGTTCTAGATTCAAGATACGTTCACCTCAGCGCCTTGATCATGCTTTGAATTATTTGTACTAAGTGTAAGTTCAAGTCCAAAAGACACTTATCATTTATGTACTTGACTTGTACGATGATGCCTTGTATTTTCTCTGTAATCCATCTTATTCGTTTAATAAAATTATTATTATTATTATTATTTTAATCGTTTGAAAATTGGTGGGGATTGTTGGAATTTTCAATTATTTGAAAACAAAAGGTTGTAACTATTCATGAAGAAACATGACTCTTTATAAAAGACACAATTTTAATTGTGAAGCAACACAACCTTTATTGTGTAGAGATACAACTTGTTTTCAAAGGATACAACTATTTACTAAAGCATTATAAATATGCTGATATAGTTTGTTTTTTGGATTAGAACAAAAATACAATTCTCTGCAGTTTTCTAAATCTTCTTCTCTTCTTCTATTCTTTTAGGCATCATCAAGAATTTAATTAGAGTGTTCTAAGTGGTTGATTCTTGTCGTACATAACTTGAAATCAACAATTAGATTATTAGGCTTCATTGAATCCTGACGGCAAAATTCTCATACCTATTGTGTACTCGCCGTATTACGGGAAATGGGAGAATTATTGTCTGAAAGAATCGAATTCCGAGCCTTGAAGTCTTGATAATCTATTTCATTTACTTAACATATATTTTTTTACAGCGATTCTCTCTTTTAGATCCAATATTTCCAACATGGGGTAGAAGGTGGCTAGCCCGTGAGGCTCACGCACCCATCACGAGATGCACCCCAAAATGGCCTTTGGCCATTTCATGCCTCCATCGCGCTCCTCTCTCGCTCTTTAGCCGTATTCGGGTCTTCGAACTCCGAATTCGAATCCGTTTTCGGATTACAAACCGTGACTCCTTCACACACAAGGAAGACAATGAAACTTTGACAAAAGGTTGTGAATTCAACTCGACACATAACAACGAAGACAACACATCGTATGAGAACGTAAAGTAGCGTAACTTCCTAGTTTGGACTCGAAACCTAATGAGTGAGCAACCAAAATGACCGAAACTCAATAAGGAATCATATGAGATCATGTTCAAGTCCAAAACAAAAGAAACACAAACAAATAAACACAAAGTCACACAAGTATACCATTTCCTAGAGATATTCCTAGAACATGCAATTTCACAATGTTTATCAAATTAAAACTAATGCATGTGCATACTTTAACAAGTGTGTGAATGTGTTATACCAAATTAGCATAACGATGTAGAGACACATATGAATGCAATGTATGTGTGTGCGATTTGCTCAACGATGCAAGGACACACATATATGAATTGTGTGTGTGTGTGCTTACGCCTTGCTAAGGTATCACAAGGGAAGAAGTATCTTGATATCTTAGTATCAAAGTAAGCGTTTTTCCCCTTGAAAACGATATTTGTATGAGAAGTTGCTTTTCTCCTTTGAAGCATAAATCAACTAAGAAACACCTAAGCAACTAACTATTACAAATAAGGAGAGTTTTGTAATGGAATCAAGTCAACACAAATCTAGGACCTTACACTATGCCTCTCCAAGATTTTGGTGAATAATGTTTACTCAAAGAGTTAGGCTTAGTTTGGCATTGTTGTGTTGTGGAGGGAATTGTTTTTGGTTCTACTATGGGGAGAATTGATTTTGGATTTACTGTGAGAATAATCAACTGAGTGTTTAGTAAACTGATTTTTAAAAGTACTATGAGAACCAAAAACAATTACTAGAAAAGACGTAAATGAATTTTTTTTATTTTTATGTGACCATAAACATGTTATAAAATAAATAATTTGTTTTATTTTTGTGTGACCATAAACATGTTATAAAATAAATAATTTATTTTATTTTTATATGACCATAAACATGTTATAAAATAAATAAATAAATAAATTGTTCTATTTTTTGTGTGACCATAACACATTATTACTTTTTTTTTTTTTTTTATCTATTGCCATATATATTGCGTATATATCAATAATTTTTTGTCTTTTCATTACTAGCATCCCGGGAAGCAGTTTTCTAAAAGTTACAAAAAATAGCTTCTTCAACTGTTGTTGGGAAAGCCAAAAGTGACCAAAAACACTTCCCTGGAATATTACCAAACACCTTAGATCTAGTCCGGAATCACTTTTAACCTCAAAAGCAGTTCAAGAAGCATTCCCAAACCAGACCTTAATTCCTTATGGGAATATTCATTTCACAAACTTTTGTCCGTGAGTTGACATAAATGTCCCAATAAACTATGTATGCTGACTTAACTACTCATTAGCTTTAATTACCTTCTTTTTTTTCCAGTTAGCAATTCATGGGTTTGTACTTCTCTCTGACAAAAAAAAAAAAAAAATCTTAGCTCTCTCTACAACTTTTTCCCCTCCTTCCATTAGGTTTCTCTCTCTTCTCTCCTCTCTTTTCTCTCTCACTCATTTGTGTTTCTCAAACTTTCTTTTTCTATCTCCTCTCTAAAATCTTGTTTTGCTTACCCTAACAATTCTAACTATATATTATATATCAATAATGCTAAACATCCCACCTAAAATCCCACCTTTTTCATCCCACTACATGTGGCATGTGAGGTGTCAAATTATGAGTAGATACACATTAATTATGATTTATCTCACCTACCCCATGTATCCACTCACAATTTAACACCTCACATGCCACATGTAGTGGGATGAAAAAGGTGGGATTTTAGGTGGGATGTGTAGCATTACAGATTATATATATAGACACAAATCCGATATTGATTCTCCCCTCAAAAGTCAAAATTCCTTTGAGCGTGTTAAGTATCACATTAAAATCTTCATGCTGAAATTACATGCTTAGACGCTAAAATACATGCTTACAAGCTGTAATACATTCAAGGAAATTTTTGTCCACAAAACGAAAATATGAACAAAAACAACAAAAATATTGAAAATGAATCAATTTAATCTTCTCAATAATCCAATGACTATTTTTGATACACTACAAGAAAATTATGCCTTTCTTGACAGTTAAAAACTGTCAAGAAAGGCTTCCTTGATAGTTTTTAAAACTGTCAAGGAAGCCAATGTCAAGAATTACCTTGACAGTTTTTAACTGTCAAGAAAAATTTATTTTAATTTTTTTTTTTTTTCATATTTACACACAATCCGGCCACCCCTCGTCGGCTGGTCACCGGACCGCCACACCACCGGTCGGCCAGCCGATCGATCGCCGAACCACCACCACAACCAGCTGCCGGACCGTCACCGAACCACCCCCACCTGTGACAATAATAACAATTAAATGTTGTTAGTAGTGGGAGTTGAAGTTCAAGTCTTTACCACTTGACTAAAACTCTTATATGTTTACAATTGAACAATATTTTTTATATAAACTATATGAGTTGTTAGAAATTAAACCTTGTTATATAAATTTAAATTTATTCAACTAATCAAAATTCTAATTTTCACGACAAACATATATTTAAAAATGTTTATTAAAACTTTTAATAAAATTATATTTTTTAAAATATATATAGTCGAGTTGTTGGTCAATACTCTATGGTCATGTTTGGTTACATGGTGGAATGGTAATGGGAATGAAAAAATGCAAAGGAAAGGAAAACTAAGTTTTTTGTTTGGTTGGAACTTTAGAATTAGTCTCTGAATCAATATTATTTTGTTTTGTTAACAACATAATGAAATGGAGTTAACTATATTTTGATCAAAATACCCCTAATTAAGAATGTATAATAGCATGATATATTATGGATAATATTAATAAAATATAAAAGTATATTACATATATAATTATATATTATTTAATATAATAATATATTATATATAATAATAATATATATATTATATAATATTACATATATATATATATAATATATATATTATATTATACAATATACATAATAATATATTTATATAATATAAATATATAACATATATTATTTAATATATTAATATATAATAATAATATATTATTTTTGGAAAGGAGCTGAGGGTATTTTTGTAATGGAGTTGGGGCATATGAGGGTATTTATGGAATATAAATTTTAGTTTAGAATGGAATGACTTTCCATTGGTTTTTGGATGGAATCCATTCCAATGGAATCACCATTCCATTGCATTTTAACAAACCAAACGAATGGAATGACTTTCTTTCCGTTCCATCCAACCAAACATGGCCTATAGGAGACTTGTGACATCAATTGTAATAAACATGATTTGGAATACAACTCTCACTACATGGGAGATATTTCTCAACATGCATCTTACAATTTAATGAACAAATGTAAGACTTAGATTACTAATCTATATGGGTAATTGGATTATTAACGTGTCTCTTAGTATGAAACAAGAGGGTGCAAAATAAATAAACAATTTTTAAAAAAATTATGTTTTTGAATTTTTTTAAAAATAAATGATTTAAAAGTAAATTTATTAAATTTAAAATTTTACTTATCCAATATCGGTTTGCCCAAAAACCGATATCTTATTGTAAAATAAATACATATCGGAATTTTGTTTGGTGTTGAAAATAGGAAGTAAAAGTTTAAAAAAATTATTAAAGATAATGAAAAAATTATATATTATGAATGTTTTATAATATAATATAATATAATATATATTTTTATATTAAATAATATATATTATATATTTATAATATTTATATAATATATAATATATAATATATATATTTATAGCAAATCACATCTAATAATAATTTATAATATTTATATAATATATAATATAATATATAAATATTATATATTATTATATTAAATAATATATAATATATAATATATATTATATATATTATATTATAAAACATTCAGAATATATAATTTTTTTTTTTATCTTTAATAATTTTTTTAAACTTTTACTTCCTATTTTCAACACCAAACAAAATCCCGATATGAATTTATTTTACAGTAAGATATCGGTTTTTGGGCAAACCGATATTAGATAAGTAAAATTTTAAATTTAATAAATTTACTTTTAAATCATTTACTTTCAAAAAATTCAAAAAAATAATTTTTTAAAAAAATTGTTTATTTATTTTGCACTCTCTTGTTTCATACTAAGAGACACGTTAATAATGTAATTACCCATATAAATTAGTAATCCAAGTCTTACATTTGTTCATTAAATTGCAAGATGCATGTTGAGAAATATCTCCATTGTAATGAGAGTTGTATTCCAAATCATGCTTATTACAATTGATGTCATAAGTCTCCTATAGGCCATGTTTTGTTGGATGGAATGGAATGGAAAGAAAGCCATTCCATTCGTTTGGTTTGTTAAGAATGCAATGGAATAGTGATTCCATTGCAATAGGGATTCGACTATTTTGGTTGAATGGGCATTCTATCCAAAAACCAATGGAATGCCCTTCCATTCCAAACTAAAAATTTTATTCCATAAATACCCTCATATGCCCCAACTCCATTTCAAAAATACCCTCATTTCCAAAAATAATATATTATTATTACATATTATATTAATGATATATAAATATTATATATATATATATATGTATTATATATATTTATATATTATATTATATATTATACTATAATATATATTATATATTATTACATATATATTATATATATTATAATATATATATATGCTATTACTCTAGTCCCTAATAGATTATCTTCTTCCATGTCTTTACCTCTTCCTACTATCCAAAGAAACCATTCCAACAGAATCCAAGATTTAGTAGAATACACCCATATCTCTGCCTCAGCCCAGATAAATGAAACATCTCTCCCTCTGCTTAACCCATACAACATCTTCAAAAGAAACAAATCTCTCGCTACTCGATTGACTCGACTTGTCCATACTAGACCTATTCCCATCAAAGAATACGTACAATCCATAGGCTTAGATCAATGCTTAATTCCAGCCTCACCAAGTGAACAATATGTCACTCTTACCATTGATCAGAACATGATAGATCAATGGATTAAAGAAGGTTACTCTCATCTCCACATAGGTGCTGTCCGTATCATCCTCTCTTTACACGGCCGTAAAGGCTTGCCTGTCACAGCCAAACTGGCCTTGCTCAACACCATTTGTACTCTGTATGAACAAGCTGTTGTTGGCACTTGCCTATCTACCCTTCATGCTGGTAGTATATCCCTCACTTACTATCCCAACTTCAACATTCCTCTGAGAGATCAGAACCTCCACAATTGTCTCAAAGTCCAAGTTCAGATCCTTGGTGCACCCATGCAAGCTAATTCCTACATGGCTACCCTCCATCACCAACTTGCCTATAGACTTCAAAACCATGCTCTTGATCTCCCACTTCTTGGCCATAATGGTGATACGATCTTCATCAAAGCAGAAAGAGAAGAAGACGTTCCTACCATTCTTCAAATTCCAAAATAGCTACCCAGAGAGAAGCTTACAGAAATCATGCCCCTTGAATGGATCACAAATTATGAAAGGGCTTTCTAGAACGTAGCCCTTGTCGTTGCTACATATACAAAATATGTCCACCAACCAGATGGCTCCATCAAAACAATCTATGAACCTCTTACTGGTTCCAAGGCCCCTTCCAGTTCGGAGACTCCTCCGATTTTCCAAGCCCTTATGATCCAACCCATCACAACCGAAGATGACATTCCTATCCACAGTTTTGAAGCTGACGGATCTCCAATCTACACTGATAAGATCAATGGTCACTTCATCTGGGATGTTGATCCTAATATGTGTGATGCAGACTGTATATGTCGAGGTTGTCTTAAAGATACTTCTCCTACCTCCTGTAAACCCTGGAACAAACCTCACAAACCAGAAAACCCTGACAGTCCCTAGGTAGGCTTACATCCTATCAAAAACAAGCCTTTACCCATTTATGACAGAGCATTACAAATCTTACAATTTGAAGGGCTTCTACCTCCACAGCCTGTACTTGCAGTCCCTAACTTATCTCCACCAGTCCTTTGTTACATGACTTCAGATTATAATTGTGATTTCCCTCCACTTGAACCTTCTTCAAATCCAGAAAAAACTCGTTTCTCTAAACCTTTTGTCCACTCTACCGAAGTCCAATCTGATGGTTCCTTCAAGCAACCCTCCTAGGCTGAACAAGTTCTCAACTGGCAATCTCACAATGCCAGGGCTCAAAATAGAGTTCTCAACTCTATTGATCAGAAGATTGATCGCGTTACACGACATGTCTCTCAATATGATCATCATCTCCAAACTCTTGATGCCACTTTTCGGGACATGGGCTCTGATCTTCAGTCCAGAATTGCAAAGCTCCATTATGATCTTCACAGATATATTACTCATGGATACTCTGGCCCAAATTTTGATACAAAAGAAAGAGAAATCAAGCAACTTAAAGAACAGCTTGAGCAGATGACCAGAGATCATTCTTACAAACCGAAACCTTATTCTCATTCACAATCACTGTTCTTCCCTGTGTCTCCTACTCATTCGCCTCCATTCAAACCTGATGATTTTTACAGACATTTTAGATCCATTGGTGAATTATTCCAAAAATATCCAATACTCTCTTCTCCACCTGAGAAACCTAAGAAAAGGTCCCCTTCGAAGCGAAAAGACAAGCAAGCTGCTTCCAGTTCATATGACCCGGTTCTATTTGCTTCTAAAACATTTTCCTCCTCATCCAAGTCGTCTGATTTGACGTCCTTTTCTGAAGACGTTTCTTCTCAATCTTCACAAATATCCTGCCACTCATCCTGGTTGAATACTGTCGCCTCATCTCCTCATGATCATACAGATCTTACCCAAGTTTTTATGGCGTCTCGCACAGACCCTCAACCTTCAACACGAACCTATGAGTGTTAGGATTATGCTTAATAGCAAGAGTGTAATGTTGTAATTAACAATCTTTTTCATATTAATAAAGAGATTTCTGGTTTAACAAATCGTATAGCATTTATAGTTTATATTATAATTGTCAAAGTAAATAATCATAAGGTCTAAAGACTATGGGAAAAGAAGAATTGTTCGTACATCTGGATATGTATGTGGTAGACACAATTCTTTAGTTAGTCTTGAATAATGTTCACAACTTAAGTTAAAGGTTGGGCACCTTTATCTTGTTAAAGTTGTAGAATTCTTTTGCTAGCATTTGAGTGGGATCAAATGAGATATGATGAGTCTAAAATCATCGGAGTGTCTTCGAGCAAAAGGATCTAGTGCACTGGGTGCATTGAACTGGATCACAATGAAAAGCTTTATCTAGAACCGTCAATAGATAATAGTCTTTTCATTATCAGGACAATCGGAGGGTCTATCTTAATCCTGAGATAAATGATGGACTTATGGTTGCAAGTGATATCATTTGAGTTATCAATGAGTACGATTATATCGCATAGTCTATCCTCGATAGTTTGGTGATATTCATTTGTCAATCGATAGAGGACTTCATTTATAGATATGGACATCGTGGCTCCATTTAATTAAATGAGAGTATAATATCATCATATGGATGTTTTGAGGTAATTGGATATTAAATCTCAACGTTGAGTTTTCGATAGTGTCTATTGAGAACATGGCTTCTGGACAAGTCAAAATATCCAAGTTCAAAACGTGGTCATATGAGTAAATATGGTAACTTGGAGAGTTATAGGCGGTCTATGAACTCTTGGCGATTACTGATATTAATCACGAGGATACACTATCTCCAATATGATTGTCTAGGGTATGAATGAGGAGCATCTTCCTTTTCTATCTTTATTTAAGAGTTCAGTTTTAGCTCTTTAGTGGAATGAGTTAAAATTAATGGATCGGACCTAAGTGAATCATTTGTTGATTGTGATTAGGTTATGTCTATTGAAGCTTAAATTTAGATGGCCCGCCAAGATCCCCAATCCACACGGACTTGCATGGATCACTTGATATATTCTACCGGACCAATTTAAGGGTCCATCTAGAATTGCATTTAATATATTAAGAATATAATTTGCACATTATTTAAGTAATGGGCTGCTCAATTATATTAATATATTAATGAAAGACATGTGGGCTTGTTTCTTTTAGTAAGAATGGGTCTGGTTCACATGTGGGCTTTTTATTTAAAGTCCAATGGATTAAATGAAATAGGAAAATAATATTAGGCCCAATCTTATATAAGTGGGGCGGCTAGGTTAATGTTTTAACCTAAAAATATTATTTTGTTTCATTTGTTTTAATTAAATAAGAATTAATTAATTTATTGATTAATTGTTTAATTAAAGAAACAAATCTTTCCTAAAAGTAAAAGACTTGTTTGATAAGTAAATAAATAAATTAGTTTTATTTATTTAATCAAATAAGGAGTCTTTTTATTTAGTCAAAATAAAAGAATAAAAATAAAAGAGTTGGATTAGGGTTTGAAGTCTTAAAAGACATGTGTTTTTTGGGTGCAATACAACTCCTCTTTTGTAGAGGAAAATTGCGGCAACCCTAGGCAAAAGCACATAGAGAATTCGGCCACCCTATAAGGAAAGAAGGAAGAAATTTTGGCCACCATAAGCATACTTATAGAATTCGGCCACCACAATGAATGGTGCTTGAGTTTTTATTTCTTTCTTCTTCTTCTTAATTCTAAGAGAGTTTTTATTCTAAAAAGACAAAAAGGAGTGTGAAATTATTCTTTGATAGTATACAATTGCTTAATCATCAATAAGCTTGTGTATACGATATCGATCTAGGTTCACGCGAGTTTCGATCATTAGATTGAGAACTCAAAAGTGACCGGAATAATTTTTGACATTCTTTTGATTGTTTTGTGACTAACAAAGAAAAGAAAGTTTTTTGTTTGGTCCATTCACAGGTTTGCAATTCAAAGAAAAGGGAGACCACGCTCCTAGGTGATCCACGTTCGTGCTCGGATTGAAGGTCTTACAGATTACCATCGACGTAAGTCAATCGGATCACGCGACAAAAGGTAATTTACTTTTGTTAATATATATGCATGTTTATTGATTAAAAGGGTTTAAGTTTCATAAAGGAAAAAATTTTAAAAGTCACTAAATCGTTTTTAGTATCACTTCCGCTGCGTTTACCACTTTTATTTATTATTTTTCCCTACAATTGGTATCAGAGCCTAGGTTGAACCCTTTTAATTAATTAACGTATATATACGTGGATCTATTTCTTTTTATTGTGATTATGCATGTTTAGAAAGAGATGGCACTCTAGGTATTCAAATATATAATTACATGTGATGTATGGATTTATATATGTTTTATGTGGTTTGTTATTGCTCGATTTTGGCCCTAGATTTTCAATGTAATTTTTGTTTCGGAGTTGTAACAAGAAGGGTGGTCTATTATCGCCATAATTCCTTCTTGGTAGATTGCTAGGTTTTATTTTTTTTATATGTGCAGTACTTTTTTTAGGGTTACTGCAGATTTTTTATTTTTTTTAGTATGTGCAGTTTTTTGTTTGTAAAAATACTGCAGTAAATAAAAAAAAAAAAAAAAAATTAATGCTGCGGTATTTATTATATATATACTGCCGTAATATGTTTAGGTCTTGAAGATTCGAAGACACGAAGCAAAACAAAGCAACCGGAACCATGAACGAGCACCGTGCGCACCCTAGGAGTGGATTGGGCTGCGCATGGCAAGCCCAAGCTTGGTGGGCTGCGCACGGCAGCCCTGGAGTCCTCATGGGCTGCGCACGGCAGCCCCTTAGTGGGGTTGTGAGTTGTGCTCGCCCGTGGGTTGGGCCGAAGGATGAGCGTATGGTTGATGGGCCACCTGAAGATCTTGTATTCCTGACAAATTGTAATTTACTTGTTTTTCTAGGATGAGCCAAAGTTGTTGCTATTTAATTTATGCTTAAATATTACAATATTTGTTATTGTATGATAACATGACATATAGAATAGGAGTGCCACGCATATATCTCTTTTGGTATGAACATGCATTGAATGATTTAGGTATCTAAATTGGCATCTAGATAACTCGGTAAATCATTTTATGGGATTTAATCACACGCCTTAAATAATTGAGTGGGAGAAGGTGTTTTTGTAACACCTATGGCCTCCAAGGTTAGTTGAGCTTTATTATTTATTGGTAATCCCCCCAAGGGGCGTCCATGAATGGAATTTATCAACATACTTCCTTACAAGGATAGACTAGACAATGGACTCAAACGAGATCTACTCCCCAAGGAGGGATTTCCGTGAGAGAAAATTGAGGATCGATATCTTGGTAACACACTCAATGTAATGTTATTGATATCCTCCCAAGAGTTCTTGTCAGTAAAATTGCAAGGCTAAAATTGAAAACGCTGGTTGTTATGTTAACAATTAGGTGGGACCTAGTCTAACTAGTAAATGGTGCGAACTCCCAAAGGAGGCGTAACATTTATGGGTGTTAGATCACCGTTGAATTTTATGATTGAGTTATTTATTTAATCCAAGATAAATTTTTAAAAGTGCTTTATCATGATTATTTACTTATATATGTTTTGTTTTAATTCAGAAATCATGACCCCATCACTTATGAACATCCTGAAAGATAACACTTTAACTGGAGATAATTATGTCACATGGAAAAGGAAAATTGGGTTGTTGCTGCAAAGTGAAAAACATAAGTTTGTTCTAACTACTCCTAAACCACCTGCTCCTAATAATGAATCTAGCATAATGTATAGAGATGAGTATGAGCAGTGGAAGACTTCAGATGATATGGCAAAATGTTACATTATGGCCACTATCTCCGACGTGTTGCAACAGCAGCATGAAGGAATGGAGTCTGCTGCTGATATAATGATGTCTCTAGAGGAGATGTTTGCTATGAAGTCTAGGACGACTAAGAGAGAGGCAGTGACTGCTTTTATGAATCTTAGGATGAAACCTGGACAGGCTGTGAAAGATCACATGATGAAAGTCATAGCACATCT
The DNA here is from genome assembly GCA_030490815.1 of Acer saccharum. Lineage (NCBI taxonomy): Eukaryota > Viridiplantae > Streptophyta > Magnoliopsida > Sapindales > Sapindaceae > Acer > Acer saccharum. Next base: position 29,586,197 of record CM059869.1, read on the forward strand.
CAACATTGCTGAACTGCATGGCGCTGAGATAGATGGTGAGACAAAGATTGATATGGTTGTCAATTCATTGTCAGATTCCTTTGATCAGTTCAAATTGGACTACACTTTGAACAAAAAGGAATACACCTTACAAGGCCTGATGCAAGATGTTCAAAGTGCTGAAAAGATCCTTGTGAAAGGCAAAGGTCAAGAGATTCATATGGTTGGTAAAGTTGCTACTGTTAAGGCCCGTCAAAAGGTCAAGAAACAACAGAAGAAAAAGCAACTTGGGCCTATCAAGAAGGAGACCAAGAAAGTAACCAAGATCAAAGGGAAATGCTTCCTTTGTGGTGAAAAGGGACATTGGAAGAGAGATTGCCCAAAGTCCCAGAACAAGAAGGAAGAAGGTAATTTGAATTATCTTGAAACATGTTTTTTGGCTGATTCTACAGATTCTTGGATCATAGACTCAGGAGCCACTAATCATGTTTGTTATTCCTTGCAGGGGTTTCAAGAAAGGAGAAAGCTGAGTAAGAATGAAATCAATTTGCGCTTGGGCAACGGAACGTTAGTGTCTGCAAGTGCAGTGGGAGATATTAGAGTTTATTTGGATTCTAGAAGGCATTTAGATTTAATAGACGTTTATTATGTACCTCAATTCAAGAGGAATTTAATTTCAGTTTCTTGTTTGAATAAATTTGGATATTCGGTTACTTTTAATAAAGTTTTTATTATTAGTAAGAATGACAAAATTATTTGCAAAGGTACATTGGAAAACGGTCTATACTTTTTGCATAGAAATATCTCTCACTCGTTAGACACGGAAATAACGGAACCTAATCATAAAAGAGTAAAATTATCAACAGATGAAACCTACCTTTGGCATTTACGCTTAGGTCATATTAACCTTAATAGGATTAAAAGATTGGTATGTGACAGACCTTTGAGTGACTTAAAGGTTGATGATCTACCAACTTGTGAATCTTGTTTGGAAGGTAAAATGACCAAAAGGACGTTCTCTGCCAAAGGTGCAAGAGCCACTGAATGTTTAGGATTGATACACACTGATGTATGTGGACCTATGAGCATTCAAGCTAGAGGTGGATATGAGTACTTCATCACCTTCACGGATGATTACTCGAGATTTGGTTATGTGTATCTCATGAGACATAAGTCGGATGCTTTTGACATGTTCAAAGCATTCAAAGCTGAAGTGGAAAATCAGCTTGAGAAACACATAAAAATCTTGAGATCTGATCGTGGTGGAGAATATCTATCTGGTGAGTTTCAGCAATATCTTATTGATAATGGGATAGTTTCTCAGTTTTCTGCACCAGGTACACCTCAACAAAATGGGGTAGCAGAAAGGAGAAATAGAACTCTTTTGGATATGGTTAGGTCTATGTTGAGTTATTCAACGCTTCCTATTTCTTTTTGGGGATATGCTTTACAAACTGCTATATACATTCTAAACGATGTACCATCTAAGTCTGTTCCTAAAACACCGCATGAGTTGTGGACTGGGCGCAAGCCTAGTTTACAACACTTAAGGATATTTGGTTGTCCTGCGCATGTGTTAAAAGGAAAGACAGAAAAGATGGAGTCCCGTTCAGAAACATGTATATTTGTAGGGTATCCAAAAGAAACTAAAGGATATTATTTCTATAGTCCTTCAGATCTTAAAGTATTTGTTTCGACAAATGCTAAATTTCTGGAAAAGGACTATATGAATGACTTTGTGCCTAGAAGTAGAATTGTCCTGAATGAGATGTCAGGAGTGTTAGGATTATGCTCAATAGCAAGAGTGTAATGTTGTAATTAACAATCTTTTTCATATTAATAAAGTGATTTCTGGTTTAACAAATCGTATAGCATTTATAGTTTATATTATAATTGTCAAAGTAAATAATCATAAGGTCTAAAGACTATGGGAAAAGAAGAATTGTTCGTACATCTGGATATGTATGTGGTAGACACAATTCTTTAGTTAGTCTTGAATATTGTTCACAACTTAAGTTAAAGGTTGGGCACCTTTATCTTGTTAAAGTTGTAGAATTCTTTTGCTAGCATTTGAGTGGGATCAAATGAGATATGATGAGTCTAAAATCATCGGAGTGTCTTCGAGCAAAAGGATCTAGTGCACTGGGTGCATTGAACTGGATCACAATGAAAAGCTTTATCTAAAACCGTCAATAGATAATAGTTTTTTCATTATCAGGACAATCGGAGAGTCTATCTTAATCCTGAGATAAATGATGGACTTATGGTTGCAAGTGATATCATTTGAGTTATCAATGAGTACGATTATATCGCATAGTCTATCCTCGATAATTTGGTGATATTCATTTGTTAATCGATAGAGGACTTCATTTATAGATATGGACATCGTGGCTCCATTTAATTAAATGAGAGTATAATATCATCATATGGATGTTTTGAGGTAATTGGATATTAAATCTCAACGTTGAGTTTTCAATAGTGTCTATTGAAAACATGGCTTCTGGACAAGTCAAAATATCCAAGTTCAAAACGTGGTCATATGAGTAAATATGGTAACTTGGAGAGTTATAGGCGGTCTATGAACTCTTGGCGATTACTGATATTAATCACGAGGATACACTATCTCCAATATGATTGTCTAGGGTATGAATGAGGAGCATCTTCCTTTTCTATCTTTATTTAAGAGTTCAGTTTTAGCTCTTTAGTGGAATGAGTTAAAATTAATGGATCGGACCTAAGTGAATCATTTGTTGATTGTGATTAGGTTATGTCTATTGAAGCTTAAATTTAGATGGCCCGCCAAGATCCCCAATCCACACGGACTTGTATGGATCACTTGATATATTCTACCGGACCAATTTAAGGGTCCATCTAGAATTGCATTTAATATATTAAGAATATAATATGCACATTATTTAAGTAATGGGCTGCTCAATTATATTAATATATTAATGAAAGACATGTGGGCTTGTTTCTTTTAGTAAGAATGGGTCTGGTTCACATGTGGGCTTTTTATTTAAAGTCCAATGGATTAAATGAAATAGGAAAATAATATTAGGCCCATTTTATATAAGTGGGGCGGCTAGGTTAAGGTTTTAACCTAAAAATATTATTTTGTTTCATTTGTTTTAATTAAATAAGAATTAATTGATTTATTGATTAATTGTTTAATTAAAGAAACAAATCTTTCCTAAAAGTAAAAGACTTGTTTGATAAGTAAATAAATAAATTAGTATTATTTATTTAATCAAATAAGGAGTCTTTTTTTGTTTAGTCAAATAAAAGAATAAAAATAAAAGAGTTGGATTAGGGTTTGAAGTCTATAAAGTTAAAAAGAATTAGGGTTGAATTTTAGTCACCCTATATAAGTGACATGATGAAATTCGGCCAACCCTAATCTCATACTACATAGAATTCGGCAACCCTAAAGGAAAAAGAAGAAAAATTCGGCCAACCTATATATATGTTCTTATAGGGTTCGGCCACATCAATTTTTTGGTGCTTGAGTTTTTATTTTCTTTCTTCTTCTTCTTAATTCTAAGAGAGTTTTTATTCTAGAGAGAAAAAAAAAAGGAGTGAAAAATTATTCTTTGATAGTATACAATTGCTTAAACAACAATAAGCTTGTGTATACGATATCGATCTAGGTTCACGCGAGTTTCGATCATAAGATTGAGAACTCAAAAGTGACCGGAATAATTTTGACATTCTTTTGATTGTTTTGTGACTAACAAAGAATAGAAAGTATTTGTTTGGTCCATTCACAGGTTTGCAATTCAAAGGAAAGGGAGACCACGCTCCTAGGTGATCCACGTTCGTGCTCGGATTGAAGGTCTTGCGGATTACCATCGACGTAAGTCAATCGGATCACGCGACAAGAGGTAATTTACTTTTGTTGATATATATGCATGTTTATTGATTAAAAGGGTTTAAGGTTCATAAAGGAAAAATTTTAAAAGTCACTAAATCGTCTTTAGTATCGCTTCCGCTGCGTGTAACACTTTTATTTGTTTATTTTTCCCTACAAGGAGATACAATTCCACGAGAGGTTACACAACCTAACCCAATTGTAAGTTCCGATCCAACACAAGATCAACAATCTACCATTCCTCGTCGTAGTGGGAGGGTTAGAACACAACCCGAAAGATACATCGGTCTGGGAGAATCAGTGGAGAATCTCCTGGACGACGATGATCCCTATACATACAAGGAAGCTATGGAGGATGTTGATAGTCGCCATTGGCAAAAGGCAATGCAATCCGAGATTGAATCTATGTTCAATAACAAAGTCTGGTCCCTTGTAGACTTGCCTAAAGGGATAAAACCCATTGGGTGCAAGTGGGTATACAAGAGGAAAAGAGGTATGGATGGAAAGGTGGAAACCTTTAAGGCTAGATTAGTAGCTAAAGGGTATACACAGAAAGAAGGTATCGATTACGAGGAAACCTTCTCTCCTGTGGCCATGCTTAAATCCATTAGGATACTCTTATCCATTGCAGCATCTTTAGATCTAGAGATTTGGCAAATGGACGTCAAGACAGCTTTCCTAAATGGAAGTCTTGACGAAAGCATCTACATGATGCAACCAGAGGGATTCATTGAAAAGGGCCAAGTGGATAAGGTATGCAAGTTGCAGAAATCCATATATGGATTAAAGCAAGCATCTAGATCCTGGAACATAAGGTTTGATCAAGCTGTCAAAGGTTATGGATTTATTCAGAATCCTGACGAACCTTGTGTATACAAAAGGATTAAAGGCGACAAGTTGGTTTTCCTGATTCTTTATGTTGATGATATACTACTCATTGGAAACGATGTAGGTGTATTGACATCAGTAAAAGAATGGTTAGCAAAACAATTTGATATGAAGGACTTAGGAGAAGCAAGTTTTATTCTAGGTATCCAAGTAATAAGGGATAGAAAGAATAGAACGATTGCATTATCCCAAGCTTCATACATAGACAAGATCTTGTCTAGGTTTTCCATGCAGGATTCCAAGAAAGGTATGTTACCTTTCAGACATGGAATCAAGCTTTCTAAGGAACAAGTTCCTAAGAATGAGCATGAAGAGCAATTCATGAGTAGAGTTCCATATGCCTCGGCAGTTGGAAGTCTCATGTATGCAATGCTCTGTACTAGACCAGATATTTGTTTTGCAGTTGGCATAGTTAGCAGGTTTCAGTCGAAACCTGGTCCTGATCACTGGACGGCAGTCAAGCATATTTTCAAGTATCTCAAGAGAACGAGAGATAGTATGCTTGTATACTCTGGAGGGGATTTGGTTCCCGTTGGGTATATAGATTCTGATTTCCAATCAGATTCTGACTCCAGAAAATCCACATCAGGGGCTGTGTTTACTATTGGAGGAGGAGGAGCAGTTATATGGAGGAGTATCAAGCAATCTTGTATTGCTGATTCCACTATGGAAGCTGAGTATGTTGCTGCATGCGAAGCTGCCAAAGAGGCTGTTTGGCTCCGCCAATTCTTGATTGACTTAGAAGTGGTTCCTAGTGCGAATAAGCAGATCACTATCTACTATGACAACAGTGGAGCAGTGGCTAATTCGAAAGAACCAAGAAGTCACAAGAGAGGTAAACACATTGAAAGAAAGTATCATCTTTTAAGGGAGATTGTTCAAAGAGGTGACGTGACGATTACCAAAATCGCGTCAGCAGAAAATCTAGCGGATCCCTTCACAAAGGCTCTACCTCAGAAGAGTTTTGATGGGCATCTAGAGAACATGGGCTTGAGAGATATGACACATTTGCTATAGCGCAAGTGGGAGATTGTTAGGATTATGCTTAATAGCAAGAGTGTAATGTTGTAATTAACAATCTTTTTCATATTAATAAAGAGATTTCTGGTTTAACAAATCGTATAGCATTTATAGTTTATATTATAATTGTCAAAGTAAATAATCATAAGGTCTAAAGACTATGGGAAAAGAAGAATTGTTCGTACATCTGGATATGTATGTGGTAGACACAATTCTTTAGTTAGTCTTGCATAATGTTCACAACTTAAGTTAAAGGTTGGGCACCTTTATCTTGTTAAAGTTGTAGAATTCTTTTGCTAGCATTTGAGTGGGATCAAATGAGATATGATGAGTCTAAAATCATCGGAGTGTCTTCGAGCAAAAGGATCTAGTGCACTGGGTGCATTGAACTGGATCACAATGAAAAGCTTTATCTAGAACCGTCAATAGATAATAGTCTTTTCATTATCAGGACAATCGGAGAGTCTATCTTAATCCTGAGATAAATGATGGACTTATGGTTGCAAGTGATATCATTTGAGTTATCAATGAGTACGATTATATCGCATAGTCTATCCTCGATAGTTTGGTGATATTCATTTGTCAATCGATAGAGGACTTCATTTATAGATATGGACATCGTGGCTCCATTTAATTAAATGAGAGTATAATATCATCATATGGATGTTTTGAGGTAATTGGATATTAAATCTCAACGTTGAGTTTTCGATAGTGTCTATTGAGAACATGGCTTCTGGACAAGTCAAAATATCCAAGTTCAAAACGTGGTCATATGAGTAAATATGGTAACTTGGAGAGTTATAGGCGGTCTATGAACTCTTGGCGATTACTGATATTAATCACGAGGATACACTATCTCCAATATGATTGTCTAGGGTATGAATGAGGAGCATCTTCCTTTTCTATCTTTATTTAAGAGTTCAGTTTTAGCTCTTTAGTGGAATGAGTTAAAATTAATGGATCGAACCTAAGTGAATCATTTGTTGATTGTGATTAGGTTATGTCTATTGAAGTTTAAATTTAGATGGCCCGCCAAGATCCCCAATCCACACGGACTTGCATGGATCACTTGATATATTCTACCGGACCAATTTAAGGGTCCATCTAGAATTGCATTTAATATATTAAGAATATAATTTGCACATTATTTAAGTAATGGGCTGCTCAATTATATTAATATATTAATGAAAGACATGTGGGCTTGTTTCTTTTAGTAAGAATGGGTCTGGTTCACATGTGGGCTTTTTATTTAAAGTCCAATGGATTAAATGAAATAGGAAAATAATATTAGGCCCAATCTTATATAAGTGGGGCGGCTAGGTTAATGTTTTAACCTAAAAATATTATTTTGTTTCATTTGTTTTAATTAAATAAGAATTAATTAATTTATTGATTAATTGTTTAATTAAAGAAACAAATCTTTCCTAAAAGTAAAAGACTTGTTTGATAAGTAAATAAATAAATTAGTTTTATTTATTTAATCAAATAAGGAGTCTTTTTATTTAGTCAAAATAAAAGAATAAAAATAAAAGAGTTGGATTAGGGTTTGAAGTCTTAAAAGACATGTGTTTTTTGGGTGCAATACAACTCCTCTTTTGTAGAGGAAAATTGCGGCAACCCTAGGCAAAAGCACATAGAGAATTCGGCCACCCTATAAAGAAAGAAGGAAGAAATTTTGGCCACCTATATAAGCATACTTATAGAATTCGGCCACCACAATGAATGGTGCTTGAGTTTTTATTTCTTTCTTCTTCTTCTTAATTCTAAGAGAGTTTTTATTCTAAAAAGACAAAAAGGAGTGTGAAATTATTCTTTGATAGTATACAATTGCTTAATCATCAATAAGCTTGTGTATACGATATCGATCTAGGTTCACGCGAGTTTCGATCATTAGATTGAGAACTCAAAAGTGACCGGAATAATTTTTGACATTCTTTTGATTGTTTTGTGACTAACAAAGAAAAGAAAGTTTTTTGTTTGGTCCATTCACAGGTTTGCAATTCAAAGAAAAGGGAGACCACGCTCCTAGGTGATCCACGTTCGTGCTCGGATTGAAGGTCTTGCGGATTACCATCGACGTAAGTCAATTGGATCACGCGACAAAAGGTAATTTACTTTTGTTAATATATATGCATGTTTATTGATTAAAAGGGTTTAAGGTTCATAAAGGAAAAAATTTTAAAAGTCACTAAATCGTTTTTAGTATCACTTCCGCTGCGTTTACCACTTTTATTTATTATTTTTCCCTACAATGAGTCCCCTGATGAGACTGCCTCCACTACTCCCGCTCGGGTGGTAGGTACCCCTGGTGCCTCTATAGAGTTTTTAGAGTTTTCCCCACAATGGAGGCCTAACCACGACCTAAACAGGGTACTAACATTTCAACCATCTAGAGACAGACAGGGACCTTAAGCCTAAAAATCTCATCTTCTGATGTGCAGGATCCTCAATTAGAAGCAAGCACAGAGCATACTGAGATTATTACAGTCTATTACTTATATGATAGACAAGCATTCGAAGGAAGAAGAGGAAGTAATTAGAAAGACATGAGAATTAAAACACAAAAGAAATATTTATTGATTTCAGCTTCTGATTTTTTACAAGGGACGAACTCTCCTTATATAGAGGGAGAGATAGGATACATCCAAAACAACACACAGTAAAACCAACAACGTGGCGGACAAAAATAAAAGCAAACTAGAGGGGCCATTGGCCCATAATAATTACAACCTAACAAGCAAAGCGCAACAATTAAAGCATTAAAATTTACAGGATGAAGATAAGATCAGTCACAGGAAACAGATAAGATCACGAGCTTCAATTTCGGGCTGCTAGAGGACACACGAGCTATAATCATGGGCTGGATAGATTACAAGTGGCATGATATTCATCATCTGAGTCTTGGGCTCCACAGATGGAGCAGGGCCAAGCGAAATCAAAGGGGTCCTGAGAGTCAATCATGTAGGAATCTTGAAAAGGGTTCCAGCTCTGAGTGGGGTCTCTATGGATATCAGGAAGGATGAAAACTTCATCGGTGGGGACGTTATTAACATCACAGAGAAAATTGAGCAGCAAGATTTGGAGATTTTTGGGGTACATCCTTGGATAATCATAAGTGGTGTGCCATTCATAACTGGTGTTAGCTGTCCATAAGAGCCGTTTGTGGGGGTTGTATCTGTAAGGCCTATGGAGTATCCATATACAGCATATAAAGGCAGCTGACTCATAATCAAGCTTCCAAAGGTTATATTGTCCCATAAGTTTAGTGAGTTCTCTTTTCCAGTTTGTTAAGGATGTGAACCATTGGAGGAAAGTCCATAACAGAGAATCTTGTTGAGAAGGATCATTGAGATGTCCATACAAAGCCTGGAGTGGGAAAACGATGGCATGGTGGTGTAGAACTGATAAGCACCAGAGGAACCAAAGGAGTTTAGGGGAGAAGTAGTAGAATGGTGGCATTATGAATGGGTCGAGAAATGGTCTGGATAGGTTGGTGACGGTGTGACGACAATCTTGACTATTGATGTGGGATAAGTAGATCGGAAAATGAGCCTTGGCGAAGGTCTGGATTTGATCCAGAGAAGGTTGATGATTAGGTGGCAACGTGGCCAAGAGTTCTGGTGGAAATGAATAATCTGGTATGTCTGGTGAGGATGATGAGGGACCAGCAGGAGAAGTCATGAAGATAAGAGGATAGTGACCTGTGGGTGTAATGAGATGAGTGAGTGGAAACCTGGAGAGCATATCAGCAATTATATTATGGTGGCCTTTCACGTGGCGTACAGTGAAGTCATACCGAACAAACCAATCCTTGAGTCTTAAAAGGAGAGGATTGGGAGGAATCTTATTATGAAAATCAAGTATTTTTGGGAAGGATGAGTTGTCCATTTCAACAATAAAGTTCCTTGTCCTGAGGTGAAAATCCAACTTTTGGATTCCATATTTGATAGCAAGAATCCCTTTATAGATAGTGTGATAATGCTGTTAGGCATCGTTGAATTTGCCACTAGCATGACCACAGTATCTCCTTTGACTGTCTCGGTCTTCAATGAGAACGGCATCCCAGAAAATATCATTAGCATCAGTTTGGAGGATAAGCTGGCCAGAAGAAGGAATGGTGAGGGCAGGAGGAGATTGAGAGATTTCCTTTAATTTGATGATGGCCTCAGTGTGGGTGGAATTCCAGGGAGGAGGACGCTTATTGAGGAGCGTGGAGAGAACTGAGGTGTATTAACTGACATGAGGAATAAAGTCTCTAACATAATTGACAATACCAAGGAATTATTGAACTTGTTTTAAGCTGAGATTAGAATCAGGGAAGTCTAACAATCGGACAGCCAAATGAGGACCAGGGCGGTATTGTCCGTTAGAGATGTTCATTCCAAGAAATTCAATTTCGGATCTTCCAATTATGCTTTTCTTTTCAGAGAGCATGATACCGTAGTGATGAACAATGTCATGGAACTATTGAAGAAGAATATTGTGAGAGGTATCATCTGGAGAGAATAGGAGGATGTCATCAATGTAGATAAGGGCTGAGTGTAAGAGGGGACGGAAAATTTTGGTAACAGCCTTTTGGAAATGGGATAAACCAGTTTTTAAACCAAAAGGAAGAACAGTCCATTGGTATTGTGCATTAGGAAGACAAAATGCTATCTTATATCTTTCATTTGGATGAATACCAATTTGCCAGAAGGCACCTTTGAGATCAAATTTTGAGAAGATCGTGGCTCCTGGAAGCTGAGAGAATAAGACATTTGGCCTGGGAACAGGAAACTTGTCATCTCTGAGAAAAAGGTTGAGAGGCTGGTAATCCACGACTAATCTCTTTTTTCCTTTGAGCAATTCGGAGCATTTTTCAACATAAAAAGCTTGACACGCCCAAGGGGAAGAGATATGTTCTATCAGACCTTGACGAAGGAGTTCATTGCACTCTTCATTGGCCAGTTGGAGGTCTGAGGGTGACATGCCTGAATGGGTAGCCTTAGTAGGATTATTATCTTCATTCAGCTTAAAAGGGAGCTTAATAAAGAAATCTGGATTTTTCCACAGAGGAGAAAGGTGAGAGAAAGTTGCATGACTGTTAGCATAAAGCAAGAGCAATTTGTTCTGAATGAGTTCAAAAGGGGCTTGAATTTCAGAGAGCGGGAAAATCTTTGAAATATTAGAAAAAACTTTGAAATTCTTTTTATATCGAATCCCAGTAGGGAGAATCCGAAGGGATTTACTTTGGTAGAAAACATCCCAGCCTAGGAGAATGTCCTTATCCGGAAGAGGAGTACCGATGACTTGGACCCAAAGAGTAAAGAACGGGAAAAACTGAATACCAATCTTTTTTCTGGAAATGAGATTAGTAGAAAAAACGTTTCCATCAGCGGCTCTGAAATGCTGAACTTGAGATTTCCAAAATTCTGGAGGAAGGACCTTCGGGTTCTTCATTGTGGTGTGAGAACTTGTGTTAAAATAGGCAATGACATCAACTGGTTTGGAGTACTTGTCAGGTAGAATCCGAACCGGAGCTTGGGGACCGGGTTGAGAAATGAACTGGGTAGCTTGATAGGATTCTGGGATAGAACTGTAGTTTGAGGAGCCAAAATATTCTGAGTCAGAAAGATCTTCTTGGAGAACAAAGGTAGTAGTGTGATCTGCATGGTCCTGTTCAGAGAAGATTGATTCAATGTCTGCATCGGACGGAACTTCAACAACAATGTCTTTTAACTGCTAAACTAGTCTAGCGGATTTTGCTTTTTTGTCGAGACATTTTTTTGCAAAATGTCCAGGTTTGCCACAGATGTAGCATCATTGGGATTTATTCCAACCCCACTTTGCTTTCTTTCTGAAGAACTTGAATCTTTTGGAGCTGCCTTTTTTGTTCTTGAAGTGTTTGAAATGATTCTTCTTCTTAGTCTTGTAGGTGCAGAAGTCTAAGGATTTGTACTTGATCTGGAGAGAAGGTTGTTTGCATTGGGACTGCAATTTCTTGCCTTCTGTGAGCATCTTGGAGAAGAATCTTTGAGTGGCACAGAGTTTATCAAGGGAGCTTAAAGCATACATGTGGAGTTCACCTAGGGATGTGTCATTGAGAGATCGTCCTGAGGTGTCTATTTTTCTTTGTATCTCATCTTAGAGCGCGTCGAGAAGAGAGTTGACATAGACTTGTTTAAGACTATGATCATTGATACCACCAAGAGTGTGATATCGTTGAGACATTCGTTTATAATGGAATTCGATGTCTTTTCTTCTGAGTGAGCAACAACGCATATCAAAGAATTCTTGTCTATCCTACTTATAGAAATGATTAGGATCACCAAGAAATTCTCTGAAAATATATCCCATGGCTTGTGAGGCGAAGGGAACTCTAACAAATTGGAGTTGTCTTTATTCACCAAGAGCTTGGTACCAATCTCTAAGGGAACCAGTGAATCGGGAGACGAATTCACGTAAGATTGTTTCAAGGTTCTGTTCAGATTTCGCTAGTTGCAGGTCAAGCCATGCGCTCATCTCTGAAACCCGTTTTCTCTAGGAACTAGGAGAAGAGTCATCAAGATTAAACCAAGGGCCATTAGTTGGTTTGGCAGGAGGACGACCTGGACCATGTTCTGGTGGTTCTTCGACATAAGGAGAGGGAGTAGTGGTAGTGTTTGCCATTTCAGAGAAATTTCTTCCTTCTATACCGTCATCTATGATACTTGTAATAGTCTAACTCTTTCACTGGACTCTAGGTAATCGAGACAAGGCTCTGATACCAGTCGGGTGGCAGGTACCCCTGGGTGCCTCTATAGAGTTTTTAGAGTTTTCCCCACAATGGAGGCCTAACCACGGCCTAAACAAGGTACTAACATTTCAACCATCTAGAGATAGACAGGGACCTTAAGCCTAAAAATCTCATCTTTTGATGTGCAGGATCCTCAACTAGAGGCAAGCACAGAGCATACTGAGATTATTACAATCTATTACTTATATGATAGACAGACATTCGAAGGAAGAAGAGGAAGTAATTAGAAAGACATGAGAATTTGGGCCAGAGTATACTGAGATTATTAAGTTGTTTGATTTCTCTTTCTTTTGTATCAAAATTTGGGCCAGAGTATCCATGAGCAATATATCTGTAAAGATCAGAATGGAGCTTTGCAATTCTGGACTGAAATCAATAAATATTTCTCTCGTGTTTTAATTCTCTTGTCTTTCTAATTACTTCCTCTTCTTCCTTCGAATGCCTGTCTATCATATAAGTAATAGACTATAATAATCTCAGTATGCTCTGTGCTTGCCTCTAGTTGAGGATCCTGCACATCAGAAGATGAGATTTTTAGGTTTAAGGTCCCTGTCTGTCTCTAGATGGTTGAAATGTTAGTACCCTATTTAGGCCGTGGTTAGGCCTCCATTGTGGGGAAAACTCTAAAAACTCTAGAGAGGCACCCAAGGGTACCTACCATCCGACTGGTATCAGAGCCTTGTCTCGATTATCTGGAGTCCAGGGAAAGAGTTTGATTATTACAAGTATCATAGATGACGGTATAGAAGGAAAAAATTTCTCTGAAATGGCAAACACTACCACTACTCCCTCTCCTTAGGTCGAAGAACCACCAGAACATGGTCCCGGTCGTCCTCCTGCCAAACCAACTAATGGCCCTTGGTTTAATCTTGACGACTCTTCTCCTAGTTCCTGGAGAAAATGGGTTTTAGAGATGAGCGCATGGCTTGACCTGCAACTGGCGAAATCTGAACAGAACCTTGAAACAATCTTACGTGAATTCGTCTCCCGATTCACTGGTTCCCTCAGAGATTGGTACCAAGCTCTTGGTGAATACAGACAACTCTAATTTGTTAGAGTTCCCTTCGCCTCACAAGCCATGGGATATATTTTCATAGAATTTCTTGGTGATCCTGATCATTTCTATAAGCAGGCTAGACAAGAATTCTTTGATATGCGTTGTTGCTAACTCAAAAGAAAAGACATTGAATTCCATTATAAACGAATGTCTCAACGATATCACACTCTTGGTGGTATCAATGATCATAGTCTTAAACAAGTCTATGTCAACTCTCTTCCCGACGCGCTCCAAGATGAGATACAAAGAAAAATAGACACCTCATGACGATCTCTCAATGACACATCCCTAGGTGAACTCCATATGTATGCTCTGAGCTCCCTTGATAAACTCTGTGTCACTAAAAGATTCTTCTCCAAGATGCTCACAGAAGGCAAGAAATTGCAGTCCCAATGCAAACAACCTTTTCTCCAGATCAAATGCAAATCCTTAGACTCCTACACCTGCAAGACTAAGAAAAAGAATCATTTCAAACACTTCAAGAACAAAAAAGGTAGCTCCAAAAGATTCAAGTTCTTCAGAAAGAAAGCAAATTGGGGTTGGAATAGATCCAAACGATGCTACATCTGTGGCAAACATGGACATTTTGCAAAAAAATGTCCCGACAAAAAAGCAAAATCCGCCAGACTAGTTCAACAGTTAAAAGATATTGCTGATGAAGTTCCGTCCGATGCAGACATTGAATCAATCTTCTCTGAACAGGACCATGCAGATCACACTACTACCTTTGTTCTCCAAGAAGATCTTTCTGACTCAGAATATTCTGGCTCCTCAGACTACAGTTCTATCACAGAATCCTATCAGGCTACCCAGCTCATTTCTCACCCCAATCCCCAAGCTCCGGTTCAGATTCTACCTGACAAGTACTCCAAACCAGTTGATGTCATTGCCTATTTTGACACAGGTTCTCACACCACAATGATGAAGCCACACACCACAATGATGAACCCGAAGGTCCTTCCTCCAGAATTTTGGAAATCTCAAGTTCAGCATTTCAGAGCCGCTGATGGAAAAGTTTTTTCTACTAATCTCATTTCCATAAAAAATATTGGTATTCAGTTTTTCCCGTCTTTTACTCTTTTGGTCCAAGTCATCGGTACTCATCTTCCGGATAAGGACATTCTCCTAGGCTGGGATGTTTTCTGCCAAAGTAAATCTCTCCGGATTCTCCCTACCGGGATTCGATACAAAAAGAATTTCAAAGCTTTTTCTGATATTCCAAAGATTTTCCCGCTCTCTGAAATTCAAGCCCTTTTTGAACTCATTCAGAACAAATTGCTCCTGCTTTGTGCTGACAGTCATGTACGCCACATGAAAGGCCACCATAATATAATTGCTGATATGCTCTCCAGGCCTCCACTCACTCATCTCATTACACCCACAGGTCACTATCCTCTTATCTTCATGACTTTTCCTGCTGGTCCCTCTGTTAGGATTATGCTCAATAGCAAGAGTGTAATATTGTAATTAACAATCTTTTTCATATTAATAAAGTGATTTCTGGTTTAACAAATCATATAGCATTTATAGTTTAATATTATAATTGTCAAAGTAAATAATCATAAGGTCTAAAGACTATGAGAAAAGAAGAATTGTTCGTACATCTGGATATGTATGTGGTAGACACAATTCTTTAGTTAGTCTTGAATAATGTTCACAACTTAAGTTAAAGGTTGGGCACCTTTATCTTGTTAAAGTTGTAGAATTCTTTTGCTAGCATTTGAGTGGGATCAAATGAGATATGATGAGTCTAAAATCATCGGAGTGTCTTCGAGCAAAAGAATCTAGTGCACTGGGTACATTGAACTGGATCACAATGAAAAGCTTTATCTGGAACCGTCAATAGATAATAGTCTTTTCATTATCAGGACAATCGGAGAGTCTATCTTAATCCTGAGATAAATGATGGACTTATGGTTGCAAGTGATATCATTTGAGTTATCAATGAGTACGATTATATAGCATAGTCTATCCTCGATAGTTTGGTGATATTCATTTGTTAATCGATAGAGGACTTCATTTATAGATATGGACATCGTGGCTCTATTTATTAAATGAGAGTATAATATCATCGTATGGATGTTTCGAGGTAATTGGATATTAAATCTCAACGTTGAGTTTTCGATAATGTCTATTGAAAACATGGCTTCTGGACAAGTCAAAATATCCAAGTTCAAAACGTGGTCATATGAGTAAATATGGTAACTTGGAGAGTTATAGGCGGTCTATGAACTCTTGGCGATTACTGATATTAATCACGAGGATACACTATCTCCAACATGATTGTCTAGGGTATGAATGAGGAACATCTTCTTATTCTATCTTTATTTAAGAGTTCAATTTTAGCTCTTTAGTGGAATGAGTTAAAATTAATGGATCGGACCTAAGTGAATCATTTGTTGATTGTGATTAGGTTATGTCTATTGAAACTTAAATTTAGATAGCCCGCCAAGATCCCCAATCCACACGGACTTGCATGGATCACTTGATATATTCTACCGGACCAATTTATGGGTCCATTTAGAATTGCATTTAATATATTAAGAATATAATTTGCACATTATTTATTTAATAGGCTGCTTAATTATATTAATATATTAATGAAAGACATGTGGGCTTGTTTCTTTTAGTAAGAATGGGTCTGGTTCACATGTGGGCTTTTTATTTAAAGTCCAATGGATTAAATGAAATAAGAAAATAATATATGGCCCATTTGTTCAAGTGGGGCGGCAAGGTGATATTAAACCTAATATATTATTTTTTTTCATTGTTTTAATTAAATAAGAATTAATTAATTTATTAATTAATTGTTTAATTAAGAAACAAATCTTTTTCTGATAAGGAAATATATTTCCTAAAGTTATACTATTGGTAGTAGTATACTAAAAGTAAAAGACTTGTTTGATAAGAAAATAAATAATTAATTTTATTTATTTAATCAAATAAGAAGTCTTTTTATTTAGTCAATAAAAGAATAAAATATCTATGAGTTGGATTAGGGTTTGAAGCCAAAACTTTGATGGAAATTAGGGTGCAACACAAGCCTATTTTGGCATGTGATTTGCGGCAACCCTAGTTGTTTTTAGAGAAGGATTTTCGGCAACCCTAAAAGAAAAGAGGAAGCAAATTCGACCACCTATATATTTAGACTTATAGATTTCGGCCACCACAAGTTCATTTGAGACAATTTTCTTCTTCTTCTCAATTCATAGAAAGTATTTTATTCTACTAAAAACAAAAAAGAGTGAATAGATTATTCTTTGATGGTACACTAATTGCTTGTTCATCAATAAGCTTGTGTGTACAACATCGATTTAGGTTCACGCGAGTTTCGATCATTAGATTGAGAACTCAAAAGTGACCGGAATAATCTTAGTCTTCTTTTTATTGTTTTGTGACTAACAAAAGAAAAAGAAAAGTTTGTTTGTCCATTCTCAGGTTTGCAATTCAAAGAAAAGGGAGACCACGCTCCTAGGTGATTCACGTTCGTGCTAGGATTGAAGATCTTGCGGATTACCATCGACGTAAGTCAATCGGATCACGCGACAAAAGGTGTTCTTCTTTTGTTGATTATATGTATGTTTAATTAATTAAAGGGTTAAGGTTCATAAAAAGGAAAAATTTTTAAAACTACTAAATCTATTTTAGTCTGGCTTCCGCTGCGTGTACTACGGTATTTTTCCCTACACCCTCATCATCCTCACCAGACATACCTGATTATTCATTTCAACCAGAACTCTTGGCCACGTTGCCACCTAGTCATTAACCTTCTCTGGATCAAATCCAAACCTTTGCCAAGGCTCACCTTCCGGTCTACTTATCCCACATCAATAGTCAAGATTGTCGTCACACCGTCAACAACCTATCCAGGCCATTTCTCGACCCATTCATAATGCCACCATTCTACCACTTCTCCCCTAAACTCCTTTGGTTCCTCTGGTGCTTATCAGTTCTACACCACCATGCCATCGTTTTCCCACTCCAGGCTTTGTATGGACATCTCAATGATCCTTCTCAATAAGATTCTCTGTTATGGACTTTTCTCTAATGGTTCACATCCTTAACAAACTGGAAAAGAGAACTCACTAAACTTATGGGACAATATAACCTTTGGAAGCTTGATTATGAGTCAGCTGCCTCTGTATGCTGTATATGGATACTTCATAGGCCTTACAGATACAACCCCCACAAACGGCTCCTATGGACAGCTAACAACAGTTATGAATGGCACACCACTTATGATTATCCAAGGATGTACCCCAAAAATCTCCAAATCTCACTGCTCAATTTTCTCTGTGATGTTAATAACGTCTCCACCGACGAAGTTTTCATCCTTCCTGATATCCCTAGAGACCCCACTCAAAGTTGGAACCCTTTTCAAGATTCCTACATGATTGACTCTCACGACCCCTTTGATTTCGCTTGGCCCTGCTCCATCTGTGGAGCCTAAGACTCAGATGATGAATATCATGCCACTTGTAATCTATCCAGCCCATGATTATAGCTCGTGTGTCCCCCAGCAGCCCGAAATTGAAGCTCGTGATCTTATCCGTTTCCTGTGACTGATCTTATCTTCATCCTGTAAATTTCAATGCTTTAATTATTGTGCTTTGCTTGTTAGGTTGTAATTATTATGGGCCAATTGCCCCTCCAGTTTGCTTTTATTTTTGTCTACCACGTTGTTGGTTTTCCTGTGTGTTGTTTTGGATGTATCCTATCTCTCCCTCTATATAAGGAGAGTTCGTCCCTTGTAAAAAATCAGAAGCTGAAATCAATAAATATTTCTTTTGTGTTTTAATTCTCATGTCTTTCTAATTACTTTCTCTTCTTCCTTCGAATGCCTGTCTATCATATAAGTAATAGACTGTAATAATCTCAGTATGCTCTGTGCTTGCCTCTAGTTGAGGATCCTGCACATCAGAAGATGAGATTTTTAGGTTTAAGGTCCCTGTCTGTCTCTAGATGGTTGAAATGTTAGTACCCTGTTTAGGCCGTGGTTAGGCCTCCATTGTGGGGAAAACTCTAAAAACTCTAGAGAGGCACCCAGGGGTACCTGCCACCCAACTGGTAATATATATGTATTATATTATATAAATATATTATTATTATATATATTATATAATATATATATATATATATATGTTATGTACCGTATATTATATATATTTATATATATTATATTTTATAATATATATAATATTAATATATTAATATATATGTATTATATTATAAAAATATATTATTATTATATATATTATAATATAATATATATATGTTATATACGTACTAATATTATATATATTTATATATATTATTATATGTATTATATATAATATATATGTGTATTATATATATTATGTTATTATATATATTATATATTAATATATTAAATAATATATATAAATATAAAAATATATATATATTAGTTATTTGTTGACAGTTAAAAACTGTCAACATTGACAGTTTTTAACTGTCAACAATGTTAAAAACTGTCAATAAAGCCATATTTTCTTGTAGTGATAAGACCCCTAGCGAGTTTAATAATTATAAAAATAAAAATAAAAAGAACTTTGCAGGTTTAATTCTCATAATAAAAAAATTCTAGCATGTTTAATCTAAAAACAAAAACTCTATTATGTTTAATCCATAGGAGGTCTGTGAGTTTCCAAAACAAAAACTCTTTAACTTTTTTTATTATACACGCTATTAGTGTGTTTAATCCTAAAAACAAATATATAGTCTGTATATTAATTAAAAAAAATCTCTAGCGTGTTTAATAAAAAAAAGAAACATATCATGTTTAATCTTATTAAAAAAACATATCATGTTTACTTCATTTTGTTTTTTAATTGGACTGACCTAAGGAGAAAAAGCATCACAAGCGATCATATGCTGAAAAACCCCTAGGCAGTATCCATCTATATAAATGAGAAAAAAATAATAATAAAGAGTAACAAAGACCAAAAAAGCACAAGAACCAGGGGAAATAGTCCCAATCACCAAAACAGTGACACGCATTCCACACTAAACAGAAACTAAAAACATCAAGAAAATCGAAAAGACTCCCGACTCATGCAATCGCTGCCAACCAACAAAGAGCAAAAAGACGGGGTGGAGAACCACCAAGCATCAATCTCTAGCCTCAAAACATGCTTAGAAAGAGCATATGAAATCTTATTCCCCTCCCTAAAAATATGAGACACATGAAACTCCATTTTCGAAATATGATAAATACATCGCTGCCAAGCCTGCCTAACCCGCCAAGGAACCTTCTATGAGTGAGAAGAAAGCAGCTGAACCACATAAGAGGAGTCACTCTCAAGCTAGATCCGATGCCACCCATACTTCTAAGCATAATTAATGGTCATCGATGCTGCAAGAAGCTTAGCCTCAAACGCAAACACCTGACCAAAAGGGATTGCAAAACAACACTTCACAAAAGCTCTACAATTAAGGAAGACGCCCTCACAACCTCCAACACCTTAAGAACTTAAGGCGGCACCATCCGTATTAACTTTGATCCAACCATAAGCCGGAGGCGACCAAACCACACTCTTGATAACCGAAGCCCTAGCCGAGTGACCATATCATGTTTAATTCAAAAACAAGCCCTACAAAACTTCCAACAAACCTTAAAAAAAAATTAAATTAAATAAGTTGGCATGTTTAATTTTTGGATAAAACAAGCTAGTTTAGTTTTTTTTTTCTTCTTCTTAAGCACGTCATTTTAAAAACTTCATCGTGTTTCTTCTTTTTCTTCCAATGGAGATCTACAAACCTCCATTAATGGAGGTATGTGCACAGACCTCCCAAAAAAAAAAAAAAAAAAAATATATTATTATTTTTGGAGATCTTTAGACCTCCAAAATGAAGATCTTTCAATAAAAAAACAATTACTTTTTTAAAAAATATTTTTCAAAATTCATTAAGGATATTTTTATCCAAAAAGTGAAAAGCTAGTTAAAAACAATAAAATTATGGAAGATTAACAAATTTAGAAAATCCTATATTTATAAGACTATTTATGAAAAGATCCCTAGAAAATTTGGTACCGATGAAGCTCCATTTTTCCGTTCAAATATCATGCTCATCAAGGGAAATTGAATGTTCTTCTAGATGGATCAACCATATCGATGTCACTACTAGCTATTAATGATCAACCATATCGATGCCGTTACTAGCTATTAATGATCTTCAATCATTTCTTCATCTTGATTCTTACCATCTGTAAAAAGGGTGTAGATAATGCCACCCAAAGAAATTATTTGTAAGTCCATTTTTATGCGCAAATTAGATAAACTCGGTTATATGAATAGTTAAACTAAAACCGGTAAAAAAAATCATGACACTAAACTCCCCTTGTCCGTTGACTAACGGTTGACCATCATTAATCAATCATGGAAAAGGGACAATGTCCGTTTTTCTCTTGTTCTAGTATTTTGAAATATTATATTAAATAAATTAATGAACTAATCAGAAGAAAAAAAAAAGTATATAAAAAAAATTCAAATAACTGTCAAAAAGAAATCAAAAAAATTTGAAAAAAGAGATAACAAAATCAAATAAGTAAACGATATCGGAAAACTATTTCAAAATCAGAATATATATATATATATATATATATATGATCTCTCCAGCTGTCCATGGAATTCAAATGGAGAAGAACTCGATCTCCATTAGAGGAAATCTAAAATCATTCCTTTGAGATGGCATATCTCCATTAATGGAGATTTTAGATCTTCTAGAAAAATGGCGAAGATGTAGATTCTCTATTAATGAAGATTTTTGTTCCATATCTCCTACAAAAATGGAGGAGATCTGGACCACATCTCCTACATGAAGAATCTCTATTATATATATTTTTCTCTAAATATTTTAAATAATTTTTATTGTTTGTGTTTTTGGATGAGATTGTGATGGTAAAGAAAATGATGGGTGGAGTAGAAGCATAATTTTTTTGGATTGTGATTTGCGTTGTAATGGGTTGCAATTTTTTTATTAATATTATTTAGAACAAATTACACCAAACTCCCATGAGGTTTGCTATTTTACATGCAAAAACAATTTTATCATTAATTGACACTCACCTCTTTTGTCGCCAGTCAACATCTGTAAGATTTAACCTTTGACCGTATGAAGAAGTGTAATCTTGTCTTCAACTTATTTTGTACCGTACACATCATGTTAATCAAATACATTTAATGTATGTCAGATATTTTTTGAATATTAAATAGAAAATTATAATTTTTAAAGGAAAAAAAAAATACTAAAGCAATTGAAGAGGCGTTAAAGCTTGTAGTCTTGGAAAAGAACTCTCTCTCTCTCTCTCTCTCTCCCCATAGAAAACCCAATATTTTGTCTCACTGAAACCTTCTCATCGAAGAAATTAAATGGCGAAGCTCCTCGTCACCGTCATCGTCATCACGCTATCTATCGGTGTTCATTGAAGAAGTTGACACGCGAAGGGCTTCTGATTTGTCTTTGCGATGGGAGAAAGGTGAAAGCATAAATCTTGACCATCAGATCTCTCTTTTCAATTTTGTTTTTATTTTTTGGAGTTAACTTGTGGAAAAATTGAAGCATAATTGAGTTAAGTCACCTTTTAGAGATAGGTTTTTTTTTTTTTTTTTTTAAATTTTTTTTATTTTATATATATATATATATATTTTTAACAATATTTGTGTTTAGGTTTTAAAAAATTGTTATACTGGTTGGAGGTGAAAATATATTTTGGGTTGATACTCTGTTTTTCGTTTTGTATTGTTTCATTGTGTTTACGGTTTGATGGGTTTTCATGGGTGTCACTAGGTTTTCATGTTACATGATTAAAAAACTGAGTAATTAATTGGGAAAAAAAATCAAATGGATAATATTTCTTAGTAGAGAAATATTGTAATGAATGTATTGGATGGGAAAATCAAATCTAGCATTGACATTTTATAGCCACTCTTGGTTTAAGTTACCGTTGCTATCAACGGCTATAAAGCAACGGTAACATCTACAATATTTTTATTTTTTTTGGTTCTTTATAAAGTTTTAGTTCTTCATTTCCTTATGGGCATTTACATCCAAAGAAAAAATTATCTACAGCTCCAATTAATGTTCCCGCCATTTACATATAAAAAAATAATTATTTGTTTTTGTCTATTACCTTGGTTATAAAAGTAAATAGACATTATGATGTAATGTTAGGGATATTTCAGACTTTTGCATGGTCTGACAATGTCAAAGGTTAAATGTGACAGGCATTGACTAACAACAAGAAGGAGAGTGTCAATTAATGATAAAGTTGTTTCCGCGTATAAAAAAACAAACCTCAGAGGAGTTTGGTGTAATTTGTTATATTATTTAATTAATAAATTGTTAAGGCTGATGTAAAAATATGTTATAGGATAGTTATTTATTTATTTATTTAATAACACTGAAAAATACTAAATTATCCTTCATTGGTTAATGACTAACCGTTGTCAATAGTTAATCAACCGTTAATTAACAGGTCAAGGGTAAATTAGTGTTATTATAATTTTTTTTTACTAGCTTTAGTGTAATTATACATTTAACCGGGATATATAATTTACCCATAAAAAAAAAATGGGTGTACACCTAATTTCTTTAGGTGGCAATATATGCAACCCTGTACAAAATTTCATCCCGGATGAAAATGGACGGATTGTAGATGGGATGTGTAGCATTACTGTTTCAAATATTCAGGAACCCAATTGGATTTTGTTAACACTTTTGATACACTGGAAGATGAGCTTAAATTTCAAATGTCTCTCATTTTACTTGCATATTCAAGCATTACATGCATCATTCCATTCACTTGAAATTGACTGGAATGCATTAGGCACCGATATTTTCATTCACTTCACTTGTATACAATGTTAAACCTGTTTTGCTAATTTCATCAGATAGTAAAGTGGATGGGGAGTCAATGGCAGGTCAAGACCATCGGACCAACAATTCCATCAATATACTTAGACAAGAGGTTGAAAGACGACAGAGATTATGGTCTGAGCCTCTTCAAACCGAACACTGACACATGCATCAAGTGGCTAGACTCGAAGGGAACTGACTCAGTAGTTTATGTGTCATTTGGAAGCTTGGCAGCACTAGGCGAAGAGCAAATGGAGGAATTAGCTTGGGGGCTGAAGAGGAGCAACAGCTACTTTTTGTGGGTAGTCAGGGAATCAGAAGAGAAAAAGCTTCCAAGCAGCTTCATTGAAGAAACATCTGACAAGGGTTTGGTTGTGACTTGGAGCCCTCAACTACAAGTTCTGGCTCACAAGTCAGTTGGGTGCTTCATGACGCATTGTGGGTGGAACTCAATTCTTGAGGCACTCAGCATGGGAGTGCCGATGGTGGCAATGCCACAATGGACAGATCAAACTACGAATGCAAAGTTTGTTGCCGATGTTTGGGAGGTAGGGGTTAGAGTAAAAGTGAATGAGAAAGGAATCGTGACAAACGAAGAAATAGGGAATTGTATAAGGGAAATCATGGAAAGAGAAAGAGGGAAGGAAATTAGAAGGAATTCAGACAAGTGGAAGGAATTTGCCAAAGAGGCGGTTGATGATGGAGGAAGCTCTGACAAGAACATAGGGGAGTTTGTCAAAAAACTTGCCTGCAGCTGATGTTACTGTAAATTTCTGAATAATAAAGGGTGATTTTCAATAATGAGCAGATTTTATTCTGTCATGCTTCTGATGGTAACTACTTTGCATACACATCAAAGAATAAACAGGTAATGACAAGATAAACGAGAAAAAAAAAAAAAAAACAGAGGATAACAACAAAATAATGAAAGGAGAACTAGCAGTACCATCCCATCTCATAAAATATAATACAAAAACATATCAAGGGAAGAAGAACATCAGTCAACAAATTTCGGTCTCTAAAAGAAGAGCTTAAATTTCGGTCTCTAATAGAAGAGCTTCAACAAATACTTCAAAACTGTTAAAACCGAAGCTCACTTTAAAACGAAATACATCACCTGTCATTTCTAATATAGCCTAGCTAGGGCACTAATTTCCTACTCAAATACAAAAGATATAACTGGAAATCCCAACAAGAAGGTTTCGATGTTGGTTTTGTGTACATGTAGTTTGTTTTTATCTCTCAATATATTAATTTTTACTTCACTAGCGAATAGGTCCGTTTCATCCATCCCACTGCTGAAAGTAAAAAAATTATTTCTATGTATGATGTTAAAGAAGATTTACCTAGGTATTGTATAAGAAAAAACTGAACATTGGAACTTGACGGATCAGGAAATTGCCTGGAAATTTTCAAGAGAGCCCTGACCACTTCAAAAAACAGTCCACAATGAACTAATGAATTGACTGGAAAAATTAAAATCAAGATTCTTTTTAGTAAAAGAAGGTCAGAACAGGCACTTACCCTTTACATTCTCCTCACTAAAGATGGGCTGGTATTTTCTGTCCGACTGCCCAATCTAACAATATCTTCAACGAGAATTTTCCCATCTGTTACATTACAAGTCGGTAAGAAGAAAAGACATAAGTCATATGAGTGAGCTAATACAATACTAAGAGTGTGTTTGGTATGACTTTTGTTCCTGCAACAAATTAACTATTTTAAATATCAATAGCTTCTTTGACCCTTTTTTTTTTTGCATCAACTTGAGAAGAGCTTAAACAAAAAGCTCAAACTTGGGCTTCTCCAAGAAGCTCTTTCTGAGATTTTTTTAAAGAAATAAATGTCTCAAATAACCTTTTTAAATTTCAACATATATTTTTTAATACAAAACGTTATTTTATTTCTCAAATACCTTTTTTTTTTTTGTAATTTATTACAACAAAAATAGTTGTATAGATATATTACCAAACCATCTATCAATTTAAAAGTACTTTATTATTGGATAATTAAGCAACATTAAGCTTTTTCTTAAATCTCTACTCCAAAAAGCTCTACTCATTGAAGTTCTACTTGAAAAGTCATCCCAAATACACCCTAAATTGATCGATAAAAGATTTGATGGATCAGGAAAAAATGAAATTTAATTATTTGAAAATTCGCATGATTTCACCCAAAAAAAAAAAACTTCATCAACACTTTCTTTTGATCATGTCATGCATAAATGTCAATCAACTGCAAAGAAAATCAACACACAATGTGAAAGATGTATGCAGTTAAAATATATCTCATGTTAGTAACTATAAAACTGCCGACCAAAGTTTACTTGTCTTCTTCAACTATAGCAAGGTAAACTTTATTTTGAAAAGCATCACCAAAAGCATTTTGTAGATTCTATTTAGAAACGAAATATACAAATATCACTAGACAGACTAGAGTACTAGACCATGACAAAAGAAGAAAAACACCAATGACTAACCAACCTCCATCTTTGGAAAGATTGCTAATGAGTTCTTGAACACCCTGCTTTCCTAAGGTATCCTTCAAGTACAAAGCAGCACTTGCCACCTCTTCTGAAGTAACTTTCCCATCATGATCCCTACACAACATGAATGAATAGTTGATGTAGCATACAATTTATCATAACAGAAAATGCCATCACTACACAGCAGAACACCAGAAAATAGCAGCCACAGAATTTAAAACGAAAGGAGAAATATCATCTAGAAACAATGATACACCTGTCAAGCAGTCGCCAGCGATCACCAATTATAGCATCCACATCATCAATTTCTTTCTCAAGATTGTGGAGCATAGCATCAACCTGAAGTATGACCACAATTTAAAAAGTTTGATAGCACCTGCAGTGCACATAATAGAAAATAAAATAAAATAAAAGAGGAACATTTAATAAGTCATACCTTATCTACAAGTGCTGAAGAAACTTCATCCCCTTCAGCCACTTCAGCATCAAAGTCACTTTCGTCTCGAGCAGCTCTGTATGCCTTCATGGCATCCTTCTCACCACCAGTGCACTCTTTCTCTACCATGCTATTGTAAAGTTCTATCTGAGAACATCAAGACAATCAATAGTAAGGGGAAAAACGAAGAAAATTATAAGGCAAGAGATTTACAAAATTCAAAAGTCAAAATTATAACATCTGTAAAATGATTTTCTGATACGTTGCAAAACCAAACAACATTTCCATAGGCTTATATCACGTAAGGTTTATTTAAAAAATAGGGAAAAAAATGAAAAATTATATTGCAAGAAAATAAGTAATAGTCCACTAAGGATGCATAAAAAAACGGTTTATAAAGCCAACTTGTTCAGTTGACTACCAATTTTGCTTTACAATATCTGTTTAAAAAGTAAGAAAAAGGAAGAAATTGCATGGCACAGATATTCAAAGTTTACATGTACCTCCTTATTGACAAGCGTCAGGAACTCTTCACGCTCACTATTAACTGACTGCAAAATTGGAGAAACCAAAATTAAAATACAGTACAGATGGTAACATTGAAAGAGTTGATACTAGAGAATGCGAAGGAGAGAGAAGCAAACAATCAGCAGAATCTTCATAACCAAAACATGCAGTCTTACAGAAGCTGAAGCTAAAACAGCCAATGCTTGACTGAGCTTACACAGCTGCTCATGCATTTCCAATGTTCTTGCTCTAGCTTGTTCTTGTGCTTCACTTGCTGTTGGTACAGTCATCTCTTTCAGCGCAACATCCTCTTCACTACCTTTAGATTCCTTCATCTTAGCTAGCTCTTTTTCCTCTTTCTGTTCCTCCTCCTACAAAACATTTGAAATAATTTATATGACGATCTTGAGTCTTATAATATACTTGGCTTTTTACCGGACTGAAGCTTGAAGTGTGACAGCACACCTTAAATTCAAAACTTCAATCATATTTTGCTAATTGCTGACCATATTTGTTAACCAAAGCTTAAAGAAATTTGCTGTGCAAATAAAACAAACATTGCAAATCTAACTGCTTGTAATAAATAATAATCTCAAAATTTCAATTTAAAATCACTTAAGAAAAAGTTGGCCTCAATTTAAACTCATCATAGGGGAAATCGTCGATTTCTATGTCATTCACTTCCTCACCGGATTTCTCTCTTTCGTTAGATATTGATCTCACACATGTTCAAATGCTTTTTTTCACAAAATCATTTTATAGTGGCCGATTGATACAGGGAAAGAAATTGATAAAGAGGTTGGAAAAACCAAAACCTAATTTGTGTGTAAAAGGCAAGTGTCCCCATAAACATTTCATACATTTCTCAATCACTATTCATGAAAACCTAATCTCACACATACACAAGCATTTCAAGAGATACGTCTTTCACACATAACTTAGGTTTTGGTTTTCCAATCAATCACCTAAACTCTCTAAATTAATTCCATGTACAGATCAGTCATAGTAAAATAATTTTGTGCAGGGAAAGCATATGGCTTTGGCAAGACCAATATCCAACAAAAGACAATTATCCAATGTGGAAATGAACAATAGAGACACGAATTTTTTAACATTATGTTTGAAAAATGGTGAGTCTGTAGCCACAGATTTAAGTGATTTTAAATTGAAAATTTGAGATACTTTTCTACAAGGAGTTATATAAAGAATCCTTTTGACAGTGATCTAATATATGTGAAGGAGAAAATCATTTTTAAAATGTGTTATATTATGTGTTTTTTTTTTTTTTTTTTTTTGGAGCTAAGAAGCACGGATATGGACATAGATACGGGGATATGACACGGTACGATACGGGGATATGGCAAATCTCCAAAAATTTGGATACCGACACAGCAGGATAGGCCAATTAAAATAATTATATATATATATATATATATATAATTATTATCACCTATCTGACACAATTGTCATTAATAATAATAATAATAATAATAATAATAAATCCAAAAAGCTGGATGAGTGTCTCAGTTGATTTGTCATATCATATGCTTCACTCTCTCCCCTTGATCTCTTCATCAGACTCCTCTCTCTCTTCATCAGACACCTGCTCTCTCTTCTCTTCATCTCTCTCACTTTCTCTTACCAAATTTTCTTCAACAGAGCAAAAACTCTCAAAACTTCAGACTTCAATTCAAATGTACATTGAATTCACACTACTAAGTTCACATCCAAACCTTCAAAACTCAAATGAATGAAGATATTTGTTGCATTAATTTTAATTTTTTATTTTCAAAGAAGGAAGATTGAAGGTAAACTGTACAGGTACGTTGAGCCTTCTTTTTCCTTCTTTTCTTCTTCTTCTTTGGTTCTTCACTTTTTAGTTCTTCCCCTCCTCTTTTTCCTTCTCTTTCTTTTTCTTCCTCTTCTTTTCTTTCTCGTTTTTTTTTTTTCATTTTACAGCGGGTGGCAGATGAAGAAAGTAAGAAACCCTAGAATCTTGTAATCAAATATATTATTACAAAATTCGATTTTGACCCCAAAAGTTTTTGAAAATTGTAAATTGACCCTGTTTACGACAAAAAATAGTTACAAAACTGGCCCAAACATATTCATACCCCGTATCCTTGCCGTATCCCATCAATCAAAAGCTCTCAGAAGTCAACGGACATGCCATTTGGCGTGTCGGACACCTATCCACACGTGTCCACGTGTCCTCTGACACGTGTTAACAGCAAAAACTGGTGTGTCCATGCTTCTTAGTTTTGTAGTGATTGGCTTGTTCATTAGCAAGAAATGTGCATAGTTAAATCTTCTTTATATCGTGTTTCTAAATTTTCTAATACTAGATGGATTAATAGTTCTTTTTTAATGCATTGTTTGAATTTGTTTTGCTCTGATAAATTGATAGCTTGTAAGTGTGACAGCATGACTTAAATTCAAGAATTTAATCATATTTAGCTATTTGCTAACCATATTTAAGGAAACCTGGCTTGTAATTAAAACATTGTAAATTTGGCATGAACATAAATAAAATGTTGTCTAATTTTCACCTTTATCAATTCTTCCTGCATCGCAAGGTACTCCAGTTTCCTTCTCCTTTCTGAAACGGAATCTTCAGATGGCAAAGCTGTTACACCAACAGTACCCACTACCTCATCAGGGAGAGAAGACAGTGTAGCTCGAACAGCTTCCTCTGGCCTCAATTTTCCAGATACAGTAAAGGTCCTGAACATGGCATCAAAGTGCAGTGAGTGTGAGACAAATTCATTTCAAAAGAATAAGACTAAACATATATTTAACTGACAGACTGTCGAAGCAAACAAAAAAGGCAGAAGAAGGAATGAAGACGGGAGCTTCAATCACCTGGAAAGGATCAGAAGGGAAGATGGCACAGAGTAATTAAGAGACAGGTCCAACCAATCACGGAGCTGCAGAGAGAAATTAACTATTTAATAAATTAACCCAAAATGGTTATATTTGATAATTGTGCATTCAGACATTCACATACTCTTCTTTTTTTTCTTGTTTATTTATTTATCAGAAGAAAAAAAAAAGTATCTAAAGAGTAAGGGCCATTCACGTATGCATCTGTAATTATCACATTCAAAAAAGGAGCAAATAACTGTGCTAGAAACTTTTGAAATATGAGATGACAAAGTTTAATCAATTGAACAACTAAAAAAGAAAAAAAAAAATTAAAATAAATATATAAATGTTGGAAGTTAATTGTACAAAATAACAAATTAAACTTAGAACTAAAAAACGAAAAAGAAAATATAAAGTGGTGAATAACAATATACCATATTATATGCAACCCATGTAAATATACTCCTCAATATATATTGGTTCTACTAGAGTGGGGGGGTTGGAATTAAGCTAATGCTTGCAATAGTCATCTATGCATATTCCCCAATCAGGATATTCATAATGCAAATTTACATACAGATATCATATTCAACACATATTTTGGTAGCAGAACCTTTACCTACTAATGCAGAACATAAGGTTGTTAATATCCATTCTAGAATATCTTCCCTAATATAAAACCACTGCAACTTGCAATTATCAATGTCCATCATTGAAAGCTCCCATTTTGATCGCATTCAATATTGGAACTCAAATGGAAACATTTACACCATTATTTACATCATTGACACACTAAGAAAACAATTCATGCACAAGACATCCATGCATACAAGTATTCAACCTGTTGGCGCATTTCTTCCACAGATAGCCATCCAAGTATTCCCCTCTCTCTACAACCTTCACAAAGTTCAGCTTCTGAAAGAGACTCCACACCCTCAGCTTGAATCAACATATCATCATTCTTAATCCTAGAAAACACAAATTAATTAAAAAAAATGACAAATTGCATTTCCCAATAGCATGAGTAAACCTACTCTTACTCAAAGAGACAAATCTAATATAAACTTTTCCAATCTCCTTCTTCATCTAGAATCAGTACACCTCGACTCTCCATTCAGGTCAATAAACTCCTTGTTTGCATCTTTGTTTTTTTAACTAAAAGATGCTACAAATATATTAGTGAATACGAATAGATTAAATGTATCTTACCATTGTAGTCTTTTCCGGAGCATGAAACGCAAATAAGCATCCGTTCCAAAAGGACTGATTCCCATATATTTGCACATATTCACTAGACGAGGCCTGAGAACAGTGAAGCAAAGCAAAAACAGGAAATGTTCTCAAACAATATTACCTAGAAAGCACATAGAATCAATTTGGATTTGATGTAGATGCATTCAGTTAAAATACCAAATAAATCACAATGCAAGCCAACCTGCTGATATTGTCCAGAGTAAGTTCATCATTAAACAACTTAGCAAAGCCCAAAATCTCCTCATTAGAGACACCAGCACCCCTTCTAACCTGTATAATACAAAATGTTGAAGGTAAAAGAAAAAATTTCAAAGTTGAAAAACAAATGAAAGAATAGAACATGGAAGACTCATCCTAGTGATAGAATACTTTGTTCAAAAATTCATCAAGATCTTTAGCAGTTTTCTTAATTTCCCCACTCCGCGAGTTTTGAACTTCCTTTGCCATTTCTTTGACTGTATCCTGTAGAAACTTGGCATATTCTATCCTAGCGTTTAGCCTCCTTTTTAGTGCTTCCTACAAATAAAACAATTAAGGTAAATTAATCATTCTGCATGAATAAAAAACAATAATGTTCAAGTGAACAAATTCACTGCATATGCATTTTGTTCATCACTATATATGTCCATTCATTGTGCTTTTACATAGAAGTAAAAACTGCCGCACAACACAGAAAGTAAAGAATTCATACTCAAACACAAAACAACAGAGGTGCAGAAAGCTATAAAAATAGACCCACTCAACCAGTAAAGTATTAAGAGAAACAATCAGCTGAATTGTTTATTCCCTGTCACAGACAGCTAATAAGGTATATCATCAGCCATCTTTCAAACTACAACTTTTTCTTCTGTCATCATGAAGAAACCACAGTACATTTATAAAGACCAATGCCCGACTACTCACATCTGGAAAACTACCAATATAAAATGAAATTCACAGGAGTAAATTTTTTCATAAGCATGGTCATTATTGCAAGATCATCTATCACTCTGTCATCCCCTTCGGATAAATGACTGATCTCGAAAAATAAAATTTATTCCAAAAATATTCTTTTATAATATGGCAATCAAATACCAGTACTTCTAATCCAAAGTTATTTGTAGAATTCCGCTAATCAGGGAATAATACTTCCACAAACCTTAAATTCGCCCATCCTTGGGCTAAAATACTGCTAGGTTTTTCCCAGCAAAAACAATGGAATGAGACTAAAGAGGGATTTTAGAGAGAAGGTTTTAAATGAAATTGACGCCTCCTATGAAATATTTTGGAAATTAAGTTCTTAATATAATCTTCATCTTTTTGCACGCAAAAATACTATATTATATTTATGATACAACATCAATATCACGTTAATTTCTCAGGAGCCCCGCTTAACAAAACTATTTAATCATAGTGAAACTAATAGATATAGATTCTAACAAAGTTCATCGCAATCTGTACCTGCTCTTTCATCTTGTCTTGGAAGGTGGACGGCAACATGTTGGGAAACAATTTGAGAAATACTGGCAACAGAAATTCCATAAAGGGAACTATTATAAATACAGCAACAGGAACTAGCCTAAATATATCCGCTGTAGTTCGTGTCAGTTGTTGCCTCTCCCTTCTAGAAAGACTCTTCCCACCAGCAAGTTTTAACAGCAATCTTGAACTGATCCTTACATCAGCCCAGAGTAACTTCAAACCCAACCAATAATGTTGCAATGTTGACACAAATTCATGCTTCCAGTGAACAAGTTTCTTGGCCCAGTCCTCCCTGCAAGAAGCAACAGCAAAACAGACAAGCAACCGCATAAAAAATCCTGTTAAATTTAGTGGATCGGCTCATACGAAAACAAAAACCTTCAAAGGATAAACTTTAACCTGCTCATAGAAGCTACAGCTCTCAAAGCAGGACCAATCCCTATCAGAGTGGCCCATGTTCTTTGTAGAATGGTCTTAGCAACCTTCTGAGATTCTTGCAACTTCTTAGCCTTTGCTTTTGCTTTTGCACTACTCAAACCTTCAACAGCTTGATCACATTCTTCAGCGGATGCTTCCTTCCTCTTTCTACTGACCAGCTCTTCAATTCCCTCATCGTCACTGCCCATTTCAGGTTGTTTAGCCGTAGCTGAGGAAGCATTGCGAACTGAATGAGACATCAACCTGAATCCCGTCACAGAGACGAATTCTGACCCTCCATCCCCAAGACCAAAAACTGTGATCCCATGGTATTTACACTCAAAGTGTCTAAACCGGAACAACCCCAAAACTCCTGCTTTCGCCGCTGAAGTAGCATTCGTTTCCTTTACATGATTCAAGTCCACAGAATCATGGTTCCAAGAGGAGCTGCAACCACACGAATCATAACATCGAATACCATATCCATGACAGTGGAAGCTTTGAATCGGGCGAGCAGAGGTACTCAACCAATCAGAAATCAATCCCTTCCTTCTCAAAACAGCTCTAGAAGCCATTATGTTCTATCTTTACTAAGTAAAAACACATTCAACTTCTTTGAAAACCACCAAGTAACGCTGCCAGATACAACATTTAATAACCATCATAATAAATTTGATTTAATTTACAAACATATAATCTACAAAACCAATCGAAATCGGAAAATAAAAACAAAACAAAAAAAACCTCACGTCCAAGTATCGAATTTGACTTAATAAAGTTTCAATCCTACCACAAAAGAATTGAAAACAAGCAGATATGGTAAAACTGAAACGATAAAATGATTAATTTGAAGATAATAATAATAAAATCAACATAAACTCGCAAGGCAAACAAACAAAACAATAATCTTTATGCACAAACAACGACAATATATGAGTTAATATAAAATAAAAAACTAAAAGTGTTGAAATGAAAATGACAAACACAAATGAAAAGCGCAATGCAGAGAAACCAGATAACGCAGAGATGACGTACTTGCTTAGCCAAGAAGAATAAGAGAGCGCACCGTACTTACAATGATCAATTGTTATTTCAGAGTTTTTTTTTTTTTTTTTGGGTGTTGTAAAATGAAAGTTTAATGGAGTGAGTCTTTAACAGAAAAAGGGAAAGGGTTTTAGGGAGGTACGAGAAGGTGTAAAGTTACGGTGTTACGCGGACTACTATCTCTACCATCCAAAACCTCAACATAATGTCTTGATTCCTTCACCCAATCATTCCTCTCCTTCCATTCTCTCCATTTCCATACATTTATCACTTACCATTAGACACCCACCTATCTAGACACTTCATCTTCTACCACTCTTTACACTAGGAGCATCAAGGGAAAGGAAGGAGCAAGGTCTAAAGAATGAGGCTTAAAGGTGATTTCTTTAACTATTACTTCCTATTCTTTTGATTGTAACTATGTGTAGCTAAACCCCTAATTTAGGGGATAGATTTGAGGAACTTGTGGTTATGGGTATTTGCTAAACTATTTGTAATTGAATCTCTATTTGTTTCCTTTTCACTTTATATTTAAATTCTACGCTTATTGTGATTTGCATTGTATATCACTAGTAGATCATAATATTGTGTGGGATAATTTGTTGTGAAACCAATCTTGGATTGACACCCTTGATTGGTTGAAGAACTTAGTGAATATGATGGATTAGTGGTGGGTATATCAACCTCATTGATCCAAACCTTGATTTGTACCTAACTAATCTCGCCTTGACACCCTTTCCTTAATTGGTTAGGCATTGAGGTGAGAAGATGTT
Organism: Acer saccharum; assembly: GCA_030490815.1. Taxonomy (NCBI): domain Eukaryota; kingdom Viridiplantae; phylum Streptophyta; class Magnoliopsida; order Sapindales; family Sapindaceae; genus Acer; species Acer saccharum. The sequence goes on from CM059869.1 coordinate 29,620,902, forward strand.
GAGTGTTCATAGTAATGACCCCAACACACTTTAGAAAACAAATGGTTAACATTTATGAGATTGGTCATTATTGAGTTTTGAAAGCATTACCTAGATTCATGAGTAACTCAATCTATTCCCTAACTTCTATTAATTGATTTTATCATCTATCTTATCAAGATTGTTGAGTCTTCTATTTTTCATATCATTTTTGTATGTTTATTTTAATTGCAATTTCATGGGTTGTAAAACCCAAACAACTATCCATTTTCAATGATTTATTTTATTGCTTTAGATTAGTCAGTTGATCCAATACATCATCCATCTCCCTGTGGAATGAACTTTGCTTACCACTTGCTAAAAATTATTATCTTAAAGGATTTTTAAGTGGTTAAAATACGGTTTTCTAAAGAACATAAAATCACATTTTGTTGAGCACCAAAACGACCTGATCACTTTGTATGTTTGATCACAATTAATGCATGAATCTTTTTGTTATAATTGTATGATTGTGTTTGCAATCACCTTCTCCTTGTTTGGGTTTGTATAGTAGTTGAGATTACATTCAATTTCTTCATTCTTGAGGTTGATAAGAGAGTAATTGCAATGAATTCCTTTTTGTACGGGGTCGATAGTAATTGTAGTTATAATCAATTTAATTGAGTGTAGTTGTAATGAGTTCCTCTTTGTTTTGGGGTCGATAGTAATTGTGGTTGTAATCAATTCAATTGATTATGGTTGCAAAAAATTCCTCCTTGCTTAGAGTGATAGTACTTGTGGTTGTAATCAATTTTATTGCTTGTAGTTGCAGAAAATTCCTCCTTGCTTAGAGTGTTAGTAGTTGTGGTTATAATCAAATCTCTTCTTGAATGAGGTTGAGATGATTGTTGTTGATACCAATTCCTTCATATTTGGGGTTGATGGATTGTTTATGCAGTTGCTGAATTTGGTAGAAATGACCCATGTTCTTAAGAGTAAAATTTATGCATTTGTGACTCATTTTACCTTGATGAGTTTGTTGTGTTGTCTAGATTTGTATAACCTTGCTAGGTTAACATGGATAACAAACAAGAATCAAGGGAGAAGATAAAGAGCTAAACACAAAGGTGGTTCAACAAGATGCAAAAAATAAAGAGAGCATTTCTTCAAGCATAGCATCCACCTCCAAATGTGAGATCATCAAATCGTTCAATGTTCTTTGGCAGCACAAGTGGCTAGCAAAGCTTTTGTGATCTTAAGGTATCTTTTCTCTTTTCCTTTGGGCTTCATTTTATGTCAAAAAGGGGGAGAAATATGATACTGTTTTAGCATATCTTCTTTATGTATGTATCAAGTATTGAACTTCATATGGCATGTAATATCTTGGATGAGATATCTTTGATGGATATGCATGTATTTAGGGGGAGCATACATGTATCCAATTTTGAACTTAATTTTCATATTCCACATTGATCTTAAATGTCATATTCTTGTCAAGTATATTGCCATATATTCTCTTGGATATTCTTATGCTTTCAAGTTTATTTTAGGTGATATCAAGAGAAGATCAAGTGAAGAAGTTCAAGACTTGTTGAAGATCAGTCTAGGTGATTAACTCATTGTAATGTGAGGGTGAGTTTTTGTGACCAATCTTCATGTTGTTGTTTTAGTATATGTATAGGGGTTTTGACAAGGAATATGCCAAAGGGGGAGATTGTTAGGTTTTTGGTTTGTCTTGGCATGTATTCCATATCAAAACTATGTTTATCTTATATTAATTAGTGGTCGTTATCATGATGATTCAAAGCTTCAAAGAAAGACTCGGTTATGGTTCATGCAAGGTGTTGGCTTGTTAAGGGGAATTAGCTTCATTGCTTATCAAAGGTATAATTGACCTCATTCCTCTTACAAGGCATAGGCACATACACACATGGCATTCATATGTGTCCCTGCATGGTTGAACAACTTTTATATATCACTTTCACACACTTGGTAATGTATGCACATGCATTAGATTTTATTCGATAAACATTGTAATTTGCATGTTTTAGGACTATGTCTAGGAAATGGCATATGTGTGTGATCTTGTGTTTATATATTTGTGTTTTATTATATTTGGACTTGAACATGATCTCATTTGATTCCTTATTGAGTCCCGGTCATTTCGGTTACTCATTCATTAGGTTTCGAGTCCAAACGATGTAGCTACGCTACTTTGCGTTCTCATTCGTTGAGTTATCTTCATCGTCGTTTTTTGAGATGAATTCTCAACATTTTGTCAAAGTTTTATAGTCTTCATCGTGAGTGAAGAAGTCACGATTCGTAATCCGAAAACAGATTCAAAATTAGAGTTCGGAGGCCCGAATATGGCTGAAGAACGCGAGAGGAGCAAGCATGGCCAACGGCCAAGCTTGGAGGCCACATTTGCCACACGGCTGGACAGCCTCTTTGCCCACATCTGCCACACGCAGTCCACACGTGGATGGGTAATGTGTCACATTTTTATTGGTCCCAAAATTTCCCCCTCTCTCTCTTTTAAATGTCCTCAATTTCCCTCCCATTCAATTAAAGAAGAAAAAATTAGAAATTCCTTAGAGCAAAATTTTCTCTCAACTTTTTCTCACCTTCCAAACACCAAAACTTTCTCATACGAAGTCAAAATTGGTTGATTCAAATTGGAGATTGTTCGTAATCGAGTCCTTTACCTTTTCCAAGTAGTCTTGTAGCTGTTTGATCGAGTTTTCAAGTGGTTCTACCTAGAAAACCAAACCAGCTCGTGATTGCAAGGTAGTTGTCTTATCTTTGTGATTGCTTCTTTTATAACCTTCAATTTGGTTGGCATTTCTTCTTCTATATCTATGTATATGTATGGTGAATGCTATTGAGATTCATAATCAAACCTAATCAAAAGTCTAATTAGAGACATATGTGAACTAGTTTCTAGGATTCTAGGTTTTTCACATGATTAAGAGTTGTATTGTGATTAGTTTGATATCTAGGATTATTTGTGACTTGATTGAATTATTTTATGATTAATAATCCTTGAATTATTTGTGAATTAATTCATGTTTTGGCATCGAGACTATATTACTTGTGTTCTCACATGTTTAGGTTTAGTTGTTCCATGGAATGTATTGATCACATGTTCTATGTTGAATTGATTGTTTGCATCATTTGCATTCACATGATCACACTAGGAAGTCCTTGTAAAATGCATGAAGTCTTGACTATGACTAGTTGTTCAGATAGTCAAGCAAGGAAGTCTTGGTTAGGACGTAAGGTCCAGATAACCAAGTAAGAAGCCTTAACTAGAGTCGGGATGACTTGGATAGTTAAACAAGAAGTCATGGCTAGGATCGGGAAGGTCCGGATAGTCATGCATGGGAGGCTCTCTAGAGGCATGAGTGTCTTGGATAGAGAGTTGGCTACAATATTGGTAGGCCTAGGCGTATGGATAGACATAGACTCCAAAAGAGTGGGGTACATGGGATTTGTATGCACTCTTAAGGAATTTCTAATCTTCCATCGATGTTGGTTTGGTATGATCTCCAATATATGGTGATTCTGCATCATTAAGGGATTTTGTACTTTCCAATAGGGTTGGGTAGACATAGACTCCAATAGGAAGTAGATCAAGGTTGGTCACTTTTGAGGAATTTCTAATCTATCATCCAATATATATATTACCCAATGGTTGTAGTTCAACCCGTGGATGTTTCCTTCTTTGAGGTTTACCATGTTAAAAAATCTCATGTGTCAATTCTTTCTATCCCTCTTTTATATATGTTTATGTGTATGTTTTAATCTTGTGGTACAATATTCACTTGTGATATATTTGGAAGCAAGATTGTGTGATTTGTAATCAATATTCATTTTTATCATATTTGTATATACAATTCATTTGTGTAAATACTATTCTCTTATTATTTGATTCTTTTGTATAGTTGTATTTAGATTAATACTTGTACATATTGGATATTATTATGAATCCATGTATCCTTTGTTTTGGTTTTAATATATTTCCTTCATTAGCAAGTTGTAGTAGTTCTACTTAGTGTACTTACATTGTAATATTCAAAGTACAACTTGTGGAATTTGATCTTAATTGAATATATTGTATATGAGATACATTGTTTGTTGGTATATGTTTTGTAGACTAAGGGTGGTGAATTGAGCATACTTGTGCTAATTGTTTTCTCATAACAATCATGTTTAAGGTTAATTTGTTTGCTTACCAAGGTTTTAACATAAGTCACGAAAGAGTTTTTAACACTAGTGTGTCAACCTATTCACCCCCCCCCCCCCCCCCCCCCCCTCTCCCCTCTAGATTGTTCAGTATAACCTTGTAGGTATTTCCAGAAGATAAAGATTGTTGTGTTTATTTGATTGAGTGTTGTTTTATGATAGCTATCTAGGTTTATTTAATCTATGTTTAGCTAAGCTTTATGACATGTCATTTAGCTATTGATATCTAGGACTATATTAATTGTCATATTATCATCCTAGATAAGCATATAGGGTTCCCTAGCTCTTGTTGCATATTGAGTATCTCATATATTCACATAGGTTTTATTATCTCTTCATTGAGAACTAAGTCTTGTGTAACTTCTGGGATTAGGTTGCTTATATCACAAGCAATTGGACTAGGTTCACTTATACTGGGATTAGGTAGTGGTGGTGAGTTATATCGGGATTAGGTTGTATTCATCTTACCATTAGTGGATTCGACGTTCGAGTGTGGCGCACTTACCAGTCCGTTGTTTTTCCCAGTTTGGGTTTCCACGTAAAAATCAAGTGTTATTTAAATTCCGCACTTTACACTTGATTTATTGCTTTAACTAGTTTGGGGGTATTTTCGGAATATTGACTAATTGTGAAAATTAGTAATAATTGTTGAAAATCTATTCAACCCCCCACCCCCCCCCCCCCCCCCCCCCCCCCTAGATAGTTTTATACACACCTTGCATTATTAGTTTCAGACTATGCTATATAATCGTACTCATTGATAACTCAAATGATAACACTTGTAATCATAAGTCCATCATTTATCTCAGGATTAAGATAGACTGTCCGATTGTCCTCATAATGAAAACTTTTATCCACTGACAGTTCTAGATAAAGTATTTCATTGTGATCCTATTCAATGCACCTAGTGCACTAGATTCTTTTACTCAAAACTACTTTGATGATTTTAGACTCATCATAGCACATTTGATCCCACTCAAATGGTAGCAAAAGAATTTACAACTTTAACAAGATAAAGGTGCCCAACATTTACCTTAAGTTGTGAACATTATTCAAGACTAACTAAAAAATTGTGTCTACCTCATCATATTCAGATGTACGCACAATTCTTCTTTTCTCATAGTCTTTTGACCTTATGATTATTTACTTTTAACATTTATAATAATTAAACTATAAATGCTATAAAATTTGTTAAAAACAAAAATCACTTTATTAACATGAAAAGATTGTCAAATACAATATTACACTCTTGCTATTAAGCATAATCCTAACAAAGACTTCTAATGAAACTTAAAATTTAGCAATTTCTAACAAAATAAACTATCTAATGAAATTGTAAACTACAAAGAAAAGTCAATCAATTAACAATCGCTACCATTCCCCGGCATCGGCGACAATTTTGATGAGCCGTCGTTAGTACTCAACAAAATATGTTTTTATGTTCTTTTGAAAACCATGTTTTAGCCACTTAAAAATCCTTTAAGATGTTAATTCATAGCAAGTGGTAAGCAAGATTCGTTCCATAGGGAAATGGAGTAATGTGTTAGATTGATTGACTAATCTCAAGTGCGATAAAATAACTCATTGAAAATGGATAAGTGTGTGGTGTCATAAACACCAAAATTGCAAATAAAATAAACATACAAAAGGTGATAAAACAAATAGAAGACTCAACAATCTTGATAAGAGTATGGATGTAAGTAATTAAGATAGAAGCTGGGAAATAGATAGAGTTACAAATGGGAATGGGTAATGCTATCAAAGTCTCTTTAGTGACCAATCTCTTTTATGTTAACCATTTGTTTTATCATGGTGGGATCAATTAGTTACAAATTGAGGTTTAGATTAATGGGGTTGATATTCCCTCCACTAACCTATCCTAATCACTATGCTCCTAGCCAATCAAGGGTGTCAATCCAAGATTGGTTTCACAACATGTTATCCCACACAAGATTACAATCTACTAGTGATATACAAGCAAATCAAATAGTGAATAGGGTCTAAATATAAAGTAAAATAGAACAAATAAAGAGATTCAATTACAAATAACTTAGCAAATACCCACAACCAACTGTTCCTCACATTTACCCCTTAGATTAGGGGTTTAGTTACACATAGTCATAAACAAATGAAAAGGAAGTGACAGATAAGGAAATCACCCTTAGGCCTCTTTCTATAGTGCTTGCTCCTTCCTCTCCTTGATTGCTCCTAGTGCAAAGAGTGGTAGTAGAGGATATGTCTAGATAAGTGTGTGACTAATGGGTAGTGACAAAGGTATTGAGATGAAGTGAATGGGAAGAGAGGAATGGTTAGATGAAGTAGTCAAGATTTTTATGTTGAGGTTTGGATGGAAAAGGTAGTACAAGTTTAGAGAATGGGGGAAGTTGAAAGATGAAGTATGGAAGAGAAAATCTAGATCTAATCTCTATAAAATCATGCTCAAGTAATGCTTGGATCCTCCTTCAAGTTAGAAAGAGGAATATTTATAGTTGTCTTTGGAAATGTACTGATAACTGCTTGAAAATTCGATATGACAAGATGTCGCTACTTTTGTGGCCATGGCGAAAAAATGGCGGCAAATGGTTATACATTCTGAGATTCACTTGTCACCACTATTTTCATCTTTTTCGCCATGGTGCAAAGAGCAACAATGACTGACTTTGAGGGATGTCACCATTTGCCTTTCAATGTTGCCATGGCGACATCAAATGATGACAACACCTGATTGTTATCTTCTTAAATAAATTCTTCTATTGCCATGGCAACCTAGGGGCGACAATGTGGCGACATTTTTGCTCTTGAAGAGCACCTCCCTGTCGCCATGGCAACATAGCTTGATCAAATGGCGAAACTACCCTGTTTCACATCTTTATGCTCCTTTTTGCACCAAATTCCTCCTCTTCTTCACAAATGCCCTTGAGGCCTAATAAAACCTGAAACACTTGATTTAACAACATTAAATACCATCACTTCCAGCTACCATACCGGGGCCCAGTACCACAATTGCTTCAGAGATTGTACATGATCTAGTCCTACAGATTGCACGTTCTGTTGATGAGGAGGCTACTCAGTTGGAGTTAGCCATGGCTTGCTCACTTATTGACCAGGGAGTTCGCCATACATGAGGTCCTCCCATAGATGAGGCAGCAGCCCGTAAGAGGTTAGCAGAGGACCAGGCTCAGAGATAGGCCGCTATGAGAGGCAGAGTTGAAAGACCCGAAAGGGAAGAGCATAGTTGAGCCTGAGTAGCCTGAGGAGGAGTCTGAGTATATGCCACCACCATCAGTCGCATTATTTTGTCCATCTAATGTGCATTACATTATTTACTTGGATATTTTGAGCACTTTAGTTTATATTTCAGTTTTTATTGATAGATATTGCATTGTTATATGTTGTTTATGAGCATTATTTCCTCGCTTTTGTTTTTGTTTCATTTTTCTCCTATTTTGTTTTTTATTAGAATAAGGGTGTGAGATGACTTTGGTAGTGGATTTAGGTTGGTTGTGCTTTCATTTTTGCTATTATAGATTTTGGATGATTGGAATAATGATGAGTATGTGTTTCATGTTATATATCCTTTTTGGATGATTTTGTGCATATTAGGTTGAGATGGCACTTTGCCAAATTTTTGGGAAAAACTTTGATTGTTTGAGGAAATATATGAATTCTTTGCTTTGGATTCTTTGGGTTGCGCCATTTGACCAATTTTGTTACCCATCAACATTGAGGACAATGTCGAATTTAGGTTTGGGGGTACATTTGCGCTACACCACTCTGCTTGGTTTTTAAATATGAGCCGAATTTTTCAAATTCTTGCGATAACGCTATAATTGAGCATAATTTGCTTGTTGAGATTGTGATTTACATGAGTAGCAAGGAATGTGCATCTATGCCATTGTTTGGTTTAGATTAACATCATGCCATTTCGGATTTCATTGAACAAAGTGTGTTAATCTTTTTCTCATAATGTTAGGGTGAATTATCAATTTTGCTTGAAGGCTAGGTGTAAGACCCAAATTCGATTTTCTTTTAGTTCATTGTTTTATTAGAAATAGAAGAACATTTATTGAAGGGAATTAATGATTGTTCAATATTAAATTAGATAGGGCCCAAATATGGTTTTTAATTATTATGCCACTTTCCTTCTTTTTTGACCCTTGCCTATGCCTTTCATATTATAACAATAAGGAAAAGTATACAAGAAAGGACATGTGTGAGAGAGATGGAGGATTCGGCCAAGAGTGGTAGAGAAAGAAGAAATGGTGTGAGACTCAAATCCTTTTTAATTTATTTATTTTAATGACTAGGCCTATTGTAGTAATTATTGTTGAATTGTTGGGTGAGTTAGTAGGCTTTTGAGAATTTTTCCAAAGACTAGAGTAACTTTATGGAAAATTTGAGTTAATCATTAATTGCATAGAGGTGGTGTGGTTAGTGTAATAGTGAAACACCCAAATAAGTCTAATTGTAATTATTAATTGTTGGAAAATCACATGGATTAGGCAAGACTCATTGGTAGTAGGTGAGAGTTTGGTTGTGGTGTGAATGCTTGACTTGGTTTTTTTTTTTAGACTTTCCTAATGAAGTTAAACGAAAGGGGTGGCTAATTGTTCAAAAGAAAGAATCGATGGAGATAAGGTTGATTATTATTGATGTTTTTCTCCTTTGACTAATAACAAGCAATAATTCTCCCTCTCTCTACTTGTCTTGGACAAGTTTAAAAACAAAGTTGAAGCACAAGAGAGAGATATACTAGAGAAATAGTGAGGAAAATGAGTTCTCTCTTTGGAGTCCTAACCTCTAGAGATTAATGTGAGAGTGATTTTTGAGTTTCTAGAGCTAGAACGGATCCGTACATATTCGAGGTAAGGAAACTCACCCTTGGTTATTATGTTTTCCAATATGTAAATTTTATGTAAGTATACTTAGATGCTTAGAGGATTCAAAGTTAAGGTTTTGATCAAGTTGGGATCCTAGAAGCATATTAAGGTGATTGTTTGGTTTCATTTTGTTGATATCTGTTTACTTGAGGCTGACTAGTGCTAATTCTGAAAATTATAGATAATTTATTTGTGAAATTTTTGTGATTTGGATTTTGAGATTTTGAACTAGACTGACTAAGGGTTTCGAAGAAATTCGTTTCGGTTCAAAATAAGAAGTATTGTATTTTTATGAATTTTTGAGTTTGAAACAGTATTGCTGGAAATATCAGTTTTTATAATATAGTCCGATTTTGAAAATCGTTTTCACTATGTTATACTTCTTCAAAAATTGTGATTTTTGGTACGGATGTTTATAAAAAAGTTTGAAGGGTTTTCCAAATTTATCTCACTATTTTTGGGGTTTTATTAAATTAGTTATGAATTTTCAAAGTCGGATACTACAATCTGTCCAGTGATGGGACAGATTTCGAAATCAAAAAGTATAAATACGTTAAAAATATTTATTTAATGTACTTAACTTTGAAACTATTATCTTGGAACCTTATATGTGTTGTCTAAACTATTTTGAAGATTTCATATCAACTTGATACATGAATAATTTTTAAAAATTCAAATGGTTAGTAGTATTCGGGATTGTCCAATTCGAGACAGATCAGAATACTAGGATGTCTAAATTATTTTAAGATACTTACATATTTTATTAAATTCTGAAACTGTTTATGTGAATACCTAAGTATGCATGTCTAAAGTATATCTGAAAAGTTTCAGAATTTTCCAGCATGTGAGTAATAGATTAAAAATTCATACATCGGACACTGTTCGGTTTTCAAAACAGCACTGATTAGTCTCTAGTAATAGGATTTCAGTTGTGGAACCTTATAACAGCCCTTATTCCATTCCTAGACATGATTAAGCCTCTGATATTTGTATTATTATATGATCTTAGGCTAAGGATTGGATAATTAGCTTCGTGGGCAATTGCTCTTATTTGGATTTGCTAAGAGGTAAGTATACTAAACCCATTTTCAAAACGAGATCACAATGTTATATGTATATGAAATTTGTTTGTGAATGTTTTCGAAATGTGTTCAAAATGCTTTGACATGTGATAAGTATTCATTTTGAAATGTGAATATATGGTACCATACAATATGTTATCGCTTGGCTACTTATGTTTATTATCGCTAGTAGGCACCTATGTGAATTTGTGTGGAGCCATATGTGATATGTGATTTGATGTATGTGTGGTATATGGGAAGTGTCCTCTAGAGTACTCTAGGGACTAAAGAGTCTTCACATACGTGTGTCGACGTATTAGTGCATGTGGGAGGACTCATCGCTGATCACGACAAGGGTCTGGCTCTTACCTTCGGGGATGAGTGTTTTGTGTTTTTAAAATAAGAAATCCTCACTTGCACTTTCCCTGTATACATTAGTTGCCGACGGGTAACTTTGGCTCTACTTTGTGATATGTGAAAAGCCCTACTATGCAATAATGGATAAAAGGAACCTAGCAAAATTTGATAAGTATATTATTCGAATTATTTATGAACTGTGTTTTGAAAGTTATGGCTTTTCGTAACTTGAGATATTTTGTATATGTATAAAAATTATGTTTAGTATGCTTACTGAGTTTCCAAACTCACTTAATACATTGTGATTCCAGATTCTTGAGATTGTGTTTCGTACATAGCATGGATTGGCATCTCAACAGAGCATAGTCCTTGGTTCCCTAAGTGATAGGAGTTTATTTATCCTTCAGAATGTTGTTAATGTTCTTTTATTATGGGATTTGGGAATATGTTATTGTATTGAATTCTTTTTTAGTTTCGCATTTTGTAAGCTATTTGTAAGAATATAAGGCCACGTCTTGACTTTCGGGTCGGGGCGTGACACTAGGAATTAATAGTGGAGATTCCCGTGAGGATCACAACCACAGCCTTAAAAAGCATATTTTGAGTTGTCAAATATTCACTCTTTAAATACTCACTCTCAAACACTCATTCAAGCATGTATAAGTCTCATTTGCACTTAAATATTGTTTGTTATAGAATATCATGGACTGCTTGTGGATGCTTTAATTTGCTTGTGGACAAACCTTTACAAATGACTTTAGGCAATGCATGTGAAAAATCACTAAATTGGCCAAAATACTTCCATACTCTCTAAATGTGTGTGCTCTTAAGCCCTTTTGAAGCCAAACACATCTTAAGCTTTTCATTCATAAACAACATCTACATGAACCATATAGCCTATATAATTGACTTACCTTGACCAAATGATTTGCTAAGGTTTAGGAAATGAATGTAAGCTCTTGTACTTAAAAATGTGGAGGCGTGTACCTAGGCATGTAAATGTGTGCAAAAATATTGAAATGCAAGAAATTTTAAAAGAAAAAGAAAAGCAAAAAAAAAAAAAAAAAAAAAAGAAAAGGAAAATGAGTGAAATGAAAAGATGAATGCAAAGAAAAGAAAAGAAAAGAAAGGGCAAATCAAAGAAAAGAATAGAATAAAAAAAAGAATTATAAATTAGGCACAATTGGCCTAGTTATAAAATGGAAAGTTGAATGAGCTACTCAAATGAAAAGTTAGAGTATAGTTGCACAAACAAATTGTAATTGTAAGCGCAGATGCCAAAAGTGTGAACAAAATGTGTGAAGGAAATTGGAACTCATCATTAGAATGTATGCCTTAGTGTAATCATTGGGTTCCTTGTTATCTGAAACAAATTAACGGTGTGTATAATATAATCTAGAGGGGGGGGGGGGGGGGGGGGGGGGTGAATAGATTTTACCCTATTTTACCCAATTTTCGTGTATGGTCAAGATTACGAAAATGCCCCTAACTAGTCAATTTATATAACAAGTGTAATATGTGTGGAATTTAAATAACACTTGATATTTACGTGAAAACCCTCACGGGAAAAACCACGAGCTAGTAAGTGCGCCACACTCAAACCTCGAATCCACTAAATGTGATAAAGATTACAACCTAATCCTGGTATATAATCACACACTTACCTAATCCCGGTATAAGTGAACATAGTCCATTTGCTTGTGATTTACGCAACCTAATCCCGGAAGCTACACAAGTCTTACTTCTCAATGAAGAGATAATACAACCTAAGTGAATATATGAAATACTCAAAATGCAACAAGAGCTAGGTAACCCTATATGCTTATCTAGGATGATGATAATATGATGTGGGTGTTTGTGTATAACAAAATGATGTTTTTATGTGTTCATCTAGAAAACCAATGTTACCACTAGAAAATCCTTTTAGGATGTAAAGATTAGTAAAATGGTAAGTAAGGATTCGTTCCACAGGGATTAGGTTAGATTAATCAATTTGTGATATAATCTAAGTTAGTCTAATCTAGGTGCATAAAACATAAATCATATTTTTGGTTTTTGATTGATTAAGATATAAAAACTAGAAAAGTAAATAACAATAATATAAAGAGAAATTGAATAGATAAGAATCCAATATCAACAATACTAGACAGGAGAATGGGTTTAACAATTAATATAGATTCTAGGGAATCGATGGAATTACAAGTGATTATGGGTAATGCCTTCAAAGCCTCATTAATAGACAAATCTCATATATGATAACCATTTGTTTTCTAGGTTGTGTTTAGGTCATTACTATGAACACTAAACATTTTCCCACCAAAATGCCTAACCGATTAAGGAAAAGAGGTCAAGGTGGGATTGGTTGGTTACAAATAAAGGTTTAGACTGTGTGGTTGATATACCCTCCACTAGTCTAGCCTATTCACTAAGTTTTTTAACCAATTAAGGGTGTCAATCCAAGATTAGTTTCACAACTATTTATACCACACAAGAGTATGATCTACTAGTGATATACAGTGCAAATCATATAATATGTAGAATCTAAATATAAAGTGAATAGAAAACATATAAAGATTCAATTACAAATAGCTTAAGCAATTACTCATAACCACAAGTTCCTCAAATCTATCCCCTAGATTAGGGGTTTAGTTACACATAGTTACAATCAAATAAAAAGAAGTGATAGATAAGGAAATCACCCTTAGGTCTCCTTCTTTAGTGCTTGCTCCTTATTTTCCTTAGATTGCTCCTTGTGCAAAGAGTGGTGGAAGAGGGATGTGTCTTGATAGATGGTGTCTAATGGTGAGTGACAAAGGCATTGAAATGTAGAGAATGGGAAGAGAGGAATGATTTATGTGAAGTAATTGATCAAGCCAAATTTGGTATGATTTTGTACCTCTTTCCCATCTCTTTATGCTTGATTCTCAGGCGTGTCCCTGTATTTAATAGTGTTAAATTGAGCATTTCAGGTTTATTTAGGTATCAAGGGCTTTTGCGAAGAAGAGGTGAAGTTTGGATTCAAAAGGGTGCATAAGTTGGCAAAACAGGGCATTGTCGCCACTTGTGTCGCCATGGCGACGGGGACTCTTATTCAAGGCAAAATCAATCAGGTGTCGTCACCACTTTACATATGGCGACACAAAAGAGAAGCAAGCGTCGCCACTTATCGTCGCTGATTCGCATGTAACGGTTTTAATAAACTATCCCCAGTGGCGCCAATAACTTGATCGGCGCACACGAGACACGACAGTTATATAACTGTGGTAAATGATGGTACGTGCGTGCGAGTGTATTTTTACCCTTTTCGCAAGCATATGAATCATTGGCCACGTATAGTGGTTACGAGTAAGGGTATCGTTCCCACGAAGAAGGAATCACACGTAAAGTTGGTTTTACGTTTTATGTTATAATTAAGCTAATTACAATATTTACAAATAATTACAAATGCATGGAAATGTAAATGAGGATGGTCGTAAGTAAGCTACAACTAATCTAATGCACAATGATTACACTAAAATGGCAAGTAAAGTAAATGGAGATTAGATTACACTAATGCGGAAAACTAAAAGTGATGCGAATCCTACAATCTAGGATACGCAATCTCTATACTACGATGACAATTATAATTAACCTAAACTAATTAGATGGCAACTATAGCAAATAAGTAAATTAACAACTAATGAAGTACAATTAAGTTACACTAATTAACTACAACTAACTAAATTATCATTTAACTAACCTAACTAACTAATTCTTGCAAAGGTTATGCAAGAGCTAAGATGCAAATGATGAGGGATATATTAATTGATCTCAATTAAGCACCTTTTGTTCTATGGCATATGCAATATAATCCTACCACTCAAATTACCATCAACTATGGATATAGAACGATAATAATAGAGAGGTTTACAATCTAGAACATGAGAACTTGCTAATCATGTTCTTGCTAATATGCATGGACATGCAAAAACTAACCCAATCCTCTCCACTAGAGATAATCAATGTTGGAAAACAAAGTTTACATGTTGCTAGTGATCAATTAACAACATGTATACATTCAAATAAGTTCCAATCAACATATAATAACTCAAGATGGATATAGTAAAGTAAAGATCAATTAAATACAAGATAAATCATATAAAATCCATTCCTCAACATTCAAAGTATATTACACATACATGTTCATGAATTACAAATAAATGGAAGAGAAGTAAAAGTAAGAAGAAACCACAAGTAGGAAGTTTATTGTTCTTTAATAGAGCACCAAGCCTTCTTCTTCCAAGCTAGGAAATCCACATGAAACCATGTAGTGTTGAGGTGGTGGGTTGTAAGCTAAACTAAGGTTTCTAAGCTATTCTATGATATTTTAGGGTTTATTGGTGTAACTTTGGATATTGGGGATTGTGTTTAAGGTTGTGAAACGTGAATATATACAGAGGGAAGTGTTTGGGCAAGGTTTTGGACGAAATATCTCCAAGTCGGTTGTCCCGGCGGGTTCAGAACCCCTGTATCGCGGGTTTGTTCCCACTGCACGAAGTCACAGAGATTTTACGAAAGTTGGCAGCGAGTTCTGACCTTCTGGACTGCGGGAATGTTGCAGTGACATGAAACCGCGGAATCTTGGCAAGTTTGGACGTCTTTGGGCATTCAAGAAGCCGCTGGAATCAAGCTTGAAGGCTTGATAGTCCATGGAAGTTGGTGGACTTGGATGGGAGGAAAATCACGTGCATGAGAGGCTCAAAGTGGGTCCATCGTGATCGGAGGGATGGTGGCCGTCGATCTGGTAGAAATCAGTCGAAAAAATCGTCAGAAATTGGCTGGAAAATGTTGGGCAAGTTTCTGGGTCAACCGGGTCTAGTTGCAGGTCGGGTTAACCCAGCTAGAGGTGGAAGACGACCTGACGTCAGCGTGACACGAGGCGTGATGCAAGCAGGTGCCAAAACGGCGTCGTTCCAGGGGTGACGTGGCACACTGATGATGTGCTTTGCTGGCTAATTACAGTTTGCACCCCTGATCTTTCCTCTATTCATGGAATCTTCAATCCTTTCCCGAATATTGCACTTTTGCCCTTGATTTCTCCACTAAAATTTCAATAAATAAACGTTCGGTGTGTTCTAAATATTAATCTAGAGGGGGAGGGGGAAGGGGGGGGGGGGGGGGGGGGGGGGGGGTGAATAGATTTTAACCAATTTTACCCAATTTTCATGTATAGTCAAGATTACGAAAATACCCCTAATAGTCAATAAAATATAGCAAGTGTAATAAGATGCAGAATTTAAATAACACTTGATATATACATGGAAACCCAACCACTGGGAAAAACCACGGGCTGTTTAGTGCGCCACACTCGAACCTCGAAATCCACTAATTGAAATAGAGTTTACAACCTATGTAGACCTCATCTAACACTCCGGTCAATAACCCCCCACTTCTACCACGCGGGCCTTTAAAAGTGGCTCTAGTTCAATTTGCTTATGGCCTAAGCACTCTTAGCCACAAGTCTTAATTCTCAATGAAGAGATTATGCAACCTATGTGAATATGTATGAATATTCAAATAACAAACAAGGATAGGGAACCTTAGATGCTTATCTAGGATAATGATATAATCAATTAAATCAATCCTAGATATCAAGTGCTAAATGACATGTCAAATAGCTTAGATAAACATAGATTATAAAAACCTAGATATCTATCACAATACAACACTCAATCAATTCATCACAATCAATTCTCTATTCTTGTATTTAGCATATGATCTAAAAACATACAAGTAATTAAAAGAGATCGCTTGATAGTAAAAATACTCAAATAAGATGAAGTTAATCAAAATCTTACCAAGCAAGTTGTGATGATGCAAACCTATGCATGGATGATTGCAAAATGATCTTTGATGCACAAAGTAATGTGTTTGAGTGTTTAAAGGAGAGTTCTTTGATGATTTTTCACTTGAAAAATATTCTAAGGAAAATATATGATATTTTTAACTCTCTTGGACGACCTAAAAACATAGAAGGATATATATAGGCATCTCTAGTAGAATGAGGTCGTTTTGAAAAATCGCACCAGTTTGTGCGTTGTGCGCTGGACGACCAGTGCACGACCAGCGCATAGACCAAATTTGCATGGTGCGTTGGTCAACCAGCGCAGGTCAGTGGCGCATCACCAGCGGCAAACCACTGGGCGATTTGCACTGGTGGGCTTGTGGTGGTGGACCAGCGCACGACCAGCGACAAACCACTGGGCGATCTGCGCTGGTGAGCTGCGCTAGTCTAGCGTATGACGACCAGCGCACAGCCCACTCCTTTGAACCCCATAAACAACATGCAAGGGTAAAAAGGTAAAACTAGATTCATCCTAAAAGCCTAACATGGTATGACATTAAAATCACAAGATGCAATCAATACTTATGCAAAAAGAGATGTTATATGATCATGAATGCACACATATATAAACACATGTTATACACAAGGTATGGATAAGCATGGAATGTGTGTGTGTGTGCAACTATTCTCTTCAAAGCAAATCAAGCACTTAGAGATATACCTTTGGAGTGCTTGTCACCTTAAGGACATGAGAGGGTCTTGAGCTTGATAAAGAATCACTTAAGCTACCCTTACATACAATCCCCAACACGTGGTTTGTCCACGAAATAAGCCAATTAAGATATGGGAATCCTTACATCCATAATTACACAATTGCCCCTGAACTTCCCTAATTACCTGAAACACTTATTTAAACCATTAAAACCCCGGTTTTACCTGAGAAACAAGCATAAAAAGATAGGAAAAGGGAGTGCTAAATTTGAACATTTGGAGCGCGATCAGTCGCCACTTGGGAAGTGCTGACACAGGAATGTCGCCACAAGTGTCGCCATGGCGACATAAGGATTTTTCAATACATCAGAGTTGTCGCCACTTATGTTGCCACTTGCAATGTGGCGAAAAAGATGAAGAAAGTGGCGACATATGAATCTCAGAAAGCATAACCGTCTGTCACCACTTATGTCGCCATGACAAGTGGCGATAATGAAGTGGCGACACCTTGCCACATCAGATTTTCCAGCGATTATCAGTACATGCCCATGGCTACTATATATATCCTTCTTTTTCCAAACTTGAGACACACACCATACTTACAGAGCACGAAATTTCTACAAATCTAACCCTAGTTTCTCATCCATTTCTCACCTTTCAACCTCCTCCATCCTCTAATCTTGAACCATCTCTACCATCCAAAACCTCAACATAATGTCTTGATTCCTTCACCAAATCATTCCTCTCTTTCCATTCTCTCCATTTCCATACCTTTGTCACGTACCATTAGACACCCACCTATCTAGACACTTCATCTTCTACCACTCTTTACAATAGGAGCATCAAGGGAAAGGAAGGAGCAAGCTCCAAAGAAGGTGGTCTAAGGGTGATTTCCTCAACTATTACTTCCTATTCTTTTGATTGTAACTTTATGTAGCTAAACCCCTAATTTAGGGGATAGATTTGAGGAACTTGTGGATATGGGTATTTGCTAAACTATTTATAATTGAATCTCTATTTGTTTCCTTTTCACTTTATATTTAGATTCTATGCTTATTGTGATTTGCATTGTATATCACTAATAGATCATAATATTGTGTGGGATAATTTGTTGATAAACCAATCTTGGATTGACACCCATGATTGGTTGAAGAACTTAGTGATTAGGATGGATTAGTGGTGGGTATATCAACCCCATTAATCCAACCCTTGATTTATACCTAACTAATCTCACCTTGACACCCTTTCCTTAATCGGTTAGGCATTGAGGTGAGAAGCTATTGAGTGTTCATAGTGATGACCTCAACACACTTTCGAAAATAAATGGCTAACATTTATGAGATTGGTCATTATTGAGTTTTGAAAGCATTACCTAGATTCATAAGTAACTCAATATATTCCCTAACTTCTATTAATTGATTTTATCATCTCTCTTATCAAGATTGTCGAGTCTTCTATTTTTCATATCATTTTTGTATGTTTATTTTAATTGTATTTTCATGGGTTGTGAAACTAAATATAGCACGGTGTGTATAAAACTATCTAGAGGGGGTGAATAGATTTTAAGCTTATTACCCAATTTTTCGTATAAGTCAAAATTACGAATTTACCCATAAATAGATAAAGCAATAAATCAAGTATAAAATGTGGAAATTAAATAAGACTTGATTTTTACATGGAAACCCTCACGGGAAAAACCACGAGCTATAAGTAAGCCACACTCGAACCTCGAATCCACTAAATGTGTAAACAATTACAACCTAATCCCAGAAATAATCACACACCTACCTAATCCCGGTATGAGTGAACCTAGTCCAATTTGCTTGCGATCTAAGCAACCTAATCCCGGATGCTACACACAAGACTTACTTTCTCTAGAAGAGAATAACAACCCTAAGTAAATATATGAATATCCAAATGCAACATAGAGCAAGGGAAACCCTATATGCTTATCTAAGATGATGAATTTGCAATTAAGAACAATCCTAGTTATCAAAACTAAATGACATGTCAATTAGTTTAGCTAATCAATATTAAGCACAAAACCTAATTTGCTAGCACAATACAACTTCTCAAACATACATCATACTAATCTCAATCTTGTATCCAAAGCATACAAAATAACATACAAGTAATTAATTGAGATTGCTAGATAAGAGAAACACAAAATATGTAAGATATTAGTGAAAAGCTTACCAAGCAAAGTATAATGAAGAATCTATGGTAGATGACATCTAGATGATCAAAGATGATGCTAGATGATGATTGATGATCATGAAAAAGTGTTTGAGTAATTAAAAATGAGTTCTTTGTGTATTTTTCTTGTCTTGAAAAATATCCTAAGTATGAAGCTTGAATATGAACTCTCTTAATTGACCTAAAATCAAGTTAGCATATATATAGGGGCCATAAGTGAAGTGAGGTCATTTTGAAAAACACGCCAGAAATTGCTCTGTGCGCTGGTGAGCCTGCGCTGGACGATAGGCGCACTACCAGCACACAAGCACATTTTTGCAAGGGCGCTTGACGACCAGCGCTCACACAGGCGCACGTCCAGCGGCACACCACTAGGCGATTAGCGCTGGTGGGCTTGCGCTAGTGGACCAGCGCACGACCAGTGACAGACCACTGGGCGATCTGCGTTGGTGAGCTGCGTTGGTCAGGCGCTTGAGGACCAGCGCACAGCCCAAACCTTTGAACCCCACAAGTAAACATGCAAGGGGTAAAAAGGTAACTTAAGATGCATCCTAAAAGCCTAAAATGCTATGACATATAATCACAAGATGCAATCAAAATAACAAGCAAGAAGAGATATTAATTGAACATTAATGCACACCAATAAGAAACACAACATACAGGAATAAGCATATGCATGAGTTGTGAGTGTGTGCAACTATCTTTTCAAGACAAGTAAGCACTTAGAGTATTACCTTTGGAGTGCTTAAACACTTGCAAGGGCCTTGAGCTTGAACACATTCCTAAGCTACCCTTACATGATCCCCACATATGATTTGATCACGAAATAAGCCAATTAAAAACAACGGGAATCCTTACAATCTCTCCCTTTGGCTATTTCGTGACAAAACCATCACTCACATTGATTCCTCACATAAAAATATAAACAACGGGATAACATAGATCTTCTACAATACAAAGAGATAATAAACAAAATGAAATCTTCAATGCTCCAATCTTTTGTAGAACAACCAACCCTACAAAAACAAAGTTTCTATATTTTTCCAAAAAAAATACATGTGAGATTAATCAAGTGATATCAAAACAAGCATTTGCATTTTTAGAATTTAGGCACAACATTACAAAATATATGCAATGTATGATAAATGCAATGCTCCCCCTCAAAGGGTTACTCCCCCTCAATGTGTTATCTCCCCAAAGTGCACAATTGCAACACCAATTTGCATCTCCCCTTACCATATCCTACTCCCCCTTTTTGTCATGATATAGGCAAAGGAGTAGTCCCCAACCGGGTCACTCATAGCAATGAGAGATAGAAGCATGCAAGATATTTGCATATACATATAAGTCACTTTATGCATCTCAATTAATTGAAGAGAAACAAGGAGATTTATTTTTGAGGAAAATGTGTGAATCAAACATGCTTTGCATACAAGACATATAGCATTCAAGTCCAAAATGTAGGGAAAAATACGAGTCCACGCAGCGGAAGCGAGACTAAAATCGAGTTTAGTATAGTTTAAAATTTTTCCATAATTTGAACCTTAACCCTCTAATTAATTAACATATAATACTAAAGATATCATACCTTTGTCGCGTGATCCGATTGACATTGCATCGATGGTAATCCGCAAGATCTTCCAATCCAATCACGAACGTGAATCACCTAGGAGCGTGGTCTCCCTTCTCTTTGAATTGTGTACCTGAGGATGGATTAACAAAACTTTTTCTTTTTCGTTAGTCACAACAAATTCCAAGAGGCTACAAAGAATGTTCCGGTCACTTTTGAATTCACAATCGTTAGATCGAAACTCGCGTGAACCTTATTCGAAATTGTGCACAAAACCTTTTGATATAAAAGTTACTAGTGCACTATCGAAATAAGAACAAACTTTTCTCTCTTTTCCTCTTGGCCGAATTCTCACACTAGTCTAAGAGTTGGATTCTATTTTTCTCAAGCAAAAGAAAAAACTCTCAAGCCAAAGACCTAGGGTTCTTGAAAATATACAAAGAATATATATATATGTTTAGTGGCCGCTCAATATTATATATATATTTTTTTGCGCCACTTACTATATTGCTGCAAGACTTTAATCTTGCATATATAAAATATTTCTTGCTGCATGAATTATCTCTGTTGGACAACTTCTTTTGTTCAATATATTATTACTATATATTAGGCGAATTCAATGCTGCTATATATATATATATTTTTTAGGCGAATTCAACTTGCCAAAAATAATAGTGTATATCTCCTATATATTCTACCGCATGCATATATGTATATATATATTTCCGCATGCATTCATGCATATATATTCTATATATTCCGCACGCATATATATTATATACAAACCCTAATCCAACTCTTTAGTGTATTTGTGACTATATAAAAGACTTCCTTATTTGACTAGATAAATAAATCCCTTATTTATCTACTTACCAAATAAAGTCTTTTATTTTAATTATACTACCACAATAGTATACTACTAAGAAACATATTTCCTAGTCAGAAAAAGATTTTGGTTCTTAATTAAATAATCAATCAATCAATTAATTAATTCTCATTTAATTAAATAATAAAAATAAAACAATATAATATCATATATATATCTCGGCCATGTGCCATATATATTAATATATCTATATATTGTTTTTCTATTTTATTAAATCCATTGGACCTTAATAAAAGGCCCACATGTGAACTAGACCCATTCTTACTAAAAGAAACAAGTCCACATGCCTTAATACAATTCTAGATGGACCCATAATTAGTCCGGTAGAATATATCAAGTGATTCATGCAAGTCCGTGTGGATTGGGGATCTTGGCGGGCCTATCTAAATTTAAGCTCCAATAGACATAACCCAATCACAATCAACAAATGATTCACTTAGGTTCAATCTATTAATTTTAGTTCATTCCACTAAAGAACTAAAATTGCACTCTTAAATAAAGATGGAATAAGTAAATATTTCTCATTCGTACCCTAGACAATCTTATTGGAGATGGTGTATCCTCGTGAAGAATATCAGTAATCGCCAAGAGCTCATAGACCGCCTATAGCTCTCCAAGTTACCATATTTACTCATATGACCACATTTTGAACTTGGATATTTTGACTTGTCCAGAAGCCATGTTTCAATAGACTCTATCGAAAACTTAACGTTAAGATTCAATATCCAATACCTCAAAACATCCATATGATGATATTCTACTCTCATTTAATAAATGAAGCCACGATGTCCATATCTATAAATGAAGTCCTCTATCGATTAACAAATGAATACCACCAAACTATCGAGGATAGACTATGCTATATAATCGTACTCATTGATAACTCAAATGATACCACTTGCAACCATAAGTCCATCATTTATCTCAGGATTAAGATAGACTCTCTGATTGTCCTGATAATGAAAAGACTATTATCTATTGACGGTTCTAGATAAAGTATTTCATTGTGATCCAGTTCAATGCACCCAGTGCACTAGATTCTTTTACTCGAAGACCCTCCAATGATTTTAGACTCATCATAACACATTTGATCCCACTCAAATGCTAGTAAAAGAATTCTACAACTTTAACAAGATAAAGGTGCCCAACCTTTAACTTAAGTTGTGAACATTATTCAAGACTAACTAAAGAATTGTGTCTACCTCATACATATCCAGATGTATGAACAATTCTTCTTTTCTCATAGTCTTTTGACCTTATGATTATTTACTTTTGACAATTATAATAATTAAACTATAAATGCTATAAGATTTGTTAAACCAGAAATCACATTATTAATATGAATAGATTGTCAAAAACACTATTACACTCTTGCTATTGAGCATAATCCTAACACAAAATATAATGGTATTTGGCAAAGCAAATGACAAAGGTTTCTAAAAGAATTCAAACCAATTTCACCAATGTCATGGGAAAGGCAAGGATATAGAGATTATTGATTTCAATTTAAGAGTAACTATATCCAACTTTATAAGCGAAACATGGCATGAGCGACTTTGCACCCTATTTGATTTTTCCAGATAAAATATCCGTATGATAGTAGCCATGTTCAACCAATAAAGAAAGAGAGACATTTGGAATGTAAATTCCTTTGAACGGATACAAGATCCTTTATTCATTTTGAGTCTCATAAGCTTTCACACAAGTTTTGCATTTTAAGAATATGCAATCATCAATTCATGCTTTTCATGTGAGCATGTTATATGAATTTCATGCTTTTTCATTTATCATTAGCATGTTATTTAAGAATCATCATGTCATGGAGATAACTATAGGTCATTCACATCATACTTCCTATGTAAATCTCCTAGTCCAAAAATGCATGTTTGAACATAAATATGACATAGATTGTAATCAAGCAAGGTTCACACTTATAGAATTTGAAAGCATATATACATATGTACAACCAAGCTTACTCAAGCAATCAAAAGAAGAGGCATAAGATATTTCAAATTTTTTGCAAGTTACAAGAATGCAAAATAGCTCTCTTTGCTTAAGTTCCCCATATGGGGTCAATCATAGAACACATCACTCCACAAGACATATCCCAATAGATCTACTTAGAGTTTTAAATCGAGTAGCATCTAAGGGTTTAGTAAATAGGTCCGCAAGTTGATAATTAGTACCTACATGTTCAAGTACTATGCATTTATTTTCAACAAGCTCTCTAATGAAGTGATGGCGGATGTCAATATGCTTAGTTCTAGAGTGTTGAACTGAATTCTTGGAAATATTAATAGCACTCATGTTATCACAAAAGAGAGTGAGAGTACCTTGGTTGAATCCGTAGTCTACTAGCATTTGCTTCATCCATATAAGTTGAGTGCATCCACTCCCCGCGGCTATGTACTCGGCCTCGGCCGTGGACAAGGAAATCGAGTTTTGCTTCTTGCAAAATCAAGACACCAAGTTGTTGCCTAGAAAGAAGCAAACGCCCGATATGCTCTTCCTATCATCACAATTTCCTGCCCAATCCGCATCACTATATCCTACAAGACTAGGATTAGTGTCAAATGAGTACCAAATCCCATAATTAGAAGTCCCATTCACAAAGCGAATGACTCTCTTAACCGATGAGAGATGGGACTCCTTGGGATCGGATTGGTACCTAGCACAAACTCCTACACTAAATGATATATCGGGCCTACTTGCGGTCAAATAGAGCAAGCTCCCTATCATGCCACGATATAAGGTTTGGTCCACACTTTTACCGCTACCATCCTTGCTTAGCTTCAAAGTGGTGCTCATAGGAGTATCACAATGTTTGGCTTTTTCAAGACCAAACTTCTTCACTAGGTTTTTGGCATATTTGGCTTGGGATATGAAAATCCCATCATCTAGTTGCCTAATTTGCAAACCTAGGTGTTAGGTTGATAATTAGTGTTGGCATTAATTCCATATCAAAACGTGTTTAACTTGTAATGTTTAGTGGTTAGTAATTGAAGAATTTCAAAGACGAAGGACGTCTCAATCATTATTTGTTCAAGTTGCCGGCTTTTAAGAGTTTCAGGCATTATCAGTCTACAAAGGTATTCAAAGACCTCTTATCTCTTACAAGGCTAGGCACACACTCACACATATCATTCTTGTGTGTCCCTTCATGATTTAATTTCATTTACATTTCACTTTCACACACTTGGCAAAATATGCTCATGCATTCACATTTAGTTAATAAACTTTGTGTTTTGCATTTTCTAGGACTATGTCCGGAAACTAGCATATGTGTGTGTATTTGTGTTTGTATGTTTCCGTATTTTGTGTTTAGGACTTGAACATGTTCTTATTCAATGCCTTATTGAGTTTCGGTCGTTTCGGTTACTCATTCATAAGGTTTCGAGTCCAAACAAGTTGACTATGCTACTTTACATTCTCTTTCATTGAGTTGACTTCATCGATGATTTCCGAGATGATTCTCAACCGTTTTTCAAAGTTGTATAGTCGTCGTCGTGTGTGAGAGAGTCTTGGTTCGTAATCCGGAAACGGATTTGAATTCGGAGTTCGAACGCCCGAGATACGGGCCGACGAACCGAGAGAGCGTGCGAGAGGACAGCCCAGGGAGTGGGCCACATGGTCTGGCCGTGGTTGAGGCCATGGGCCCCACAGCCTGGAGCAACCTCTGCTCCCGTGTGGGCCACGCGCCCCCCATGGCCAGGGGGTGACGTGGCACCACGTGGTTGGCCAAAAACCTCTCTCTCTCTCCTCCTATTTCTTCCCTCTCTCTCTCTCCATTTGAAAAATTAAGAAGAAAAATTCTGATTTCCCGCAATACATTCTCTCCAATTTTTCCAAACTTCAAAACACCATATCTTCCTCATCCGGAGTCAGATTTGAGTGATTCAAGTTGGAGAGTGTTCGTATTTGAGTTCTCTAACATCTCCAAGTGGTTTGGTGGCTGTTTGATCATGATTTTAAGTGGTTGAACACTGATTTCCGAACCAGCTGCAGAATCCGAGGTATGAGTCTCAACTTTGGGATTTCTTGTTATTTGACCTTCCATTTGCTTGGGGTTTCTTCTTCTATATCTATGTTATTGTTTGGTAAAAGCTATTTGGAAAGATAGCTTGATTATCATTCTAATTGAAACTCAATTTGTGGACTAATGTTGACTAGATTCTATGATTCTAGGTTTTACATATGTTTGTGAGTTGTATTGTGATTAGAATGGCATCTTAGGTTGTTTGATACTTAATTGAATTAATTTTGTGTTAAAATTACTTTGAGATTTGATTTGATCCTTTGATTATTAAAATCTAGGATTTGTGTATTTGTTTGTGATTTAGAGAATATAGGTTTTGATTGATGTAAATCTCAAAACCTTGCTCTATATTTTTGTCTAGTATATTGATTGATTTTAATCTCATATATCTAGCTTTTAATTGTATATTGATAGCATCTTGAATTTGTACTTCATGAACATTTTGTGATTCAAGTGTTATGTGTGTGAATGAGACTTTGAGTATATGTGTTAGGTGTTTCACATGCTTAGGTTTCTATTCATGTATTTTTGCATCTAGACTTGATTATTTGTGATTTCACATGTTTAGGTCTATTTGTGCCATAGAATGTATTGATCACATGTTCTATGATGTATTGAATGTTTGCATCATTTGCATTCACATGATCACATTAGGAAGTCCTTGTAAAAGGCATGAAGTCTTGGTTAGAGTCGGGGTGACTCGGATAGCCAAGCAAGAAGTCTTGCCTAGAGTCGGGATGACTCGGATAGGTAAGCAAGGAGTCATGGCTAGAGTCGGGAGGACTCGGATAGTCATGCATGGGAGGCTCCCTAGAGGCAAGAGTGCCTTGGATAGGGAGTTGGCTATTGTATTGGTAGGCCTAGGCGTATGGTTAGACATAGAGTCCGATAGAGCGGGGTACACGGGAGGTGTATGCACTCTTGAGGAATTTCTAATCTACCATCGATGTTGGTTGTGTGTGTTGTCCAATATATGGTGGTTCCGCATCATTGAGGGATTTCATACTTTCCAATAGGGTTAGGTAGGCTTAGACTTCACTAGGTTGGGTGAGCTAAAGATTGGTCACTTTGTGAATGTTCTATGTTTACTTTCCAATAATATAGTACCCAATGGTTGTAGTTCAACCCGTGGATGTTTCCTCCTTGGAGGTTTTACCACGTTAAAAAATCCCTTGTTTTAATTCTTCCTATCTCTTTCTCTTATATTTTAATTGTATATTTTATTGTCTTGATTCATAATATTCACATGTGATATATTGTGAAGCAAGTCTTTGTATAGTGTGATTAGTATATTCATTCTATAGATCAATTTGTATCTTTGATTCTTTTATATATTGTAATTTTTGTATAGTGACATTTTGATCACTCTTGTAACACATTGAACATCTTATGAAATACAAGCTTATTTTGTTGTGTTGTTTATTTGCTATTTTACCTCACATAACTTGTTGATATACTTAGACGTTGCTCTTATGATTGTATTATCGTATTGTCTATGTATGTCTTCCTTGGCTTATTGTGTTGTGTGTAAGGCTACCTTGAGGGACAAACGAACGTTTGTTCAAGGGTTTGAAAAAGGTGTAAAAACCTATTCACCCCCCCCCCCCTCTAGGTATGCTTTAAGCAATTTAACTTCGTTTGTGTACATTCAATTGGTATCAGAGCAGGTCGTCGGACGGCACTCGACAAGATCCGGTTTATACTTACGTGTAAATTGCTTAGGTTTTTGTGTCATAGTCGTCCTCCTTTATTTGTTGTGGAAAAGGTTCTTCTCATTTTTCATTGCATTTGTCTACTAACAAATTTGTTGATAAGCTTGAAAGAGTGTTAGTTACAAAAGCAAAGAAGAAGATGTTCTTGTGTTCCAAAGGTTGATCAATTCAGGTTTGATCACTTACTCAAGCAACATAATGAAGAAATCCACATGGAGTGATTATGTCTCTAGTGATGAGGAGAGCTCAAGTGATGAGTCTTCTAGTGAAGAAGAGTTGGTAAGCAACTTTGTTGCATTCATGATCTCTCACTCTATCCTAGAGGATGTATGTCAAGATTCGTTGGATGAGGAGGTTGATCCAAATCATTAAGAGTGCTTAAGATGATTTGATCGAGCTACAAGTGGATGAGTTTGTCTCAACAACTCGGAGGCTCTTAGGTGAAAAGAATGCTCTTGCCAAGAAGCTTAGAGAAGTTGAAGGGTTTGTTCTTGAAAGGGATATGGTCATCTCTAGTTTGACTCTAGGAGGCTCAAGCAACTTGGTAGTTGAGGAGAAGCTCATAGTAGCATCACTTCCTACAAGCAAGGTTGTTTTTGATAAGAAAGCTCCTAAGAAGAGATGTTCCAATACCAAGAACAAGTTGATGAACAAGTTACCCCTTGAAACTCCCATTTGTTCTCCACCACCATCGAAAGGTAAAATCTCTCTTTTTGTTCCCATATGTCATTTTTGCAATACCTTAGGCCATATCAAGCCCAAGTGCTATAAATTCATTGAATATTGCAACTTAGAAAATGCATCTAGGAATAGAGAGTTTGGACCTAATTCTATGCATGCTAAAGCTTTTGAATATGGAAAGCATGATAATTTGTCAAAGCATGTTAAGAATGTCCGGAAGGTGAAGAATGGATATCCTACAAAATTTGACCATGCATGTGTTGCTAACAATGTTGAGAAAAAGAGTATTAATGGTATTATTGTGAATAAGTTGTGGAAGAACTTTACTCTAGGTTCAACATTGTGGTCAAAGAGAATCTTGATGATGTTCGTGTATGTCCACCCAAGACAAAATTTGTCAAGGGTGAGTGCTCTTACCATTAGTGTAAGTTGCACATGTGAGTTAGCTTTAAGACTAGTGTCGTTGATAAGAAGCTTAGCTTTTTGCTTTGTATCTTTACAACTTGACATGAACTTAGCTATCTCACTTTGTTTGTTTTGATAGTCAAAATTTGTTGATTAACTTTTGAGAAGTTTTTTTTTGGAATCTACATGGTAACATATTTGTTATGGCTTTTAGAGAAAGTCATTTTTTTTTTTTTGTTTGAGTTGGATTACATTGTCTTTAGTCTCTTGGAATCGACACACCTATAACTTGTAGTCATGAGGACTTACAAGCCAAGAGGACTCATAAAAAGGGTGAAGGCTTTGTATTTGGTGAAAATAGCTTGCGAAGGTATCTCTATATCATATTGCTTGCTTACTTGATTTTTCATCTATCAACTCATTGTTTGTATCACATTCATGAAGCATGTCATAATTGAGAACTAATATAGTGTTTATATGGTTCTCTTTGACATTTGCTAGTTTAAGATCTTTTGGTGATAAGTGTTCACATTGATCTTATTTCATGAAGTGTGTTGTTATTTGTATGATTGTTGAGTGGCTAATTTTTGAATAATATGAGCTTCATATTCTTTGATAGCTACTCTCTTGAGAAGTAGAGATCTTAAGTAAGTCTCTTTACTTGCTTCTAGATCATGTGCTTTTAAGCCTTGAAATTGGTTTCAAAAATGCACTTTGCTTCTCTTGTATGTTTTGTTAAGTATGTTGAGCTTGATTGATGTTCGCTTTGGATACACCTTGAAGTCCTAAGGACTAGTACATTTAAAAATGACCAATGGTTGGTATCCATTTGCTTCGGCAACATAGAACTCAACGAGCACCCTCATGGAAAGGGCTACACACCTTGGTTGTGAAGCCACCCAATGTAGGAAAGGGCTACGCCATTGTGATGAGTGAAAGCCGCCATGAGGTGTATATGTTTATGTTAGAAAAATCAAAGAAGTGTTGAATTGAATCATAAAAAAAAAATTCTTTGATTCAAGCCTTAATAAAAATAAAAAATAAAAAATAAATAAATAAAAGGCTTTTGGAGTATAGTTGAATAATCAAATGAGCTCGGGTTGACCAATAGAAATGGGTTGACAAGCCACATGCACACACACGCTCACATGTTGAAATCTATTCTCTTTATAAGCAAAATTTCTGATGATAACCGGTTTGACCTTTTTATGGAAAGGCCTAAGATGAATAGATGTTGAAATTGTATGCATGCTTGATTATCAAACTACTTCTTTTCATATACTTGAAGCAAAATCTTCACACACTCACTTTTGCTTAATTAGTATTTGTGATACTTTAGCAATTTTTGATGACATATGAGAGTGATTGAAAATCTTGATGTAACTCTCTTAGATATGTGAAGCTTATTTGCAAATCTAATAAAAATTGCTTGTGATGTGATTGTGTGGTGATTTTTGTGAACATTTGTCTATCTTGATTTTAGATGAGGCACTTGTCAAGGGGGAGCATAATATGCTAAATTCTTGTTCTCTTTTATGACATGTTCACATGTTCTTCAAGGTTGTTAATTGTTGGCATTATTCTTATTTTTGATAAATCATGAAGATGCTATGATAAATTCTTACTTGCATGGTGATTTATTAAACATAGTGTTTTGCCTTTGTATATGTTTATTGGTTTCTTATTTGTTTCTTTGTTTCCTCTCACTTTGGTTTTTAGTTTGTTTTTGTGTAGCAAGATTATGGGAAAAGCAAAGAAGGTTGGTAGAAATACTTCTTCAACTCCCATTGCCAAGTCCAAACCTACAATTTCTTCCAAAATTTCCAAAGGTAACAAAGTTGATGAATTGAGAATTTTTGGTTGCAAAAAGATAATTCAAGAAAGAGGTATTGACTTGGACTCTTGTGTTGGATCCTATGTTTATGATGTGCTTAAGAGTAGAAATTGGATTTCATGGGTGAACATGTTAGGAATCTCAAATGAGACCGTTGTTAGAGAGTTTTATCATGCTTACAAATCCGGTTCTACTGTGACTAGTGCTACTCTAAGCATAAGGAAAGTTGTCTTTAGAGTTTGTCCTAGGAAGGTTAATGAATTTCTTAACTTGCCCGATGACATTGAATCGGAATTCCTTGATGTTGATATCTTGGAAAACCTTGATTTAATGGGTAAGACTCTATGTGATGATAATGATTTTGTGTGGGGGAAACGTGCTTTTATTAGGCAAGGTGAGCTAACAAAAATTAGTGCATTTTGGCATTTATTTGTATGCTCCAATCTTGTTGTTTCTACTAATGCTTCGGAGCTTAATAGAGACAAGATTAAGATTGTATATGCCTTGGTAACTAACCAACCTATAAACCTTGGTGAATTGCTTGTGAAGCAAATTGAAATTGCGGCTTGTACTAGTCGTTTGGACAAAAAATTGGCTTTTCCGGGGTTTATAACTCAATTGTGCTTAGCTAAAGGTGTGAGGAATCTTGATGGTGATGTTATGCTTCCTCCCTTAGAGAAATTGAGTGAGAAACGTATGGCAACCATGTCGTACAAGGACAAGGGAAAGTCTAATGATGTACTTAGGCTTTTTGGTGATTCTCTTGATTCTAACCATGTCCCTAACTCACCCGCTCTTCCTAGTTGGGCTTTAAAATTGAGGAAAGAGGTTGAAGAATCTCATAGGTTGATTGAGGCGTCACAAAGGAAAATTGAAGACCTTAGTGCCAAGCTCGTTGCTCAAGATGAGAGGATCAAAGAGTTGGAAGGAAAATCAACTCCAACAAGGCAATATGTGAGATCCGCACACCGTTCTTCTTTCCTTGGTGGCACAAGTGGCTAGAGAGTTTCATGAGGTATATTTTATTACTCTTTCCCTTTGGCTTCATATCATATCAAAAAGGGGGAGAAATATGAGAAACACATGGGAGAAATTAGCTTACTTAGTCTTATGTTAGTTGTTTTATATTTTTGTATATTTGGTATCTAGCTTGAACTATATGGCATGTAATATTTTTTTGTTAAATCTTGGCTTAGAATATATTGATGGATAATATGTATTAAGGGGGAGCATACTTGATCCATTTGAACTTATATGTTACTATTTTCTTGCCTAAGATTGGATATTGCCATACTTGTTGTCTCTTGGATATTCTTGTGCTTTCAAGTTCTTTTTAGGTGATATCAAGAGAAGACCAAGATGAAGTTCAAGACTTGTTGTTATAATTTGTGTCTATATGTGTAACTCATTGTACTCATTGTGACCAAATTTTCTTTGTAATTGTTTTAGTGTTTGTTTAGGCGTTTTGTCATGGAATTTGCCAAAGGGGGAGATTGTTAGGTTGATAATTAGTGTTGGCATTAATTCCATATCAAAACGTGTTTAACTTGTAATGTTTAGTGGTTAGTAATTGAAGAATTTCGAAGACGAAGGACGTCTCAATCATTATTCGTTCAAGTTGCCGGCTTTTAAGAGTTTCGGGCATTATCGGTCTACAAAGGTATTCAAAGACCTCTTATCTCTTACAAGGCTAGGCACACACTCACACATATCATTCTTGTGTGTCCCTTCATGATTTAATTTCATTTACATTTCACTTTCACACACTTGGCAAAATATGCTCATGCATTCACATTTAGTTAATAAACTTTGTGTTTTGCATTTTCTAGGACTATGTCCGGAAACTAGCATATGTATGTGTATTTGTATTTGTATTTGTGTGTTTCTGTATTTTGTGTTTAGGACTTGAACATGTTCTTATTCAATGCCTTATTGAGTTCCGATCGTTTCGGTTACTCATTCATAAGGTTTCGAGTCCAAACAAGTTGACTATGCTACTTTACGTTCTCTTTCATTGAGTTGACTTCATCGATGATTTCCGAGATGATTTCTCAACCATTTTTCAAATTTGTATAGTCATCGTCATGCGTGAGAGAGTCACGGTTTGTAATCCAGAAACGGATTCGAATTCGGAGTTCGGACGCCCGAGATACGGGCCGACGAACCGAGGGAGCGCGCGAGAGGACAGCCCAGGCCGTGGGCCACATGGGCTGGCTGTGGTTGAGGCCGTGGGCCCCACGGCCTGGAGCAGCCTCTGCTCCCGTGTGGGCCACGCGCCCCCCATGGCCAGGGGGTGATGTGGCACCACGTGGTTGGCCGAAAACCTCTCTCTCTCTCCTCCTATTTCTTCCCTCTCTCTCTCCATTTGAAAAACTAAGAAGAAAAATTCTGATTTCCCGCAATACATTCTCTCCAATTTTTCCAAACTTCAAAACACCATATCTTCCTCATCCGGAGTCGGATTTGAGTTATTCAAGTTGGAGAATGTTCGTATTTGAGTTCTCTAACATCTCCAAGTGGTTTGATGGCTGTTTGATCATGATTTCAAGTGGTTGAACACTGATTTCCGAACCAGCTGCAGAATCCGAGGTATGAGTCTCAACTTTGGGATTTCTTGTTATTTGAGCTTCCATTTGCTTGGGGTTTCTTCTTCTATATCTATGTTATTCTTTGGTAAAAGCTATTTGGAAAGATAGCTTGATTATCATTCTAATTGAAACTCAATTTGTGGACTAATGTTGACTAGGTTCTATGATTCTAGGTTTTACATATGTTTGTGAGTTGTATTGTGATTAGAATGGCATCTTAGGTTGTTTGATACTTAATTGAATTAATTTTGTGTTAAAATTACTTTGAGATTTGATTTGATCCTTTGATTATTAAAATCTAGGATTTGTGTATTTGTTTGTGATTTAGAGAATATAGGTTTTGATTGATGTAAATCTCAAAACCTTGCTCTATATTTTTATCTAGTATATTGATTGATTTTAATCTCATATATCTAGCTTTTAATTGTATATTGATAGCATCTTGAATTTGTACTTCATGAACATTTTGTGATTCAAGTGTTATGTGTGTGAATGAGACTTTGAGTATATGTGTTAGGTGTTTCACATGCTTAGGTTTCTATTCATGTATTTTTGCATCTAGACTTGATTATTTGTGATTTCACATGTTTAGGTCTATTTGTGCCATAGAATGTATTGATCACATGTTCTATGTTGTATTGAATGTTTGCATCATTTGCATTCACATGATCACACTAGGAAGTCCTTGTAAAAGGCATGAAGTCTTGGTTAGAGTCGGGGTGACTCGGATAGCCAAGCAAGAAGTCTTGCCTATAGTCGGGATGATGCGGATAGGTAAGCAAGGAGTCATGGCTAGAGTCGGGAGGACTCGGACAGTCATGTATGGGAGGCTCCCTAAAGGCAAGAGTGCCTTGGATAGGGAGTTGGCTATTGTATTGGTAGGCCTAGGCGTATGGTTAGACATAGAGTCCGATAGAGCGGGGTACACGGGGAGGTGTATGCACTCTTGAGGAATTTCTAATCTACTATCGATGTTGGTTGTGTGTGTTGTCCAATATATGGTGGTTCCGCATCATTGAGGGATTTCATACTTTCCAATAGGGTTGGGTAGGCTTAGACTTCACTAGGTTGGGTGAGCTAAAGATTGGTCACTTTGTGAATGTTCTATGTTTACTTTCCAATAATATAGTACCCAATGGTTGTAGTTCAACCCGTGGATGTTTCCTCCTTGGAGGTTTACCACGTTAAAAAATCCCTTGTGTTAATTCTTCCTATCTCTTTCTCTTATATTTTAATTGTATATTTTATTGTCTTGATTCATAATATTCACATGTGATATATTGTGAAGCAAGTCTTTGTATAGTGTGATTAGTATATTCATTCTATAGATCAATTTGTATCTTTGATTCTTTTATATATTGTAATTTTTGTATAGTGACATTTTGATCACTCTTGTAACACATTGAACATCTTATGAAATACAAGCTTATTTTGTTGTGTTGTTTATTTGCTATTTTACCTCACATAACTTGTTGATATACTTAGACGTTGCTCTTATGATTGTATTATCGTATTGTCTATGTATGTCTTCCTTGGCTTATTGTGTTGTGTGTAAGGCTACCTTGAGGGACAAACGAACGTTTGTTCAAGGGTTTGAAAAAGGTGTAAAAACCTATTCACCCCCCCCCCCCCCCCCCCTCTATGTATGCTTTAAGCAATTTAACTTCGTTTGTGTACATTCACTAGAAAGTAACTAAGCTCACCAACAAGACTCATCTCAAATTCATGAGACATGACATTAACAAATTGTTGGACTTCGGTGTTGTTGGTGGAGCCAAACACTATGTCATCAACATATATTTGAGCTATGAAAAGCTCATCATTGTCTCTCTTGATGAATAGTGTCTTATCAACACTACCTCTTGTGTAGTTATTGTCAATAAGAAATTGGGTGAGGCGCTCATACCAAGCCCTCGGTGCTTGTTTCAACCCATATAGTGCCTTTTTGAGGTGATAGACATGGTTGGGGTGGTGAGCATCCACAAACCTCTTGGGTTGTTCAACAAACACTTCCTCTTGCAAGAAGCCATTGAGGAAGGCACTCTTGACATCCATTTGGTGCAATTTAAACTTGTGCACACAAGAAATGGACAAGAGAAGCCTAATGGACTCTAAGCGGGCAACGGGAGCAAAAGTCTCCTCAAAGTCGATACTGTAAGGATTCCCGTAGTTTTTAATTGGCTTATTTCGTGATCAAACCATAGATGGGGATTCTTTGTAAGGGTAGCATAGATGTTGTTGTTATTGCTTAGGCCCTTTGAAGACCTCACTATTGACAAGCACCAAAGGTAATACTCTAAGTGCTTACTTGTCTTGAAGAGATAGTTGTACACACTCACAACTCATGCATATGTTTAATCCTTGTATGTTGTGTGTCTTATATGTGTGCCTTAATGCTCATTAACATCTCTTCTTGCATGTTAGGTTGATTGCATCTTGCATTGCCCATTGCCTTGTCATGCATAATCTTGGGATTCCTTCTTTGCAAAGGGCGCTGTTCAAAGCGCTCTACAAAGCGTTGTTGTGAACAGCGCCCATGAGACCTGATGCAAAAATGCCATTTAAATGCATCAGGTCTGATGCATTTTGGATGGGCGTTGTACGAGCGCTGTACAAAGCGCTGTTCGTACAGCGCCCCTCTGTTTTCTTGTGAAAACAGAGCAAGGGCGCTGTACAGGCGCTGTACAAGGGGCGCTCTACGTACAGCGCCCAAGGCAATTTTGGTGTCACTTATCAAAACGACCACACTTCATCTTGATACCCTAAATATATGCCACTTTGACTTTAGGTTGAAATTTCCCTTAATGTAGTAGTGAGATATACCTAGAGGGGGGGGGGGGGGGGGGGGGGGGGGGGGTGAATAGGTATAGGATCCAAATTCTTCCAATTAAAAATAATGCGGAAAATTACAAAACAAATGCACACTTGATTAGATTTAGCAAATGAATAGATTTTACTAAGACAAAAGTTAATCAATTTACAAGATGTGCAATCAATGTAATATATGGAAGATAAAGGAAAGTAAAGCAAAATTGAACACAATGATTTTAACATGGTAAAACCTCAATGAGGAAACATCCACGGGTTGATACCACAACCACCGGCGAAGCAATCCACTATGTGAAAAAGGACTTACACACTCAAGCTATCACTCATGATATCTGCTCAAGCTATCAACTCCTAATCTACCCTCGGGCTAGTGAATCACCAAGCCTACTTCCTATCCGAGATGTGTCCTAAACCTCTAGAAAGCAACTTCCTATCCAAGACGCTCACGTCTCTAGGAAGATTTCTTGCTTGCCTATCCGGATCCTCCCGACCCTAGACAAGACTTCCTTGCTTGATTATCCGAGTCCTCCCGACTCTAATCAAGGCTTCCTTGCTCTATCCACAAAGCTTCACTCACTTTGCTAGAGACTTCAACCTAATGCAAGGCTATGATCTAAAATGATGCAAGTGATGCAAACACAAACAAATTAAGCTAGATGATCAATCAAGCAAAATGTACATGTTCAATGATAGTCTAGAATATTATTTCAACACACAATCACAAAATTTATCTAGAAATCAAGACATGCAAATCAATAAAAACAAAGGTATGAATATTCAATTTATCACACTAAAAAAAAAACCTAGTTCTTAGATCATGAAATAAAACATAGAAAATAACATGAAGCACATCACACATATATTTTCTAGAATCAATTTCATGATAAATCAAGTTTAGCACATATATGTTCAAAACAAATCACAAAGCTTAAAACTCAATTAACGAATGATCAAATAACCCTAGCATGTGATCTAACATACTTCTCAACAAATTTCATCAATCAAATGGAAAGAATCAATAGATGATCAAAGATGAAATTGAAAAAAAAGAAGTTGAAACATACAAACTGACCACGGACTGGAAATGGACCAGCTGAGAAAAATGGCGAAGTTAGCTGCCTCTGGAAATGCTTGGGGTTTGTAGCTCTCTTCGAGACCAACAATTTTGGTTTTTGAATTGATTGATTTCGAGTTCGTATGAGAGAGATATGATCAAAACAAGTAAACAAAAAATGTAGAATTCTGATGCGAAAATCTTCAAGTGTTCTTCAAAATTCATCAAAGTGTGGAGGGAAGGAGGTTGGCTTAAAAGGAGGGAAAGGAGAGATTTTACGAGCGAATCATGAGCTGCCACATCACCACCCTGTGGGGAGCGCGTGGGGCCCGTGGGAGCAGAGGGCTCCCTTGCCCGTGGGGCCCACGGCCTCCCACACGGGCTGGCCAAGTGGCCACACGTGATTCCAACTCCTCTCGCGCGCTCCCTCGGTTCATCGGCCCATATCTTGAGCATCCGACCTCCGATTTCGAATCCGTTTTCGGATTACGAACCGTGACTCCCTCACGCACAACTATAACTACTCAACTTTGAAAAATGGCTGAGAAATCATCTCGGAATCTGACGATGAAGTCAACACAACAAATGAGAACGAAAAGTAGCATAGTCAACTTGTTTGGACTCGAAACCTTATGAATGAGTAACCGAAATGATCGGAACTCAATAAGGCATTAAATAAGAATATGTTCAAGTCCTAAACACAAAATACGGAAACAAATAAACACATATTCACACAAGCATGCCATATCAAAGAGATAGTCACAAAGCATGCAATTTCACAATGTTTGTCAATACAAGATCAATGCATGAGCATGCTATGAAGTGTGTGAATGTGTTATACCAAATGTTTGAACCACGATGCAGGGACACACATGTATGAATTGTGTGTGTGTGCGCTAACGCCTTGTAAGAGGGTGGAAGTCAAGATTTACCTTTGACGTTTTTCACCTCTTGAAGACGACTTTTGCACTAGACGTTGCTCTTCACTCTTTAAGCTTCCTTTCTTCAAATAATGTCCTAAGCAACAACTAATACAATCATAGAGTGTTTTGCAATGGAATTAAGCTAATACAAATCATAAACCTTACATAGGTCAATTAGAAGAGTTCATATTCAGATTTCATACTTAGAATATTTTTCAAAGAGAAGAAAAATTCCAAGAACTCATTTTTAATCACTCAAACACTTTTTCCATGATCATCAATCATCATCTACCATCATCTTAGATCATCTAGATGACATCTTGCATGGATTCTTCATCATACTTTGCGTGGTAAGTTTTTCACTAATATCTTACATATTTTGTGTCTTTCTTAACTAAGAAATCTCAATTAATTACTTGTATGTTATTTTATATACTTTGAATACAAGTTTGAGATAAGTATGATGTATGTTTGAGAAGTTGTATTGTGCTAGCTTATTAGGTTTTGTGCTTAATATTGTTTAGCTAAACTAATTGACATGTCATTTAGTTTTGATATCTAGGATTGTTCTTAATTGCATATTAATCATCTTAGATAAGCATATAGGGTTTCCCTTGCTCTATGTTGCATTTTGGATATTCACATATATTCACTTAGGGTTGTATTCTCTTCATAGAGAAAGTAAGTCTTGTGTGTAGCATCCGGGATTAGGTTGCTTAGATCGCAAGCAAAATTGGACTAGGTTCACTCATACCGGGATTAGGTAGGTGTGTGATTACTTCCGGGATTAGGTTGTAATCGTTTGCACATTTAGTGGATTCGAGGTTCGAGTGTGGCTTACTTACATAGCCCGTGGTTTTTCCCGTGAGGGTTTCCACGTAAAAATCAAGTGTTATTTTAATTTCCGCACCATATTACACTTGCTTGTTTATATTATCTTGAGGGTAATTTCATAATTTTGACTAACACGAAAAATTGGGTAAAAAGCGTAAAATCTATTCACCCCCCCCCCCCCCCTAGATAGTTTTATACACACCGTGCTATAATTAGTTTTAGATACCCTCAATTTGAGAGTACCCTTGTGCTACAAGTCTAGCCTTGTTCCGCACTATATTGCCATCCTCATCGGATTTGTTCCTAAATATACATTTAGTGCCTATGACATTAGTGGTCTTAGGCCTAGGAACTAGAGTCCAAACCTCATTCCTTTCGAATTGGTTTAGCTCTTCTTGCATGGCAAGAACCCAAAATTCATCATTTAAGGCTTCTTCAACCTTTTTGGGTTCAATTTGAGAGGTGTAGCATGTATAGCTAATAAGATTAGCAAGTTGACGTCTAGTCCTAACACCCTCATTAACCTCTCCAATGATATCTTCTTTATCATGGAGTTTCCTAACCCATGGAGCGGGTTCTTTAGAGTCCAAGAGAGGAACTCTATCAATATGTTGTGTGTCATCATTGTTGACATTAGATGTCCCAACATTAGGAGACACCACAACCTATTCCAAAGGAGAACCATCACTAAAAATAACCTCCTCCTCATGATCATTTGACTTGAGCCTAGTATCATCAAAAACGACGTTGGATGATTCCATAACACTTAGAGTCTTTAAATTGAAAACTCTATAGGCTCTACTATTCAAGGCATAGCCAATAAAAATACCCTCATCACTCTTAGCATCGAACTTGCCAAGTTGATCACAGTTATTCAAAATGTAGCATTTGCTTCCAAAAGTGTGAAAGTAGCTAACATTTGGCCTCTTGCCTTTCCATAACTCATAGGAGGTGTTTCTAGTACCGGGCCTTAGGAAAACTCTATTTCCTATATAGCAAGCCGTATTGATGGCTTCGGCCCATAGGTTCCTAGGGACATTGTTGCTAAGCAACATCACACGGGCCATCTTTTGAAGGACCCTATTTTTCCTCTCAATAACTCCATTTTGTTGAGGTGTCCTAGGAGCCGAAAACTCATGGGAGATGCCTAAACCATTACAAAAGGTTTCAAAAGTAGTATTCTCAAATTCCCTCCCATGGTCACTTCTAATCCATTTTATGCTTTTAATACTAGAGTTCATTTCATTTTGTATCTTATTACAAAGCATTTTAAACTTATCAAAAGTTTCAGATTTTTCTCTAAGAAAATATGTCCATGTGAACCTAGAGAAATCATCAACACAAACAAAAATGTATCTCTTTCCACCCAAACTTTCGGTTTGCATGGGACCCATGAGGTCCATGTGGAGAAGCTCAAGAGGCTCCTTGGTGGTGAGATACTTACCCTTTTTGTGCATGCTTTTAGTTTGCTTTCCTTGTTGGTAAGGTCCACAAATACCATTGGCTTTCTTCCCAAGCTTAGGGAGGCCACGCACACAATTGAACTTTCCAAGGGTTCGTAGATCCCTAAAGTTCATGTGGCCAAGTCTTTCATGCCACAACTCAATTTGCTCATCCATGGACACATGATTAGATACAATACTAGCTTCAAGACAATAACAATTGTCGCTAGATCTCATGCCCTTCAACAAGGTTTATCCATCGGGTTTTAGGATAGAGCAATAATCTTTAGAAAATAAGACGGAATATCCTTCATCACTAAGATGTGAAATGCTTATTAAATTGGCTTTCAAGCCATCAACAAATAAAGCATTGGATAAGGAGGGTAATCCAGGAACAGAAATGGTTCCTTTCCCTACAACATTTCTTTTGGATCCATCACCAAAAGTGACATTTCCACCTTCCTTCATAACAAGAGTCTCGAAGAAACTCTTGTTTCCCGTCATGTGCCTAGAGCACCCACTATCCAAATACTAAAAATTAGAAGAATTTGCCTTCAAGGCTATTTGTACAACATGGCAAACATTTTCATTCTTCTAATCCACTTAGCAACAATTTTAGCTTTCTTAGTGGTCTTTGGTACATGTGCTCTATTATTCCTAGGATCATGCAAATCAATATTATTATTCCTAGAAACATGCATCTTGGTTCTATTCTTTCTCTTTTCAATCATGCTTTGTTTTCTACACAATTCAATATATTGAAAGCAATTTGGTCTAATGTGACCATCACAACCACAAAAGTGACAAATAGGGATGAAAAAAGGAATCATACCTTGTCTTTGTGCACGTATGGGAGCTCGTCCATGTCTTTGTGGATAAGTGGGTTCAGTCCATCTTCGTTGTTGAACCGGTCTAGGTTGCTTCCAAGCTTAAGGTTGCATGATTGGTCTCTTTCCTTTGTGAGCCAATTTTGGAGGAGTGTTGGCTTGAGGGACCCTAGGGGGTTGAGCTTGAGCTTGAGATTGCCTTCTTGGCCCCATTTTCACTTGTGCATTAGAACATTGTCCTACTTCTAACTTCTTCCTAGGAATTTGCACAATTGAAGTTTCTTCGTTCTTCAAGCTCTTGACAAACACGGTCTTATTAGAGGTTGAGATTTTCTTGCCATCTTCATACCCAAGACCTCTCTTGTCACTTGGACTCTTTCCAACACCAAGTAAATGATCAAGCTTCTTGGTGCTAGAATCTATCCTAGCTAAGGACCCTTTAACTTCTACAAGTTCCCTTTTCAAGCCTTCTTCACTTCTCTTGGATAAGTCTAACTCCTCAATTAATTTATCCTCTCTCCTCTTCAATCTTTCCACTTGTTCACTTAAGTGGTCATTGTGAGCCGAAAGTTCAAGGTTCTCTTCTCTCAACCTCTCAATCTTTCTTGTGCTTTTAAGTGCTAAATCATTGAACTCGGCATGGTATATTGTTAGGATTATGCTCAATAGCAAGAGTATAATATTGTAATTAACAATCTTTTTCATATTAATAAAGTGATTTCTGGTTTAACAAATCGTATAACATTTATAGTTTAATATTATAATTGTCAAAGTAAATAATCATAAGGTCTAAAGACTATGAGAAAAGAAGAATTGTTCGTACATCTGGATATGTATGTGGTAGACACAATTCTTTAGTTAGTCTTGAATATTGTTCACAACTTAAGTTAAAGGTTGGGCACCTTTATCTTGTTAAAGTTGCAGAATTCTTTTGCTAGCATTTGAGTGGGATCAAATGAGATATGATGAGTCTAAAATCATCGGAGTGTCTTCAAGCAAAAGAATCTAGTGCATTGGGTGCATTGAACTGGATCACAATGAAATACTTTATCTATAACCGTCAGTAGATAAAAGTCTTTTCATTATCAGGACAATCGGAGAGTCTATCTTAATCTTTAGATAAATGATGGACTTATGGTTGCAAGTGATATCATTTGAGTTATCAATGAGTACGATTATATCGCATAATCTATCCTCGATAGTTTGGTGATATTCATTTGTTAATCGATAGAGGACTTCATTTATAGATATGGACATTGTGGCTCCATTTGTTAAATGAGAGTATAATATCATCATATGGATGTTTTGAGGTAATTGGATATTAAATCTCAACGTTGAGTTTTTGATAGTGTCTATTGAAAACATGGCTTCTGGACAAGTCAAAATATCTAAGTTCAAAACGTGGTCATATGAGTAAATATGGTAACTTGGAGAGTTATAGGCGGTCTATGAACTCTTGGCGATTACTAATATTAATCACGAGGATACACTATCTCCAATATGATTGTCTAGGGTATGAATGAGGAGCATCTTCCTTTTCTGTCTTTATTTAAGAGTTCAATTTTAGCTCTTTAGTGGAATGAGTTAAAATTAATGGATCGGACCTAAGTGAATCATTTGTTGATTGTGATTAGGTTATGTCTATTGAAGCTTAAATTTAGATAGCCCGCCAAGATCCCCAATCTACACGGACTTGCATGGATCACTTGATATATTCTATCGGACCAATTTATGGGTCCATTTAGAATTGCATTTAATATATTAAGAATATAATTTGCACATTATTTATGTAATGGGCTGCTCAATTATATTAATATATTAATGAAAGGCATGTGGGCTTATTTCTTTTAGTAAGAATGGGTCTGGTTCACATGTGGGCTTTTTATTTAAAGTCCAATGGATTTAATGAAATGAGAAAATAATATTTGGCCCATTTATTTAAGTGGGGCGGCAAGATGGTTTTTAACCTAATATATTATTTTGTTTCATTGTTTTAATTAAATAAGAATTAATTTATTTATTAATTAATTGTTTAATTAAGAAACAAATCTTTTCTGAATAGGAAATATGATTCCTGGAGTTATACTATTGGTAGTAGTATACTAAAATTAAAAGACTTATTTGATAAGAAAATAAATAATTAATTTTATTTATTTAATCAAATAAGAAGTCTTTTTATTTAGTCAAATAAAAGAATAAAAGATTTATGAATTGAATTAGGGTTTGAAGTCTTAAACTAGATAGGAATTAGGGTGCAACACAAACTCTTTTTGGCTTGTGTATTGCAGCAACCCTAGTCCCTTTTTACTTGGAGAATTCGGCCACCCTAATAGAAAGAAGGAAAGAAAATTTGGCCACCTATATAAGTGTACTTATAGAATTCGGCCACACCTAATGCTTTGTGCTTGAGAGACAATTTTTCTCCTTCTTCTTAATTCATAGAGAGCATTATTTTTATTCTACTAAAACATAAAAGAGTGAATAAATTATTCTTTGATGGTACACTATTTGCTTGTTCATCAACAAGCTTGTGTGTACAACATCGATTTAGGTTCACGCGAGTTTCGATCATTAGATTGAGAACTCAAAAGTGATCGGAATAATTTTAGTCTTCTTTTGATTGTTTTTGTGACTAACAAAGAAAAGAAAAGTTTGTTTGTCCATCCACAGGTTTGCAATTCAAAGAAAAGGGAGGCCACGCTCCTAGGTGATCCACGTTCGTGCTAGGATTGAAGATCTTACGGATTACCATCGACGTAAGTCAATAGGATCACGCGACAAAAGGTATTCTTCTTTTGTTAGATAATATATATGTTTAATTGATTAAAGGGTTTAAGGTTCATAAAAAGGAAAAATTTTAAAAGTTACTAAATCATCTATTTTTAGTCTCGCTTCCGCTGCGTGTACTACGGTATTTT
This sequence comes from Acer saccharum, assembly GCA_030490815.1. Classification (NCBI taxonomy): domain Eukaryota; kingdom Viridiplantae; phylum Streptophyta; class Magnoliopsida; order Sapindales; family Sapindaceae; genus Acer; species Acer saccharum. The sequence continues at coordinate 29,664,673 of CM059869.1, forward strand.
TCTCTACAATTTAGCAAGCACCTTTTGCTCCACAAATTTCTTTTTGGAACTAGAAGAGGAGTCACTTTCTACTTCACTAGAGTCAATTTCCTCTTGACTCATCTCCTCTTTTTCACTAGCACTTTTGCTCTTGTGAGAAGAGGCAAAAGCTAGGAAGTTAGCCATGAGCTCTTCTTCACTTGAAGACTCATCTTCCTCATTGGAGTCATCACTACTCCCACTCCAAGTGGCGGCCATCACTTTGCCCTTATTCTTTTCATTGTGATTAGCACATTCGGGGGCAAAGTGACCAATCCCACCACATTCAAAGCATCGAACCCCTTTCCTTTCGGTCCTCTCTTGTCTAGGCTCAAATTTCTTGAAGGAACCTTTTTTCTTCAAGTCTTGTCCTCTTGACCCAAATCCCTTCTTCTTCTTGAACCCCATAACCTTATTAAACCTTTTCACGAATAAGGCAAGGTCTTCATCCGATTCATGCTTTGGCTCCTTTGCATCCTTAGATGCTTTCAAAGCTATTCCTTTAGACTTCTTAGGAGGAGTAGTGGTGCTAGGAGCCTTCCTAGACTCATATGCAAGGAGACGTCCAATTACCTCACTTGGCTTCATATCCATGTAGCCACTATTTTCTTCTATGGCCGTCACCTTTGATTCAAACCTATCGGGGAGAGATCTCATAATTTTTTGCTTGACTCTCTTATCCGAATACGGGTCTCCGAGTTGATAGCTTTGATTTACTATGTCCATCAATTTGATTTTGAAGTCATTGAAGCATTCATCCTCTCCCATCCTAAGTAGCTCAAATTGAGTTTGGAGGACTTGAAGCTTGGACTCCTTCACCACCTCGGTTCCCTCATGTGCAACTTGAAGGATGTCCCATGCCACTTTTGCAATCTGAGTGTTCTGAATAAGCTTGTACTGATTCTCATCCATTGCACACATGATGGCATGCATAGCCTTCCTATTCCACTTTGAAGCCTCAAACTCTTGCGCGTTCCATTGCGCCTTAGGCTTCAAAACATCTTCTCCTCCACCCGCGGGAGTCATCATAGGGAGATCATATCCGTCTTCCACCGCCATCCATGCACAGTCGTGAATTTGGCATATGTAGGATTCCATCTTCCCTTTCCATTGGGAATAGTTCAAACCGGTAAGAAGTGGAGGCCTTGTGCTAGAGGCACCTTCGTTGCCACCACCATTTCCACCGTTTCCACTCATAGTGTTTATGAATAAATGAAATGAATGCAAATGTATGAATGATCAAAAATCACACAAAATGCAAAACACACCAAAATAAGCAAGGATCACCTATGTATGTCTAGGAACCCGCTCTGATACCAATTGAAACTAAATATAGCACGGTGTGTATAAAACTATCTAGAGGGGGGGTGAATAGATTTTAAGCTTATTACCCAATTTTTCGTATAAGTCAAAATTACGAATTTACCCCTAAATAGATAAAGCAATAAATCAAGTATAAAATACAGAAATTAAATAAAACTTGATTTTTACATGGAAACCCTCACGGGAAAAACCACGGGCTAGTAAGTAAGCCACACTCGAACCTCGAATCCACTAAATGTGTAAACAATTACAACCTAATCCCGGAAGTAATCACACACCTACCTAATCCCGGTATGAGTGAACCTAGTCCAATTTGCTTGCGATCTAAGCAACCTAATCCCAGATGCTACACACAAGACTTACTTTCTCTAGAAGAGAATAACAACCCTAAGTGAATATATGAATATCCAAATGCACCATAGAGCAAGGGAAACCCTATATGCTTATCTAAGATGATGAATTTGCAATTAAGAACAATCCTAGATATCAAAACTAAATGACATGTCAATTAGTTTAGCTAATCAATATTAAGCACAAAACCTAATTTGCTAGCACAATACAACTTCTCAAACATACATCATACTAATCTCAATCTTGTATCCAAAGCATACAAAATAACATACAAGTAATTAATTGAGATTGCTAGATAAGAGAAACACAAAATATGTAAGATATTAGTGAAAAGCTTACCAAGCAAAGTATGATGAAGAATCCATGGTAGATGACATCTAGATGATCAAAGATGATGCTAGATGATGATTGATGATCATGAAAAAGTGTTTGAGTAATTAAAAATGAGTTCTTTGTGTATCTTTCTTGTCTTGAAAAATATCCTAAGTATGAAGCTTGAATATGAACTCTCTTAATTGACCTAAAATCAAGTTAGCATATATATAGGGGTCATAAGTGAAGTGAGGTCGTTTTGAAAAACGCGCCAGAAATTGCTCTGTGCGCTGGTGAGCCTGCGCTGGACAACAGGCGCACTACCAGGGTACAAGCACATTTTTGCAAGGGCGCTTGACGACCAGCGCTCACACAGGTGCACGTCCAGCGGCACACCACTGGGCGATTAGCGCTGGTGGGCATGCGCTGGTGTGGACCAGCGCACGACCAGCGACAGACCACTGGGTGATCTGCGCTGGTGGGCTTGCGCTGGTGGACCAGCGCATAACCAGCGACAGACCACTGGGCGATCTGCGCTGGTGAGCTGCGCTGGTCAGGCGCTTGAGGACCAACGCACAGCCCACACCTTTGAACCCCACAAGTAAACATGCAAGGGGTAAAAAGGTAACTTAAGATGCATCCTAAAAGCCTAAAATGCTATGACATATAATCACAAGATGCAATCAAAATAACAAGCAAGAAGAGATGTTAATTGAACATTAATGCACACCAATAAGAAACACAACATACAGGAATAAGCATATGCATGAGTTGTGAGTGTGTGCAACTATCTCTTCAAGACAAGTAAGCACTTAGAGTATTACCTTTGGAGTGCTTAAACACTTGCAAGGGCCTTGAGCTTGAACACATTCCTAAGCTACCCTTACATGATCCCCACATATGATTTGATCACGAAATAAGCCAATTAAAAACAACGGGAATCCTTACAGGTTGTAAAACCCAAACAACTATCCATTTTCAATGATTTATTTTATTGTTTTAGATTAGTCAATTGATCCAATACATCCTCCATCTCCTTGTGGAACGAACTTTGCTTACCACTTGCTAAGAAATATTATCTTTAAGGATTTAAGTGGTTAAAATACTGTTTTCAAAAGAACATCAATACTGTATTTTGTTGGGTACCAAAACGACCTCATCAAAATTGGGGCCGCTGCCGAGGAATGGTAGCGATTGTTGAATTGATTGACTCTTCTTTGTAGTTTACAATTTCTCTAGTTAGTTTATTTTGTTAGATATTGCTGAAATTTCCCTTAAGTAGTAGTGTAAATATACCTAGAGGGGGGGGGGGGGGGGGGGGGGGGGGGGGGGTGAATAGGTATAGGCTCCAAATTCTTCCAATTTAAAAATAATGCAAAATGTAACAAAGAAAATGCACACTTGATTAGATTTAGCAAATGAATTGATTTCACTAATACAAGAGTTAATCATTTACAAGATATGCAATCAATGTAAGGTATGGAAGATAAAGAAAAATAAAAACAAAAATGAACACAAGTGTTTTTACGTGGTAAAACCTCAAAGAGGAAACATCCACGGGTTGATACCACAACCACCGGCAAAGCAATCCACTATGTGAAAAAGGACTTACACACTCAAGCTATCACTCATGATATCCGCTCAAGCTATCAACTCCTAATCTACCCTTGGGCTAGTGAATCACCAAGCCTACTTCCTATCCGAGATGTATCCTACACCTCTAGAAAGCAACTTTCTATCCAAGACGCTCACGTCTCTAGGAAGATTTCTTGCTTGCCTATCCGGATCCTCCCGACCCTAGACAAGACTCCCTTGCTTGATTATCCGAGTCCTCCCGACTCTAATCAAGACTTCCTTGCTCTATCCACAAAGCTTCACTCACTTTGCTAGAGACTTCAACCTAATGCAAGGCTATGATCTAAAGTGATGCAAGTGATGCAAACACAAACAAATTAAGCTAGATGATCAATCAAGCAAAATGTACATGTTCAATGACAATCTAGAATATGCTTCCAACACACAATCACAAGATCATCTAGAAATCAAGACATGTAAATCAATAAGAACAAAGGTATGAATATTCAATATATCACACTAAAACCTAGTTCTTAGATCATGAAATAAAACCTAGAAAATAATATGAGACATATCATATAAACATTTTCTAGAATCAATTTCAAACAAAATCAAGTTTAGCACATATATGTTCAAGATAAATCACAAAGCTAAAACTCAATTGACAAATGATCAAACACCCCTAGCATATGATCTAACATGCTTCTCAACAAATTTCATCAATCAAATAGTAAGAATCAAGAGATGATCAAAGATGAAATTGAAAAAGAAGAAGTTGAACAATCAACCTTGACCTCGTACTAGAAATCAGGCTGCTGGGAAAAATGACGAAGTCAGCTCCCTCTAAAAATGCTTGGGGTTTGTAGCTCTTCTCAAGACCAACAATTTTGGCTTTTGAATCGATTGATTTCGAGTTCGTATGAGACAGTTATGATCAAAATACTAAAACTAAAATTGGAGAATTTCTACAGAATTTTACAAAGTGTTCTTGAAAATCTTCAACAAGTGTGGAGGGAAGGAGATGAGTTTAAAAGGAGGAGAGAGAAGGAATTTTTGAGCCAATCAACACCTGCCACGTCACCCTCCCGTGGGGGGCGTGTGGGCCTCACAGGGGCAGAGAGACCCTCTGGCCGTGGGGCCCACGACCTCCCTCACGGCGTGGGCCAAGTGGCCTCACGGTCCTAGACCTCTCACGCGCGCTCTCCGGTTCTTCAGCCATATCTTGGGCATCTGAACTCCGATTTCGAATCTGTTTTCAGATTACGAACCGTGACTCCCTCACGCACAACGATGACTACACAACGATGACAAATGGTTGAGAAATCATCTCAGAAAACGTCGATGAAGTCAACTCAACAAATGAGAACGAAAAGTAGCGTAGCTACATCGTTTGGACTCGAAACCTTATGAATGAGTAACCAAAATGACCGGAACTCAATAAGGCATCAAATAAGAACATGTTCAAGTCCAAAACACAAAATACACAAACAAATAAACACATATTCACACAAGCATGCCATATCAAAGAGATAGTCACAAAGCATGCAATGCTACAATGTTTGTCAATACAAGATAAATGCATGAGCATACTATGAAGTGTGTGAATGTGTTATACCAAATGTTTGAACCATGATGCAGGGACACACATGTATGAATTGTGTGTGTGCGCGCTAACGCCTTGCATGAGGATGGAAGTCAAGATATACCTTTGACGTTTTTCACCTCTTGAAGACGACTTTTGCACTTGACATTGCTCTTCATCTTTTAAGCTTCCTTTCTTCAAAAAACATCTTAAGCAATAACTAATACAAATATAGAGCATTTTGCAATGTAATCAAGCCAATACAAATCATAAACCTTACAATCTCCCCCTTTGGCTATTCCATGGCAAAACCTCAACCTCACCATACAATGTTTCACTCAAATAAACTCAAGATGATAGCATACTCTCAATCTCACATTACAAAGAAATTCCTGGACTAAAAAGTCTTCAAGTCTTCAAGAATTCTTCTTTTGGTCTTCAAAGTACCTATGAGAGAAAATAGCAACCAAACAAGAGATCTTCTCTAAAGAAGAATGGTGAGTTATTAACCATAAACAAATATAGAAGACATCCCTTATCTCATACAAAAATGCATTATCTCAAGTGATCAAAATATTTTCATGTTAAAGCATTCCCTTAGTTTCCCAATTCCTAAGGACCAACCATCCTTAACATTATCAAGAAAGAATTCTTTCTCCCCCTTAAGACAAAGTCACAATTAAGTACAAAGAGGAATATGATCACACAATTGGAACATTTTTCCACACAAAGTGTGAAGTATACAAATCTCCCCAATATCAAACATGGTGAGGTATACATTTTCTCCCCCTTTTTGTCAAGGAATAGACAAAGGACACAAGAGATAAAGAACGAGATATTAAGCAAACAAATCGTATAGAAAGCGAAAGTTGAATAAACTAAAACTCCCCCTTAACATATGCTCCACATATTATCACCAAGTAGATTTGTTCACAAGGGACATCACACAATCACACAATCAAGCAATAAGAAAAAATATTTCATAACTTGTCAAAGTCCAAGAGAGAATCATAGATTTTCATTAATCTCTGAAAAATATTCTCACATTGCTAATGAATCAAGCACATAAGCAAAATGTGTGTGTGTGAATGCATCTCAAATATATAGTAGGAGTAATTGTGATATCAACATGCAAACTCTATCCACACCTATCCATCTAAAACCTTTCCAAAAATAGGTCAAACCGATATTCATCCGGATTTTTGCTTTTAAAATGAATAGATATCAACATATGAGCGTGTGTGTGCATGTGGCTCGTTTTCCCGTTTCTATTTGTCAACCCGAGCATTTTCACAATTCTCAACTATACACCATAAGCCTTTTTGTTTTGTTTTAGGCTTGAATCAAAGAATTTTTTTTTTATGATTCATTTCAACACTTCTTTAATTTTACTTACAAAAAACATATACTCCTCATGGCGGCTTTCACTCATCACAATGGCGTAGCCCTTTCCTACATTGGGTGGCTTCACAACCAAGGTGTGTAGCCCTTTCCATAAGGGTGCACGTTGATTACTATGTAGTGCCAAAGCAAAATGGATACATACCATATGTCATCTATCATGTACTTAACAATAAACTTCTAGATGCATCCATTATCTACACATATTCAACCATAAAAACTGAAAAACTAAAACATACAAGCGAAGCATTAGTGCACTTTTCAAAAATAAGATTTTCAAGCTCAAGTGCATGATCTAGAAACAATAAAAGATACTTGTTAAAGATCATTACTTCTCAAGTGAGTAGCTCTTAAAGACAATGATATTCAATTAAAGTTTTGCTCATCAAGCCACTCACAATCACACAAAGACATCAATCAACACAAATCATGCCAATGGACATTCTAAGAGTTTTAAACCTCTCTTTGTCCAAGGGCTTAGTGAACAAGTCCGCAAGTTGATTTTTAGTAGGCAAATGCTCTAGAGTAACAATAGAATGTTCAACTAGATCTCTAATGAAATGATGCCTAATGTCTATGTGTTTTGTACGAGAGTGTTGAACCGGATTTTTAGAGATATTAATGGCACTTAAGTTATCACAATAAAGTGTCATTTTTCCTTGTTCTATCTCATAATCCTTAAGGATTTGTTTCATCCAAAGTAATTGTGTGCAAGCACTTCCGGCCGCAATGTATTCGGCTTCGGAAGAGGAAAGGGAAACCGAATTTTGTTTCTTACTTGACCAAGAAACCAAGTTATTACCAACATAAAAGCAACCGCCCGATGTGCTTTTACGGTCATCTATGTTTCCCGCCCAATCCGCATCACAATAGCCTACAAGGATATCATTGGTATCAAATGAATAGAATAGACCAAGACTATGAGTTCCTTTGATGTACCTAATGATCCTCTTGACGGCTTTTAAGTGAGATTCCTTGGGATTTGCTTGGAATCTAGCACACAAGCCTACACTAAAGCAAATGTCGGGTCTACTAGCCGTTAGGTAAAGTAGACTACCTATCATGCTTCTATAAAGACTTTGGTCAACACTTTTCCCTTTTTCATCTTTGTCAAGTTTTAAAGTGGTGCTCATGGGAGTTTTAAAATCTTTTCCATTTTCTAGGCCAAATCTCTTAACTAGATTTTTAGCATATTTAGATTGATTCAACATTATGCCCATGCTAGTTTGTTTTACTTGCATTCCTAGAAAATAATTCAACTCACCCACCATACTCATTTCAAATTCACTTGACATAACACTTACAAATTCATCAACCTTGGTTTTATTAGTAGACCCAAAAACAATGTCATCAACATATATTTGTGCAACAAAAATATCATGATCATGATGTTTGATAAACAAAGTTCTATCAATGCCACCTCTCCTATATTGGTTGTCAATAAGATATTGAGTCAACCTATCATACCAAGCTCTTGGAGCTTGTTTAAGGCCATAGAGAGCCTTTTTCAATTTAAACACATGATTAGGAGAGTGTAGGTCTACAAAACCCTTAGGTTGTTCAACATACACTTCTTCTTGAAGGTATCCATTGAGGAAAGCACTTTTAACATCCATTTGAAATAATTTGAACTTTTTAATGCATGCAATGGACAACAAAAGTCTAATGGACTCGAGACGAGCAACCGGGGCAAACGTCTCATCAAAGTCAACACCCTCCACTTGAGTGTAACCTTGAGCCACTAGTCTAGCTTTATTCCTCACAATCTTGCCACTTTCATCGGTCATATTTCTAAACACTCATTTAGTGCCAATTACATTTATATATTTGGGTCTAGGAACTAAAGACCACACTTCATTTCTCTCAAATTGATTAAGTTCTTCTTGCATAGCCCCAACCCAATATTCATCAACAATTGCTTCATTAATATTTTTGGGTTCAATTTGAGAAGTGTAGCAAGCATAGGATATTTGGTTAGCAATTTGATTTCTTATTCTAACCCCTTCATTTAAATCACCTATGATGTCAAGATAGGTTCTCGAAGCTAGAGAAATCAATAAATAAAAGTGAAGGGCACATGGTAAGAATTGCGGACAGGGTGTTAAATAAAGAGTTTGGAAGCTCAAAGGATTCGCTCAACTTAGGAAGTGCTAGAGCCATTTCAAGAAGTGGGAGAATAGTAAACATTGGGAGAAACGAGGTGAAAGTATACAAATGAAGTTAAATTGCTTAAAGCATACTTAGAGGGCGGGGTGAATAGGTTTTTACACCTTTTTCAATCCCTTGAACAAACTTTCGTTTGTCCCTCAAGGTAGCCTTACACACAACATAATAAGCCAAGGAAGACATACATAGACAATACGATAATATAATCATAAGATCAAAGTCTAAGTATATCAACTAGTTATGTGAGGTATAAGAACAAATAAACATAACAACAAAGTAAGCTTGTATTTCATTAGATGTTCAGTGAGTTACAAGAGTGAACAAAATGTCACTAAACAAAAAATTACAATATACAAAAGAATCATAGACACAAAATTGATCAATAGAATGAATTCACTAATCACACTATACAAAGTCTTGCTTCACAATACACCACATGTGAATATTATGAATCAAGATAATAAAATATACAATTAAAATATAAGAGAAAGAGATAGGAAGAATTAACACAAGAGATTTTTTAACGTGGTAAAACCTCCAAGGAGGAAACATCCACGGGTTGAACTACAACCATTGGGTACTATATTATTGGAAAGTAAACATAGAACATTCACAAAGTGACCAATCTTTAGCTCACCCAACCTAGTGAATTCTAAGCCTACCCAACCCTATTGGAAAGTATGAAATCCCTCAATGATGCGAAACCACCATATATTGGACACCACACACAACCAACATCGATGGTAGATTAGAAATTCCTCAAGAGTGCATACACCTCCCGTGTACCCTGCTCTATCGGAGTCTATGTCTAACCATACGCCTAGGCCTACCAATACAATAGCCAACTCCCTATCCAAGGAACTCTTGCCTCTAGGGAGCCTCCCATGCATGACTATCCGAGTCCTCCCGACTCTAGCCATGACTCCTTGCTTACCTATCCGAGTCATCCTGACTCTAGGCAAGACTTCTTGCTTGGCTATCCGAGTCACCCTGACTCTAACCAAGACTTCATGCCTTTTACAAGGACTTCCTAGTGTGATCATGTGAATGCAAATGATGCAAACAATTAATACAACATAGAACATGTGATCAATACATTCTATGGCACAAATAGACCTAAACATGTGATATCACAAGTAATCAAGTCTAGATGCAAAATACAAGAATAAAACCTAAGCATGTGAAACACCAAACACATAAGCTCAAAGCCTCATTCACATGTACAACACTTGAATCACAATATGTTCATGAAGTACAAATTCAAGATGCTATCAATATACAATTAAATGCTAGATATATGAGATTAAATCAATCAATATACTAGTCAAAAAATATAGAGCAAGGATTTGAGATTTACATCAATCAAAACCTATATTCTCTAAATCACAAACAAATACACAAATCCTAGATTTTATCAATCAAAGGATCAAATCAAATCTCAAGGTCATTTATCACAAAATTAATTCAATTAAGTTCCAAACAACCTAAGATGCCATTCTAATCACAATACAACTCACAAACATATGTAAACCTAGAATCATAGAATCTAGTCAACATTAGTCCACAAATTGACTTTCAATTAGAATGATAATCAAGCTATCTTTCTCAATATCTTTTACCAAACATAAACATAGATATAGAAGAAGAAACCCCAAGCAAATGGAAGGTCAAAAAGAAAGAAATCCCAAAGTTAAGTCCATTACCTCGGATTCTATAGCTGGTTCGGAAATCTGTGTTGAACCACCAGAAATCACGATCAAACAGCCACCAAACCACTTGGAGATGATAGAGGACTCAAATACGAACACTCTCCAACTTGAATCACTCAAATCCGACTCCGGATGAGGAAGATATGGTGTTTTGAAAATCTGAAAACTGGAGAGAAATTCCTTACGGGAAACTTGCAATTTTTCTTCTTAATTTTTCAAATGGAGAGAGAGAGGGAAGAAATAGGAGGAGAGAGAATGCCAAACCAACCAATCATGTGAGGCCACGTCACCCCCTGGCCATGGGGGGCGCGTGGCCCACACGAGGGCAGAGGCCCCTCCAGGCCGTGGGGCCTACGGCCACACCAACGGCCAGCCTAAGTGGCCTCACGGCCTGGGCTGTCTCCTCGCGCGCTCCCTCGGTTTTTCAGCCCGTATCTTGGGCATCCGAACTCCGATTTTGAATCCGTTTCTGAATTATGAACCGTGACTCTCTCACGCACGACGATGACTAACAACTTTAAAAAACGATTGAGAAATCATCTCGGAAAACATCGATAAAGTCAACTCAACGAATGAGAACGAAAAGTAGCGTAGCTACATCGTTTGGACTCGAAACTACATGAATGAGTAACCGAAACGACCGGAACTCAATAAGGAATCATAATAGAGCATGTTCAAGTCCAAATACAAAAATAGGGAAACATACAAATACAAAGACACACACATATGCTAGTTTCCGGACATAGTCCTAGAAAATGCAAAACACAAAGTTTATCAACATAATATGAATGCATGAGCATATTTTGCCAAGTGTGTGAAAGTGATATGTAAATGAAATTAAATCATGAAGGAACACACAAGAATGATATGTGTGTGTGTGTGCCTAGCCTTGTAAGAGATATGAGGTCCTTTAATACCTTTGTTGACCAATGATGCACGAATCTCTTAAAAGCCGGCTTCTTGAATGAATTGTGGTTGAGACGACCTTCGTCTTCTTAATTCTTCAATTACTAACCACTAAACATTACAAGTGAAACACGTTTTGATATGGAATTGATGCCAACACTAACTATAAACCTTACACGAGGAAGTCGCGAACGAGAGCAATACCTCACCTAGGGAGAGAAACGATGAAGAAAAGAGGGTTCCGAATCAGGAAGACATCACATATGGAAGAATTCAAATTTCGGATGAGGTAAAAGCATCAAAGACGAATCCTATCAACAACAAACCTTCTAGCCCCAGTGTTCCTAAAGTGCCATATCCGAGAAGGTTGAGAAAGGACAAAATGGAGCAATCATTCAAGGATATTTATGATGTGCTCTCTAAGGTGACTATCAACTTACCTCTTCTAGACGCAATTTAGAAGATGCCAGCATATGGGAAGTTTTTCAAGGAATTGAATAAGGAGAAATATCGGTTTAGACCAAAGAATCAAGAAATGCTTGATGAGAACACAAGCGCAGTCATTCAGAAGAGGCTTCCTCCAAAGTTGAAAGATCCGAGAAGTTTTATCATTAGCATAACCATAGGTGGAGAGGGGCAGGTAAGGGCTATGCTTGACCTAGGAGCTAGCATCAACTTGATGCCTTTCACAATTTACAAGAAATTGGGATTGAATGAGCTAAGGCCAACAAAGATGTCTCTCATTTTGGCGGACCAATCGGCTAGGCAACCTAAAGGGATAGTTGAAGATGTCCTTATCCAAGTGGAGAAGCTAATCATCCCGGCAGAATTTGTAGTACTTGATATGGAGGTGGATCCGGATGAGAAAGATTCAGTGATTCTTTTGGGGCATCCTTTCATGGCCACTGCAAAGGCAGTGATAAATGTACACGAAGGTAAGTTGACTTTGAAGGTCCTAGATGAGGTTGTGGAGTACAATGTTTTCGAGTCGTTAGCCTATCCAATTGGAGCACATGATTGTTATAGTGTGGACATCATGCATGGTTTAGAAGAAGAAATTAATGAGAGAGTGTTCTATCAAGATGGAGTGGATAAATTGATTTCTGAAGTTGGTGAAATAGAGAAAGAGATAGGTGATTCTATGGAAGAGTTGATGGCCAAAGAAAAGAATGACAAGAAAGATCCTCCCCTTACAAAGCTAGAATTAAAAGAGCTCCCTTCAAATCTAAAGTATGCATTCCTAGATGGTAGTAAAAACTTCTCGGTTATCATTGTGGCAAATCTTGATCAAGGAGAGGAACATAGATTGCTTGAAGTCTTGAGAAGATACAAAAGGGCAATAGGATGGACTCTTGTTGACATCAAGGGAATTAATCCGACATTGTGCATGCATAAGATCTTATTGGAAGATAACACAAAACCAACTAGGGAGGCACAACGTAGGTTAAACCCCATCATGCAAGAGGTAGTCAAAAATGAGGTATTGAAGCTTCTAGACGTAGGAATCATCTATCCAATTTCAGATAGCAAATGGGTAAGTCTTATACATGTGGTGCCTAAGAAATCCGAAATCACAGTTGTGAGGAATGAGCAGAACGAGTTGATTCCACAACGTTTACAAATAGGGTGGAGAGTGTGTATCAACTATAGGAAGCTGAACATAAGCACTCGAAAAGACCATTTCCCACTCCCTTTCATCAACCAAATGTTAGAACGCCTCGCCGGACATAGCCACTATTGTTTTCTTGATAGCTATTCCGGTTATAACCAAATTGCTATATCCCCCGAAGATCAAGAGAAGACTACATTCACTTGCCCTTTTGGAACTTATGCCTATAGAAGAATGCCCTTCGGGCTTTGTAATGTGCCGGCAGACCTCAATTTTCTCAGACATGGTGGAAGACATTATAGAGATTTTTATGGATGATTTTTCGGTTTTTGGAGCTTCATTTGATCTATGTTTGAAAATTTTGTCCTTAGTGCTAGAACGTTGTGAAGAGACAAGTCTTGTGCTAAATTGGGAGAAGTGCCACTTCATGGTAAAAAGTGGTATAGTTTTAGGACATGTCATATCAGAAAAGGGTATTGAGGTTGAAAGCAAAAATTGAAGTAATGAAGAGTTTACCTCCTCCTAGGACGGTGAAAGATATTAGATCATTCATTAGTAATGCAAGGTTCTATAGGCGTTTCATTAAGGATTTCTCGAAGATTTCAAGACCTTTGTGCACTCTCCTTTAAAAGGAGGTGGAATTTGAATTCAATGATAAGTGTGCCACTGCCTTTAGGATTTTAAAGGAGGCACTAACCACGACCCCCATCATCATGCCACCAAATTGGAGTCTCTCTTTTGAGCTTATGTGTGATGCTTTCGATTATGCAATAGGAGCGGTTTTGGGATAGCGAGTTGAGAAACTTCCTCATGTCATCTATTACACATCACGTACTCTCAACGATGCTCAGTTGAACTACTCAACTACGGAAAATGAGCTTCTAGCTATTGTATTTGCCTTAGAGAAATTTAGGCAATACTTGGTTGGTGCAAAGGTTCTAGTATACACGGATCATGCTGCCATTCGGTATCTATTGCATAAGAAGGATGCAAAGCCTAGGTTGATTAGGTGGATATTACTCTTGCAAGAATTTGACCTTGAGATTAGAGACAAAAAGGGGTGTAAGAATGTAGTGGCGGATCATTTGAGTAGGATGACTCAAGGAACTAATGAGGAGGAGGACACACTACCGTTAAAAGAGAGCTTCCCCAATGAACAATTATGGGTGGTGCAAGATAAGGATCCATGGTATGCGGACATAGTGAACTATTTGGCATCACACGTAATTCCTTCAGAATTAAACCCACAAGCTAAGAAAAGGTTCATTGCGAGTACTCGATTCTATTTTTGGGATGAGCCTTACCTTTTTAAGCGAGGCCTAGATCAAGTGATTAGAAGATGCATCCCGGAGAATGAGCAAGGAGAAATACTAAATTTTTGTCATTCACGTGAGTGTGGAGGCCATTATAGTGGAAGGAAGACAATGATGAAAATCCTCCAATGCGGGTTCTATTGGACAACTTTGGCAAAAGATGCTTATGAGTTTTGTTTGAAGTGTGATAGGTGCCAAAGGTCGGTAAATATTGGAAAGAGGGACGAGATGCCACTTAATAGTGAACAAGTTGTTGAATTATTTGATGTATGGGGGATAGACTTCATGGGACCATTCGTTTCATCCCTAGGTTACAACTTCATTTTGGTGGCTGTTGATTATGTGTCTAAGTGGGTTGAGGCAATCCCCACAAGGACAAATGATAGCCATGTGGTCATTGGGTTCATTAAAGAATATATCTTTTCTAGGTTTGGGATTCCTAAGGCGATAATAAGTGATGGTGGAAGTCACTTTTGCAATAAGATTTTGAGAGCCTTGTTAAAGAAATATGGGGTTAGACACAAAGTGGCTACCCCCTACCACCCTCAAACTTCAAGGCAAGTGGAGGTGAGTAACCGACACATCAAACAAATTTTGGAAAAAACAGTCAATGGGAGTAGGAAGGATTGGGCTTCCAAACTTAGTGACGCATTGTGGGCGTACAGGATGGCTTTTAAAACCCCCATAGGAATGAGTCCTTTTCGGATAGTCTTTGGAAAAGCTTGCCATTTGCCGGTAAAGCTAGAGTACAATGCCTTATGGGCAATTCGGAAGTTAAACTTAGATCATGATAAAGCCGGAGAAGAAAGGAAGCTCCAACTCAGTGAACTACACGAATTTCGGTTAGAGGCATATGAAAGTGCAAGGCTCTACAAGGAGAAGACTAAGTTTTATCATGATAAGAAGCTTATAAGAAAAGATTTCCAACTGGGAATGTTCGTTCTACTATTCAAGTCCCGTTTGAAATTGTTTCAAGGAAAGCTTAAATCAAGGTGGACAGGTCCTTATCGGGTTGTTCAAGTTTTCGCTAATGGTGCTATTAAGATTGAGAGTTTGAAGAAGGGCGAGAGATTTAAGGTGAATGGTCACCAGTTGAAACCATATAGGGGAGGAGATCCAACTTGGGAGAGTATTTCGAGCATGGCATTGAGCGATCCAATCGGGTAACTATTAATCTTTCTCTTTCTTAGTAGACTTTATTTTTGAGAATTTTAATTTAGGCATTTGAATTTCTTTAATTTCAATTTCCTAATTTTCACTTTTGTTTCGTTTTTGCTTAGAATAAGGGTGTGAGATGGATTTTGGTAGTGGATTTAGGATGAATGTGCTTATTTGATGATCTTTGATTGAATGGAAGATTGAGGATATACTTGTCATGATTGATTACTTTATTGTGGATGAGTTATGCATGACAAAATAAGAGGGCAAATTGCCAAATTTTTTTGAAAACATTGAACATTCTTGATCCTATGTGATTTCTTTGTTAAGTCCGCCTTTGTATAATGTTTACCTCCCATGAACATTGAGGACAATGTCCAATTTAGGTTTGGGGGTACATGTGAGCAACACCATTTTGCTTGGTTTTAAAACTATAGCTGAATTTTTCAAAAAATTTTGCGATAATGCCATGTTTGAGCATACTTTGCTTGTTAAGATTGATCTTTACATGACTAGTGAGGAATTATGCATCTTTGCCATTGTTTGGTTTAGATTAACGTCATGCCATTTAGGGTGTCATTGAACAAAGTGCATTAATCTTTTTCTCAAATTGTTAGGGTGAATTATCAATGTTGCTTAAGGCTAGGGATTAATAGTGGAGATTCCCGTAAGGAACACAAACACGGCCTTAAAAAGCGGATTTCGAGTTTCAAATATTCACTCTTTAAATACTCACTATCAAACACTCATTCAAGCATGTATTGGTCTCATTTGCACATAAATATTGCTTGCCATAAAATATTATGGTCTGCTTATGGATGCTTTATTTTGCTTAGTGGACAAGCCTTTAGAAAGGATTTTAGGCAATGCATGTGTGAACCACTAAATGGGCCTAAATACTTCCAACCCTCTAATGTGTGTGCTCCCAAGCCTCTTTGAAGCCAAACACATTTTAAGCTTTTCATTCATGAACCACGTCTACATTAACCTTATAGCCTGCATGATTGACTTACCTTAACCAAATGATTTACTAAGGCTTAGGAAATTAATGTAAGATCTTATACTTGAAAATGTTGAGGCGTGTACCTAGGCATGAAAGTGTGTGCAAAGAAATCTTGCAAAGCAAGAAAACTTGAAAGAAAAAGAAAAGCAAAGAAATTTGAAAAGAAAAGAGAAGCAAAGAGAAAAGAAGCTTGAAAAGAAAAAATGTGGCAAAGTAAAGAAAAGAGAACCAATATATTGGCACAATTGGCCTTGAGTGAAAATGAAAATGAAATGAGCTACTCAAATGAAAAATTAGAGTAAAATGCATATATAAATTGAAATTGCAAGCCTGGACGCCTAGTGTGTGAATATTATGTGCGAAGCATCGGAACTCACAATTAGAATGTATGCCTTAGTGTATTATTGGGTTCTTTGTTATCCATTGCCCCATTACAACCAAAAGAAAGACCTTCATGATCTTTAGGAGTGTCCACTTTGTAAAATTTGGTTGATGCATGTTCTTTCTAATTCATGGCTTGCAATTCCATTCATGAGACTCACTTTTCAGAAATTGCATTTAAATGCTATCATATGCAATCAATTAGATATCCATGACATGAATTCATATTGCATATGTATTTTGAGCAAAACCTAGGAATCAATGAGAAGAAAAGAGAGATTTTGGTGAGGATTAGATATCAAAGCGAATTACAACCTAAACCAAATAGCACCTTTGCTTTGAAGCTTTGGCATTTTGAACATAAGGTCGCATTGTGTACAATCATATCTAGAGTGGCATGCTCTTAATCTTTACTTAACATTTTCTTACATATATAAGTCCTCACTTGTGCATCATTGTGTTAATCTCTTCATTTTGGTTTCACATGTTAATCATTGGATAGTAGATCATTGTTAGGATGAGTTAGAGCTTTATTGAAAACCTTTGAAATGTCTTGATGTTTGCCTTTAGGGGTTGATGTTGATTATTTTGCTTGAGGACTAGTTAAAGATAGGTTTGGGGGTATTTGATCAAGCCAAATTTGGTATGATTATATACCTCATTCCCATCTCTTTATGCTTGATTCTTGGGCGTGTCCCTGTATTTAATAGTGTTAAATTGAGCATTTCAGGTTTATTTAGGTATCAAGGGCTTTTGTGAAGAACAGGTGAAGTTTGGATTCAAAAGGGTGCATAAGTTGGCAAAATAGGGCATTGTCGCAACAAGTGTCACCATGGTGACAGGGAGTCTTATTCAAGGCAAAATCAATCAGGTGTCGTCACCATTTTACATATGGCAACACAGAAGAGAAGCAAGTGTCGCCACTTATCGTCGCCACTTGGGAAGTGGCGACACAGGAATGTCGCCATGGCGACAGAAGGATTTTTCAATGCATTAGAGTTGTCGCCACTTATGTCACCACTTGCAATGTGGCGAAAAAGATGAAGAAAGTGGCGACATATGAATCTCAGAAAGCATAACCGTCTGTCGCCACTTATGTCGCCATGACAAGTGATGATAATGAAGTGGTGACACCTTGTCACATCAGATTTTCCAGCGATTATCAATACATGTCCATGGCCACTATATATATCCTTCTTCTTCCAAACTTGAGACACACACCATACTTAAAGAGCACGAAATTTCTACAAATCTAACCCTAGTTTCTCATCCATTTCTCACCATTCAACCTCCTCCATCCTCTAATCTTGAACTATCTGTACCATCCAAAACCTCAACATAATGTCTTGATTCCTTCACCAAATCATTCCTCTCTTTCCATTCTCTCCATTTCCATACCTTTATCACTTACCATTAGACACCCACCTATCTAGACACTTCATCTTTTACCACTCTTTACACTAGGAGCATCAAGGGAAAGGAAGGAGCAAGCTCTAAAAAAGGTGGCCTAAGGTTGATTTCTTCTTATTCTTTTGATTGTAACTATGTGTAGCTAAACCCCTAATTTAGGGGATAGATTTAAGGAACTTGTGGATATGGGTATTTGCTAAACTATTTGTAATTGAATCTCTATTTGTTTCCTTTTCACTTTATATTTATATTCTATGCTTATTGTGATTTGCATTGTATATCATTAGTAGATCATAATATTGTGTAGGATAATTTGTTGATAAACCAATCTTGGATTGACACCCTTGATTGGTTGAAGAACTTAGTGATTAGGATGGATTAGTGGTGGGTATATCAACCCCATTAATCTAACCCTTAATTTCTACCTAACTAATCTCACCTTAACACCCTTTCTTTAATCGGTTAGGTATTGAGGTGAGAAGATGTTGAGTGTTTATAGTGATGACCTCAACACACTTTAAAAAACAAATGACTAGCATTTATGAGATTGGTCATTATTGAGTGTTGAAAGCATTACCTAGATTCATGAGTAACTCAATCTATTCCCTAACTTCTATTAATTGATTTTATCATCTCTCTTATCAAGATTGTTGAGTCTTCTATTTTTCATATCATTTTTGTATGTTTATTTTAATTGCATTTTCATGGGTTGTAAAACCCAAACAACTATCCATTTTCAATGATTTATTTTATTGTTTTAGATTAGTCAATTGATCCAATACATCCTCCATCTCCCTGTGAAACGAACTTTGCTTACCACTTGCTAGGAAATATTATCATTAAGGATTTTTAAGTGGTTAAAATATGGTTTTCAAAAGACCATCAATATTGTATTTTGTTGGGTACCAAAACGACCTCATCAGTAATCTAGTTGTTTGTTGAGAGATTGGAAAGGAGAAATGGTAGGATTAGGAATGGTGGAGAAAGGAATTTCTTTTTTGAATAAGTATGTTTTCAAAGGAGAAACGGTGACGTATTTATAGGCTTGGAAAGCTAGGGTATGAAATGGGCATGAAATGACAAGAATACCCCTCTTAAATGCCAACACTGGAATTCCTATGCTGGAATTCCTACGTTGTCGCCCTTTGTCCTTCTATGTCGCCATAGCGACATCTTTGTCGCCATTGTGTTGCTATGGCGACAATGTCCAACGTTGGAATTCCAACGTTGTCGCCATTTATCCTTTAATGTCGCCATGGCGACATCAAATGGTGACAACACCTGATTGCAAACTTCTTAAATAAAATCTTCTATTGCCATGGCGACCTATCTTGATCAAATGGCAAAAACTCCCTATTTCACATCTTTATGTTCCTTTTTGCACCACGTTCCTCTTCTTCTTCACAAATGCCTTTGAGGCCTAAATAAACTTGCAATGCTCAATTTAACACTATTAAATATAGGGAAACGCCCGAGAACCAGGCATAAAGAGAAGGGAATGAGGGCCAAAATCATACCAAATTTGGCTCGATCGTATAACAAGTAAAATAATCATAGATATCAATAGCTAAATGACATGTCAAAAAGCTTAGCTAAACATAGATTATGAAAACCTAGATAGCTATCACAATACAACTCTCAAACAAACAATACACTAATCTCAAACTTGTATCTTAAATATATATGAATGAAATACAAGTGATAAATGAGATTGCTAGTAAAGAAAGACACAAAATATGTAAGATATAAGTGAAAAACTTACCAAGCAAAGTGTGATGAAAAATCCATGCAAAATAATATCTAGATGATCAAGGATGATGCTAGATGATGATTGATGATCATGGAAAAGTGTTTGAGTAAACAAAGGTGAGTTCTTTAGTGAAATTTTTCTTTTGGAAAAATATGCTAAGTAAAAATGTGAATTTGAACTCTCTAACTCAACCTAAAATGAAAGAGGCATATATATAGTGTGTCATAGTGAAATTGCATCGTTTTGGACACTAGCTTACCCTCTGGAACACAGACAAACTCATCACGCAGTTCTATCATTCATCTTTACGCATAGAAGATTCGAAGACAAAGAAGATTTCAACATCGAAGATTTGAAGAATTCATTGAAGTTTCTCAATGGGTTTATCTCCTCTATCTCTTGTCTTGTTAGGGGGAGAACTCATAGATGGGATTAACGACTTGTTGATCTCATCTTCTATTTCAGCACTTGCTTCCTCAATATCAGATTCTTCTTCTGAAACTCCAACCTGTTGAATTTCTTCATCATCTTCAAGTACATCACAAACCCAATCTAGTAATTCTTCGGATATTTCTTCTGTCAATTCATCTTGTACTGCCGAATTCACCATTTCAATTGAACTACACTCAACTAAGTAACAATCATCGGCGCTTCAGGGAACTTAAGAGACTCAAAGACTTTAAACTTTACCATTTCATCTAACACAGTCATCGTTAGCTTTCCATTCTGGACATCTATAAAAGTCTTTGTAGTTGCCATAAAAGGTCTTCCCAAAAGAATAGGTTTTCAGTTTCTATCTTTAGCTCCTTCATCTATGTCTAGGACAACAAAATTAGCAGGAATGATAAGATTATCTACATGCACTAACACATCTTCAACATAACCCCTAGGGTATCTGACAGAACCATCAGTCAACACAAGTGATGTGGTTGTCTTCTTCAGGTCATTCAATCCTAGTTGCTCATAGATATAGAAAGGCATTAAATTAATACTAGCTCCCAAATCTAACATGGCTCTCTCCAAAGTTGTACCTCCTATAGTGATGTTGATGCAAAAACTACTTGGATCTTGTAATTTTGGCGGCAACAACTTTTGAAGGACTGCATTAGCACTTCCGGTCATGAATTCTTGATGATTCTCCATTAATCTTGTTTTGTAGGTATGAAGGCTCTTAAAAAACTTGGCATATGCTGGCATCTTCTGAATCATCTCTAATAAGGGTAAGTTTACATTGACTTTCGAGAGAATGTCATATGTCTTTGCATGATTTTTCTAACTTGCTCTTTTGCAGTCTTCCTAGGAATGGAATTGGAGGAATATATGGATTGGTTGATTTGTGTAGGAGTGGTGAAACTTTGGATTTTTCCACCACTATCTCTTCCTCCTAGGGCATGCTGTTATCTTTAAAAGGACCTAAAACAATAGCAGATTTATCAGAAAGTTCAGCAGGTCTATTATCAGTTAGAATCTTACCATTTCGAAGAATAGTCATAGCCTTTGCTTGCTTAGTGAAACTTGGAAATTTTCCATGTTCCATCTTTTGTTGAGCCTCTGCTAATTGCCCAACTTGAGTTTCTGTCTTTTTCAATAAAGCATGAATATTCTGAAATTGTACCTTATTACGTTGGTTCATTTGCTGCATTTGTTACGCCATTTGTTGGAGCATATCTTCTGTTGATGGCTTCTTGGGTTGGGATTCAGAGTTTTGTTGGGCACCAGTGTTATATTGCCTTTGATTGCTATTCTTGTTGTTGGCCCATTGGTTTCCAGTGGCTTGATTATTGTTTCCCCATTGGTTTCCTGAACTCTGATTATTGTTGGACCACGAAAAATTGGGGTGATTTCTCAAACCTGGATTGTAAGTGTTGGAATATGGGACATTCCGTGGTCTGGAATTAAAGTTGTTCATGGCTTGAACTTCTTCTTCTTCTTCTTCTGGTCCAAGACCTCCTACTTGGTGTTCTCCCATAAACACTTTTTGTTGCCAGCTCTTCAATTGCCCCATATCAGTAGCAAGAGCATCCATCTTCTTCATCATTTATGTCATTTGAATGGAGCTTTCCGTGTTGGCATCTACTATATAGATTCCCTTCTTCCTCCTTGAATTTTGTGATGAGAGTTTTGTGATAACTTTTCAAAGATAGAGTATACCTCCTCAGGTTGTTTGTCATACATGGATCCTCCACAAGCATTGTTCACTAAAAGACCCAATACTTCAGTCAGACCATCATAAAACCACTGACATAGCTGATTAGTAAGAAATCCATGCTGAGGACAATCTCTGGTTTATTTCTTGAAACACTCACATGCCTCATAAAAAGTCTCGTTGTAGAAACTTGAAATTTTGGCTCGAATTTCACTGGTTTTCTAAGGTGCATAATATTGATCAGTGAGTTTTTCCCTTACTTCATCCCATGTTCTCAAAGATGCTGGAGGCAATGTTAACAACCATGTCTTCGCCTCATCTTTTAATGCATGTGGGATGCATCTCATGCGCAGCTGGTCTTCTGTAATCCTATGGTTAGGTAAGGATTGTATTGCTGTGTAAAACTCTCTAAAGAATAGAAGCACATCTTCATCTGGTAGACCTCGGAACACAGGCAACTGGTTGTAGTGGCTACTTCTCAGTTCATAATTCCTTGCTGCACGTTCTAGCACAATGCACAAGGGATGGTTGCTCACAACCAGCCTACTGTAATCCTTCATAGTTCTAATAGGATCTGATTCTGGCTCATAAACTAGATTTGGGACAAAGTTGGGTATAGGATCAGGACCCTGGTTGAGCCTTTCTTAGTTCTGAGGTTGCTCGTCTTCCCCGCCTTCATAGACCAGTAGCTTTAATTATGTTAAAATCATTGTCCCATTCTGGTTTATAACTTGCTTTAATGTGCTTGTGTATTTCCTAGATATGGCAAGGACAGCTATCCGAGGAGGTCATGTTCCTTCGGATCCAAATAGAAGACGAGAGAAGAGACCGGTTGAGCATCAATTCAAAGGAAATCTAGAGTATAAGGCTAGGTTAAAGAAGAACTGAAATTTCATTTTAGAAAGGGGAATAGTTGTGGAAGAATTAGGAGAGGCGCCTATACCTGCTACTGTTAAGGCTTGAGGATGGGCTGGATATGTGCGTCAACCTTGTAATGCCAACATTAACTTGGCCCGTGAATTCTATGCCAATATGGTGGACGCGCAGTACTCTACACATGGTGCAGTTATGGTTAGATGAGTGCATGTGGTGGTCTCTGTCGAGAGGATTAATGATTATTATGGCCTGCCACCACATGAGAGTGTTGAGATAGCATGGCCAGGTAGGTACGAGTTAGGATGTGTACTTCGCAGAGGCAGGTACGAGTTAGCTATGGAAGAATTAGGAGAGACACATATACCTACTACTGTTGAGGCCAGAGGATGGGCTAGATATGTGCGTCGACCCTGTAATGCCAACATTACCTTAGCCTGTGAATTCTATGCCAATATGGTGGACACGCAGTACTCTACACATGGTGTAGTTATGGTTAAAAGAGTGCCGGTGGTGGTCTCTGTGGAGAGGATTAATGACTATTATGGCCTGCCACCACATGAGAGTGTTGAGACAGCATGGCCAGGCAGGTACTAGTCAGGATGTGCACTTCGCAAAAAGGGCGGAGCTGGATGGAATGGGCAGAGATTACTGAGGGGTGATTTGCATCTGGACAGTGCTTTTTGGAACCTATTTATCTTAGTTTCCTTTAAACCAACGAGTCATACTGGGGAGATTTTCAAGGAAGTATCTCAGGTATTGTATGCAATCAAGACGGGAAGATATTATGATGTTGCCAGCTTCATTAAGAAGGAGATCTGAGGTTGTGGGCGACTGGTGGGATCAAGTATGATTTTTCCTTGCTTGATCACGGCCATGTGTACTACGGCTGGTTTAGTGGTGAATGATGACGCCAGAGATGAAACAACAAAGCTTGACACTCCACTGTCACTGGTCACATGGAACACCCAGGCGAGCATTCGTAGACTGCCCACAATTGGTGAGTTCCCTGCACATAAGAGACGTCGGGATGAGGATAACTTAAATGAGCTAGACCAGTAGATTTTGGAGCAGCAGGTTCATGATCCAACTCAGCACGCTTATGGAGATTTTGTGCCTGGACCTCAGGTAGATTTAGGAGCTGGGTCGTCACAGCAAAGACCTGAGTGGGTATAGTACATGCTATCTGAAAGTATACAAATGAAGTTAAATAGCTTAAAGCATACCTATAGAGGGGTGAATAGGTTTTTACGCCTTTTTCAATCTCTTAAACAAACTTTCGTTTGTCCCTCAAGGTAGCCTTACATACAACACATAAACCATAAATCCATACATAAACAAGATAAGCATATGATCATATAAGCATAGTCTATGAAAATCAATTAGTTGTATGAGGTATAAGAATACATAAACACAACAACAAAGAATACTTGTATTCCAATATTTGTTCAATGTATTACAAGTATAATCAAATAATACTATACACAAGAAATAGAATATGCAAAGAATTATATTTACAAGTAAGATCAAATGACTAAGATCACAAATCACACTTTACAAAATCTTGTTACAAAATACATCACAAGTGAATATTATGCAACAAGATAACAACATACACATATACAAATAAAAGAGATAGAGATAGGAAGAATTAACACAAGAGATTTTTTAACATGGCAAAACCTCCAAGGAGGAAACATCCACAGGTTGAACTATAACCATTGGGTACTTATATATATTGGAAGGTAAATTAGAAATTCCATAAAGTGACCAATCTTTAGCTCACCCAACCTAGTGGAGTCTATGTCTACCCAACCCTATTAGAAAGTACGAAATCCCTCAATGATGTGGAGCCACCATATACTGGACAACATACAAAACCAACATCGATGGAAGATTAGAAATTCCTCAAGAGTGAATACACATCCCATGTACCCCGCTCTTTTGGAGTCTATGTCTATCCATGCACCTAGGCCTACCAACATATAAGCCAACTCCTTATCCAAGGCACTCATGCCTCTAGAGAGCCTCCCATGCATGACTATCCGAGTCTTCCCGACTCTAGCCATGACTTCTTGCTCGGTTATCCGGACCTCACACCCTAACCAAGACTTCCTTGCTTGACTATCTGAACTCCTCGTCCTAATTAAGACTTCATGCCTTTTACAAGGACTTCCTAGTGTGATCATATAAATGCAAATGATGTAATCAATCAATTCAACATAGAACATGTGATCAATACATTCCATGGAACAACTAGACCTAAACATGTGAGAACACAAGTAAAGTAATCTAGATGCCAAAAACATGAATTAAACCTAGAGCATGTGAAAAACATCGAACACAAAAGCTCATAGTTCTATTCATACAAATAACACTTGAATACACACATATACATGAAACACATATTCAATATATCATAAACATACACAAAAATGCTAGAATCATAAAATTCATTCAATGAATATTCTAGCCAAATATTTAGAGCATGGATATATTGATAAATCAATTGAATCCTAGATGTCTCTAAAAACACATATAAGAGCCTTAATCCTAGATTACATCAACCAAGGATCAAAACACATTTCAAGGATTATTAATCATAAAATGATTCAATCAAGTCACAAATAATCCTAGATATCAATCTAATCACAAAACAACTCTCAAACATGTGAAAAACCTAGAATCTAAGAAACTAGTTCACATATGTCTCTAATTAGACTTTTAATTAAGATTGATTATGAAGCTATCTTTCTCTATAGCATTCATAATACATACACATACATATAAAAGAAGAAACCCCAAGGTAATTGAAGGTTATAAAAGAAGAAATCCTAAAGATATGAACACTACCTTGGATTCTCGAGCTGGTTCGGTTTTCAGTGTGCAACCACCAGAAAAATTGATCAAACAGCTGCCAAATCATTGGAAAAGGTAGAGGACTCGATTACAAACAATATTCAACTTGAATCACTCAATTTTGAGTTCGTATGAGAAAGTTATGATGATTTGAAGATGAGAAAATTGAAGAGAAAATTCTAGACGGGATTTCACACTTTTTCTTCTTGAAAATGAATGGGAGGGAATTTGGGAATTTAAAAGGAAGGAGAGAGAATTTAAAAGTTATGGTTAGGTAATGATTGTATTGCTGTGTAAAACTCTCTAAAGAACAGAAGCACATCTTCATCTGGTAGACCTCGGAACACAGGTAGCTGGTTGTAGTGGCTACTTCTCAGTTCATAATTCCTTACTGCAGGTTCTAGCACAATGCACAAGGGATGGTTGCTCATAACCGGCCTACTGTAATCCTTCATAGTTCTGTTGGGTTCTGGTTCTGGCTCATAAACCGGACTTGGGACAAAGTTGGGTATGGGATCAGGACCCTAGTTGAGCCTTTCTTGGTTCTGAGGTTGCTCGTCTTCCATTGTTTGATTTCTGATGCGATCAATGTTATCGTTCAAAGGTAATAATTCTCCCTGCTGAGATCTTCTATCTTGCATCTACTATCAGCACCTAAAACAAGAAAAGACAAATCACAAGTAAACTACGAAAAGAAAGAAAGAAAGAAAGAAAGAAAAAGAAAAATCTAAAAAGCTAAAAATTAATGACTCAATTACCTAAACTTAAGTAAACCTATTAACTATAACTAAAACTAAAACTAGAAATAACCAATAAATTCACTAGTCCCTGCCTACGGCACCAAAAACTTGATGGATAAAATCGTGT
The DNA here is from genome assembly GCA_030490815.1 of Acer saccharum. NCBI lineage: Eukaryota > Viridiplantae > Streptophyta > Magnoliopsida > Sapindales > Sapindaceae > Acer > Acer saccharum. Next base: position 29,691,385 of record CM059869.1, read on the forward strand.
TATAAAAATCTAACTTGCAAGTGCATGAATCGTGAGATAAGTACAATGACAAGTAGGGATCGTTCCCACGAGGAAAATTGATTTACTGATTAAACTAATTCTAATTAAAGCTAAGCAATTAACAGTATCCAAGAGATTTTGATTGATTGATTGATTGAATGATTGGTTTAGAACATAATTATCTAAGAAAGCAATTAACAATAATATGTGAATGTGATCAAGAGGTGAAAGAACTAGGTCATCAATGCTCCCCAACTATGTTTACTCAATGCTTCGAATTGACTTTGATAAAAGATGTAACCCAGGTTAAGGATTCGTTCTTAAATTAAATATGATTGTTACCGTATGATCCTGGGATGAATTAAGTATTCTCAATTATAATTTACCCATAAATCAATGGCACAAATTACAACCGAGAACCCATTAAGCGCAAGAACTAATGAACCAAAACCTACTTGCATAAATCAATGCTAAGATCAGTTTTACCCATTCAATTGAATAATAATTAAGGTTACATGTAAATCAACACTCCAAACTTAATTGTTTAATTATCAAAACCCTAAATTCATGTCAGCATATAATCATGCATTAACACAAATAAAGAATTAAGACCTAGAATGAATTGAATGAATCAGAACTTAAATTAAGAAAATATAGTCAATTCTAACAAAGAGTATTTATAGAGGTTCACATTGATTCCCTAGTATGAAATTAGTTACACATTATGAAAATAACAAGACAAGAGATAGAGGAGATAAAACCCATTGAGAAACTTCAATGAATTTTTTAAATCTTCGATGTTGAAATCTTCTTTGTCTTCGAATCTTTTATGCATAAAGATGAATGATAAAACTATGTGATGAGTTTGTCTGTGTTCCAAAGGGTAAGCTAGTGTCTGAGAGAGCAAAACCTATTAATCTTCTCAATATATATAGGCACCCAGATCCTAGACGCGAAAAGATGCCTTATGCTGAACGGAGTTGTCAAACCGCTGCGAAAGCCGCAGCGGTATCGGCAGCGGTCTTCTCGTTTGACAGACAACCGTTGTGGCTCTGAGAGCAGTTTGATAGCGGTCGGGGTAGCAGACTCTATTGATGTTGGAACACTGCTGAACCGCTGTCCCGAAATTAGGAGCAGTCATGGTAGCTTTTTTTGGCCTTTTGCTAGAAAGCCAATGAGATCTTCTAAAATAGCACCTTTTTGCCTGACATTCCTCAAACAACTCAGTTGGATCCAAAACCCTGAAAAAGCTCAAACACACACATTAAACCCCTAAAAAGACTCGAGAAACAAGCAAACGATATGAAGAATGGGGATCAAAAACATATACAATAAATGACCGATCAGTAGCCATTACTTTCCTTTTTTTCTTGATAACGTGATTAGCACAATCGAGGGCAAAGTGTCCTATGCCACCACACTCATAACATCGGACCCCTTTCCTTTCGGTCTTCTCTTGCTTAGGCTCAAACTTCTTGAAGGGATTCTTTTTCTTCAAGTCTTGGCCTTTGTATCCAAAACCTTTCTTCTCGGACTTGTAGAATTTCTTGAACCTTCTCATCAACAAAGCCATTTCTTCATCCGAGTCATCATTCCCCTCCTTCTCATCTTTGGAGCCTCATCTTTGGAGGCTTTCAAATCAATTACATTTTGCTTTTTAAGAGGTATGGAGGTAGGACCCTTCCTAGACTCATAAGCTAGTAGTCTTCCAATCACCTCACTCGGCTTCATATCCTTATATGTGTTATTCTCCTCTAAAGCCATCACCTTGGACTCAAACCTCTCAGTAAGTGATCTCATAATCTTTTGCTTGATCCTCCTATCCGAGTATGGGTCACCAAGTTGATGACTTTGGTTCACAATGTCCATCAACCTTACTTCGAAGTCGTTGAAGAATTCGTTCTCATCCATCCTAAGTAATTCGAATTGCATTTGGAGAACTTGAAGTTTCGAGTCCTTTACAACTTCGATTCCCTCATGTGCAACCTCTAGGATGTCCCATGCCTCCTTAGCTATCCTAGTGTTTTGAATCAACTTATATTGATTCTTATCCATTGCACATAGGATGGCATGCATTGCCTTTCTATTCCATTTTGATGACTCAAACTCTTGCGCGTTCCATTGCGCTTTTGGTTTGAGCACATCCTCTCCTCCACCGGTAAGAGTCATCATGGGTGATGTATAGTCGTCTTCAACCGCCATCCAAGCCCGGTCATGGATTTGACATATGTACGACTCCATCTTGCCTTTCCAAGAGGCATAATTCAACCCGGTAAGAAGTGGAGGCCTTGTGCTAGAAGCACCCTCGTTGCCACCACCATTTCCACTCGTAGTGTTTATGAATGAATGAAATGAATGCAAATGTATGCATGATCAAAAATCACACAAAATGCAAAACACACCAAAATGAGCAAGGATCACCTAAGTATATCTAGGAACCCGCTCTGATACCAATTGAAATAAATTAACAATGTGTATAATATAATCTTGAGGGGGGGTGAATAGACTTTAACCTATTTTACCCAATTTTCGTGTATGGTGAAGATTACGAAAATGCCCCTAACTAGTCAATTTATATAACAAGTGTAATATATGCGGAATTTAAATAACACTTGATATTTACGTGGAAACCCTCACAGGAAAAACCACGGGCTAGTAAGTGCACCACACTCGAACCTCGAATCCACTAAATGTGATAAAGATTACAACCTAATCCCGGTATATAACCACACACCTACCTAATCCTGGTATAAGTGAACTAAGTACAATTGCTTGTGATTTACGCAACCTAATCCCGGAAGCTACACAAGTCTTACTTCTCAATTAAGAGACAATACAACCTAAGTTAATATATGAAATACTCAAAATGCAACAAGAGCTAGGTAACCCTATATGCTTATCTAGGATGATGATATAACAAGTAAAATAATCCTAGATATTAATAGCTAAATGACATGTCAAAAAGCTTAGCTAAACATAGATTATGAAAACCTAAATAACTATTGTAAGGTCTCATATTTTGATTGGCTTATTTCGTGGACAAACCACATGTGGGGCTTGATGTAAGGGTAGCTTAGGCTTTTGATGGTTGGTGATTTGCTCAACCAAGGCCCTCTCAAGACCCCAAGAGAAGAAGCACCAAAGGTATATTCTAGTGCTTACTTACTTTGAAGAGATCTAGTTGCACACACTCACAACTCATGCATATCTCTTATACTTATATGTTGTGTGTTTTTATATATGTGCATTCATGTTCTTGAATATCTCTTCATGCATGTTTTATTGATTGCATCTTGTTCATTGAAATGCCATGACATGTTTAGGCATTAGGATGCATTCAATTCCCACACTTGCACTTCATGTATGATAGTTTTAAGTGTGGTGTAATTCATTTCCGTTTGTGTGATCAGAAACGTCCACGCTTGCACGATGGTGTGCATGTCTTCGCACGATGGTTGAACACTTGAGAAGGTCTCATTCTTCTCTTGGATAAGTGGTAGTTTTGGTTTGGTTGTTTGGAGTAAAGTGTCTAGTTTCAAAAGATTGAATTTCAATGATTTATATGTTTTTCAAAACTGACCTTTGTATGGTCTTGTGACCATAACTTTTTATAAAAAGATTAAAATTGAGTCTTGTAAAATTCTAGACAAACTATACACCCATACCTTTCCAACGGTATATTATTAGTAATATTTCATGACCGTTTGGATTGGTTTTGAAATCTCCAAAGTGACTACTAAAACAGGGCATCACAGCTGTGATCCGAATCTGAGCATTGGTCACTCAATTGCCCATAACTTTTTCTATAGACATCAAACTGTCATTCCATAAATTGTAGTAGAAGGTAGACTTCCATACCTTTCCAACAATATATCATATGAAAGGTTTCGATGTCGTTTGGTCATATTTCAATGCGCTCAAATATCGAATTTCTGTAGCCCGTAACCGCAGAATCTGGGCGTCGAATTGCAACCAGTATGTCAGGTGCATTTCTGCGCCCTTGATTCTGTGAGCACTGGCAACAAAATTGCCCACCGATTTGGCTCATAAAGTTGGACAAAATTTTTATTCCACCCAACCTTTTTCACTCTCTATAAATACATCATTATCTCTAGTTCAAAACACAAGTTCTTTAACTCTAAGAACCCTAAACATTAAAGAGAGATATTTGAGAGAAAATCAAATCAAGAACTCTTTTTTATGCATCTAAATTCATCTAAGCATCTTCTAGCATAGTTAGAATGCTTACTTGCATGGGTCTTGCTCAACACACTTCCCTTGGTATGTTCTTCACTATTATCATATATAATTAGTGTTTTATTTATCAAGGCATCTCTTTATTTACTTGTATGTTCTTAGTTCATATGCTATTATACAAGATAGAGATTGTGTGTTGTTTTTGATTGAGTGTTGTATTTTTTGATAGCTATACTAGGTTGTTTAATCTATGATTAGATAAGCTTTATCACATGTCATTTAGCCATTGATATCTAGGATTATTTTAATTGTAATATTGTCATCCTAGATAAGCATATAGGGTTTCCTAGCTCTAATTGCATTTTGGATATTTCATATATTCACATAGGCATTTTATCTCTTCATTGAGAAGTAAGACTTGTGTAGCTTCCGGGATTAGGTTGCGTAAATCACAAACAATTAGACTAGGTTCATTTATATCGGGATTAGGTTGTTGTGATGATTATTGATCGGGATTAGATCATTAAACCGGGATTAGATTGTAATCATTTCACAATTAGTGGATTCGAGGTTTGAGTGTGGCACACTTACTAGCCCGTGGTTTTTCCCGTGAGGGTTTCCACATAAAAATCAAGTGTTATTTAATTTCCGCACTTTACACTTGATACCTTACTTTATCTAGTTTGGGGTAATTTCATAATATTGTCTATACACGAAAATTGGGTAATAATGTTTAAAATCTATTCCTCCCCCACCCCATCCTCCCCCCCCCCCCCCCCCCCCCCCCCCCACTAGACAGTTTTATACACACCATGCATTATTAGTTTCAGCTATCACAATACAACTCTTAAACAAACAATACACTAATCTCAAACTTGTATCTTAAATATGTATGAATGACATACAAGTGATAAATGAGATTGTTTGTAAAAAAGACACAAAATATGTAAGATATAAGTGAAAAACTTACCAAGCAAAGTGTGTTGAAAAATCCATGCAAAATGATATCTAGATGATCAAGGATGATGCTAGATGATGATTGATGATCATGGAAAAGTGTTTGAGTAAACAAAGGTGAGTTCTTTAGTGAAATTTTTCTCTTGGAAAAATATGTTGAGTAAAAATGTGATTGTGAACTCTCTAACTCAACTTAAAATGAAAAAGGCATATATATAGTGTGTCATAGTGAAATGGCATCGTTTTGAAAAGTGACACTAATATTGCCTTGGGCACTGTACAGGTCGTTGTACATAGAGCAACTTGTACAGTGCCTACCTGGGAAAAATGAAGAACATGAAGAACATTTCGTCATAGGCGCAGTTCATAGAGCGCTTTTGTAGGGCGCCTAAATAGCGCCACAAATCTGATCCTCTCGGGTTTTAGATAGGTGTTGTACGTACAGTGCTATTGAACAGCGACCGTACAGCGCCTTTAATAAAATGCATCAGGTCTGATCAATTAAAAGACCATATTCCACCAGGTCTAAGATAGGTGCTGTTTGTACAGTGCTTCTGTAAAGCGCCTAAACAGCGCCCTTCATGAAGTTTGCATCCTAAAAGCCTAAGTATGACAAGACAATTGACATACAAGATGCAATCATATAAAAATGCAAGAAGAGAGATTAATGAACAATAATGCACATATATAAGACACATAACATACAAGAATTAAACATTATGCATGAGCTGTGAGTGTGTACAACTACATCTCTTCAAAGCAAGTAAGCACTTAGAAATTTACCTTTGGTGCTTCTTCTCTTGAGGTCTTAAGAGTCTAAGCTACCCTTACAATAACCCCAAATGTGGTTTGTCCACGAAATAAGCCAATCAATAAACTGAGACCTTACATTATCTATTGTCCATTATTTGACTTACCATTCACCTAAGGCCCCATTACAACCAAGGAAAGACCTTCATGATCTTTAGGAATGTCCACTTTGTGAATTTTTGTTGACGCATGTTCTTTCTAATTCATGGCTTGCAATTCCATTCATGGGACTTAATTTTCAAAAACTGTGTTTTAAATGACATCATGTGCAATCAATTTGATATCCATGACATAAACTCATATTGCATATGCATTTTAAGTGAAGCCTAAGAATATGAGAGAAGAAATGAGAGAATTCGATGAGGATTAGATATTGATGCGAATTACATTCTAAACCGAATAGTACCTTTACTTTGAAGCTTTGGCATTTTGAATCTAGGATCGTGCTACGTACAATCATATCTAGAGTGGCATGCTCTTAATCTTTACTTAACATTTCTTACATGAATGAGTCCTCGCTAGTGCATCATTGTTTTAATCTCTTCATTTTGGTTTCGCATATTGATCAATGGATAGTAGATCCTTGCTAAAGATAAGTTAGAACTCTATTAAAAATCTTTGAAATAGCTTGATGCATGTCTTTAGGGTTGATTTGTGATTGTTTTGCTCAAGGACTAGCAAAAGATAGGTTTTGGGGTATTTGATTGAACCAAAATTGGTATGATTTTGGCCCTCATTTCCTTCTTTTTATGCTTTATTCTCAGGCACTTCCCCGTGTTTTAACGATGTTAATCAAGTATTTCAGGTTTGTTAGGATTTTGGTTTGTGTTGGCATGAATTCCATATCAAAACGATGTTTCTCTTGTATTGTTTAGTTGTCTTAGATTGATAATGATTCGAGCTTCAAGGAAGACTTGGCAACTTTTCATGCAAGATGGTGTCTTCAAAGAGGAATAAGCTACATTGTTCATCAAAGGTATATTTGACCTCATTACTCTTACATGGCTTAGGCACACACACACATGGCATTCATATGTGTCCCTGCATAGTTGTACACCATTGGTATAAAACATTCACACACACTTGTTGAAGTATGCACATGCATTAGATTTAATTTAACAAATATTGTGAAATTGCATGTTCCAGGACTATCTCTAGGAAATGGCATACTTGTGTGACTTTGTGTTTATTTGTTTCCATTTTATTGTTTTTGGACTTGAACATGATCTCATATGATTCCTTATTGAGTCCCAGTCATTTTGGTTACTCACTCATTAGGTTTCGAATCTAAACTAGGAAGTTGTGCTACTTTACGTTATCATACATTGTGTTGTCTTCGTTGTCATATATCGAGTCAAATTCTCAACATTTTTGCAAAGTTTCATAGTCTTCCTTGTGCATGAGGGAGTCATGGTTTGTAATCCGAAGATGGATTTGAATTCGGAGTTTGATGGCCCGAATACGGCCAAAGAACGCGAGAGGAGCACAAGAGAGACAAGTAATGGCCAAAGGCCATTTTAGGAGGAGCCTGTGAGGGGCACGTAAGGCTCATGGCCCACACACCCCTCTACCCCATGAGGCTCACGCGCCTCTCATGGGGTGGGTGATGTGGCCTTTTCTGATTGGCCATTGAAAATCTTCTCTCTCTCTCTCTCTCTCTCTCTCTCTCTCTCTCTCTCTCTCTCTCTCTCTCTCTCTCTCTCTCTCTCTCTCTCTTTTAAATATCTCATTTCCCTCCCATTTCATTTAATGAAGAAAAGTTTGAAAAACACAAGTGCAAAATTTTCCTCTCCAATTTTCTCACTTTCCAAACACTATAACTTTCTCATTCGAACTTCGAATTGAGTGATTCAAGTTGGAGAATCTTCGTAATCAAGTCCTCTACCTTTTCCAAGAGAGTTTGTAGCTGTTTGATTGAGTTTTGTGGTGGCTCTACCCTCAAAACCGAACCAGCTCGTGATTCTTAGGTATTTGACTAATCTTTGTGTTTTCTTCTTTCTAAACCTTCAATTACCTTGGGTTTTCTTCTTCTATATGTATGTGTATGTTTGGTGAAAGCTATTGAGAAGGATAGCTTCAAATCAAATCAAGTCTAATTAGAGACAAAAGTGAACTAGTTTTCTATAATTCTAGATTTTCACATGTTTGAGAGTTGTATTGTGATTAGTTTGATATATAGGGTTATTTGTTATTTGATTGATTCATTTTATGGTTAATAACCTTAGCATGTGCTTGGATCCTTTAATTGAACAAATCTAGGATTAGCACATTTGATTTTGTGTTTAAAGCCTACTACGATTTAATTGATTGTTAATTATATCCTTACTCTAAATGTTGGCTAGATATTCATTGATTATATTTTATGATTCTAGCATTTCTAGTGTATGTTTTTAATACCTTGAATATGTGCTTCATGTATATAATTTATGCAAGTATTAGATTTGTGAATGAAACTAGGAGCCACATGTGTTAGGTGTTTTCACATGCTCTAGGTTTTAATTCAAGTTTTGTGACTAGACTATTTTGACTTGTGTGTTCACATGACTAAGTCTAGTTTCCAAGGAATGTATTGATCACATGTTCTTTACTTTAGGTTTTAATTCAAGTTTTGTGACTAGACTATTTTTACTTATGTGTTCACATGACTAAGTCTAGTTTCCATGGAATGTATTTATCACATGTTCTATGTTGAATTGCTTGTTTGCATCATTTGCATTTATTGATCACACTAGGAAGTCCTTGTAAAAGACATGAAGTCTTGGTTAGGAATAAGAAATCTGGATAACCAAGCAAGAAGTCTTGACTAGGACAAGAGGTCCGGATAATCAAGCAAGGAAGTCTTGATTAGGACAAGAGGTCCAGATAACCAAGCAAGAAGTCATGGCTAGGATCGGGAAGGTCCGGATAGCTATGCATAGGAGGCTCTCTAGAGGCATAAGTGTCTTGGATAGAGAGTTGGCTATAACATTGGTAGGTCCGGGCGTTTGGATAGACATAGACTCCAATAAAAAGTGGTACATGGGATGTGTATGCACTCTTGAGGAATTTCTAATCTTCCAATGATGTTGTGTAGACATAGACTCCAATATAGAGTGGCTTCGCACTTTTGAGGAATTTCTAATCTACCAATAGGGATTGGGTAGACATAGACTCCAATAGGAAGTATATCATAGGTTGGTCACTTTTGAGGAATTTCTAATCTATCATCCAATATATATAGCACCCAATGGTTATAGTTCAACCCGTGTATGTTTCCTCCTTGGAGGTTTTACCACGTTAAAAAATCTCTTGTGTTAAATCTTTTTATCTCTATCTCTCATATTTGTATATGTGTATGTGTTAATCTTGTTGCACAATCTTCTCTTGTGATGTATCTTGAAACAAGATTTTGTTAAGTGTGATATGTAAGCAAATCATTTTGATCATAGTTGTATATATAATTCTTTTGTATATTGATACTTTTGTGTATAGTTATATTTTGATTGATACTTGTAACAAATTGTACATTATTGGAAATACAAGTATTCTTTATTGTTGAGTTTTAATGTTATTATTCCTCTTGCAACTTGTTGATATATAGACAATGTTTTAATGATCATATGCTTCTCTTGTCTATACATGTATGTATGGTTTATGTGTTGTAATGTAAGCTATCTTGAGGGACAAACTTGTGTTTGTTTTAAGGGATTGAAAAAGGTGTAAAAACCTATTCACCACCCCTGCCCCCCTCTAGGTATGCTTGTTTTAAGGGATTGAAAAAGGTGTAAAAACCTATTCACCACCCCTGCCCCCCTCTAGGTATGCTTTAGGCAATTTAACTTCATTTGTACATTTCAAGGTTTATTTGTGCCACAAGGGCATTTGTGAAGAAGAGATGGATTTTGTACAAAAAGTGCAATAAAAGTGTGAGAAACAGGGCATTGTCGTCCTTTGATGGTGTCGCCTTGAGCACACAGCGACGGAAGATTTGAAGCACTGAAGACTTAAGCCAAAGAGTGTTGTGGTATTGTCGTTGTGGCAACCAATGCGCGACAAAGAAGATTAAATCCTGAAAATCAATCAGGTATGGCATCGCTACGAAGTGTCGCCCTTTATACACACCACAACAGAGAAGATTAAATTCTGAAAATCAATCAGATATGGCGTCGCTATGTAGTGTCGCTCTTTATCCATACCACGACAGAGAAGATGAAACCTAAGAAAATGATCAAGTCTTGTGTCGTTATTTGTGTCGTCATATGACCAAACAGCGACCACTCTCAAAAATCTCAGATCTCTTTGTCACCTTTCTAATGTCGCTGTCTTCATAACCGCAAAAAAGATGAGAATGGCCATGACAATCAAATCTCAAAATGTGTAACCGTCTGCCGCGGTGGTGTCACTACAATGACAACGTACCGCGACACCTTGCCACATCAGCATTTCTGGCAGTTAATAGTACAAATCCGAGAGCCACTATATATACTCTTCTCTTCCAAGTTGAATAGCAGCCAAGCATTTTTCTAAGCACGAATACACAGAGTTTTAGACCTAGCATTCTCCTCCATACTTCCCACATTCAACTTCCTCCATTTCTAATCTTGTACTACCTTTTCCATCCAAAAACTCAACACTAAATCTTGATTACTTCACCCAACCATTCCTCTCTTCCCATCTTTACATCCCAATACCTTTGTCACTTACCATTAGACATCCACCCATCTAGACACATCCTCATCTACCACTCTTTGCACTAGGAGCATCTAAGGAAAGGAAAAAGCAAGCATTAAAGAAGGAGGCCCAAGGGTGATTTCGTTATCTATTACTTTCTTGCTTATTAATTGTGACTATGTGTAACTAAACCCCTAATCTAGGGGATAGATGTGAGGAACATTTGGATTTGGGTTTTGCTTAAGCTATTGTATTTGAATCTCTAGTTGTGTTATATTCACTTGATAACTAGATCCTATTCATTATATGATTTACGTTGTATACCACTAGTTGATCATACTCTTGTGTAGGATAATTTGTTATGTAATCAATCTTGGATTGACACCCTTGATTGATTAGGAACATAGTGAATAGGATAGATTATTGGAGGGTATATCAACCACAATAATCTAAACCTTGATTTGTAACAAACCAATCCCACCTAGACCCCCCTTTCCTTAATCGGTTAGGCATTTTGGTGGGAAGATGTTTAGGGTTCATAGTGATAACCTAAACACATCTAAGAATACAAATGGTTAACATATAAGAGATTGGTCCATTAAAATGGCTTGAAAAGTATTACCCTTAATCCACTTGCAACTCCATCAATTCCCTAGCATCTCTCTTAATTGTTTACATCTTATTACTCTTATCAAAGATTGTTGAGCATTCTATTTTTCCTATCACATTTTGTTACTTTTACTTTACTTGCATATTTGGTGGTTTATCAAACCACACAACTATCCATTTATCATGATTTACTTTATCGCATTATAGATTAGTCAATCAATCTAATGCATTACTCCAATTCCTTGTATAACGAATCTTTGTTTACCATTTACTAAAATTAACATCCTAAGAGGATTCCTAAGTGGTTAAACATGGTTTTCAAATGATCACATGAAACATTGTTTTGAAGAGTACAAAATGACCTCATCACAAGACCCAAAATCATACATGTGAGCATGAAACACTTAACCTCTAAGAAAACGATGAAACATTTTCTTACTTTTATCACTATCCAATGATACATGCCAAATTGGTTTGAAATCCGCAAAGTATGCTAATGTAATAATAGTACATTAAAATAACATATATACTAACCATACATTAAAATATCAGTTGCAGATACATATATGACATTTTCCTTATGAGAACGCTCCAATTTACTTAAGGAATTAAAACTACGTAAGTTTATTACTTTTACCAATAGGTACCTCAAATAAGTAAACTTGTAATCATATTAACCCTTTAAGTGTTCTTATAAATATAGTTTCTCAATAGCATTACAAAAAATAATAATAATAAATAAGTTTGCCTAAGGTTTTTTTTTTTTTTTTCCTTGAAATGCTAGAGAGAAACTCATTAATATCACATAAAGGTCAAAATATTGCTCCAACAAGCAAAATGCCAACATAGAGCACAAAGAAGATAAACTTACTCTCACTGATCCTTGGTTGTGCCAAGTGATAAAATAAAACTTTTAACAAAGTCATAAAATGCCACAATATTATTAAACTAAACACCATTGTCTGGAAATTTGTTTAACCATGTCAATGAAGTTATAAAGTATGTAAACTTAATACTCATTTTCAAGTAAAACCTTTCACCATAAACTTGGCTACGTACCTTGAAAAATCATCTTCAATCAATTAGTTTGCAACTATCTTACAACTAAGTCAAAACCCAAACTCTAATGACATCCAAAATTGCAATTCAACAAATATGACTTTTATTCAACATAAATATCACAAGCATACGATTTCTTCTTTAAACAAAAGTCTTTGAAATTACATTCTTAACAACATCACTGTCTCCTCCTAAAAATGTATGATGCATAGATATAATTATTCTCATATATAAAACAGGACAAGTTCTATGAACTACTACCAATAGTTTCTAACTTTTTACAGCCCTCTCCTTATATTTTATGAGATCACTTTTGATACAATCAATCAAAAGACTTAAAACCAAGAATTTAACATAATCAAAACGTCCTAAGAATTAATTCTTTTCATTCTACCCTTGGTCATGTGATTAAAATGATTATATCTAAGCTACAAGAATAACCATCAATCAAATTCTAAAACCCAAAGGTAGAATTTACAATACAAGAAGAGTTCGAAGATCCATAAAGATTATTATTTACAAAATCACCATATAACTCACTAGGTGAAAATCATAAGCAATAATGTATTATCTTGAACAAATTGGTTGTGCATGATTAGTGCCTAGGTTTTGTGCTTTGTGTGTTTTATTAGGTGCACACCTTTAGGCTGGGCTCTCTTGTCCAACATTGAGGACAATGTTAAGTTTTGGTTTGGGGCTATAGACGCCTTTATTTTGAGTCGTCTTTTGTGTCGTTGAGTCATTTTGTGTCCAAATTTTTCAAAACTGTTGCATGGCCAGTTTTTTAGCTTAAAGTAGCTTGGTGAGATGCTTTGAGCGTGTGTTTGTGGCGAGTTTGTCTATGCTTAATGTACTGAGTTCTAGTAACTCTTTGTCATTCTAGGGATCTCACTTGCACTTCATGGGTTAGTCCCATCTTTCTAGAACCTTAGTTGAGAGAACTCGGTGCTCAAGTGCCTTGTTCTAATAGTGGAGATTGCCCTGAAAGTTTCACAAACACTAGCCAAATAGCGTATTTTTTTATAAGTGAAAACATTTTTCAAATCCTAAACACTTTTCACATCATATGCATCATTTTCCATAGAACATGCATCTATTAGTGGACTGCTTGATGGAGACTTATATTCCCTTGATAGATGGACTTGTTGATATGATTTTAGGCGATGTGTGCATTAACTACAAAAAAATAGCCTAAACACTTTTACATGTCCCTAATGTGTGTGCTCCATTGCCAATTTTGAGGCCAAACACTAAACCTTTCATTTCATACCCACAACATCACCACATACCCATATAACTTAAACATATTCCCTACCATTGTTGTCAATCATGTTAGGATGTGTAGTTGTGGTCATTAAAAAGGTTGAAGCTCTCAAATGTAAAGATAGTGTGTATTTAGGCAAAACTTTGTAATGTGCTAAGCAAAAGGCTCAAAAATGTAAAAGTGCTAAAAAAAAAAATGACCACTGAGAGCCTCAAAAGTAAAATTGAAAAGTGTGCTAGTATAAAAGAAAAAACAAAGAAGAGAAAAGCACCAAAAGCCTTGAAGTTCTTTATGTAAAGTACTCAAAGAAATTAGAGTACAAAATGTGAAAGCACAATAGTAATTGAACGTCAATACCTAGACGCTTATGTTCAAAGATGAAAAGTCCTAGAGGCGTGTTTAATATAAAGCTAGAGGGGGGGTGAATAGATTTTATCTAATTTTTACCCAATTTTCGCGTGCATGTCAATTTTACGAAAATACCCCTAGCAAGTCAACAATACATACAAGTGTAATAAGATGCGGAAATAATAAATGACACTTGATGTTTACGTGGAAAACCCAACCACTGGGAAAAACCACGGGCTGTTTAGTGCGCCACACTCGGACCTCGAAATCCACTAATTGAAATGGAGTTTACAACCTATGTAGACCTCGTCTAACACTCCGGTCAATAACCCCCCACTTCTACCACGCGGGCCTTTAAAAGTGGCTCTAGTCCAATTGCTTATGTGACCACCTGTTCCCGGTGTCCGACCTAATCCCGGTCAATCACACAAGACTTCAATCTCTCAAAAGAGATGCACAACCCTATGTGAATATGTATGAATATTCAATTAACAAACAAGGCTAGGGAACCTTAGATGCTTATCTAGGATGATGATATATTCAATTTAAATCAATCCTAGATATGAAAATAGCTATATGTCATGGCATACAACTTTAGCTAAGTAAAGGATAACCAATCCTAGATACAAAGCTATCACAAAAAACCCACAAACATTCAAAAGATTAACTAGTTGATTAAAAAACAATCTATCAACCTAGTTATAAATAAATCACACAAGAATGTTTATGGCATAGCTTTTAGGCAATAATGACCTAATCAATTAAGCTATCAAAAATAATCTCAATCATATAATGAGATTAATTAGCTAGATATAAAATAGGCATGAAAACCTAGCTAACATAAATAACCCAATCAACACATAATCTCAATCATGTATGTAGAAATTAATCTAAACACATACAAGTAATAAATGAGATAAAATTGATAAGTAGAAACACTAATTATGTAAGATAAAAGTGTTCAACAAATCATACCATGTGTGTTGAAGAAGACCCATGCATTAGCACATGCTAGATGAACCTAGATGATGCCTAGATGATGATTTGTGCATGTGGGAATGGGTTTAGAGAGATAAAGATGTAATCTTTAAGCTTTTTCTCTCAAGTCTCTCTTTCTCTCTCAAGAATAAGGAGCCTCTCTCTCTAGGGTTTGATTTTATGGCTCTCTACTCAAAATGATGAGAAAGATATGTATTTATAATGCCCAAGTGAAACTATGTCGTTTTGGAAGAAGTGGAAAAATGATGGGCATTTTCGCGGTACTCGCGTCAGTGCAGCGACTCAATATTCGAGCGCTTCGAAACATGACCAAATGACATCGAAACCTTTCATATAATATATCGTTGGAAAGGTATGGATGTCTACTTTCTACTAGTTTTTACAGAATGACATTTGGATGTCTGTAGAAAAAGTTATGGTCAATTGAGTGACCAAAGGTCAGAAACGGACAACAACATAGTTGCCCTGTTTTGGTGGTCACTTTGGAGAATTTAAAACCAATCCAAACGGTCATGAAATATTACGAATAATATACCGTTGGAAAGGTATGGGTGTCTAGTTAGTACAGAAATTTTCAAAACTCATTTTGAAGCTTTGTGTAAAAAGTTATGGTCACAAGACCATGCAAAGGTCAGTTTTGAAAACACTTAAAACATTGAAATCCAATCTTTTAAAACTAGACACCTTACTCCAATCAACCAAACAAAAACTACCACTTATCCAAGAGAAGAATGAGACCTTCTCAAGTGGTCAACCATCGCGCTAAGACATGCACACCATCGTGCAAGCGCGGACGTTTCCGATCACACAAACGGAAACAAATTACACCACACTTAAGACTAATCATGAAGTGCAAGTGTGGGTATTGAATGCATCCTAATGCCTATCATGACATGGCATTTCATAGAACAAGATGCAATCAATTAAATGCAAGAAGAGATATTGAATAAATCAATAAAGCATAATGCACACAAAATACAAACACAACATTCAAGAATAAGAGTTATGCATGTTGTGTGTGTGCAACTATATCTCTTCAAGCCAATGTAAGCACAAGATATACCTTTGGTGCTTGTCCTCTTGAGGTCTTGGAAAGGGTCTTTGATCTTCAACAAATCACCTAGACTACCCTTACAACCAAACCCCAACATGTGGTTTGCCCACGAAATAAGCCAATCAAATAAAGGGAATCCTTACAATCTCCCCCTTTGGCTATTTCGTGACAAAACCACCACTCACAATGATTCCTCACAACATAATAGAAACTACGGGTCTACTATGATTTTCTACATTACAAAGAGATAAGATAAATAATCTTGAAGTCTTCAATCTCAAGTAGAACAATCAATCCCTGAAAAACAAAGTTTCTATACTATCCAATACAAGACAAGGTGAGATGAATCAAGTGAGATAAAACAAGCATTTGCATTTAAGAATTTAAGTACAACATCATGCAATGTATGTATGTGCAAATGCTCCCCCTCAAAGGGTTACTCCCCTTCAATAAATATTCTCCCCAACATGCACAATTGCTACTACAATTTGCAACTCCCCTTACCACAACCTACTCCCCCTTTTTGTCATGATATAGACAAGGAGTAGTCCCCAATCGGGTCACTCAAGGCAAAGAGAGATAGTAGCATTCTAAATATTTGCATAATCAATATAAGTCACTTTATGCAATCTCAATTAATTGGAGAGAAACAAGGAGATTTATTTAAGGAAAAATGTGTGAATCAAATAATTGCTTTGCATACAAGACATG
Organism: Acer saccharum; assembly: GCA_030490815.1. Taxonomy (NCBI): domain Eukaryota; kingdom Viridiplantae; phylum Streptophyta; class Magnoliopsida; order Sapindales; family Sapindaceae; genus Acer; species Acer saccharum. The sequence continues at coordinate 29,708,043 of CM059869.1, forward strand.
TAGCATTTAAGTCCAAAATACCATGGTATTTGGCAAAGCAAATGACAAAGGTTTTTAATATGAATTCAAACCAATTTCACCAATGTCATGAGAGAAGCAAGGATATAGGTTTTCATTGATTTTAATTTAGGAACAACTATATCCAACTTTATAAGCCAAACATGTCATGAGCGACTTTGCACCCTACTTGATTTTTCCGGATAAGATATCCGTATGATAGTAGACATGTTTAACCAATAAAGAAAGAGAGACATTTGGAATGTAAAATCCTTAAATGGATACAAGATCCTTTTTCATTTGAGTCTCATAAGCTTTTTCACACATTTTTTGCAGTTAAGAAATGCAATCATCAAAACATGCTTTTTAAGATTAGCATTTAGCATGTCATTTAACAATCATCATGTCATGGAGATCATTTTAGGTCATTCAAATTTTTTCCTATGTATATATCTCCTAGTCCAAAAATGCATGTTTGAACATAAATATGACATGGATTGCAATACAAGCATTGATCACACTTATTGAATAGAAAATATATATACATAGTGTAACCAAGCTTACTCAAGCAACAAAAAGAGAAGCATAAGATATTTCAAATTTTTTTTGCAAGTGACAAGAATGCAAAATAGCTCTCTTTGCTCAAGTTCCCCATATGGGGTCAATTTTCCATACCTCTTCAAAGAAGGGTATGAGGTCCTATGGACCTACCAAGTCCTTTGGACTTAGTTGAACCTATTTGAGACTTGTTAGTCTCGTAGCAAGCGGGTTCATCATTTTTAATCCACATAGATGTCTCAATTACATTTCTAGTGGTCATAGGTTCTAGAGTTGTAGATGTCAAAGGATCATGCATCTTAGCTCTAGCCTTTTTCTTTTCAATCATGCATTAAAATCTACATATTTTAATGTAATGCAAGCAACTTGGTCTAACATGACCATCAATACCACACAAATGACAAGAGGAGATAAGGTTAGGAATTATACCATTCCCTTGAGCATGCAAAGGTGCTTTCCCTTGTCGTTGTGGTTGTCTTGGTAGTTGGATAGGATCTCTCCTCCTTTGTTGATGACCAAGACAATGTTGCTTGCTCGGTTGAGCTTGCATGATTGAGCACTTCCCTTTTAGGATCAAAGGTTGAGGGAAGTTAGCCTTCTTGGTTGGTTAGACCAAGATTGAGGAAGGCTTGGGCTTGAAGCTCTTTGGTGATGTGAGCAACGCCCTTTCATCTTCGTCTCCTCTCTCACCTTAGAGGGACATCTCCTCATGGGAGTCAATTTCTTCTCTCACAAAATCACTCATAGTGTTTGCGTTGAATGAATGCAAAAGAGAAGAATGCAAAATGTATGAAGAAATCAAACAAACATACAAAATGCAAAACACACCAACAATGAGCAAAGGATCACCTAAGTATATCTAGGAACCCGCTCTGATACCAATTGAAAAGTCCTAGAGGCGTGTTTAATATAAAGCTAGAGGGGGGGTGAATAGATTTTATCTAATTTTTACCCAATTTTCGCGTGCATGTCAATTTTACGAAAATACCCCTAGCAAGTCAACAATACATACAAGTGTAATAAGATGCGGAAATAATAAATGACACTTGATGTTTACGTGGAAAACCCAACCACTGGGAAAAACCACGGGCTGTTTAGTGCGCCACACTCGGACCTCGAAATCCACTAATTGAAATGGAGTTTACAACCTATGTAGACCTCGTCTAACACTCCGGTCAATAACCCCCCACTTCTACCACGCGGGCCTTTAAAAGTGGCTCTAGTCCAATTGCTTATGTGACCACCTGTTCCCGGTGTCCGACCTAATCCCGGTCAATCACACAAGACTTCAATCTCTCAAAAGAGATGCACAACCCTATGTGAATATGTATGAATATTCAATTAACAAACAAGGCTAGGGAACCTTAGATGCTTATCTAGGATGATGATATATTCAATTTAAATCAATCCTAGATATGAAAATAGCTATATGTCATGGCATACAACTTTAGCTAAGTAAAGGATAACCAATCCTAGATACAAAGCTATCACAAAAAACCCACAAACATTCAAAAGATTAACTAGTTGATTAAAAAACAATCTATCAACCTAGTTATAAATAAATCACACAAGAATGTTTATGGCATAGCTTTTAGGCAATAATGACCTAATCAATTAAGCTATCAAAAATAATCTCAATCATATAATGAGATTAATTAGCTAGATATAAAATAGGCATGAAAACCTAGCTAACATAAATAACCCAATCAACACATAATCTCAATCATGTATGTAGAAATTAATCTAAACACATACAAGTAATAAATGAGATAAAATTGATAAGTAGAAACACTAATTATGTAAGATAAAAGTGTTCAACAAATCATACCATGTGTGTTGAAGAAGACCCATGCATTAGCACATGCTAGATGAACCTAGATGATGCCTAGATGATGATTTGTGCATGTGGGAATGGGTTTAGAGAGATAAAGATGTAATCTTTAAGCTTTTTCTCTCAAGTCTCTCTTTCTCTCTCAAGAATAAGGAGCCTCTCTCTCTAGGGTTTGATTTTATGGCTCTCTACTCAAAATGATGAGAAAGATATGTATTTATAATGCCCAAGTGAAACTATGTCGTTTTGGAAGAAGTGGAAAAATGATGGGCATTTTCGCGGTACTCGCGTCAGTGCAGCGACTCAATATTCGAGCGCTTCGAAACATGACCAAATGACATCGAAACCTTTCATATAATATATCGTTGGAAAGGTATGGATGTCTACTTTCTACTAGTTTTTACAGAATGACATTTGGATGTCTGTAGAAAAAGTTATGGTCAATTGAGTGACCAAAGGTCAGAAACGGACAACAACATAGTTGCCCTGTTTTGGTGGTCACTTTGGAGAATTTAAAACCAATCCAAACGGTCATGAAATATTACGAATAATATACCGTTGGAAAGGTATGGGTGTCTAGTTAGTACAGAAATTTTCAAAACTCATTTTGAAGCTTTGTGTAAAAAGTTATGGTTACAAGACCATGCAAAGGTCAGTTTTGAAAACACTTAAAACATTGAAATCCAATCTTTTAAAACTAGACACCTTACTCCAATCAACCAAACAAAAACTACCACTTATCCAAGAGAAGAATGAGACCTTCTCAAGTGGTCAACCATCGCGCTAAGACATGCACACCATCGTGCAAGCGCGGACGTTTCCGATCACACAAACGGAAACAAATTACACCACACTTAAGACTAATCATGAAGTGCAAGTGTGGGTATTGAATGCATCCTAATGCCTATCATGACATGGCATTTCATAGAACAAGATGCAATCAATTAAATGCAAGAAGAGATATTGAATAAATCAATAAAGCATAATGCACACAAAATACAAACACAACATTCAAGAATAAGAGTTATGCATGTTGTGTGTGTGCAACTATATCTCTTCAAGCCAATGTAAGCACAAGATATACCTTTGGTGCTTGTCCTCTTGAGGTCTTGGAAAGGGTCTTTGATCTTCAACAAATCACCTAGACTACCCTTACAACCAAACCCCAACATGTGGTTTGCCCACGAAATAAGCCAATCAAATAAAGGGAATCCTTACAAAAGAGTTGCAAGCAAGTAGAACTAGATAAGTGGTGTGTAATGTTAAGTTTTTCTTGACATGATTGATGACTTTTGCATTTCATTCCTATTCTTTCATTCACCACATTTCACCCATGAACCCATTATAACCAAAGGAAAAGACCTAATTGATCTTTGAAAGTCTAGCTTAGGAATGTGAGTTGATGCATGCTCTTTCCACATTCATGGCATTTGATTCCTTCATTAGGATAGTTCACTAAATAAGCTGTTTTTCAAAGTTTGCAAAACATTTGATTCATTTACATTAACTCTCTTTTGCATACACTTGCATGAGTGTGAACTTAGGTTCTGAGTGGAAAGATAAGGGAGAATCCATGTGAGAACCTAGAGTCGAAGTGAATTATGCTCGAGGCGTGAGAGTGGGTAGTTCCCAATGCGAGGACGTTTTTAAGTGTGGGATTTATGTTTTGCGGGTTTCCTTTGGAATGCTTTGGAGTTATTTCAGAATATTTTGCATGTGCCTATTCCTCACTCCCACTCTTCCTTGTAACTCACCACTAGTTGGCATTGCGGCATGTTTGTTTGTTTTCTTTTGGTTGAGTCTTGTGTTACTGTTTGTTTTTATTCCGAGTTTGCTCGAGGACAAGCAAATATTTGGTTTTAAGGTATTTGATTGTGCCAATATTGTGTTGTATTTTGGCCCTCAATTCCACAACCTTTGGCTCTATTCTGAGTAAATTATCGTTTCTAACAGCTCAGTTCTAGTAAATGTAGGCAATCAATGTATTTCAGGCTATGGAGATCCAAACTGGAGCTTTCGGGAGTAGAACAAGTCAAAAACGAAGAATTTTATGAACACATGCTCAGTTCACTGGTAGTGCGCGGATTCCTACCCATGAAGCCAATGCCGCGAACTTTCTAGGGATCTTGAGCCCAATGTCCGTTGGTCCATACTAGTGAAGTCACCAACAAAGTCTTCCCCAAGAGAGCTCGAGCCAAACTTTCACTTATGCACACCAGCAAAGTGCCCCGCAAAGTCTTCTCCAGCGCATTTCGAGGCCAACTTTCGGTGGTCCACACTAGCGCAATGCACCCGTGAACCGAGAGCCAGAAGGTCTCCAAATCCATTTCGCTGGTCCACTTCGCCGGTCTCTACCCACGAACCTACCCGTGGACTAAGAGTCAAAATGTCTCCAAATCCACTTCATTGGTCCATACCCATAAACTACGGGCCGTGAAATTTCCCAGATTCGATTACATTAGCATTTCAGACCTATTTTTGGCAACCATATAAATACCTCATCTTTCGATTTTGTGCATACGGCCTGACAAGCCAAAAACACTCCCTTTTTCAAACCTTACCTCATATAGATCTAGGAATCCTTCCCACCATATCCAAACCCATCCTACACCATTTCCTACCCAAAATCCTCACCAAAATCACTTCTACACCATTCTCTTCACATCTATTTCACTCTAACCTAAACACCCACTCAAGGAGCACAAAATTCACACATTGGAGAAGGAGAAGAGCTTGAAGACTTGGGAAATCTTAGCATACCAATGGGTTTCATCTTATCTCTTGCTTCTTTAATTCTTCTTTGTATCTTTATTATGAGTATATGTGGGAGTTGATGTAATTATACATGAGTTGTGGGTAATCCACCATTTATCTTAGTATTTGATCTCTTTAGTTCCATAGGCATACCAACTCTTAACTCATTGTTTTGAAGTTAAATTGATTTGATGTGTTTTAAATTGGATTAAATATCTCATTGGATTGAGTAGGCATACCAATCTCAATTCAAGTTGAGATACCCACATTTACCCACATTCAAGTGATTAAAACAAGCTATTTTGAATGTAAGGGATGTGTTGCGAGCATCGCAATCCAAGCCATCCCGACTACCTTAAATCTATATATGCCTAATTAGAAATTCTATCTACACTCAACCGAGCATACCAATCGTTGTAGTGTAGTGAGAGTTGAGTGATTCTCAAATCATATCTAAAGGTAGATTTAGTCCTACAAGATCAAATCAGTTCTTAAAACGATAAATGGATTGCCCACTATTCGTGTTTTGATTGCATCGACTCCCACTCCATCTCATTATCTTATCACACTGCATTCTTGCTAATCGTACTTGCATTTTAGATTAATTAGCTTAATTGTAGTATGCATCTTAATGTTCATCTTTTTAAACAAAACCATTGAAACATTATACATGAACCATCATAAGTAATGTAGGTGACCATCATAAGTAATGTAGGTGATTTTGGACAGATAATCTCATAAGTAATGTAGTAAATGAAGTGGATATTATGTTTCATGACACGGAATTTATATATAAAATTTGATAACATTATACATGAACCATCATATTACATTTTTCTAATCCTTCCATATCAATAGCAAAGAACAACGACCCAAATCGCAATAATAAAGTACAGCATCTATGTGTAACTTATAATTTGATATCTTAAAATTGTAGTTTTCTCACACATACTTAGCAAGGAACTGTTCCAGTTCCATTATATAACAAAGAATGAGAAAAGACTTTTTTAGGCAACTCATTTTTTATTTTCACATGAAATCCTCTCGTGTTATGTTTCACTTTCATCACAGAAGCTGCAAAATCTTGAGATTACAAGTCTCCACATTCTCAATCTCTTCTTCTTTGCACAAAACATCCCCCCACTATTTCCTGCATATACCGATAAATTTAACAAGAAATGTTTACATTTTCGAATAACAGCTTTAAACTAAGCAAATACACATCAAACAACTCCCTAGATTCTTATTTTTACAGATTTTGTGCCTGCCACAAAGCGACAATACACCAAACTGTCCCACATGAGATTGTGCAAGGTGTGTGTATTTAGTCTAAAGTATGATTTATAATTTCATTGTAAAATAACAGTGGCATACCATGGAAGCTTGAAAGTGTCTTTCCACCATCCGTGTTTTGAGCAGTTGGAAACTATTCTGTCCAACCGTACTATGATCTCAGAAAAGGTTGGCCTAACTACAGGTTCTGTATCCCAACATTCCTCAATCAACCTGCATATAACATTAAACATGGTCATTAAAAGATAATGTAGAGAAATTAAGTTTAATAACTTGATTCTGTAAAACCTGTGAAATTCCATTGTGCCTCCAAGAAAGGGAAAATTATTCTCTTTCTATTAAGCAACCTTGTAACTTTAATCAAAATTTGCAAGAGATGACTTGAGACCAAACAACAGATTTGGAGGCATTATCTCCCACCTTAGACGATTCGACAGCTTGAAACTATAGTTTATACTCTATCTAATCTCAAATATAATACTTACTCTTTTAGATCTGGAGGATAACTTCTTGCCTTGATTTTAAATAATGGTCTCTTTCCTTCAGAACACATTACTTTTACAGCCTCTTCGGGACTCCTGGGATGAAATGGCTGCACTCCCTCAATCATCTGAGCCCATACAGAGTAATTAAGGGAAAAGTAGTTAACACTCGGTCCCAACTAGTTAAAAACTGTGATATGATGCTGAAATAATACACTAAAGTAGTAAATAAAACCAATAAGTTAAGAAATGCCCAAAAATCAGTAATGAAGTGGTCGTGGGTCTTTGGCAGATACATGCCAGCAGTCATCGTTGAGATTCTTCAAATCAGAACCACAGCTTTATGCATTAACACAAAAATATCAAATGAAATAAAAATAAAAAAAAAGTCAATTTTCATTAAGAAAAGGAATAATTGATGATATGCAACACATGCATACTGTGAAGAGAATATTACATACAAATAAACCATTGAAGCTAAACGTTGTATTAGTCATGTTTGGTGAGGGATCCCGCACGAAAAAATTCGTGCAGGATCACTAATTCCAACCGGTTGGAATCAATATAAAAAATTTTACACTGATTCCAACCGGCTGGAATTAGTGGTTCCACACAATTTTTTTTGTGTGGGATTCCACACTTGATAATTCCTATAGTCATGTTAGTATATCACAAATTCTGGAAGTAGAAAGTTACCTCATATAGAATGATACCAAATGAGTAGGAGTCAACACTTCTATCAAATACTTCATCATCATACACCTCAGGTGCCATGTAGAGATCTACAATTAGTAAAAACCAAACCATCAATTGGACCCACCAGGAGTTGTATGGTAACTATTTCACAGCCTCTTTTGGCTGAACTATAGTAAAAGAGAACTTCATAAATAAAAAGTACGAACTACATATACCAGTAACACAAAAAAAACAAAAAAAACAAAAAAAAAAAAAAGCTTTGTATAGCACCAGTTACTTCCATTAAACATGCATATATGATTTGCGCATGACGGTTACAAGGTCATATAAGCATTATTTCAGATAAACATATGAATAATACATCTAATCACAACTCACAAGGTCAAAACTTGAAACTCCTAAGAAACCATGAGGGCCTTCAAGTCCATACATAGGTTACAGCTTCTCTCACCCAAATAAAAACCAAGTAGCGTTTCATCTCAATGCAGACATTATAATTGATGCTCATATATCAACTTAATAAGAAATGAGTGCAACAGAGATAAGAGTTTTGTTCTAGGATAGTACTTACTAGCAGAGTCCATGTGAGCAGCCGGTTTTGCTAGTTTTACTTTGTCCAGTGAAATCTTTGACAATCTTACCAAACCAAATCCAGCTACCTTCAACTGACCTCCATTATCCAGCAAAATATTTCTGGCACCTTACAAAAATTTCAAATATTAAAGAACAGTACATCCCACTGAGTATAAATCTATTAAAATCTGATTATACGAATATCATATCAACTTCTGCATTTGGTTGTCTTACTTTGGCCTTAAATCACAGTGGATGACTGGATCTGGTTTACATTCATGAAGATAATTCATCCCCCTGATAACAAGAAATTGAAAAAGATATCATAATCACAGAAGTATTGCAGTAGAAGCACAAACGATTCAATGCATTATTACATACTATATACCAACAAACAATTCAACAGTCAAGCAAAACTAATAAAATTTTGGTTTATTTAGATGCATGTAAATGAAGGCTCAATTTCTTAAACAACTTAATGATGTACACAACGTTTTTAGAAATAACTTCAGAAAATTGCACATGCCTAGCAATATCAAGGGCAAATCTTAGAACTTTGGATGGAGATAGACGCCCTTTCTTTTGAAGATAGCTTCCTAAGTCCCCCTGAAAAATCACCATCAAAATAAAAATGTTAAAGTTGCAAATAACTTCTGTATCCCCAATTGCTCCCCTGCCAGAACAAATTTAAACCACCAAGTATATGGGAGAAAAATGTATAGCATGTCTCAGATTAGAGGATGGAAAATTAACACCACATGTGTACAATATGAAGTACATATGAAAGACCAGAAGCTCCATTTAAGAAATTGAAATTTAAAACAGAAATTGTATTCAAAAACGATCAAAGATAATTCATAGAGTTCATTTTATTTCATTGGCATCAACTTTAGGCAGCGAACATTTCTTCACCTTAGTTACAGAAATTTGCACTAGCCATAGCATCTCTCACAATGTCACAACTTAATAAAGAAAAGGCAGATACAAAAATAATAGAAAACATTAAGCCTTTTCTTCGATTTTTTCATACAGAAAATACAGAGGAAAGAGAGAAGATAAGGATGGTGCCAGGTGGTGCGTTTGCAATTAATTTGTATACTGGTCTGAAATGTTATTCCTTGTAGGTTTCGTCTGCCAATCACCCCACTTATTATTTATTAAAGCAGAAATTTTGGCAGCCTCGGGGAAGATGTATTTGTTCACTAATCACTATTTATCAAACCTTTGTTCTTTGCTCTCATAACATGACAAATAATGTGTTTAACTTCTACTAAATAGAGTACACAAAGAAAATGTTATATCAAATCTGTCTGTCCTGTTTGTGTTTAGACAGAGAGAGATGTAATGCTTACTTTTGAATGATACTCTGAAACAATCATCATAGGTATATTTTGGGTGACAGCTCCAACAAATTGAACCACATTAGGATGCCGCACTTTTTCTAGTAAAGTTAGCTCATGTTTGAAGGCATTTCTGTTTGAAAAGACAAGAAATAAGAAATTCGAGTTAGAGCCTAAATAAATATATCTATACAGCAACAGAATATGATTTAGTTAAGCTAAAGTATTTCACCAACTATTTAAAACTGTCATCATTAAAAGGCAACCACATGATGGCAATTTATGAAAGTAGCTACACATTATTAAATTACTGAGACAATGCCAACAACAAAAGTAAAAAAGATTTACCAATATTTCTCAACTGCTGAAAAAAAGTAAATGCAAAAATGGCCAATGGTGCACACCTTGTGTATCCCAAAGTACTGACAAGGCAGGCAGATTCAAAGGATGGGTCCATACTATATTTGTTTTAATAGCAGAAAACCAAAGAACTAAGTATTTTAATAACAACGGATACCAAAAATTACCCAGACGCCAAATTATTAATCAAAAAGCAAATATAATGTGGCTAGGACATGAAGACAAGAACCACCTGGCAATATGGAGGTGTTCCATACCATAAAAAAGGATTATGGAAAGGTAAGGAAGCAGATATATTTACAAATTTAAATGGAACATATAAAGCTTGTAGATGTACGACTTTTAATTATATCACAACTTGGCACATGCTTTTATGAGTTTTTTAAAGATAAATAAAAAAAGACATTAGAACATAATGAGATGGGATGAGCACATACATGCTTTCAGGGTCAGTGTAGCATTCCTTATCAAGTATCTTTACGGAAACCTTTGTACCGTTCCATTTAGCCACTTGATATGTTCCCTGGAAAGAGAAATTGAAAGTTAACTGTTAACATTCTATCTACACAGAAAAAAAAAATTGAAAATGAGAAATGGAAAATAAGAGATTTATTATAAACAACTTGGAACTTTTTCATGCATCAATCTTAAAGGTCCATGCAGCAACAATGGTTGTGAAAAAAACAACATGATACAAAACACATTCAATGAACCAACAGTTTAACATATATCCAGAGGAAATCATGACTGAAAGTTCTAAATAAGGGGCCAGGACAGGTTACTACTAATGATTGAAGGAGATGCAAAAGCACTATTGCATATCATCTTAAGTGTTGGATTTTAAACCATAAATTAGTTTGCTAAGAAACACCAATCCACTGAAATCAAGGGAAGAGAATCATGCCTTTGTGATACCATCAGACTTCCGAACCTGAAGCTCTAGTGGATTAAGTTCGTATTCAGGCACTTCTCGAGGATTTGCCACAGTCATTGGTGTCTTCCTGGTTTTCTAAAAAGAAGGCAAATACATAAATACCAAAGTCTAAACAATCATGAACAGAAAAATAGTCAATGTTCAAATAGGAGTTCGTGTGTACCGGAGTTTTGGCTCCACGGGCCTTCAAAATGTTGTAAACTTCCAAATTTCCGTAGTACTTTGCATCAGCAGCTGCCTGTCCAATTAAACACTACTACATTAATAGCCACCCAATTCAAAATCAAACTTTTATGGTTAGCTCTGCCATCAATCAGGGCCAAATCCAAACTATCTAAGAAAACCCACCGGTCCCAAGTCCCAACATCAATAAAAATGTAACAATATTGCTATGATTCACAATTAACAACTTCAATAACATAATCATTACATAATCCAGTTCAAGTGCATAATATTTCAAATCTGCTAAAACACAAATCAAACCAAAACAATTTAAAAGATTACAAATTGGCTATCTCGTGCAGAAAATCGGTTGTCCATAAAAATTTTGTGCACGTAAGCGCGTAGAAATTCAGAAATCACTACAAGTAGAAACAAGAACACGTACGGAATCATCAGAGCAAAAAGAAAGAAAAGAAATGATTTACCGTGCTGCCCCAGCGATCACGAGCATCGATATTAGCTTTTCTCCTGAGCAACAACTTGACGACCTCGACATGTCCCTCACAAGCGGCGATGTGCAAGCCGGTGCGTCCATCGAGATCGATACTGTTGACGTCAATGCCTTCGTCGAGAAGGTCCTCCACTCCCTTGACGTCACCTCTGCAGGCCATGAAGAGCAGCTGCATCGTGGAGTCGAGATTGTCCGGCACGGTGAGCTCGTCCTGGGTGGGGCTCCTCCGGATGGGATCGAGAGACGACTGGCGACCGAAGCTGAAGCGGAGGTTGTTCCGTCGCGGATCAAAGGAGGTTTGACGCGTGAGCTGCCTCGTGAGGCTCCGGCGCAACGAGCCGGTCGAGAACTGCCGCGAAATCCCTCGCTTCAATTGCGCGGCTAAGTTGTCCATTAATGTTGTGGTTGTTACCTCTCTCTTTTCTTTTTCTATTTCAAAAGGTGTTTTTGTTAATGAAAAGGTAGTTTCGAATCGAGAGCATGGAAAGAGAGGAGCTCTCGATCGATCGTGTAGGGAGAGAGGGGGAGGGAGGGAAAGGAGAGGTTGGTTGCGAATGGACGGATTTGAACAGAAAGTGGAGAGATTTCAGATCCGACTTCCGAGCGATATGGGAGGGAATTCTCAATTCTCAATCACGCATTTTTTTGTTGCATAACCGTTTATTATTTTATTTTTATGTATATACTATATACAAATTACCATTATTATTAGGAAAAACTTCAACTTACTCCCTAACGTTTTTAGATATACTATTAGTCAAAACTTAACAATAACAAGCCAACTGGGGTCATAGCTCAGCTGGCAGATAGACGAGCTTCAAGTTTGACCTGTTTAGGTAAATGACTCATATGTCAACGGCTCGAATCCTACAATGGCGAAAGCTTTCAAAAAGCTACTTGGTCCTGAATTAATAGATATTGTCAAAAAAAAAAAAAACTTAACAATAACACAAACTTTAAAAATATGCTACATCTCCACTTTTATTTTTTAATGTATTTCATAATTTTAGGGTAAAATCATAATTATATTAGTTCAATTAAAGTTCAGGGGTAAAGTCATATTTCTACTAATTATTTAATTGACCGTCAAAAAGTTGGAAAGAAATATCAAATTGAATTTTATTTTTATTTTTATTTTAATTCGATAACCTCTCGTGCTGAGATAGATAAATAAATAAATAAATAAATGATGTTTCTAAATACATTATGGACTAAATGGAAGTTTCCCCTTATTATTGTTATAATTATGCTTTGGGTGTTGATATTTCCACTCATAAAACTAATTAGTACGTTTATTTTTATTAGTACACTCATATCTAAAATTTAAAAATAAATCATTACTATAAGCACTTATCCTAATGTCTATAGTATCCTTATTGAAATAAATACATTCATTTTAATATATATATAAAGTTTTGAACGATTTTTTTTTTTTGAAATATTATAATAATTAAGGGTTTTGGAAATGGTGTTTTGTTAATACGAGTATTATTATTATTATATATAGGGTTAATTGCAGTATCGTAACCTTGAGTTTTTCAAAAAAAAAAAGGCATAATCTTCACCTAATTGACTTAACTGGTGCATACTTTCCGGTCAATAATTGATTTCCATCCAATTTAACAGTTGACTAAAGTTTGATAGCGAAAAGTCAAAAATACCCCTACATTTTATTTTTATTTTAAAAGTCTTAATTGTCTTTTACTTTTAAAATACTCAAGTTTAAATTATTAAATAATAAAAATAATATATAAGCTCATAAAAAATCTTTTTTTAAAAAAAAAAAAAAAACTAATTACCTAAGAGATAAAAATCTTTTAAAAAAAATGTAATAAAAATAAAAAATAAAACAAAAGTCATATATTGTTTCCAGAAATGTTTCGAAGTTAAAAATAAATAAATAAATAATAAATATATAAATAAATAAAAATCTTTTTCCCAGATCCCCTCTAATTTTGGAAGGATCTAGAAACATTCTCCTTTAAAGGAGAGAACCAGATCTCCATTAATGGAGATTCAGTTCTCTATTAAAAAGAAGAAGATCTAGTTCTCCATTTTTGGAGGAGAGCTAGATATCCTTTTAGTGGAGATTGGTGATCTTCATTAAAGGAGGTTGCCGGAGATCTCTCCAGCAACCTCTTTTAATGAGGTCGCTGGAGATGGACAATCTCTTTCAATAGAGAATGACGAGATCTGGTTCAAATCTCCAGATTTCTATTTTTGGAGCAGATCTAAACTAGATCTTCATGGAAGAGAAGATGATCTCTCCAAATTTTGTTTTTTTCCTATTTAGTTTGTAAATCAAAAATGAATTATTATTTTATTATTATATTTCTACCAAAAAATGAGGTATCAATGACAATTTTACCCCTAGTAAACCAATCAACTGTTATCTCTAACGGAATTTGACTAACAGAAAGGGGGTTGCAGCAATTAATTCAATTAGCTGAATATTAAGTCTTTATCCAAAAACTCAGGGTAGGTTATTGCAATGTGAGATCCCATACGAATTTTTCGTGCCAGTGGTGGGGGTTTTTGCCCTAAAGCTTGTAATATATAAATGATGATTAATTATAAATCAAAGAAATAGTCATTTTCATTCTATTTATATGCCTCATACTTTTATATCATATGTACTAAACATCCAAGATTGCTGGATATAATCTCGAACTGAGTATATGAGTGTCATATACAAAGGAATTCAGTTTAAGACGTGTAATCTAAAGAGTCCGTAGAGAGCAAATGAAGTTGGGTACTTTATTTGTGGTTAATCTATAGTTGTGGTCCATTCCGTAATATACTGTGGTCTTATCCTAGACTACTCATATTGTGATATGAGAATGGAGGCACATTATATGATATGATCATATAGGACTGGGCCACAATCTACATGAATCTCTCTCCAATATCCGTTACATGGGGAGATACATATATATCGACAAATGATGGCTGTATATAGGTGATCTTAATCCTGAGTGTCTTACTGACTCCTTTAGGTTAAATTGTGGTTTTTGATTTACCATGGGTGAGATTAGAATAGCATTCTCGATCAATATCTCCATATCTTGGAATCGTTGTTTGGCTTGTGGCTGAGAAGGTCTGTACACAATATTGGAATCTACTCCTTCTTGTGAGAAGTAGAGAATTAGTTCCCTTAAGAGTTGATTCGGGGCTTGAACAATTAAAAGCGTTCTCCTTCTTCCATAAAGGAATGAGGGATATAATTGTTTAATAGAAAATCAATGGTACTTAATGGAAAAGATATAATTAGAGGGGCATAACAGACTTCATGACCCAGCTCTAATTATGAACTACTTGTAAAGGATCATACAATATGTAATAGCTATATCGATAGACACTGAATTTAGATTTGTGTAAAAACATCTACAGTTATAAGAGTGTAGCCTCGAGAATTTAATAGAGTAACTCTGAGGTTAATAATTATGAAATATTAATTAAAGAGTTTAATTAATTTTTCTAAGGATTATTAGAGCTCAAGACTGTGAGTCCATTAGGTCCCTTTGCTAGCCCGAAACGTTGATAGTAACAAAGGTCATGGTTAATTAATTGGATGGTCCAATTAATTATGTTACGAAAGTAACAAGGATTTTATTTAAGCTATTAATTAAATGATGTGATTATTTAATTAATTGAATAATAATTAATTTGATATTAATAATTATGAATTATTAATTGAATTAATTATTTTATGGAGGTACAGGGTTCGAACCAAAACCTAAGATATAAAATAATATTGATTATTTTATCTTTAGCAGGTCAAGGGTTCGACTCACAGTGACACCATTAAATTAAATAGGATTTAGAACCATATTTAATCTAGGTCACTCGAAACCCTATCATGATATAGGATATCAAGATATTAGGATATTTTCTTTTTAATATTTTGTTTTTTAAAAACAAGATAAAGAAAGATATTTTATGGTTTTTAAATATTTGATATTTGAAAAAAAAAAAAAAAAAAAAAAAAAAAAAAAAAAAAAAAAAAAAAAAAAAAAACCTAATCTATCTTATATAAAACTGTTTTATATCTTTGTAAACTCAATTAATATAATAGGGTGAATATGTATAAAGGAAAAAAAAAAAAAAAAAGGGTTTTTTGCTTCTTGTCTTTGATAGGGTGGCCAAACCTTGTTTTTTGTGTGTCTTCTTCTACCTCCATTCAACCTCGTGAAGCCGTGACATGCCCACACGCAGTTGCCGGAACTCGGGAGATAGCAAGGAAAATCCGGTGGTTCAAATCGAAAAGCAATATCAACAAAATAAAGAACGAAGGAGTTAGCCTTGAGGTATGATTACGAATCCTACTTATTTTATTCTTATATATCGTACATGGTAATTAAAGTCGCTTTAAATAATTTTTAAAAAGACCATTTTATATGAATATGATTCATACAATTTTCAAATCATTAAAAATTTCTTCCGCTGTGCGACTCTAGGGCTTACAGCAGGATCACAGTTTAACATATGTAATAAACCGTGATCCAGCACAAAAAATTCGTGCGGGATCTTGCACTTGATAATAATTATTATATATATATATATATATAGTGAGTCTCTCAAAAGGGATCCTCTATTTTAATTTCGATGAGGACCACTATGAAATCACATCTATTTGAATAAATTTTGATCTGTATTTTTTTGTGGATGATAAGTTCATTGAAATATACCTATAAATAAAATTTGAATATTTTTCAAGTATTAGAACTATTTATCCCAATTTTTTTCAAATATGAAGGTATTAGAAAAAAGAGCGAAATATATGAAAATTCAAAGAAACTGTTTTAGTGCTTGAAAAATTTTCAAATTTTATTTATATGTAGATTTTGATGAGCTTATCATCCACACAAAAAATCAAATCAATGTGATTTCATGTTGGTCCTTACTGAATTTAAAATATGAGATCCCTTATGAGAGACTCATACATATATATATATATATATATATATATATATGTATATATATATATATATGTATATATATGAGCTTATCATCCACAAAAAAATTCAAATCAAAATTCATTCAAATCATTGTGATTTCATGTTGGTCCTTACCGAATTAAAATAAAGGATCCCTTATGAGAAATTCACTCATATATATATATATATATATATATAATATATATATATATGTTTATGAATAATGCTAGACATCACAACTACTATCACAACTTTTCAATCACAACGTATGTGGCATCTGATGTGTCAAATTGGTAACTAGATATATGGGTAAGTGAGATAAATCATTATTAATGTAAATCCACTCACAAATTGACACATCAACTGCCACATGTGTTGTGATTGAAAAGTTATGATAGTAATTGTGATGTCTAGTATTACTCTATGTTTATATTTATATATACAGTTTTTCTATTATCAGTTCGCCCTGATATAAAATATATTAGGATAAAGAATATGGACCATTAGATTTATATATATTCAGTTTTTTTATTGTCAGTTCGTCCTAATATAAAATATATCAAGACGAAGAATGCGGACTATTAAATTTACATACTTTGGCTCAAAATGTATGCACTTGAGAAAACTTCTCCATAATTTAACATATCAGGACGAAGAATGCGGACCATTAGATTTACATACTTTGACTCAAAAGTGTATGCACTTATCAAAACTTCTCCATAATCTATGATCCACATTCTTCGTCCTGATACATTTTATATCAGGACGAAATGATAGTAGAAAGACTATATATATATATATAGTCTTTCTACTGTCATTTCGTCTTAATATAAAATATTTTAGGACGAAGAATGTGGATTATTAGATTTACATACTTTGACTCAAAGTATATGCACTTGTCAAAACTTCTCCATAATCTATAGTTCACATTCTTCGTCATCATAATATATTTTATATCAGAACGCACTGATAGTAGAAAGACTATATATATATATATATATATATATATATATATATAGTTTAATCTATAAATAGTTTCAATCGGTAAGGCTTCTTTTGTTATTATATAGATTAAATTTGAATCTCACTCCTAAGAGAGTTTGCAAGATTTTGTTTGCATTCCATGCAATGAAAAGTTAACTTTTTATAAACGAAAACCATTTAACAATTAATGTTGTGTGATTCATCATTTCAGAAAATGTTTTCTTTTAATAATAATAATAATAATAAATAAATAAATAAATAAATTATTTACATTTAATAATTATTTGCCAAAAAATAATATAAAGTAAGTTTTTTTTTTTTTTTTCAATTATTATAAATTTAAGAGTTAAAGAAAAAAAATTGTCAATCTTACAGCTGCAATCTATGGTACGATAGGCTTCATCTTCAACTTTAGAGCATCTCCCACTCATACTCTCACAAAAAATAGTAAAATGTTTATCTTTGGCATATCATTTTAGCATTGTACTTTAATGTAAAATTCTATTTGATATATTATTTTTTATTATTTAAAATTATAAAAGTCAACAAATAGAACCAATGCATTCATTGAATGCATTGAATATTTTTTTTAAATTGTTTCAATTTCAATTTTCCCTACCAAATTTGGTAATTTTTATTATTTAAAATTTAAAAAGTCAATAAATATGGCTGCATTTATTGCTGTGCCAAATTTAGCATATGCTATGCACTCAGATTTGGCGCAAAGTATAGCATATGCCAAATTTGGGACCTCTTTTAGTACTGCATTTGAGCATGTTTTTTTTTTTTTTTTTTACTTTGTATTAAATTATAGTATTGGCAAAATGATTTAGCATTGCATAAGAGATGCTCTTAGTATGCCTAAATTATATCTATAAGAGAAAAATTGCCTATACTCTATCTCTATTGATAAAATATAGTTCAAAAAGAGAATATTCCCCCTATATTCCGTCTCTAAAACATTTTCATTCCCACCACGCTCTTTATCTTTATCTCTATCTCTATTTTCTATTTTTATCTTCAAATAATTTATATTTTCATTATTATCAAGAACAAATAAGTATCTATAATTGAAAATTTATTACATAATAAATATTTATTATTAGTTTCATTTTAAATATCTAGATGCGACATTACTAATGACATAATTTTTATGATAATAAAATTTATAAATTAAAACTTACTATAAATTTATTTCAAAAAAAAAATTATTATATATTAATTGAATTTAATTAAAAAGGTACAAATGATTTAAATGTCAAAATACTTGTTTATAACTATGTACATGAGTGTAAAAAAAAATATAAAATGTTAAAAGTAAATTTAGAGTTTTATATTTGGTACTCTAAATTTAGAGTTTCAAAGATTGAAACCCTAATTTTTTTTTTTTTCTTAAAAACAAAAATTTGGAGTACATTTTGAACACGTGATACTCTATTTTATAGTATGTACTCTAAATTAATATACAATTTTTTTTTTTTAATATTACAATTAACTCCATCTTTAACGAACGAGGATTACGTCTCGAATCCATAACTTTATCAAGGTGGCCTCAACTTTTTTGGTTTTAATAAAAAAAAAATCAAATTATTATATTAACTTCAAGGTTTGACTAATAATGACACGTAGAGATGAAGCTTAGTGGGGGCCCGCAGGAGCCATGGCCCCTCAAGCCCATGAAAAAATTTAAATGTCCAATGCCTCTTTCATAGCTTTTTTATAAATTAGTTATTATTATGAAGCTGGGCTCCCCCACCATGTCTTTTTTTTTTTTTTTTTTTGACATAAACAACATAGCTGGGAAACTCAGCCAGCCAACAGAAATTGAGGGCAATACACTTGCCATAACTGGTCTCTCGGAGAAGAGACAGCCAGAGACGCGAGGTTATGAGCTAGGCCATTCCCACATCTGGAAATTGCCTTGCAACTAAACACCCCCACGTCCTTACACAGGCTTGAAATATCCTCATAGACAAAGCAAGCAGCAATCTTACAGGACTTTGAAGCAGACACAGCAGCAGCAACATTAGCAGCATCAACTTCAGCCCACCCAACTGAAAGACCATGTTGCTTTGCCAACCATAAACCTTCACGAAGAGCCAGAGCCTCGCACACTTCCACAAGAAAAGAGCCTCGCATCCTCTTCGATAACGCCAACACAACCTGACCATCTGAATCCCTAATAGCAGCCCCGATACCAAATGTGGACCTGCCTAGAAAAACTGCCGCATCAGAATTAAGTTTCAGACCACCGAGAGGAGGGGGGCACCATCCGGACGGGCCTGGGTTAGAGCCAGCAGAAGGAGAAGTATAGGAGAGAACAACCCGTGTCCCTTGGAACTCCTCCAGTATAACAGTCACCCAAAAAAAGAGCTCAACAGGACTTCGCCCCACCTTGCTATGCATAAGTTGGTTCCTGTTAAACCAGATTCCCCACAAAACCATAGCAAACCGAGCTAGAGCCATTCGACTGACTTTAAGAGCCATCCCGCAAAGAATATCAAGGCAACCCAGTCCTTTAAGGGCTCCCAACAGCTCCCCAAACTCAGTAATCTCCCACACCTCTTTTGCTCCTCTACACAAAAACAAAGCATGCATAGATGATTCCACTTCTTCCTCACAGAAACCACAACAAGGCCTCAACGGGAGATTTCGACGATGCAGATTCTCAAAGGAAGGGATAGCATTATTGCAAACTTTCCAGAGGAAGACCTTGACCTTAGGCGGGATATTCAGATTCCACATTAATTTCCACCACTCCCCCTTTTGACATGAGCTCGAACACAGGCTCTTCCACTTGGACTCCACAGCCAGCTTATAACCACTTTTGACACTATAGATGCCTTTTTAATCAAAGTGCCACATTAGGAAGTCCTCTCTATCCCTTAGACTAATGGGAATAGATAAGATCAGATCAATATCAACATCCAGGAAAGACTCACGTAATTTACCCAAATCCCAGCAGTGCCCCCTTTTATCTATGAACTCTGCCACCCTGACATCCCTACTCATACCACGGGTAACAGGACGGAAGGAGAAGGGACGCGGGAGCCACTGATCACCAAAGGTAGAAATGCTTTCCCCATTCCCCATATTCCATCTAAGACCCCTCATAAGCAGTTCCTTCCCCCACAAGATAGTCCTCCAAACTACTAAGCAACCAGGTTTCACCACAGCCTCTAGAAAATTACATCTCCTAAAATATTTTGCCTTCAGAGCTTTGTACACTAGGGAGTATGGATTAACAACTAATCTCCATGCATGCTTAGCCAACAACGCTTGATTAAAAGCCGACAGATCTTTAAACCCCATACCCCCCATTGATTTTGGAAGACAAACTTTCTCGCGATTCACCCAGCTGATCTTCTTCTTACCATTCTTAGACCCCACCAGAAGCTTAAAATCATGGAGTTAAGCTCCTTGCAGAGGGAGGCTAGGATCTGGAAAATGCTTATAAGGTAAGTGGGGACAGCTCAGGCCACTGCTTTAATCAGAATTTCCTTCCCACCTGTTGAGAAAAACTTCCCCTTCTAGCTTCTCAATTTGTTCCAAACTTTCTCACGAATTTTGTTGAAAGCCCTTCTCTTGTTCCTACCCACTAACACCGGAAGACCAAGATATTTTTCATGCCTCTGGACATTTCCGATCCCAAAAAGAGATTGGATATCCTTCTTGACAGAGTCCACCATATTAGGGCTGAAAGTGATCCCCGATTTTTGGAGGTTTATCTGTTGGCCCGAAGCGTTCTCATAAGTTTCTAGAATTTGTCTGATCTTTAAACCACTCTCCTTAGAAGCTTTACAGAAGAGGAGACTATCATCCGCAAACAGCAAGTGACTAATAAGTGGGCTGTCTTTACAAATTTGAATCCCAAGACCTGACCCCTCACACTCAGCTTTCTTCAAAAGATGAGAGAAAATTTCAACACAAAAAAGAAAAAGATAGGGTGATAGTGGACAGCCTTGCTGGAGCCCTCTGGAAGGTTTAATCTTCCCCCTTACCTTGCCATTAATAACAAAGCTCATACTAGAGGTGGAAATACAATCGCTGACCAAAGACACCCACTTCTTAGAAAAGCCAAACTTCTTCAGAATAGTTGTCAAGAAAGTCCACTCTACCCTATCATAAGCTTTGCTCAAGTCAAGCTTAATCGCAGCCCACCCAACTTTCCCATTCTTTCTCTTAGAAATAGAATGAAGGATTTCAAAGGAGGAGAGGACATTATCAAAAATCAGCTTGCGTGGGACAAAGGCACTTTGGCAGGGATTAATGATATCCTGGAGCACTGGTTTTAATCTATTGGCAAGAGTTTTTGTTACAATCTTATACATCACACTGCACAAGCTCATTGGTCTGAAATCTTTTAGGTTATACGAGTTCCTCTTTTTAGGAATCAAAACCACATTAGTGCCATTAAAGATCCTAATTGACTCCTCTCTTTTGAGGACTTTAATACAGGATGATGACACCTCCGGCCCCACAATGTCCTAGAACTTCTGAAAGAAAACTACATGGAACCCATCCGGTTCGGGTGCTTTTGTCGGCCCCATTTCAAAGACTGCACACTTGATCTCCTCATAGGTGAAAGGCACATCCAACAACTCCTTCATGTGCGGGTTCACTCTACTAACCACCCCTTCCATTGCCTTTTCAATATCCTCAATTGAGGGATTAGCAGAGCAGAACAAAGAAGAGAAGTAGAGACTCACCGTGTTTGAAATACCCTTAATCGAAACATGAGATCTCCTGCTATCATCGTCTAACTTGGCAATAGTGTTCTTCCTCTTTCGTGCTAAAGCTTTGGCATGAAAGAATTTTGAATTTCGGTCTCCCGCCAATAACCATTCCGCCCGAGACCTTTGTCTCCAATAAATTTCTTCCCTCTCCAGGAGCCCTTCCAGTTCCTTTTCTTTTTCTCTTACAATATTCATTGTCCCTTTAAATTGTACCTGGGCCAATAAGTCTTCAATCTCCTTTTGAAGAGAGCAAATACTCTTTATGAGGGAGCCAAATTTAAGCATACTCCAACTCTTCAGGCGCGAAGCACAGATTGCTAATTTCCTATTAATATCATCCATTGAGTTAGCTTATCCACTCGTCCTCCAAGCTTCTTGAACAACAGAAGCACATTCTCCTTCCTTAAGCCAAAACGGTTCAAATTTAAAACTTCTCTCACCCTCCGTACTATCCCCTCGAAAGCCTTCTTCAAATACCAATAACACAGGGCGATGGTTCGAAGAGTTAAATCCGAGGTTTTGAACCGAAGCCCCTGGAAACGAATCAATCCATTCACAATTCGCCAGAAATCTATCTAACCTCTCCTGGACATTGGCCTCTCCATCCCTTCTATTGTTCCAAGTCATCCTAGGACAAGAACACCCAAGGTCTATCAAGTCACAGTCATCCACCACCCTCCTAAAGTTGCATAAGTCCAGCGCTGATTTTTCGGACCCTCCCATCTTGTCCTCTACACTGAGAATCTCGTTAAAATCCCCCCCGCAGACCCAAGGCGCCTCGTCCACCTGACTTAGTCTTTGTAGTAACTCCCACGAATTCCTCATATCACTATGGTTTGGGCTGCCATAAAACCCAGTAAACCTCCAAATTGGTTCCCCTTCTTTTTTAACTCGCACATCAATATGGCCTTTTGATAAAGAAAGAAGAGAGACATCAAAGTCGTTGTTCCAGAGGAGCATCAAACCCCCGCTCTTGCCGATACTGTCCACCGTTAAAACACTGTCAAAACCTAAGTTTACCTTAGCCAGCCCCGCCCTCTCCTGTTTGATTTTTGTTTCGCACAGAAATACCAATTCAGGGGAATGTTTTCGGATAACCCTCTTCAGCCCTGCTAACGTATGAGGGTTCCCCATCCTCCGTACGTTCCAACATAGGATTTTCATGGCGTTCGGTGGGCCTGGCTCCCAAGCTCCGCCGATTCAATAAGTGCAGTCTCCCCCAATGTATTCCTCTGTTTCTTCCCTATCTGGGTTTCTTCTAAGGATAGAATTAACTTCCTCTTGCAGCTTGATGGCTCTGAATTTGTTTCCTCAGACTCCTTTTCCAATGGCATCTTCATTTTATTTTTGTAACTGGGTGATTTTTGCTTTGGAGAATTTCCGCCTCTGTTTCTTACCATCTACTGGGCCAACAGAATCTTCCTGATAGGGCTAGAGAGGCCTACCAGGCCTTATAGTGATGGAGCCTGTCGGGCTGCTCTTCTCCATTTCCTGGCATTAAGCTTGCCCGGGCTTGTTCCCTTACTATTACTATTACTATTACTATCCCCTTTAATTTGGCCCAAGCTTCCCTCTTAAGTATGTGGTATTACCTCATTGTCCCTTGTTAAGTTCATCTCCAGCTCACCCTCCACCTCAGCTTCTGCCACCTCCTCGATGCCTTCCATCTCGTCAGCCAGCTCAGCTCCTAATTGCTTCATCACTGATTGCCCAGAATCTTCCACCACTTTCTGCTTTCTTTCTCTAGAACCGTCTTTACCAAGGACCGCCGTAGGGTCCAGCCCTGCTAACGGTGGAGCCGAAAGTTGTCACCATCATCAGATCCTCCCCTGTTGAGAGAAAAGGTTTGATCCTTCTTTGTGGACCCGCTTCCTCCAGTTGAGTTTCCTTTTGTACTTTTCCCATTTGATTACTCCCATATTCTCCCTCATCGTCAGATTTGGAATCAGAAAAGCCTCTGAATTCTTTGGGGTCTTTTTGTTTTTGCTCCCTCGATTTAACCGGAGGAGTTGCTTTTAGCCAGGACCCAAACTCGGTACCTCTCCCTTCCATTGCTTTTGCCTTAATGTCCTCGTCGTCACAGTCTCTCAGTGAGTGACCAATTTTTCCACACCATAGTAGAATTCGGGGAGACGTTCGTACTTTATTGGAGCTCCAATGGAGGTCTCAAACTCCTCAAGATTCAAAATTACCCCCTTGAGCAATGGCTTAGAAACATCAATGGCTACCTTCACCCTAAGGAATTTCCCCCAACACTCTCTATTTTCCACCGGTATCATCTCCGCAATTAATCTAGCCATTCTCATATTCATACACACCAGGGGAATATTGAAAATTTGTACCAAAAACTCTGCTCTCTTGAACTGCATTTTCGAGATTTCCCCTGGTCCCGTCGGTTTTTCCAGAATCAAGAGGCAATTATTGAAATGCCATGGTCCCCTTGTCCAGACCAGAGATCTGTCTTCCAGCTTGTCAAAGTGAAATAGAAAGGTGTTCTCTCCCACTGTTTTAATTTCCAGATCTCCCATGGTATTCCAGAGTTTGGTCATCACTACTTCAAAAGCTTCACGATTAACTCGTTTTCGCGAGAGAATCTTCCCAACCAAGCAGTGGGAAACCTCCATAGCACTCTCTCTATGTGATTCTCCCCTGATATTAAGAGTTGGGGCCCCTCCTTCAATCGAGAGAGCTGCACACCGTTTCGCCAGTTCCTCTGCTTCCATTATTCACCTTTATCCCCTACTCAAACCTAACCGCCAAAATCCACACAACCTACAGGTCACAACTGACTTTACCAGACTCATCCCAGGATAAGACGAAGAAACCCACCGGAATCTAACTCCGGACCCTCCTCTACCATGTAGAGACCCCTACCTAGACGGAGATCTACTTTGACGCTTGTTTTCTACAAAGAGAGAGAAACTCTCAGAGAGAGAACATACGCAAAGACTGAATGGATCCCCCACCATGTCTTTTATTTCCCTCTACTAGAGCTTTTAATTCCTCCGCCTAGTCTTTTAATTTTAATTGTCAATAGTAAAATTTAAAAAATTCTAATGTTTCAAAAAAATAATAATAATAATTACCACTACATGCTACAATTTAATTAATTAAACTTAATTAATATATTCTACAATTTTAAATAAAACATAAAATTAATTAGATTATATGTTTTTACCTTTCTTTTAAGCTTTCATTACCAATAGGTTTCCTTTTCTAATTTTATAGTCGTAATTTCAACAAACAACATATTGTTTTTATAATCACAACAACCGATTGTTTATCTATTATACAAGTTACAACCTCAGGTATATAGTTTTCAAAATTCTTTAAAAACAATTATATTTTACTTTTCCTTTGATAATTTTTTTTTTCTTTCTCTGATACCGGTTTGAAATACTGAATTGATCATCAATAATTTCTTATTTTTACATCCAATCACTAAGAGGAATTCAGGTTTGGCATGTTTCAATTTTTTGATTCTTCTTAATTGATAATTTGAAATTTAGAATGGAATTAATATAGATGACTTTCGTGATCTAAAAGAACAAAAGGTTTCATTTTAAATCACATATATAGATTGTTTTTGTTTCATTTCCTTTTATTTTATGATTGAGACTTAGATGATATGGGTTGTTATTATTATTATTATTAACTTTTCATTTTTTTAATATATTATTTATACGTTTATTATTTAAAATTAGTTCAAGTTTTGACCCCTCAAAGTCAAAATCCTTGCTTCACCCCAGATGATACAATTCTAATTTATAATTTCAATAATGTAGATGCATAAGATATATCACCGAGCAAATGCGGAGGCAAGGGATGGCAAGGGCAATGGCCCCAAACAAATATATATATATATATATATATATATATATATACAGTCTTTCTATTGTCAGTTCGTTCTGACAATAAATTTATTAGAACGAAGAATGTGGACCACAGATTATAGAGAAGTTTTGACAATTGCATACACTTTGAGTCAAAGTATGTAAATCTAGTGGTCAATATTCTTCGTCCTGATATATTTATTGTCAGGACGAACTGATAATAGAAAATCTGATATATATATATACAAGGGCATAGCTGGAAAAAAAATTTCGGGGTGGGCTAATCTAATTTTTTTTTCTTGTTTAAAAATCCTAAAATTTTGAACTAACTACTATGCAAAATTTTTCTTTGTAATAATCAAATCAAAACGATATGAGAGAAATTTCATAAAAAATAAAAAATAAATAAATAAATAAATAAAAAACATCAAGGATATACCTAGTAAGAGATAATGGTAACACACAATGAAATATTTTGATATATATTTTTCTTTTCAAATTCCAAAAGGTAAATAAACCTTAGCTTTTCTAAGATTTTTGACATTATAATCTACGATAAAAAAAAAAAGAAGAAGATATAAATAAACATTTAAAAACAAAGAATAATCTTCAAAATTTATTATTAATTTTTTACTGGAAGTCCAATAAAAAGAAAGAGAAAGTGAAATTTGGGAAAGTGAAAAAAAGAAAGAAAAAATGGTAAAGTGATCAAAGAATGAATGATGTTGGAGAGTGTAGAGACAGATCTGGGAAAGTGAAAAAAAAAGATAAAGTATTTTATAACAATTTATTTGGGCTAGTTGGGCTTTTGGGTTTATTTTATTATGTTTAAGGTTATTGGGCTTTTAAAAATGAAGATCGAATAGATAGCTGTGCAACTATTTCATTTGGGCTATGCAATTATTTCATTTAAGCCATGACTAATTTATTTTTTTAAAAAAAATAATACAAACTTAGAGATTTTTTTCAAAAAACTTGGGTGGGCTGTAGCCCACCCAAGCCCCTGAAGGGCTCCGCCCCTGTATATATATATATGTATATACAGTCTTTCTATTATCAGTTCGAACTGACAAAAGTTATATCAGTTCTTTGTATGTGGGTCACTGGATTTAAATACTTTGACTGACAAGTGCATACAGCCAAGTCAAAGTATTTAAATCCAATGGCTCAAATAGAAGGAACTGATATAACTTTTGTCAGTTCGAACCGATAAAAGAATTTCTGTATATATATATATTATAAATTTCCATAGGTATCGAATTTCATAAAATTTTACTCTGTACCTAAATATTATATTTTATTACATTTGTACCCAAATAAAATTTTCTGGTTCCGCTACAGCCACTATCTAACTTCGTACTGTGAGCTTTAACAAAGTTTCATAAAACTCCAAAATATCATTTTCATGTAAACCTTACTTTATGCTAAAAAAAAAATATAAAAAAAAACTTGAGATTGTTATTCATGGTTGTGAGTTTGGATTGGGACAAGTGGTTGTTAAAAAGGATACGGTGGGGCCACTTTGAGGAGACGGTGGGACCATCAATAATTGAATAAAAAAGTGAGCCCCAAAAGAAGGACGGTGAGAATTTACTGGAAATTGGACTCCACATTATCTATAACATGTGGCCTGCCTTTATTATTCGGAGTCTTATATTTAAATATTTAATAAAAGTCAGAAGTTTATGGGTCTTTCTAGTATATATTATGCTAATCTTAGCTGTCCCAACTCCCAATACAGCCATGCTTCTTCAACTTGAAACTTAAAATTAAGGGATATTATTTATAAAAAGGAAACCCTCTAATTTAACATATTTGTCATTTTGCGCCCTCTAGTTTTATTATTGACGAATTTTGTAATTTACACCTAGAGGTGGCCACGGTTTTGGTTAAACTATCAATTTTGTCCGCGGTTTAACCAAAACTGTACGGCCCAAAACCGCCCCAAAACTGAAACCGAAACCGTGCCCAAAACCGTGCCCAAAACCGGTGGTTTCTTAACCGAAACCAAAATCGTAACCGTAAAACCACTGGTTAGAAACCGTGTACCAAACCGGTTTTTCGGTTACGGTTTCGGTTTCGGTTTCGGTTTCGGTTCCATGGCCACAGAACCGAAACCATCGGTTTCTAACCGAAACCAAAACTGAAACCGAATCGTGGCCACCTCTATTTACACCCTATAATTATAATTATAATAATACTATTTTATCCAAATTTTGTATCTAAATCTGTTGTCCAAATGATGTGACATTATTGGATTAAGCCATATTATTTAGGTATCATATTTGGGCAACATAACATTACTCTTATAATTAATTGTCATTACTTTTCTGTTAGAAAAGTTAAATTTTCTATTAGGTTAGTAAGGGCATAATGGTAAATGATTTGGATAGAGTTAAAAAAAAAAATTAAAAAATTATTTAATAAAAAACTAATTTTTAGAATAAAAATTGAAGTTGAAAAAATGGGGAAAATAAATCAAAAGTAGCCATTTTATACATAAGGATTTGTTTTTAACCATGTTTGAAAATCTAACTATTTATAACATTGTTTTTGTGTTATTATTGTAATACCCCTATATAATAACAAAAAGAAATATATATATATATATATATATATATCCATCCCATCACTCTATCTCGTCACTCTCATCTCTCTCTCTCCCCTCTCTCTCTAGTCAGTCTCATATCCACCGGAACAGCCTTTGCTATAGACAGCACGTTATGGCAACGCCTCTCGGTGAAGGCACCATTGGGATGCATGCTGCCCAGGTGTGGTGTCGCATGGGCAACACACAAAGTCTAGGCGAAGCCGCAACTAGTGCGATGCCCATGCCCAATCACCGCTTTGCTTGGGCAGCGCGGCCTAGACGACGCCACGCCTGAGTTGCGTTTGGACTAGAAGCGCAACACATGCAATGTCGTGCTTGGGCCACACAGCAACAACGCCACTAGACAGTTTCGTGAAGAAAACAAAAAAAGTGAAACCCTAAATGTAAAATTACTAAAACAACCCTTATAAATTAAGGTTTCACATTTTTCTCTAAAGTTTCACGTTTTTCAATTTTAATGTGACATCATACTTGAAAATGTTAAAAATATGAAACCATACTTGGGTTTTTATTTTTTGAAAGCTCGCCTGAGCACAAGAAAAAACCAGAGCACCACCTAAGCGGCATAAGACAACAAACCAACAAACTAACACTGACTAGCAGTATACAAAACACGTGGAACATTACAAAGAATTCCCTCTTTCCAGGCCAGAGGTTGAAAACGTGAAACGGAACAATATTTTAATAGTAAATAATATATTTCTTAAAATATATCTAAATCCCTAATTAGTTCAATCGGTTAGGATGTGATGGTGATCTTTGAGATCATATGTTCAATTGTATATATATATATTATTTTATTTTATTTTATTTTTTACCAAACAAAATTATCATTTACTTTTTTTTTTAAAGGTTTCACGTTTTCTAACAATTGGCCATGGTTTCATGTTTTTTTCACTGAGAATAATGTTTCATGTTTTTCTGAAAAATATTAAGGTTTCACATTTGTGTTTTGTGAAACCTTTTGGAAATTCCAAAATATTAGAAAAATTGACATATATTGCCAAATACAACCCAAATTATTGCAATAAACCAAAACTCAAGTTATATAAACTATAAGGAACAAAAATAGTATGAACACATTAGAGATTTTACACACATTAACCACTTTGAGAGCCAATCCAATTGGTTTTTGTCCAAAAACTTCCCCAAACAACTTCCCTCAAATCTTCAATTCAAAGTTGGAACCAAGCTTAATTGATGATATGAGTTTTCAGTGTAAAATTTTTGGTAAAATTGAATTCAAATCTTTGTTGAAATTAGATAGTTGAAGAAGAAGAGAAAGAAGAGAAAGAAGGAAAGAAGAGAAAAAGAGAACTGTCGTGGAAGATAATAAGAAATGAAGAAAATTAAAAAAAATTAAATGGCTGGAGGTATTTGTGTAATTTTGGCTATGGATTAAAAGAAATTATTGAAAGATTGTTATAAACAGTTAAAATGTGAAACAAGGTTAGAACAATTTTTGCATAATTTGGATGGCTACATTTGTCAATTTTCACTAAAAAAAAAAAAAAAAAAAAATGGACATCTTCCCTCTCCATCTCATCTTCATCTTCATCGCATCTTATCTACAAATTGATCTAGATCCAGCATCTCATCGCATATGCACATCTCGTTTTTTTTTTCTCTCCTTCTCGATTGCATCTCATCTTCATCGCATCTGCATTGCATGAGTTTGGATATTTGGTTTTTGTGTTCAGTGGTAGTTGGTGGGTGGATGGGTGTTGATTGTTGGTGGTGTAAGTCACGCAACGAAAAAGATAGGTTTTTAAATTAATAAAAACAAATTAAGAACGATAGGTTTCAAAAAAATTTTATCGTCTTCTTGGGACCTTTTGTATATACACGAATATGAGGAAGATATTTATTTTCATACCTTTAAAGAACACTCCTTCATTTTCTTTTCGATCCAATACCACTAAGCCTTCCTAGCTATGTCCCGTGATCTAGTAACTGTGTGTGTGGGCATGTCACGGATTTCGGGAGCGGTTGAATGGAGGCTTGAGAGAACCGGAAGACAACACCTTGCTTCCTCCTTGATAAATTCAGCCAACCCTAAATGAGAGAAAAAAAAAATTCTTTTTTCTTTTTCCCTCTATAGTTGCCACCCACCTCTGTTCTCCGTAGGGTTCCGAATAGCTTCTTTTTCCTGACAAGTATATCTTATATACTAGGAACCTAGGGTTTAGTAATCCAAGTTAAAATAGGATTCTAAATCTTTTTTTAATTATTACTTTTACTAGGGTTTAAGCCCATGACCTATTTAGAGTAGATGAAAATAATCACTTATTATTTTATTTGCTCTTGTCAAGGTTATAAACTGAAACCTCCATATGACAATTTAATAATTCTTAATTCTTAATATGTAAATTAAATAATCATATCATTTAATTAATTCCCAAAATATATTTAAGTTACTTTCGTAACATGGAGAATTGGATCATCCAATTCTACGTGAGTCTTTGTTACTAAGCAAGGGGACCTAATGGACCCACAGTTTTGAGCTTCAATAATACTTAGAAAAAATTAATTAAACTCTTTAATTAATATTTCACAATTATTAACCTTGGAGTTATTCCAATAAAAACCCAAGGTCGTACTCTCGTAACTGTAGATGTTTTACACAACCAATTTATCAGTGTCTATTGATATAGCTATTACATATTGCATGATCCTCCAGAAGTAGTTCATAATTAGAGCTAGGTCATAAAATCCGTTATACCTCTCTAATTATATCTTTTCCTTTAAGTACCATTGATTCTCCTGAATGATTATATCCTTCATTCCTTTATGGAAGAAGAAGAGCGCTCTTAATCATTCAAGCCCCGAATCAACACGTAAGGGAACTATTTATCTCCTTCTCGCATGGAGTGGATTCCACTATTGTGTGCATACCTTCCCAGCCATAAGCCAAACCGTGATTTCAAGATACAGAGTTATTGATCGAGAATGATATTCCGATCTCACCCATGGTAAATTAAAAACCACGATCTAACCTGAAGGAGTTAGTAAGACACTCAGGATTTAGATCACCCATATATAACCATCATTAGTCGATATATATGAATCTTTTCAACTAACGGATCTTAGTGACATATTCATATAGAACGTGGCTCAGTCCTATATAATCACATCATATAAGGTGCCTCCATTCTCATAACACCATATGAGTAGTCTAGGATAAGACCACCATACAATACGGAATGAACCGCAATTGTAGATTAACTACAAATAAAGTACCCAGCTTGATTTGTTTTCTACGGACTATTTAGATTGCATGTCTCAAACTGAATTTCTCTGTATATGACATTCATATACTCAGTTTGAGATTACATCTAACAATCTTGAATGTTTGTATATATAATATAAGCGTATGAATTAATATATTTGAATAAAATAACTACTTCTTTTATTATTGAATTTATAACATTTACATATTACAAGCTTTAGGGCATAAATCCCAACAATCTCTCACCTGCACTACAGCATGTGATGTTAGGATTATGCTCAATAGCAAGAGTGTAATATTGTAATTAACAATCTTTTTCATATTAATAAAGTGATTTCTGGTTTAACAAATCTTATAGCATTTATAGTTTAATATTATAATTGTCAAAGTAAATAATCATAAGGTCTAAAGACTATGAGAAAAGAAGAATTGTTCGTACATCTGGATATGTATGAGGTAGACACAATTCTTTAGTTAGTCTTGAATAATGTTCACAACTTAAGTTAAAGGTTGGGCACCTTTATCTTGTTAAAGTTGTAGAATTCTTTTGCTAGCATTTGAGTGGGATCAAATGAGATATGATGAGTCTAAAATCATCGGAGTGTCTTCAAGCAAAAGAATCTAGTGCACTGGGTGCATTGAACTGGATCACAATGAAAAGCTTTATCTAGAACCGTCAATAGATAATAGTCTTTTCATTATCAGGACAATCGGAGAGTCTATCTTAATCCTGAGATAAATGATGGACTTATGGTTGCAAGTGATATCATTTGAGTTATCAATGAGTACGATTATATAGCATAGTCTATCCTTGATAGTTTGGTGATATTCATTTGTTAATCGATAGAGGACTTCATTTATAGATATGGACATCGTGGCTCCATTTATTAAATGAGAGTATAATATCATCGTATGGATGTTTTGAGGTAATTGGATATTAAATCTCAACGTTGAGTTTTCGACAGTGTCTATTGAAAACATGGCTTCTGGACAAGTCAAAATATCCAAGTTCAAAATGTGGTCATATGAGTAAATATGGTAACTTGGAGAGTTATAGGCGGTCTATGAACTCTTGGCGATTACTGATATTAATCACGAGGATACACTATCTCCAACATGATTGTCTAGGGTATGAATGAGGAACATCTTCTTATTCTATCTTTATTTAAGAGTTCAATTTTAGCTCTTTAGTGGAATGAGTTAAAATTAATGAATCGGACCTAAGTGAATCATTTGTTGATTGTGATTAGGTTATGTCTATTGAAGCTTAAATTTAGATAGCCCGCTAAGATCCCCAATCCACACGGACTTGCATGGATCACTTGATATATTCTAACGGACCAATTTATGGGTCCATTTAGAATTGCATTTAATATATTAAGAATATAATTTGCACATTATTTATTTAATGGGCTGCTCAATTATATTAATATATTAATGAAAGACATGTGGGCTTGTTTCTTTTAGTAAGAATGGGTCTGGTTCACATGTGGGCTTTTTATTTAAAGTCCAATGGATTAAATGAAATAAGAAAATAATATATGGCCCATTTGTATGAGTCGGGCGGCAAGGTGTAAATATTAACCTAGTATATTATTTTGTTTCATTGTTTTAATTAAATAAGAATTAATTAATTTATTAATTAATTGTTTAATTAAGAAACAAATCTTTTTCTGATAAGGAAATATATTTCCTAAAGCTATACTATTGGTAGTAGTATACTAAAAGTAAAAGACTTGTTTGATAAGAAAATAAATAAATAATTTTATTTATTTAATCAAATAAGAAGTCTTTTTATTTAGTCAATAAAAGAATAAAATATCTATGAATTGGATTAGGGTTTGAAGTCTAAAAACTTTGATGGAAATTAGGGTGCAACATAAACCCTTCTAGGCTTGTGATTTGCGGCAACCTTAGTGTAAATTAGAGTAGGATTTTCGGCAACCCTAAAAAAAAAAAAAAAAAAATAGGAAGCAAATTCGGCCACCTATATATTTAGACTTATAGAATTCGGCCAACATAAGTTGATTGATACAATTTTCTTCTTCTTCTCAATTCATAGAAAGTATTATTTTTATTCTACTAAAACATAAAAGAGTGAATAGATTATTCTTTGATGGTGCACTAATTGCTTGTTCATCAATAAGCTTGTGTGTACAACATCGATTTAGGTTCACGCGAGTTTCGATCATTAGATTGAGAACTCAAAAGTGACCGGAATAATCTTAGTCTTCTTTTGATTGTTTTGTGACTAACAAAAGAAAAAGAAAAGTTTGTTTGTCCATTCTCAGGTTTGCAATTCAAAGAAAAGGGAGACCACGCTCCTAGGTGATTCACGTTCGTGCTAGGATTGAAGATCTTGTGGATTACCATCGACGTAAGTCAATCGGATCATGCGACAAAAGGTATTCTTCTTTTGTTGATTATATGTATGTTTAATTAATTAAAGGGTTAAGGTTCATAAAAAGGAAAATTTTTTAAAACTACTAAATCTATTTTTAGTCTCGCTTCCGCTGCATGTACTACGGTATTTTTCCCTACATGTGAGACATGTCTCGTAATCCCAAACCCTCTAGATGACCTTCAAAAACTTTAGTCTTTAAGGTCTTTGTAAATGGATCAACATGATTATCTTGCGACGCGATCTTCGTCACTATCACATCTCCTTTCTGCACTATCTCCTTGATGAGAAGATACTTTCTCTCTATATGCTTTCCTCTTTTGTGGCTTCTTGGTTCTTTGGAATTAGCCACTGCACCACTATTATCACAATAAAGTGTCATGGGCATATCCAAGTTTGGGACAACTTCCAGATCACTCAAGAACTTACAGAGCCATACCGCTTCTTTAGCTGCTATATATTTGGCTTTCATAGTGGAATCAACAATACAAGATTGATTGATACTCCTCCACATTACGGCTCCACCACCAAGGGTGAATACTGACCCAGATGTGGATTCCTAGAATCCCTGTTTGCCTGAAAGTCATAATCCGTATATCCTAACGGGATCATATCCTATTCTGAATATACTAGCATATAGTTTCTCGTTCTCCAAAGATACTTGAGAATAAGCTTCACAACCACCCAATGATCCAATCCTAGGTTAGACTAGAATCAACTAGCTACTCCCACTACGAAGCAGATGTCAGGTCTCGTGCATAACATAGCATACATGAGACTGCCTACTGCTGACGCATATGGAACTCGTCTCATATCCTTAATTTCTTGAGGTGTCTTAGGACACTATTCTTTAGACAAGTGAACTCCATGCCTAGAAGGTAGATTACCTTTCTTGGAGTTCTCCATCGAGAATCACATAAGAATCTTGTCGATAGACGATGCTTGAGACAATGCTAACAGTTTGATCTTACGATCCCTTATTAATTAGATCCTTAGAACATAATTTGCCTCTTCCAAATCTTTCATTTGGAATTCGTTCGCAAGCCAGCTCTTTACTTCTGATAATACTCCTACATCATTCCTAATGAGTAGGATATTATCTACGTCAAGGACCAGTAAAACTACTTTCTTGTCAATGATGCGCTTGTAGACACAAGGCTCATCGACGTTTTGCTCGAAGCTATAAGTTCTGATAGCAGTATCAAACCTGATGTTCCAAGATCTAGATGCTTGCTTCAGTCCATAAATAAACCTTTGCAACTTGTAAACTTTTTGCTCTTGATCTTGGGGCACGAATCCCTCTGGTTGCATCATGTAGATGCTCTGAAATTTCCCTCAAGAGTGAAATATACCTAGAGGGGGGGTGAATAAGTATAGGCTCCAAATTCTCCCAATTTAAAAATAATGCGAAATATATCAATGAAAATGCACACTTGATTTAATTTGACAAATTAATTGATTTCACTTATACAAGAGTTAATCAATTTACAAGATATGCAATCAATGAAAGATATGGAAGATAAAGAAAAGTAAAAGCAAAAATGAACACAAGTGTTTTTACGTGGTAAAACCTCAAAGAGGAAACATCCACGGGTTGATACCACAACCACCGGCAAAGCAATCCACTATGTGAAAAAGGACTTACACACTCAAGCTACCAACTCATGATATCCGCTCAAGCTATCAACTCTTAATCTACCCTCGGGCTAGTGAATCACCAAGCCTACTTCCTATCCGAGATGTATCCTACACCTCTAGAAACCAACTTCCTATCCAAGACGCTCACGTCTCTAGGAAGATTTCTTGCTTGCCTATCCGGATCCTCGCGACCCTAGACAAGACTTCCTTGCTTGATTATCCGAGTCCTCCCCGACTCTAATCAAGACTTCCTTGCTCTATCCCCAAAGCTTCACTCACTTTGCTAGAGACTTCAACCTAATGCAAGGCTATGATCTAAAGTGATGCAAGTTATGCAAACACAAACAAATTAAGCTAGATGATCAATCAAGCAAAATGTACATGTTCAATGACAATCTAGAATATGCTTCCAACACACAATCACAAGATTATCTAGAAATAAAGACATGTAAATCAATAAGAACAAAGGTATGAATATTCAATATATCACACTAAAACCTAGTTCTTAGATCATGAAATAAAACCTAGAAAATAATATGAGACATATCATATATAAATTTTCTAGAATCAATACTGGAAATCAGGCTGCTGAGAAAAATGACGAAGTCAGCTCCCTCTGAAAATGCTTGGAGTTTGTAGCTCTTCTCAAGACCAACAATTTTGGCTTTTGAATCGATTGATTTCGAGTTCGTATGAGAAAGTTATGATCACAATAAGAAAATGAAAATTGAAGAAAAATGTGAAGAATTTCGTGAAAATCACTTCAAGTTCTTCAACAAGTGTGGAGGGAAGGAGAGGAGTTTAAAAAGAGAAGAGAGAAGGATTTCAGGGGCCAATCAACATGAGCCACGTCACCCTCCCGTGGGGGGCACGTGAGGCTCACGGGGGTAGAGAGCCCCTCTGGCCGTGAGCCTCACGGCCTCCCTCACGGCGTGGGCAAGGTGGCTCACGGCCTCCTACACCTCTCTCACGCACTCTCCGGTTCTTCAGCCATATCTTGGGCATCCGAACTTTGATTTTGAATCCATTTTTGGATTATGAATTGTGACTCCCTCACGCACGACTACAACTACAAAACTTTGAAAAATGGTTGAGAAATCATCTCGGAAAACGACGATGAAGTCAACTCAACAAATGAGAACGAAAAGTAGCATAGTCACATTGTTTGGACTCGAAACCTTATGAATGAGTAACCGAAATGACCGGAACTCAATAAGGTATTAAATAAGAACATGTTCAAGTCCTAAACACAAAATACACAAACAAATAAACACATATTCACACAAGCATGCCATATCAAAGAGATAGTCACAAAGCATGCAATTCTACAATGTTTATCTATTAAAGAACAATGCATGAGCATACTATGAAGTGTGTGAAAGTGTTATACAAAATGTTTGAACCATGATGCAGGGACACACATGTATGAATTGTGTGTGTGTGCGCTAACACCTTGCAAGAGGATGGAAGTCAAGATATACCTTTGACGCTTTTCACCTCTTGAAGACGACTTTTGCACTAGACATTGCTCTTTATCTTTTAAGCTTCTTTTCTTCCAAGAACATCTTAAGCAATAACTAATACAATTATAGAGCATTTTGCAATGGAATCAAGCCAATACAAATCATAAACCTTACATGCTCTCGTCAAGATTGCCATTCAAGAATGCAGTCTTGATGTCAATTTGTCAAATTTCATAATTGAAATGGACAGCAATGGATAAGAGTATCCTAATAGACTTAAACATAGCCACTGGCGAGAAGGTCTCGTCAAAATCGACCCCCTCCTTTTGGGTATAACCCTTTGCCACTAGTCTTGCTTTGAAGGTCTCTACCTAAAACAATTATGGCTTGCCAAATTATATATACTATCGTAAAATAAATGGGGCGTGTATGTTTATCCGCAAGCGCACGGATCATTACGATCGCATAGCGGCAAGTACGGTTCGTTCCACAGGGATTGTGAGGTACCTTTTATTGGTTCTAGTCTTATATAAATTATATACCATTTACACTAATTACAACATATTTACATGCAAGAAAAGTAAAGCATGGTGTAGGATGGCATGTAAGCAATTAAACTAGCTAATAACTAAATTAAACTAAGATGGCATTTTATCTAAGTTACACTACATCAATTAAAACTAATTAAACTACAATTACACTAAGATGATTTTAATCTAAATTACACTAACTAACTAACTAACTAACTAACTAACTAACTAACTAATTACCATATAATGCAATGGTCTTGCAAAAGTGGTAATGAGACTTGGGATGTTGGGATATTGGTGTACAAGTGCAATCACCCTATCACTTAGTTGATTTCTATGGATTACCTAGGATAGTCTAAAACCTTTAATCAAGACACATACATCAAGAGTTATTCATGCATGGTCTAAATTGTATTACATGTTAATTAATTTATCAATTCAATCAACACATATATGAATTAAAGCTCAACATAGAAAATCAACAAATAGAATAGATAATATACAAAGTACACCAAATTCCCAACATCAATATTAGTTACATAAAATAACTAAGGTGGCGAGGGTGGTGTAAGTTATACTAAATTATTCTAAGCTAAACTAACTACTTCTAAGCTAATCTAGACTATTAGGAGGGTATTTGGATATTTGGGAGGTGTGTTTTAGGTTAGAGAAGGATGTATATATATAGGGAACTGTTTTGGGGAGGTTTTGGACGAAATATCTTCCAAGTCGATAGTCCCGGCGGGTTCAGAACCACTGGCCGGCGAGTTTGTGCCCGCCGTCGTAGCTCGTGGTGAAGGATTTAGAGTCGGCAGCGAGTTCTGACCTTCTGGACCGCGAGAACTTTTTAGCGGCATGAAACCACGGAGTTTTGGCAAGCTTGGACGTTCTGGTTCGCGGGAAGGAAGCCGCTAGGATGAGCATGCAAGCTTGCATGGCCATGGAGACTTGGAGGATTTGTTGAAGTTGAAAACCTTTACATGGGAGGCTAAAAGTGGGTCCATCGTGACCGGGAGGTTCGTGGCCGTCGATCTGGGCTGAACGGTGCTGAAAAAAGCATTGGAAAATGGCTGAAACACGACAGGTCAGATGTTGGGTCATGACCGGGTCGACCGGGTCGGGTCGGGTCAGGTGGAGTCGGGTCGGGTCTGTCGCGGGTTGTGGTGACTCGGCTGAAGGTTAAAGAAGGAGTGACGTCATGCTGACGCGAGCCCAAGCCAAAACGATGTTGTTCCAGTGGTGACGTGGCTGTTGACTCTGTGCTTTGCACGAAAAATTGCAATCTGCACCCCTGACTTCTCCCTTATTCACTGAATAATCAATAACTGCCCGAATCTTGCACTTTTGCCCCTGAATTGTCCAAAATGACAATTTGCCCCTGAACTTCCCTATTTACATGAAACACTTATTTTATCCATTAAATATCCGGTTTTACCCGAGAAACAAGCACAAAAAGATGGGAAAATGGAGCTCTAAAT
The DNA here is from genome assembly GCA_030490815.1 of Acer saccharum. NCBI lineage: Eukaryota > Viridiplantae > Streptophyta > Magnoliopsida > Sapindales > Sapindaceae > Acer > Acer saccharum. The sequence continues at coordinate 29,747,374 of CM059869.1, forward strand.
GTGAACATTTGTAGCGTGATCAAGTGTGAATAGATTTTAATCAAGTTAATTACCAATTTTTCTTGATTAGTCAGTATTCAATAAAAGCCCCAATCTAGTCAAAATTACAATCAATTGTAAAATGCGGAAATTAAATAACACTTGATTTTTACGTGGAAACTTTCTACAAGGAAAAACCACGGGCTGGTATGTGCGCCACACACGATCCTCAAATCAACTATTTGTAATAGTGTTTACAACCTAGGTTGACCATGTCAAACTCTACACGGTCACTAACCCACCACTACTACCTAACGGGCCTTTAATAGCGAACCTAAATAAAATTGCTTGAGGACCAAACAACTTTAGCCACAAGACTTAATTCTCACTAAAGAGATCAACAACCTAAGTGAATATCATGATATTCAATTATGCAATTAATGCTAGGTTACACTAAATGCTTATCTAGGATGAAAGATGACAATAATCCCAATCCTAGATATCAATATTGCTATATGACATGGCATACAACATAATTATCAAAGATAAAATAATCCTAGATGTTATAGCTATCAAATTACAACTCACAATCAAACAACACAATAATCTCAATCTTGTAATTAGAATTTAATCTAAATGCATACAAGTAATAAAAGAGATTAATTGACGAGCAAAAGTTAGGTTTGGGGGTTTGATCACACTTCAAATGTTCACATTCAGCGCTCCCTTTTCCTATATTTTGTATTCGTTTCCGAGCATTTTTGTGTATTTAATAGGGTTTAAATAAGTGTTTCAGGTAAATAGAGAAATTTAGGGGCATTGTTGTCATTTTGGACAAATCAGGGGCAAAAGTGCAATATTCGGGACATTATTGAATATTCTTTTAATAAAGGAAAGATCAGGGGAGTAGATTGTAATTTGCCAGCCAAGACACAGCAAACAGCCACGTCACCTAAGTAGAACGGTGTCGTTTTGGCCTTCTGCTTGCATAGGCATGACATCACACTGATGTCATAGCATCATCTACCTCTAACCGGGTCAAACCGACCCGCAATAGACTCGACCCGAACTGAACCGAACCGAACCGAACCGGTTCAGACCTGGTGACTTCTCCAGCCATTTTTAACCGTTTTTCTATGATTTTTTCCGCTATCTCTACCCAGATCGACTCCCCTCCTCCTTTCGGTCACGATGGACCAAGTTTGGGCCTCCCATGCAAAGGTTTTCAACTCCAACGAAGCTCCAAACATCCATAGCCAAACCAAGCTTCAAGCTCACTTCTGTGGCTTCTTGCATTCGATCCAGACGTCCAAACTCGTGCGATCTTCGCGGTTTCATGCCACGAGATGATTCCCGTGAACTAGAAGGTGCAAAATTCGTAGGAAACTTCCATTTTAGACCGTGACTTCCATCGGCGAGCTCAAACCCGCGAGCCAAGGGATCCAAACCCGTGAGCTCGACTGACTTGGGAGATATTTCATCCAAAAGCTTGCCCAAACCATTCCCCCGATAAATATACCTCTTTTGCCATCAAAAACACAATCCCTAATATCCAAAATACCTTAGAATTACACCCATTCACACAAATAAACTCACTTACTTGCAATAAACCTACAATAGCTTAGAATAACAAGAACACCGTACTTCACTTAGCTTGTAACTAGTGTTTAAGGTGGTTTTCCAGCCACCAATCTCGATCCAAAGCGTCCACACATTAATTCCGAGCTAGGGAAAGCAAGAGGAGTTGAGCTAGCTTGAAGACTTCTCCAACATCATTGGGTTGTCTCTATTGTCTCTCTTATTTCCTTAGTTTGTTGTTAATGTGTAATTAAACATATATGTTAAGGATTTGGTGTATTCATGTATTATTATCTATGAGACAAGTTGTATCTATTATTTGAATCGAGCTTTAATTAATAAATGCTTGTTAATTGATTATCCAATTGTTAACATGCAAAATAGGATTTACTTGATTAATGCAAACGTTGCTTAATTGGGTTTAACCTATAATTGAAGTGCTTAATTGTTATCAACTAGTAATTAGGTATTTTGCATGATTCATTAGTTCCCTAACATATCTCATTATCACTCGTGCATAACTTTGCATTAGTGGTAATTAGTTTAGCTAGTTAGTTAATTTAGCTAATTGTTATTGGTAAGTTTAGTGATTAGGTTAGTTAATTGCCTAAGGGATTGACAACCCTTAGTTGTAGTTGCATTTAGTTTAATATTAGTTTAGTTTAGTTGTTAGTTTAGCTTGTGATATCTCCCTTTACTTTTATTGCATGTTAATAGTGTAAATATATTGTATATATATATATATATATACATATATACATATTATCTAAGACCAAGAACTAGCTTAAGGTACCATACCGCCTTTGTGGGAACGATACCCTTGCTTTTAACCATTATACGACTCGTTCGACTTGTATACTTGCGAAGGGTGAAAACACTCGCACATCCGATCATTTACAGTAGTTTTTAGAACTGTCGCGTTCGCGCCGATCAAGTTTTTGGCACCGCTGCCGGGGAGGCGTATTACCTTTAGTTAGTTTTAGTGTTAGTTTTATTTTCGTATTTTTAGTGTTACTTATTATTGTTCATAACTTATCTTGTTTGATTTGATTTTTGTTTGTTTGGTTATTTCAGGATTCGGATAAACATGGAGAACCCTACCAATGTACCCGTTACTTAGAGGCTTATGAAGGACTTTGCTTTGCCAATTTTGGGAGCTCAACCGTCAGCGATTCTGTTGAGTGATTTGCAACGGAGCTACGAGTTGAAGAGTTCTCATTTCAACACTCTTCCAGTCTTCTGAGGTGAAATAGATGAGGATTCCCTTCAGTTCATGAAGGAGTACTACGATGTCATTACTACCATCCGACTCAAAGAGCTCACGGAAGATCAGTTGAGGATGAGATGCTTCCCGTACTGCATGATGGATGAGGCAAAGAAATGGTTATTGGCTCTACCTGCAGGATCATTGATTACTTGGGAGGTGGTAGAGACCAAGTTTTTCTCAAGGTACTATCCCTCTTGGAAGACACGAGAAATACGAGGGAAGATAGCAACCTTTGAAGAAGAACCAGGAGAAGCTTTCCATTAGACTTGGGACCGGTTTAAATTACTCCTTGCACAGTGCCCGCATCACATGTTCCCCTTCGTCCTACTAGTACAATGCTTCTATGACGGATTGACGGGACTCACACAAGCCACAGTTGACAATTCTTATAGGGGAGCAATGAGGGAGAAAACCGCCGAGGAGGTATATGCGGTTTATGAGATGTTGGGTGAAAATTCCCAACAACGAAGCGGAAGGAATGGTGCTCATAAGGAGAAGGCCAAGGCGAAGTTAGCAATGCAATTGGCCGACTTGTCACGAGATATGGAGAACCTCATGGCACACCATGGGCAACAACCGGTAGTAGGAGAAGTACATTTCGTGTATCCGTATCAACACTACAACTATCAAACAAGCAAGGATCAAGAATGGCAAGACCACTAATGGGGCAATCAAGACAACCCCTCATTCACCGAGCAACGGATGATTTGCCTTGAAGAATCCACAGAGAGATTGGCAACTCAATTGGGGCATGTGGCGGAAAATTACTAAAGGCAAGACAATGAGAATTTTCTGACCCAAAGTGAGCAAGTACATATACTTACCATTCATGGGAATGGTGAGTCAAGGCCACAAGAGGTGCTCAAACCGGTGAATTATCCAGATAGCTCGGATGATTACATGGACAAGCTCCTTAGTATCTTTGAAGATGAACTCAAGAAGGAGGAAAGGAAAGAGGTCCATGAGGAAGAGGATGTTGAGGAGAACGAGCTGATAAATCTAAGTGTAGACTTAGTATTGAAGATTGCCATGCTTGAGGATGAGAGAGACTTTGAAATGAAGAAAGCACAAGAGCTCTCCACATTGGTGGTAGAACAAGAGGAGGAATTCACTCGGAAAGTGAGGGAAATGCAAGTGGAAGTAGAAAAGAGGGACAAGGCATGTGAGGCTATGAGTGAGGAACTCATCAAGAAAGACCATGCCTTGAAGGTATCACAAGCAGTGATATGTGACTACATTGTGGAAGTGGACAAAGCCGAATTGCCAATTAGGGCTTTGGAAAAGAAGGGGACTAAACGAAGATCAACCAAGAAGCGCCGCACTACCCAGAGTGGAGCAAGCCTTCCGAGGGTTGCCCATAAGCAAGCCAAACAGAGAAAGACAACAAAGGTAGTTTTTCCAACTTTGCTCCTACATGTTATTTTTGCCATATTAGGGGTCACAAAAAGGCACAATGTGCTAAATATGATGAATATTGCAAAAGTAGAGAAAGCATGCTTAGGAAAAAAGTGAGAAAGGTTAGGAAAGTTTGGATCCGTAAGGACAAACTAGACCAAACCAAAGAGTCTCCTTTCGTTGCAAGGAATGACACACCTAGTAATAAGGTGTGGGTAGTGAAGAACCACGATAGAGGTCATGTTAAGTTAGATATACCTTCTAGTTTCCACAAATTGCATGATCACTTTTCGAGTGAATTACCTGTTTCATTACACGTATGAACATTTTTCTTTTGTTATTTTTAGGTTTAGTTTAGTGTTTAGAGTCTTGAGTCTCTCATTTATCCACATATCATTATGAGATGCATGCCAATAGATACGTTTGGGGGTTTATACTCCTTACTTACATCCTTACATATCATATACTTGTGGTGTTTTTGGTGTTGTTTTTGTGTGTGCAGGCTAATAGGTTAAAGAGTGCCTACTGCGGGATGAGTCCGCGGGTTTATTCCCGCTCAACAAAGCCGCGGGGTTCTCTTGGAACCTTGCACGAGATGCACCCGTGGGAAAGAGCCAGCGGACTAGAAGGAAGGAACTCGCGGACATCTCCGTGACTTCACATCCACGGGACAAAGCCCGTTGGCCAGAAGACAAGAACCCGCGCATTCTCAAGAAGGGATCACCATGACTTCAAGTCCACGGGAAAGAGCTCGCCAGACAAAAGGTTTAAAACAGCGGGGAATCTTGAGAAATCTCCGCGAGAAGCATCTGCGGGAAGAAACTCGCGCAACAAAGCCGTGGAACACATCATGCACCAACACACCATACCATGAAGCCACACCATCCTACAAATGCTAAATCTCAGGTCCAATCTTCTACTTTTGAGCTTTGACTTCAAGTTGATATATTTTGCTTGCTTAAGAGTGTGAATTGATTGTGTTTGCCTAGTGATTAGGATTGGTTGTGTGATGTGATTAGTGGTGGATATGTAGGATTGTATATATATGTTTACATGTTAGTGGTAGATATTAGGATTGTATATATATGTTATTTTGGTATTTTTGTTTTGTTTTTATAGTTGTTTTTCAAACCTTGTGAAGATGCCCTGTTTTTAATTTTTGAGGCAAAATGTTTCTTTAAAACTGTACTAATCGGTGAAGAAATAAATATTTCTGCCGGCATTGTATTCATCATATTTTCGATACGATTCCAATAGTATAAAGAATGTAAAGTTCTGAGTGGTGGTTTAAAAGTTATGAGTATTTCTTCGACCGAAGGTCATGAACGTGCCCTGTTTTTAAAATTCTGCACATGACCTGTTTTCGACATCTATTTTCACACTTTTCCGATTTGAATTTTGAAATATTTTCTTCATGAAAACTTTTCATTTGCATGTCTATATTCTTGTATCAAAATTTGAGCAAGTTTTATGGTGTATCTTTGAAAATATGCATTGAAAAGCAGACATTGTTCGAATTCGAAAGTTGACAGTTTTTGTTGGAATGTTTTCCTCCATATTTAGATGCTTCTTTCACATGGTGTTTTGTTTAGTTATATATAAGTGTTAATATGTTTGTGTCCGGATTTTCAAATCATGAACTCTTTGTCCATGTGCTTCAATTTTTCAACATTGAGGACAATGTCGAGTTTAGGTTTGGGGGTGTGGACACATGTGTCATTTTTTTTTTTTTTTTTTTGTTTTGTGTTGTGAATATTTTGTTTTTGTTTTTATTGTTTTAGATAAAATTTTTGCGAATCGAGCCATCTTTGAACAAAATTTTTGAATGAGATGTTGTAAGTTGTGCCGTTGAGGAGTTTTTTGCATGTGTTAGTAGCTGAGTCTTGGCTAACTTGTTGTCAGTCTAGGATTGCTTTGCATAATGTGAATTTAGTCCCTTTCTCTTTGTGTCTAAGTGGACAAGACTCCGTACTCAATTGTTAGGATTAATAGTGGAGATTACCCATGATTTTTGTGCCTTAGCGTTCATTTTGAGGGTAAATTCTGTTTCTATTCGTAAACACTCTTTGAACATATTTTTTCATTGTGATCTCATTACTTCATTTGCATTGATTGTCATAGAACATTCATAAATGTGGATAACATATTGAATCTGTATTCCCATGGTAGGCGAACTTCTAGAAATGATATTAGGACTTTGTTAGTACCCACTACCAAATTTGCTAAACACGTCCATTTCCCTTTATGCTTGATTCAATACAAATACGGCCAAACACATAAACCTATCACACAACACCCTAATCCATAGACCTAAACACTTAATCTTACATAGCTACTAATCTTGTCAAGTTCTACTAAAGTAGAGAATTCAACCGTTAAGCTCAAAATTGTAATAGCGTGTACTGAGGCATATTTTGTAACTTGTGCTAAGAAAGGGCTTTCAAAAATTAAGTGTTGAAAATTAAGCATTTAAAGCCCTTAATCTTCAAAGCAATGACTACTCCAATGAGAGTAACCAATTAGCACAAATCAAAGTTCAAAATTATAGCCTAGACGCTTGTGTAAATGAGTAATCTAAAATGAGCTTCGAGTTGAAAATTGTAATGTAAAACATCTTGGCATGATTAGTATCTTCCATATACCTTCCATATACCATTCACCATAAATCACCTTGGCCAACACAAGTAGGGAAGAACTTAATTGATCTTTTAGGAAGTCTATGTTGGGAATACAAGTTTTTAATATGCTCTACCACGTTCATGGCATTCAATTCCTTCATGAGATCAATTCACGTAAAATGTACTTTATTTCGAGTACTCACATGCGTTATATATTTGATTGCCATTTACATAAGTTCCAAATAGTATGTGTTTGATAGAGAGTGTGCCTAGGACTCTAAGAGAAAAATAGAGTGAAATCTAGTGAGGATTAGAGTCAAGGCAAATTACATCCAAGCATTTGCGTATGTTGTATTTGATGCTATGCCATTTAGAGTGTGGGAATTGCATTATGTATTTCATTCAATTTGAATGACTTTGGGTTATCCTCCACTTAGCGGTTCTCACATGCGTTATTCTTCATATGCACAACTCATTTGTTATCTCATTTTACATGGCTTTGTTTTCGCAAACTGTTTGTAAATTGTAGTTTTTAATTTTTAGCTTTGCATTTGTGGGTATCGTAGGTAAACACTCAGGAGACTACACTCCTCATACTAGGGACACCTAGAGGTTTAAAAGGCTTGTGGCACATACTAAGTGCCATCGTTTCTCCCATGACAGTGGACTAGCTTAGTTTATGTTTATTTTGCTTTTCGTTTTTAGTTTTGCTCGAGGACGAGCAAAAGTTAGGTTTGGGGGTTTGATCGCACTCCAAATGTTCACATTTAGCGCTCCCTTTTCCTATCTTTTGTATTCGTTTTCGAGCATTTTTGTGTATCTAATAGGGTTTAAATAAGTGTTTAAGGTAAATAAAGGAATTTAAGGGCATTGTTGTCATTTTGGACAAAGCAAGGGAAAAAGTGTAATATTCGGGACATTATTGAATATTCTTTGAATAAGGGAAAGATCAGGGGAGTAGATTGTAATTTGCCAGCCAATACGCAGGAAATAGCCACGTCACCCAAGTAGAACGGTGTCGTTTTGGCCTTCTGCTTGCATAGGCATGATGTCACGCTGACGACACAGCGTTATCTACGTCCAGCTGGGTCAAACCGACCCGACCCGACCCGACCCGACCCGACCCGAACCGAACCGAACCGGTTCAGACTTGGTGACTTCTCCGGCCATTTTTGACCTTTTTTCGATGATTTTTTCGGCTATCTCTGCCCAGATCGACTCCCCTCCTCCTTTCGATCACGATGGACCAAGTTTCGGCCTCCCATGCAAAGGTTTTCAACTCCAACAAAGCTCTAAACTTCCATAGCCAAACCAAGCTTCAAGCTCACTTCTGCGGCTTCTTGCATTCGATCCAGACGTCTAAACTCGAGTGATCTTTGTGGTTTCATGCCACGAGATGATTCCCATGAACCAGAAGGTGCAAAAGTCGCGGGAAACTTCCATTTTAGACCATGACTTCCGTCGGTGAGCTCAAACCCATGAGCTCGACCGACTTGGGAGATATTTCATTAAAAAGCTTGCCCAAACCATTACCCCTATAAATATACCTCTTTTGCCATCAAAAACACAATCCCTAATATCCAAAATACCTTAGAATTACACCCATTCACACAAATAAACTCACTTACTTACAATAAACCTACAATAGCTTAGAATAACAAGAACACCATACTTCACTGAGCTTGTAACTAGTGTTTAGGGTGGTTTTCCAGCCACCAATCTCGATCCAAAGCATCCACACATTGATTCTGAGCTAGGGAAAGCAAGAGGAGTTGAGCTAGCTTAAAGACTTCTCCAACATCATTGGGTAGTATACACAGCGGAAGCGAGACTAAAAATTGATTTAGTAACTTTTAAAATTTTTCCTTTTTATGAACCTTAAACCCTTTAATCAATTAAACATATATATTATCTAACAAAAGAAGAATACCTTTTGTCGCGTGATCCGATTGACTTACGTCGATGGTAATCCGCAAGATCTTCAATCCTAGCACGAACGTGGATCACCTAGGAGCGTGGTCTCCTTTTTCTTTGAATTGCAAACCTGTGAATGGACAAACAAACTTTTCTTTTCTTTGTTAGTCACAAAAACAATCAAAAGAAGACTGAAATTATTCCGGTCACTTTTGAGTTCTCAATCTAATGATTGAAACTCGCGTGAACCTAAATCGATGTTGTACACACAAGCTTATTGATGAACAAGCAAATAGTGTACCATCAAAGAATAATTTATTCACTCTTTTATGTTTTTTTAGTAGAATAAAAATAATGCTCTCCATGAATTAAGAAGAAGAAGAAAAATTGTCTCTCAAGCACCAAGCATTAGGTGTGGCCGAATTCTATAAGTACACATATATAGGTGGCCAAATTTTCTTTTCTTCTTTCTATTAGGGTGGCCGAATTCTACACTAAAAAAGGGACTAGGGTTGCCGCAATACACAAGCTAAAAGAGAGTTTGTGTTGCACCCTAATTCCTATCTAGTTTAAGACTTCAAACCCTAATTCAATTCATAGATCTTTTATTCTTTTATTTGACTAAATAAAAAGACTTCTTATTTGATTAAATAAATAAAATTAATTATTTATTTTCTTATCAAACAAGTCTTTTAATTTTAGTATACTACTACCAATAGTATAACTCTAGGAATCATATTTCCTATTCATAAAAGATTTGTTTCTTAATTAAACAATTAATTAATTCTTATTTAATTAAAACAATGAAACAAAATAATATATTAGGTTAAAAACCATCTTGCCGCCCCACTTAAAATAAATGGGCCAAATATTATTTTCTCATTTCATTAAATCCATTGGACTTTAAATAAAAAGCCCACATGTGAACCAGACCCATTCTTACTAAAAGAAACAAGCCCACATGCCTTTCATTAATATATTAATATAATTGAGCAGCCCATTACATAAATAATGTGCAAATTATATTCTTAATATATTAAATGCAATTCTAAATGGACCTATAAATTGGTCCGGTAGAATATATCAAGTGATCCATGCAAGTCCGTGTGGATTGGGGATCTTGGCGGGCCATCTAAATTTAAGCTTCAATACACATAACCTAATCACAATCAACAAATGATTCACTTAGGTCCGATCCATTAATTTTAACTCATTCCACTAAAGAGCTAAAACTGAACTCTTAAATAAAGATAGAAAAGGAAGATGTTCCTCATTCATACCCTAGACAATCATATTGGAGATAGTGTATCCATGTGATTAATATCAGTAATCGCCAAGAGTTCATAGACCGCCTATAACTCTCCAAGTTACCATATTTACTCATATGACCACGTTTTGAACTTGGATATTTTAACTTGTCCAGAAGCCATGTTTTCAATAGACACTATCGAAAACTCAACATTGAGATTTAATATCCAATTACCTCAAAACATCCATATGATGATATTATACTCTCATTTAATAAATGGAGCCACGATGTCCATATCTATAAATGAAGTCCTCTATCGATTAACAAATGAATATCACCAAACTATCGAGGATAGACTATGCGTTATAATCGTACTCATTGATAACTCAAATGATATCACTTGCAACCATAAGTCCATCATTTATCTCAGGATTAAGATAGACTCTCCGATTGTCCTGATAATGAAAAGACTATTATCTATTGACGGTTCTAGATAAAGCTTTTCATTGTGATCCAGTTCAATGCACCCAGGGCACTAGATCCTTTTACTCGAAGACACTCCGATGATTTTAGACTCATCATATCTCATTTGATCCCACTCAAATGCTAGCAAAAGAATTCTACAACTTTAACAAGATAAAGGTGCCCAACCTTTAACTTAAGTTGTGAACATTATTCAAGACTAACTACAGAATTGTGTCTAACACATACATATCCAGATGTACGAACAATTCTTCTTTTCTCATAGTCTTTAGACCTTATGATTATTTACTTTGACAATTATAATATTAAACTATAAATGCTATACGATTTGTTAAACCAGAAATCACTTTATTAATATGAAAAAGATTGTTAGTTACAACATTACACCCTTGCTATTGAGCATAATCCTAACATGAGGCTCCTTCACCTTAATACGATCTGCTCCTGATTTGAACCACTTGATCTTCCTCGCTATCTCCTGGAACTGGTAACAGTGTGTGGGCGCGTCACGGTATTCAGGAACCTGTATGGAAGAAGAAGAGAAGAACACACAAAAACAACTCTTGTTGTTTGTATATCTTAGGTTAGGCCACACAAAAAGAAAGATTTAAAAAAAAAAAAAAAATTCTTTGACTCTTGGTCGTCGCACCACTTTGTTTTTCTTCTCTTTTTGGTGTGTTTTTGTCAGGTGTGACTTTTAGTTATCAAATATATCATATATATATTTTCAACTAAAAACCCTTTTTTTTAATTATCCTTTTCAAATATATCTAATATATTAAAAAGGGATAATAAGTATTTTAAATTTAAACTTAAATTCAAATACTTAGATAATTGATTTAGTAAAAATAAAATAATCCTATTATTTTATCTTCACCTAAATCCAAATATCAACTAACACACTCCATTTAATGATTAATTGCATAATTAAATAATCTAATTATTTAATTAATTTAATCATTAATATTTATTAATTAAATAATCTCATTATTCAATTAATTCCCAAATATATACGTGCCACTTTCGTAACACAATTAATCGGACAATCCAATTAATTAACCGTGACCCTTGTTACCTAAATCGATCGGGCTAGCAAGGGGACCTAATGGACCCATAGTATTTTGAGCTCCAATAATCCTTAGAAATAATTAATTAAACTCTTTAATTAATATTTCATGATTATTAACTTCGGTGTTTTTCCACTAAAAACCCGAAGCTGCACTCTCTCAACCGTAGACGTTTTTACACAAACCAATAACTCTTGGTGTCCATCAGTATAGCTATTATATATGGTATGATCCTCCACAAATAGTTCATAATTAGAGCTGGGTCATAATGTCCGTTATACCCCTTTAATTATATCTTTCCTTTAAGTACCATTGATTCTCTAATGAACAATAAATCCTACATTCCTTACGGAATTAGGAGAGCGCTCATATTGTTCAAGCCCCAAACCCTTAAAAGAACTACTATCTACTTCTTGCAAGAAGGAGTGGATTCCACTATTGTGTACAAACCTTCCCAGCCACAAGCCAAACCGCGATCCTAACATACGGAGCATATTGATCAGGAATGCAACTCCGACCTCACTCATGGTATATCAAAGACCACGATCTAACCTGAAGGAGTCGATAAGACACTCAGGATTAAGATCACCCACATATAGCCATCATTAGTTGATATATATGAATCTCATCGTTAAACGGATCTTAATGAGAGATTCATATAGATCATGGCCTAGTCCTATATGATCACATTATACAAGGTGCCTCCATTCTCATATCTCCATATGAATGATCCAGGATATGATCACCGTACAATACGAAATAGACCGCAGTTGTAGATTAACCACAAATAAAGTACCCAGCTTTATTTGATATCTAAGGACTTTTTAGATTGCTCGTTTCAAACTGCATTCATTTGTATATGACACTCATATACTCAATTTGAAATTACATTCGGTTGTTGATGGTGAAATTTGGATTGCCACACACTCAACAATTATATCAACTCAATGTAAAATGAGAAAATAATCAATGCATGCAAGAGACAGATTTTACGTGGAAAACCCTTGAATGGGAAAAAACCACGGCGCCCTAGAGGGCAGAAAAATAATACTAGGCTTATTGCTTTGTTACACACTCAGATCTCTCATACAATTGCTCTCTTCTCTCTAGGTTTTCGAACCCCTTCCTCGTGGGATAGATGGTTCTATTTATACATGTTTAATTACGGTTTCCCCTTGTTTTTAGCCGTGTTGGCGATAGGATTCCCCTTTTGATTCGTACTAGGATTCCTATGTTGTCGCGGATCCGGGTATGCTCTTATCTCTTTTCCTCTTTATGATTCCTTGTTGCCATGGGTCTTCTAAAGGTTTAGGGTTTATTTCTGTGTTTCTGCCGAGTCAGTTCGGGCCCAGTATGCTGATGCAGCGAGCACCTTCACTCCTGGGTATTATCCTTCGGCAACCACGTTTCTACCTTTGGCGAGTATATATCTAGCTCTGGCGACCACACCTTTGACTTTATTGATTTAAGATATTGACATTCTGATTGGCCACATTTTCTCCCTTGACCCGGTCAACAAGTGACGTGGCAACCTTTTCTTCATCATTTATTGACTCCTTTGGTGACGTGTCTGCTTGGCAAATTTATACATACAACAATACCCCCATAAATACTTCGAGCCGGGCGAATGACTTGTTCTTTATACTTCGTTTGCCTCTACGAGCAGTATTTATATCTATGCTTCTAAGATTTCGGTGCATTTTGTAATTAACTTCCCTCCTTCTCCTTTTCACCACGCGTTGTATTAATTGGTTGATTCTTCCGGTGCAAGCTTTTAATTCTAGCCACACAACCTCTGGCGCTTCCACTTACTTGACAGGTGAAGACATATTTTGACTGCTTGGTGATCCCTGAGGTGCCACATGTCCATCATTTGGCGGTGACTGTTGCGGCTAATTACTGTGACCGTCGCTCAAAATATCTTTTTCCTGATTTTCTTTTTGAATTTCAAAACTCCCCCTTTTTAATGCTCAAACGTTTCTCCTTCTCCTTTATCCTCTCACATCTCCATTAATCTCTTCTTTCTCTCAAAATAGAGTTCCTTCATTGTCTTTCATTTCTTCTCCCTTAGAAATTTCTGCCACAAATTTCTTCTGTTTTATTTCATTATCGGACGGCTCACCTTGAACTCGATCGTGCTTATTTCTTGGCATCCCCAAATCTCCTGCTCATTCTCCGAACTTAGGGTTTTTCTGGTGAGTTTTCATGGATCCCTCCTTACGTTCTTCTCTTTTTAATCAAATGATGCAAGCTATAGAGCTTGGTGACAAATGTACTGTGGACAAAATCGAATCTTTGATTCGTAATTTTCACCTGGATTCTTCGGTCCCACTTTCTGTTTACGTTCCATCTTCTGAAGATGATTTTATTCCTAACATTTCTCCTTCGTCCTCCGATAGTGATTCTCCAGTGATGCCGAGATCCTCTAAACCAGGCGACAGCAAACGATGCACCTTTAGGGTTCCTCGTGGGTCCTTACTGGATGCGCAGACAACTGTTGACTCTGATGTTGAAGATCATCAATGGGATAGGTTGCATTTCTCGCTCGATCGTCCGTGTTCCTTTGACACTGAAGTTAATGTGGTTGGCGAGGATGAACTCCGCAAGTATAGGAGTCGCTTTGACATTCCGGACGTTGTGACTCTGACTCTGCCGGGTGATCGAGCAGTATGGAATCCTCCTAAGAATGCGGTCGTCATTTATGGCGTAATGCTTAGTTGCGGGGTTACACTCCCTCTTTAGCCCTTCATCGCCAGATTTCTCGCGGAGGCCCAGATTACGCCAGCCTAGCTCGCTCCAAACAGTTACAGGATATTGATGTGCCTATGTTTGATGTGGAAATTGAAGGGTTATGGACCCCCTACGCCCCACGAGATCCGCCATTTTTATACGTTAAGACAAGTGGGCAATGGTGGCACGTATTTCCTTCTCTCCTCGCCCGTGGAGAATTGGATCCCTGAAGGTGTGGCGAACCCTGGCCAAGTGGAGGTTTCCAACGATGAGAAAAAGAAAGGTTTCATTTGGGGTTTTCCCACTTCAAATAAGAGATGGAAAAATAGCTGGTTTTTTGCTGGTGGCGAGTGGGGCAGAGATGTGCCCGCCAGCAGTCACCGTAACTTTTCGACGAAGAGAGTTCCTAGGCACTTCACTTCTTCCCAGACAGTTCTCGTTTTGTTGGATGGAGAGATCTCTCATCTTGCCGTGGCAACCGTCCTTCCTTTGGACGAGAGGGGTAGATCTTTCCTCTTGGATGAGTAGAAAATGATCGCCCAACGGGTTTTCACACGCCTACCTGCCAGGCTTCCTCGCCGTAAGTTTTGTCATCTTTTTCTTTTTATATTACTGTTTTGTTTTATCTTGTTAGTGATACTTGGTTATTTTTCTTGTAGTGTGTGACTTCGTTACTGTCTATGACTTGCAAGCCCAGGCAGTGAAGAATTATGAGGCTACCAGTAAAAGACATGCTGCTGGTCTGGCCAAGGAAGGAATTGCTAGCCAGGATGGTGACGATCACTCAGATGGCATGAAACTGGTGATATTACTAGGAGAGGGGTCAAATCGGGGCAACCCCTTATGCATACAGAGGCTGCTGCGAATACTCCTGCTGCGACTACCCCCAGCCGTAAAGGAAAAGAAAAAGTTGGCGTTTCGGGGGGGGGGGGGGGGGGGGGGGGGGGAGGGGTCAACGACATCCCTATTTTTGACGCAGATGTCCCTGAGACTCCTCTTGATCCTACGAGTGACTTAGCCCCCAGAGCCAGTAGAGGTAAACGCCCAGCTGAGGGTACTCCTGACCATGCTGCTCGACTCTCAAAACGGGTGTCAAGGGTTGTGTAGTATGTTGTCTCTTCGGACGAGGAGGGTTCTGATGAACCGATACTCGCCGAAACTCCCTTTGCTTAAACGGCTACCCACAAGGGTCCTGCTGAAGGGGCAAATGCAGCGGTGCCTTCGTCCGAGGAAGTTAATGAATTACATGTCCCAGCTTCTACTCCGCCTCAAACAGCCTCTCCATCCCGAGTGGCCTCTCCTCTGGTGGCCATGGGCGAGCCAGATGTTTCTTCAGGTCAGCCTCAACCGTTTGGTCGGTCAGAGTCGGCTGATCGACCAGGACCATCGAAGCAACATGGGGTTTCTACTTTTGGTTCAGGTGTTGCTCATGAAGCCCCTCCCGTTGGATCAGATGAAGCCGGTGAAGGAACCGTGTCTCTTTCTGATTTTTCGGCTACTGAGATTTGCTTGCATTTGATCAACAATGACGTGTACATTGGCGAGGGCTGGGAGCATGTTAAAGGCAAACCCTGCAACAAGAAAATGGAGTTTTTCTTCAACTGCCACTCTTTGGTAAGCTTCTTGCAGCAATCTTGTTATATTTGTATTTTATATTTACTTTCTAATTTGGATGTTTCTCTTTTCAGATGATGTTTGAGTTGGCTGAAAACTATAAATACAGGAACAAAGTTTCTCGGGAGATCAAACGTTTGCGAGAGCAGGCTTCTGTTTTGGCTGCCGAGAAGCTCTCTGTTGAAAAGTCCTATGCTTAATAACTCGCTCAGCTAAGAGAGTCTGCAGACGGTTATCTGTCCGCTCAGATAGCTGTCGAAGAGAAATTGTCTGCTATTGAGGAGGAGGTTCACTTGCTGAAAGAGCAATTGTTCGCTAGCCAAGAATCCCTCGCAGCGCGTTTGGAGGTTGAGCGGGTAGCTGAGGAGGCTAAGGAAAAAGCTGAACGTGAGGTGCTCGATTTGCGCAATCAGTTGTCTTCGCGTGAACTCATCTTCGATAATTTAAAGGCTGTACTGGAGGCTGAAGCAGTTGATCGTTTCAAGAGATCCCCTGCCTACGATATGCTTTTGCTGCGCGAGTTTGAACGAGGCATGAGGCAGTCGAAGAAGTTCTTCGCCATGAAGGACCATTCGAATGAAAATGCTTTAAGGCGCTTCGACAGGTCTCTTCAATAGCATATGGCTAGCGGAGTGGGTTCGATTAAAGAGCAGATAAAACGATGGAAAGCCCACTGTCGCTATAACAGGACTGAGCCTCATCCCATGCATTTAGAAATCCCCAGCAAGCGTGCCTTCAATACTTACTACTCCGGTCAGAAGGGTAGCTTTTTTGGTTTTGGTGCTGAACCTGATTTGGGTTCTGTTGCTGGTAGGGATTATGGGCCTTTCATGCCGGATGGGGACGAAGAAGTTACCTGGCCTTCTGAAGAGGAGATTGAAGATGAGGAAGACAGCGAGGGCCCTCCTACAGCTAGTTGAGATTAGGTCTTTAGAGATTGTCTAAAATTGTAAATATCTATATCTTTTTGCACATTCAATTGTAAATGACTTTTTTATTTTATAAGTTGATTTATAACTCTTTTAGCTTTATTTTTGTTCAGCTACCTTTGCTGAGTTTCCGGCTTACTCAGTGTTTCACTAAGTTTTTAGCATATTTTATAGCTTTATTCAGCTGCCATTGCTGAGTTTTGGCGTACTCAGCGTTTGTCAGGACGTATCCGACCATACACCAAGTTTTAAACATATTTTATAACTTTATTCAGCTGCCATTGCTGAGTTTCGGCGTATTTAGTGTTTGTCAGGACGTATCCGACCATACACCAAGTTTTTAACATGTTATTTATTTATTCAGCTGCCATTGCTGAGTTTCGGCATATTATTGGGACGTCTCCCTCTTTTGCTTTTTGCTTGTCTTTTTTTTTTTCAGCTGGCTTTCTTGACTCCCTTGGTTTGATTGATGTATGTTTTTGATTAGGTGTTTCTTGCCTCTCTAGGGATTTTATTTTTCCCGTAGTGGCGATCGCCGATTTTTATAACTTGGGATTTTATTTTTCTCACCAGTTCTCATTTCTGCGAGTATGAAACTCGTCTTTACGCGATGGTAGTGGTGTACGACGGCGAATGCCCCTTGTGACTGGCAAGTCAAATCACGCATTCCCAGTAATAAATTACTCTTTATTGAATACTTCCTGCAACTTCTGTTAACATAGTCACAGAGAAAAAAATGCTAAAATGAAAACTGTCTAAGAATAAAAATGTTGAAATAAATCCTAAAAGCAACAAAAAAGGTCAAGGGTAATATATCTTCAAGTACTGCGCATTGCATGACCGAGGTAGTTCGCCTAAACCCTTTCGAGTAATGTGATATGCCCCGTGACCAGCTATGCCTGTAATTTGATAAGGCCCTTCCCATTTGTCTGCGAGTGATCTTGCAGCTTTGTCTCTTGTTCCTGGGTTCACCCTTTTCAGCACCAAGTCGCCAAGTGCGAACCTCCTTTCACGCACATGTGAGTTGTAATATCTAGCTACCCTCTGTTGGTATGCAGTGTTTCTTATTTGTGCGCGCTCTCTTCTTTCTTCTAATTCATCCAGACCGCATTTTAACATATCAATGTTGAGTTCCGGTTGAAAGAGTTGTACCCTTGGTGAAGAGAAAGATGTTTCCACGGGAATGACAGCTTCAGCTCCGTAAGCCATGGAATATGGGTCTCACCTGTTGAACCCCTTTCTGTGGTTCGATATGCCCAGAGTACTTGTGGTAATTTATCTGCCCAACTATCCTTTTTCGTCGCCAATTTAGCTTTCAGGTTGTGTTTTATGATCTTGTTCACTGCTTTAGTTTGGCCATTTGTCTGCGGATGTGCTGGGGAGGCGTAGTAGTTGTTGATGCCATACTTGTCACATAGCTCCCTGAATTTCTTGCCATCGAATTGGGTCCCATTGTCCGTGATGATGGTGTTTGGTATCCCGAACCTGTACAAGATATTTTTCTTCACAAAGCTTATAGTGTTTGCTTCTGTTATATGTACCAATGGTTCGGCTTCTACCCATTTCATAAAATAATCCACGGCTACAATAGCGTGCTTCGCTCCTCCAGCTGCTGTTGGCATTGGGCTGATCAAGTCAATTCCCCACATGGCGAATGGCCAAGGCGAGGTGATACTTTGTAAGAGTTCAAGTGGTTGGCGGATGTTGTTGGCAATTTTTTGACACGCCTCACATCTTGCTACCACCCTTCTAGCGTCGGCGAATAGCGTTGGCCAGTAAAAACCCTGTCTTAATGTTTTGTGGGCTAGGCTGACACCCCCAGCGTGATTCCCACAGTTTCCACTATGTACGCTTCTTAGGATACCTTCTGCTTCTTCGGGCCCGACATATCTCTGCAGTGCCCTTGAGTACCCCCTTTTGTACAATTCTCCATTGAGTACTGAATATCTCGTAGCTCTGTACTTCAATCGTTTTGCCTCTAATGGATCATTTGGGAGTACATCATTGATGAGGTACTCTTTGATTGGTGTAATCCAGCTGTCTCTCTCGCCAAAGACTGCCCCAACTTCCTTCAATTTGACTATACTTGGCTGCAGCAAGCGGATCATAGAAATAGTTCTGGGCCAGATGTTGATTGTGGCGGATGCCAACTTGGCCAAGGTGTCTGCTTGCTCGTTTTCTTCTCTGGGACCTGGACAATTCTGTATTCTTTGAATCTTTCCAGTAGCTCCTTTGCTAATTCCAGGTAAGCGATCATGCTTTCATCTCTCGCCTGGTATTCATCTAGCACCTGATTGATAACAACTTGAGAGTCGCTGAAGATTTCCACCTCATCTGCTCCTAGGACTGTGCAAACCTTTAATCTTGCTATGAGTGCCTCGTATTCAGCTTGGTTATTAGCAGCTTTGAAGTCAAATCGCAAGGCACATTCGACTGAATCTCCTTCCGGGGTTGACACCACTACTCCTGCCCTGCTGCCGTGCGTGTTTGACAACCCGTCAACGTGGAGTTGCCATTTGAATACTTTTTTATTTTGCTCCACCATCATTCTCGCCACCTCTATGCTTGGCTCGGTGAACTCTGCTACAAAGTCTGCCACCGCTTGGGCTTTAATTGCTGTCCTTGGAAGATACTCTACATCGAATTCACTTAGTTCGATCGCCCACTTCGTTAATCGACCAGATACTTCTGGTTTTTACAGAATTAATTTCAGTGGGCAGTTGGTGTATACTCCGATTTTATGAGCCTGGAAATATGGCCTTAACTTCCTTGCTGCTGTTATTAGAGCGAGTGCCATTTTTTCGGTCGGCGAGTACTTGGTTTCAACCGGTAACAGTGCTTTGCTGGTGTAGTATATTGGTTTCTGGATCCCCTTTTCCTGTCTTACCAGCACGGAACTTGTGGCTGCTTCAGAGACGGACAAGTACATATATAGTGTTTCTCCCGTTTCTAGTTTTGATAGCAACGGTGCTTGCCCAAGGTAATCTTTTAAGGCCTGGAAAGCTCTTTCACAATCCTCGTTCCACTCGACTCCCTTTCCTTTCTTTAGAGCTTTGAAAAATGGTAGGCATTGATCTGTTGATTTAGCTATGAACCTGCTCAATGATGCTAGGCACCCCGTGAGTCTTTAGACGTCCTTCAAAGTTCTTGGCGAAACCATTTTTGCCAACGCTTGGATTTTTTCAGGGTTCACCTCTATTCCTCTTTGATGCACTTGATATCCGAGAAACCTTCCAGATGGTACGCCGAACATGCATTTTACTGGATTCAACTTCATTCCATACCTAACCAACACATCGAATGTCTCCTTCAAGTCATCCATATGTTTATCTGCTGTGATGCTTTTTGTCAGCATATCGTCAACGTAAACCTCCATATTTCTTCCTATCTGTCTAGCGAACATTTTGTTGACTAAGCGCTGGTAAGTTGCTCCAGCGTTCTTTAGGCCGAATGGCATGACTGTGTAACAGTATAACCCTTGATCTGTGGTGAACGTTGTCTTCTCCTCGTCTGGCTTGTGCATTTTTATCTGGTTATATCCTGAGTATGCATTCATGAAGCTCAACGTTTCATGTCCGGCTGTTGCATCGACCAACTGGTCAATTCTTGGTAGCGGGAAGCTATCCTTGGGGCAGGCCTTGTTCAGATCGGTGAAGTCGACGCACATCCTCCATTAGCTGTTCTTCTTTTTCACTAGAACTACATTCGCCACCCATTCCGGGTACTTAACTTCTCTGATTGATCCTGCGGCGAGCAACTTCGACACCTCCTCTTTTATTGCTGCACTTCTTTCTGGGTTAAAGCTTCTCCTTTTTTGCACAACCAGTTTGCATTTTTCGTTTACAGCCAGGTTGTGTGAAATCACGCTTCTATCAATTCCCGGCATGTCTTCATGGCACCAAGCGAAAATCTCCCTGTACTCTTTCAACAAGTTTGTCACATCTCTCTTAACTCGTTCAGTCAGCCTTGCTCCGATCTTGACTGTTTTGTCCGGTTTTGCTTCGTTTAAAATAATCGACTCAGTTGGCTCTTCCTTTTCTCTGCTCATTTTGTCCCTTGGGTCCAGTTCAAAGGTTTCCGGATTATCTTCCTACACTTCCTTGTTTACCTCGAATATGCTTAAGGTCTCCATCCCTGCCTTATCTTTGAAGATTGATAGGTTGGCGCGAAGAGCCATCTCCTGTGACCCTTTCAATTCTCCGACTCCAAATTCTGTAGGGAACTTTATTTTCAACGCGTGGGTTGAAGTAACAGCTCGAGCTTTGTTAAGAAACGGTCGGCCAAGCAAAGCATTATACGGCAATTATGGATGTCGACTACAACAAAGTCCAACAGGCCGGCATGGCGCTGTACCAAACCTCACCGGCAGCTTCACAGTTCCAAATGATCTCACTTCTACGCCCTCGAAACCTTTCAACGGCACATGGAAGGGTTCTAGATCTTTTCTATCCAGCCGCAACTTCATCGTATACCCTGGCACTTAAAATATCAGCTGAACTCCCGTTGTCAATCATTACCCGAAGGACATCCCTGTGTGCTATTCGAACCCCCATTACGATTGCATCATTAGGCTTTGCATCAATTCCGTCTGAGTCTTCTATTGTAAACGTTATGGGGTCATGTCCTTCTCTTCCTTTCTTGGGGTTTCTTTGCACAGAATTAATCTCCATGCTCCTGCTTTCATACATTAATTCTCGGACTTCTGACATCCTTTCTCGATTGCTTCTCCCAGTATGGGGCCCGCCAAAAATGGTGTTTATAGTGGCATTAGGGATGTTTCTCCTTGGACTCTTCCTTTCCTGCCCGTTTCCTTGGCGGCTATCCTGGCGACCACCGTGCTTGTCCTCTTTCAAAGCAAAATCCTTTAGGTGCGTATCTCTGATCAAGCTCTCAATATGATCACGCAACTGAAAACATTTTGAAGTTTCATGCCCATGATCTTTGTGAAATCAGCAGTATTTAGTTGTATCTCTCCTGGCATTTGCTGATTGCTGCCGAGGGTATTTGGCGAGTCCTTTGTCTTCTACCACAGAAAGTATTTCCTCCTGATCGCCAGTTAAAAGGGTGTAATGGTTGTACCTTCCTCGAAACCTATTGGCTCGAGCGTTTCCCTTGCTTTCCCTTGGATGTCCCTTTTGGCCCTTCTCGTCTCTCTGGCGGTCACGTGACTGCGTCTTTTTGTCATCCTTATGTTCTGATTTTGAGTCAGGCTTGTGTCCATGTACGTAGCTACCCCCTTGCGCTACTTTTTCTTCTTCTGCCAGTGCATAGTCGCCAGCTATTTCCATCATCTCCTCATAAGTTTTTGGTCTATCTCTTCGTAGGTCAAAGGATAATCGACCACTTTGTAACCCATTGGTGAAAGCGGCGATAACAGCTACATCACTGGCGTCCTCAATTTGAGCAACCTCCTTCCCGAATCTTGCTAGATACTTCTTAATCGACTCGTTGCGCTCCTGTTTCAAGTTTGATAGATGAGCGAGTGACTTTCTTCTTTACACACTCTCTATGAATTGCCTTATAAATGCTTTGCTGAGGTTTGAGAAACTGCTTATACTTCCGGGTGGAAGTCTTCCAAACCACCTGGAGGCGAGGTCGCTGAATGTTTACGGGAAGGTGAGGCATAACAGCCCATCATTGGATGAATACTGGGCCATAATATTGCGGAACCGGTGAACATGCTCCTTCTGATCCCTGTTCTCCTTATACTGCTCAATAGTTGGCATTCTGAATCTGTCTGGAAATTGGGTGCAAGCAATATTTTCAACGAATGGGCTATCTGACTCATCATCCGAAGATACATTGCGACCATACCTTCGTGCCATTGCTGAAACCTTTCTTGATAGCTCTTGCAGGGTGACATCTCGCTGACCAGTTGGCTCTCCTGCTGGATCGAGTCTGCTCTTGATTGTCATTCTCCCGTAATTGCCTCTATCATCCGTGTTAGGATTATGCTCAATAGCAAGAGTGTAATAGTGTTTTCGATAATCTATTCATATTAATAATGTGATTTCTGGTTTAACAAATCTTATAGCATTTATAGTTTGAATATTATAATTGTCAAAAGTAAATAATCATAAGGTCAAAAGACTATGAGAAAAGAAGAATTGTTCGTACATCTGGATATGTATGTGGTAGACACAGTTCTTTAGTTAGTCTTGAATAATGTTCACAACTTAAGTTAAAGGTTGGGCACCTTTATCTTGTTAAAGTTGTAGAATTCTTTTACTAGCATTTGAGTGGGATCAAATGTGTTATGATGAGTTTAAAATCATCGGAGGGTCTTCGAGTAAAAGAATCTAGTGCATTAGGTGCACTGAACTGGATCACAATGAAATACTTTATCTAGAACCGTCAATAGATAATAGTCTTTTCATTATCAGGACAATCGGAGAGTCTATCTTAATCCTGAGATAAATGATGGACTTATGGTTGCAAGTGGTATCATTTGAGTTATCAATGAGTACGATTATATAGCATAGTCTATCCTCGATAGTTTGGTGGTATTCATTTGTTAATCGATAAAGGACTTCATTTATAGAAATGGAAATGAGAGTAGAATATCATCATATGGATGTTTTGAGGTATTGGATATTAAATCTTAACGTTAAGTTTTCAATAGTGTCTATTGAAACATGGCTTCTGGACAAGTCAAAATATCCAAGTTCAAAATGTGGTCATAAGAGTAAATATGGTAACTTGGAGAGCTATAGGCGGTCTATGAGCTCTTGGCGATTACTGATATTCTTCACGAGGATACACTATCTCCTATAAGATTGTCTAGGGTATGAATGAGAATCATTACTTATTCCATCTTTATTTAAGAGTGCAATTTTAGTTCTTTAGTGGAATGAACTAAAATTAATAGATCGGACCTAAGTGAATCATTTGTTGATTGTGATTAGGTTATGTCTATTGAAGCTTAAATTTAGATAGCCCGCCAAGATCCCCAATCCACACGGACTTGCATGGATCACTTGATATATTCTACTGGACCAATTTATGGGTCCATCTAGATATGTGCAAAATATATTAAGAATATAATTTGCACATTATTTATTTAATGGGCTGATCAATTATATTAATATATTAATGAAAGGCATGTGGGCTTGTTTCTTTTAATAAGAATGGGTCTGGTTCACATGTGGGCCTTTTATTAAGGTCCAATGGATTTAATAAAATAGAAAAACAATATATAGATATATTAATATATATGGCACATGGCCGAGATATATATATATGATATTATATTGTTTTATTTTTATTATTTTGATTAAATGGAAATTAATTAATTGATTAATTAATTATTTAATTAAAAATCAAAATCTTTTTCTGACTAGGAAATATGTTTCTTAGTAGTATACTATTGTGGTAGTATAAATAAAATAAAAGACTTTATTTGGTAAGTAGATAAATAAGGGATTTATTTATCTAGTCAAATACGGAAGTCTTTTATATAGTCACAAATACACTAAAGAGTTGGATTAGGGTTTGGAATTGTAAAGAAATCTACCTAGGGTTAGGATTTAGGTCAAAAGACAAAAATCCTATTTGGGTAGAAGATTTCGGCCACTAGTATATATTATGGGTGGAAAGCAATTTTCGGCAATATATATATATATATATATATATATATATATTATAGGTGGCATGCAGGATTAGTAGCATATATATTTGAGATATATGAGATATGCATGTTAAAGAGTCGTGCGTTGAATTAAAGTAGATATATATGATATATGCATGTTAAGTCGTGCAAAGATATAGGATATATATTTAAAAGGTTGAATTCAGTGCGCGATATTTATATATATATTGGCAAGTGATTTGCGGCCAGTAGATATATATTCTTTATATAGAATTGGCTAACCCTAATGCTTAATTGAGAATTATTTTTTTCTTGAGAAAAATAGAATCCAACTCTTAGACTAGTGTGATTTTCGGCCAAGAGGAATAGAGAAAAAAGTTTGTTCTTATTTCGATAGTGCACTAGTAACTTTTATATCAAAAGGTTTTGTGCACAATTTCGAATAAGGTTCACGCGAGTTTCGATCTAATGATTGTGAATTCAAAAGTGACCGGAACATTCTTTGTAGCCTCTTGGAATTTGTTGTGACTAACGAAAAAGAAAAAGTTTTGTTAATCCATCCTCAAGTACACAATTCAAAGAGAAGGGAGACCACGCTCCTAGGTGATTCACGTTCGTGATTGGATTGGAAGATATTACGGATTACCATCGACGCAATGTCAATCGGATCACGCAACAAATGTATGATATCTTTAGTATTATATGTTAATTAATTAAAGGGTTAAGGTTCACTTTATGGAAAAATTTTAAAACATACTAAATCGATTTTAGTCTCGCTTCCGCTGCGTGTACTACGGTATTTTTCCTTACAATCCGGGCTCCTTCGATCTTCTGTGCTCTCGAATCTTCTCCGTCGTGCTCTTTTGGATCGTAATTCCCTTCGTGGATGGGGACTCTTATCTTCAGAAGAGATAGAACGGTGTCTCCGCCGGTTCCTTTGGTATGTGTCACTGGAATTGACCCCATGTGTTCGTATCTGGTCTCGCTCCTCCCTAGATTCTTCATTCATCACACCTTTTCCCTTCCTTTGTTTTCTCCCTTCGAAATCCTCAGGGTGGTCCTAGGGAGTCTCCTCAGTGGATTGTCTTGCTTGAGCATCGGGGGTTGCAATGTGAACTTCCGATCGTAGTCTTCCGGGTGGCTGGATTCCAGGAGTGGTTAACTCATATGGAGAAGAAACTCCCAGTCCTATGGGAAGCGAAAGCCCTATTTTGCCAAGCTCGCTGATTAAGTTTGCCAGTGTAGTTCGAAAGTGCTGCAGAACCCCGGGGTCGGCTGCCCTAGTTCCTGGCGTTGCTGCCGATTGTTCCCCGATCGTCACCGCCTTATCTCCTGTCGGCGTGGTTGGTTCAACAATTAGATCTCCGCTGGAGTTACCATCTTTGTCGCTGTCGTTGTTCATATTTTTCAATTCGCAAGGGTTCCTCGAAGTTTCTGTTCTGGATCCCCCTCTTTCTAGCGCCAATTGTTAACGGTGAAATTTGGATTGCCACACACTCAACAATTATATCAACTCAAAGTAAAACGAGAAAATAATCAATGCATGCAAGAGACAGATTTTACGTGGAAAACCCTTGAATGGGAAAAAACCATAGCGCCCTAGAGGGCAGAAAAATAATACTAGGCTTATTGCTTTGTTACACACTCAGATCTCTCATACAATTGCTCTCTTCTCTCTAGGTTTTCGAACCCCTTCCTTGTGGGATAGATGGTTCTATTTATACATGTTTAATTAGGGTTTCCCCTTGTTTTTAGTCGTGTTGGCGATATGATTCCCCTTTTGATTCGTACTAGGATTCCTATGTTGTCGCGGATCCGGGTATGCTCTTATCTCTTTTCCTCTTTATGATTCCTTGTTGCCATGGGTCTTCTAAAAGTTTAGGGTTTATTTCTGTGTTTCTGTCGAGTCGATTCGGGCCCAGTATGCTGATGCAGCAAGCACCTTCACTTCTGGGTATTATCCTTCGGCGACCACGTTTCTACCTTTGGCGAGTATATATCTAGCTCTGGCGACCACACCTTTGACTTTATTGATTTAAGATATTAACATTCTGATTGGCCACATTTTCTCCCTTGCCCCGGTCAATGAGTGACGTGGCAACCTTTTCTTCATCATTTATTGACTCCTTTGGTGACGTGTCTACTTGGCGAATTTATACATACAACACCGGTAATCTTGGATGTTAAGTGCACATGTTATATATATAAAGTATGACACAAAATGAATGAATGTACTACTTCTTTTATTTATGTTCAAATGATATTTACAAATTACAAGCTTTAGGGCAAAAACCTCAACAATCTCCCACTTGCACTAAAGTATGTGAGTCATGTCTCGTAACCCTAGACCTTTTAGGTGACCTTATTTGGGGTATTTTCGGAATATTGACTAATTGTGAAAATTGGTAATAATAGTTTAAAATTTATTCACCCCCTCTCTAGATAGTTTTATTCACATCGTGCTTTATTTGTTTCACAAATGAATGCACACAAATGCACGACACACGAAAGTGGCAAGGATCTCCTAAGTATGTCTAGGAACCAGCTCTGATACCAATTGAAAATATATATTAACGTGTGTCTAAACAACCAAGAAGGGAGGGGGGGGGGGGGGGGGGGGGGGGTGTGAATGTGTTGTTAATCCAATTAGTTACCAATTTTTCGGATTAGTCAATATTATAAAAATTAACCCAATACAATGAAATACAATAAACATAATTAAAGTGTGGAAAATAATAAATAACACGTTGATTGATTTACGTGAGAAACCCACAACTGGGAGAAACTCACGAGCTATTCTACTAGTCACACATGGTCCTCAAATCCACTATATGTAGTGATGTTTACAACCTAGGTTGACCTCTAGTCACACCATTCTCTGTCACTACCTACCACTACTACTCGTAGGCCTTTTATAGTGATTCTAGACCAAAATGTTTGTGTACTACACACAGGTAGTCACAAAACTTAACTCTCAATGAAGAGATCAATAACCTATGTGAATATATGACAATATCCAATATATAATTAATGCTAGGCTACACTAAATGCTTATCTAGAGATTGAATGATGGCAACAAAATCAATACTCGATATCATGATGTCTATATGAAAGCTCATAAAGACTTAACTAGATGAAGACATGCAGTCTAAGACCTAGTCATCAAACAAAGCCAAATCAATACAAGTTGTCACACAATATGGCAAGGACAATAAATATGTAATTAACGAATGCAATCAATGAGTCTTAATCAATAATGTCTAAATGCAAAGTATAAAGACTTAGCTAGAGGCCAAAATGGTCCTAAGTGCTAGCTATTACAATGCAAACAATCTCAACCAACAATCAAGAACACAAACATATTCAAGACATGCTTAGCAAAATAACCGTGCAATTAATCAACAAAATAATTGCTAACCTTAAGAAAATATGAACAAATAATGAAACAATAAGTTTTAGGACATGTTCAACTTACCAAGATATGAAAGCATGAAGACCCATGAGAAGATGATGCATGAAGGATGCTAGATGCATATGGGGTTTATGTTTGGTTGAGTAAAAATCAAGTCTTGGAGCTCTCTCTCTCTCTCTCTCTCTCTCTCTCTCTCTCTCTCTGAGTTAATGTCTCTCTAACAATGGGTTCTTGAAGCTCTAATTCGGTCAAGTGAAAGAGAAGGGATATATATATGAAGCCCTAAGAGAAACAGTGTCGTTTTGGCAAACAGACTGTAAAAACGCGTGAAACCGTTGTGCATGCCGCAGTACGAACAAGGTGTCCCGACCACGGTACACACGGCGTGGAAGCCCTGGGTTCTTGAAGTTCTAGGAGTGAATGTCTCTCTAACAATGGGTTCTTGAAGCTCTAATTCGGCCAAGTGAAAGAGAAGGGATATATATATGAAGCCCTAAGAGAAACAGTGTCGTTTTGGCAAACAGGCTGCAAAAACGCGTGAAACCGTTGTGCGTGCCGCAGTATGAACAAGGTGTCCCGACCATGGTACACACGGCGTGGAAGCCCTGGAAAGCTTCGCGGTTGGGACCGTCGTGGAGGCAAGGTCACCAACCGCGGTACCCTACGTGTGAAACCCACTGGTTTCTTCCACTGTGGGTGCCACGGTATACGCAGGTGCATGGGGAGCGACCTGCACCGCGGTAAAAGACAAACTCTCTTTTCCCGGGCTTTCAAACACACCTAAACTATATAAATTTTGTACAAGTGTGAAGTGAGTAAATAACATGATGTGACACATAAAAATATACAAGATATGAAAATGCAAGAGTGTGACGATAAAACATAAATGCACACAACTAAGAGAAACACAAATGCAATCATAAAAATGCATTATGAAAGTGTGTGTGTGTAACTAAATTTCTTCAAGAGGTAAGTTAAGTGATTTACTTTTCACTCTTGCTCTTAAAGTCACGGAGATGCTTGGAAGCTTGCCAATGAACACTTAAGCTACCCGTTACAAAATCATCCTCAAATGTGGTTTGTCATGAAATAAACCAATCATAAAATGGAGGTCCTTACAACTATATTAAACTAAAGGGGATTTTTAATAATATCTCGCAAATTAAATAAAAACACAATTAATGATTCAATTAATTAGGATAATTAATACAGCATTATCTCCATGTCAACTAGCATGATCTTAAAAGTTTGATAGTACATTTTAAAAAAATATAAATAAATAATAAATAATGGTTTCAATAAGGGAGGCAATATAGGCTATCGTGTCTTGTTTGTATAAACCCAAACACGGTCCATTAATTTTTTGCTCAACCCAAACATTGTCTGTTAAGCTTTTTGTGTTATAAATCGAAACTCAAATACAACCCGTTCTATTAACGGGTTACCCAATTCAATAAGACCCATTTTACCCATTAGTTTATAGGTTATGAATCTTATGATGAAGAATAACTCCTTAAATAAAATAATTTAGAATACATTTTGTTTGGACACTTGATCTTGAAGACTTGCACTTTTTGATAAGTAATTATAAGTAAGTCATAAAGGAGAGAATGAAGAATTTAAAGTATTTAAGGTTGATTTGTTAAAGCAATATTTAGGGTTGCTGTATATATTTATAAATTACATATTTATCCTTAATATTTAATTATGTTAAATGAGTTAGCGGGTTAAGAGAGGTTCAACCCAAACATGATATGTTACTTAACGGGTTTAGTGTGTTGACTCGTTAGTGATTTGAACCCAATAAGACCTAACTCAAACCCACAAATATCGTGTCATGACCCATATTGCTGTTGGGATTTATGCCCTAAAGCTTGTAATTTGTAAATGTTATAAATTCATGAATAAATAAAGTAGTTATTTCATTCAAATATATTAATTCATACGCTTATATTATATATGCAAACATCCAAGATTGCAAGATGTAATCTCAAACTGAGTATATGAATGTCATATACAGAGGAATTCAGTTTGAGACATGCAATTTAAATAGTTCGTAGAAAGCAAATAAAGCTGGGTACTTTATTTGTGATTAATCTACAGCTGTGGTCCATTCCGTATTGTAATGTGATCTTATCCTAGACTACTCATATAGTGTTATGAGAATGGAGGCACCTTAGATGATGTGATAATATAGAACTGTGTCACGATCTATATGAATCTGTCACTAAGATCCGTTAGTTGAAAAGATTCATATATATCGATTAATGATGGCTATATATGGGTGATCTAAATCTTGAGTGTCTTACTAACTCTTTTAGGTTAGATCGTGGTTTTTGATTTACCATGGGTGAGATCGGAATAACATTCTCGGTTAATATCTTCGTATCTTGGAATCACGGCTTGGCTTGTGGTTGGGAAGGTATGCACACAATATTAGAATCCACTCCTTCTTGCGAGAAGTAGATAAGTAGTTCCCTTAAGGGTTGATTCGGGGCTTGAACGATTAAGAGTGCTCTCCTTCTTTCGTAAAGGAATGAAAAATATAATCATTCAAGAGAATCAATGGTACTTAAAGGAAAATATATAATTAGAGAGGTATAACGGACTTTACGACCTAACTCTAATTATGAACTACTTGTGGATGATCATGCTATATGTAATAGCTATATCAATGGACATTGATAAATTGGTTGTGTAAAACATTTACAGTTACGAGAGTACGACCTCGAGTTTTTAGTGGAATAACTCTAAGGTTAATAATTGTGATATATTAATTAAAGAGTTTAATTAATCTTTTCTAAGTATTATTGGAACTCAAAATTGTGGGTCCATTAAGTCCCCTTGCTAACCCTATACGATTGATAGTAACAAGACTCACGGAGAATTGGATGGTCCAATTAATTGTGTTACGAAAGTAACTTAAATATATTTTGGGAATTAGTTAAATGATGTGATTATTTAATTAATATATTATTTATTTGTTGAATTAAATATTATTAATTAATATGATTATTTAATTGACATATTAATAATTAAGAATTATTAATTGTCATATGGAGGTTTCAATTTCTAACCTTGACATGAGCAATGAAATAATAAGTGATTATTTTTATTTACTCTAAATATGTCAAAGTTTTAAACCCTAGTAAAAAGTAATAATTAAAAAGGATTTGGAATCCTATTTTAGCTTGGATTACTAAACCCTAGGTTCCGAGTATATAAGATATACTTGTCAGGAAAGAGAAACTATTCGGAACCCTATACAGAACTGAAGAGGTGCGGCCACAAGAGAGGAAAAAGAAAATTATTTTTTTTTCTCTCTCACTAGGGTTGGCCGAATTCAAGGGGGAAGCAATGTATTGTCTTCCGGTTCTCTCAAGCCTCCATTCAACTGCTCCCGGAATCTATGACGTGCCCACATCGCGGGACATAGCTAGGAAGGCTTAGTGGTAAAAGATCGAAAAGAAAACGAAGAAGTGTACTTTAAAGGTATGAAAACAAATATCTTCCTCATATTCGTGTATATACAAAAGGTCCCAAAAAGACGATATAAATTTTTTAAAACCTATCGTTCTTCTTTATCTTGATTAATTTCAAATAAAAAAAAAAAAAAAACTCTTTTCCACTACGCGACTTACAGTTGCCACCCCAAGGTTTGCAAACTACTTTTGTTTAAGTGATAATTTATGGATATAAATCTTTTTTCAATTGATTTTGTAAAACTAGCACTAAAGTTAATAATCTGAGTTTTAATAACATCAATGTAGGGTAATTGACAAAAAAGTACCAGTTGACTTCATTTTTCTTTTTTCCTTCTCTTTCTCTCTAGGAAAACGAAGATTTTCTCAAGAAAATTTTAGAGGAATCACTATTTACTCAAGACATTTATTCAATAAATTAATTAGTCATGTCTAATATGCCGCTGGAATTTTTTATTTTTATTTATTTATATATATTTTTCTTTTTTTTTCCTAAATTAAAAATCAATCAATATGAGTCATATTATGACCAAATTCAATCAAAATTTGGTCCAAATCCACAAAAACTTATCAAAATCCAATCCCAAACCTATCAAATTCAAATTCCAATCAAACACAAATCAAAAGCTAATCAATATTCAAACCCTAAAACAACTAAAATGCAATAAAAGACAGCTGTTGGAGTGGGTGGCAAGGACGGCCAGACGACGAACTGGAAACAGCGGTGATGAAGGGTTGGCGACGGTGGCTACGACGATGAAGACAAGGGGAGACTGGTTGCGAGTGGGGGGTTGGTTGACTTGAAAGAGTTTGAAGCCAAAACAATGCCATTTTGAAGAGATAGTTTTTTTTTATATAAAAAATACCTTATAGGTGCTAGGTGGCCTAGGCACTAGGCCGTCTAGAAAGGCCGATTTGGCCTAAATAGTGGCAGCCATGGCCACCTAGGCCGCTTTTTCGAACACTGCTAATGGCACATATTTAGGTGAAACAAGGGAGAGTTATTTGGTACTCTTAGGGCTCATTTGGTGCGCGGGATTCGATTGGATAAGATTGAACTATTTTATGGGATTGGATTGGATAGTATTAGACTAAATTAGTATTGTGATGTGTTTGGTGCAGTACACATTGGACTAAAATAATATTGTCTCATATTTGGTATAACGTTTAATTTGATAAAAAAATACTTGTGTTTTATGAGAGGCCATTATAAAATTATATTAAATTAATATTAAAAAAAATAAAATCATTTTAAATCAATTCAAAGAAAAGAAAAATAAAATTATTTTAAATTAAATTTGGGTAAACAAATTTATTTAAGTTATTTTCTTGAATAAATTTAATTGTTTGTAAAAATAAATAAAATTAAGAGTGGTTCTATTAGCACACCCACTATTAAACTATTTATACCCACTTTTTAAATTATTCAATTTTTTTTTTCGTTTTTCAAATTACTTAAAGAAACATACAATTTTTATGAAATTTTTTTTGTACAAAGTAAAACTAATAAAACCCACTTTCCTTGTTTCAAAACCCTAATGACAAAAGCTTTAATGATATAGATTGTTTCAAATCACTGAATGTTTAGTATTTTTGTTTATATATTTTTTTAGATCTCGATCTCGTGTTTCCCATATTTAGTATTTATTGATTTATTACTATTTTTGTTTATATTTTCTTTCAGATCTCGATCTCATGCTTCCCATGTTTAGTATTTATTGATTTTATTGTTTCATATGTGTTTTTTTCTTCTCAAATTCCAAATCCATGTTTGCTATTTTTTTTTTTCTCTCGGTTTATTTTCTTTCAGATCTTCTAGGTATACTATAGTTTGTATCAATTCTTTTGTAGATTTTATTCTGGATCTTCCAAAGTTAGTTTAATGTTATTTACGTAAATAAAAAAATAAAAAAATAAAAAAATAAACTGGAATCACACCAAGAATTACAACCAAGAAAACCTAATCTCTGACGAAATGAAACCACACCAAAACTCTAACTCAATTGCTTAAAAAAAATCATCAGACAATTAATATCACACTCACAATCTACCACCAACAATCCAATCGATTGT
Organism: Acer saccharum; assembly: GCA_030490815.1. Taxonomy (NCBI): domain Eukaryota; kingdom Viridiplantae; phylum Streptophyta; class Magnoliopsida; order Sapindales; family Sapindaceae; genus Acer; species Acer saccharum. The sequence goes on from CM059869.1 coordinate 29,780,752, forward strand.
AGAAAAAAATCGCATCTAATAAAGATGGTTTACCATGAAATAAGAAGAAAAAACAAGTCATGTGAATGGATGTGAGAAAAGTATATATAAAGATTAGAGATAAAGTGTATTTTTATTTTTATATTTTTGAAAAAGATATAGGGTGTATTAAGTTTTAAAAATAAGTAAAATGGTAGTCCTGGAAATAAATCAAAAAAATTAATAAAACCATTTAATTTTATATAATTAAATCAAATTTTTAAAAAGTGAGGCATAAATAGTTCGGTAATTGGGGTGCCAATAGCACCGCTGTAAAATTAATTTGAAATAAAATGACATTTAAATTTTAATTGATATTAAAATTTTTATTAATATTAAAATAAAAAATATTTTCTTTTTTGAGAAAAAAATAAAATATATTAATATTAAAAATGAATAACATATATTAAATTAATTTTAAAAATATATTATATAAATTTAATATTACATATTTAAAACAATTTAATTAAAAAAAGAAAACAAAAGTATAAAGGCTGGACGTTCCAACCTTTGTAGCAGGACTGGCCCTTTGTAGCAGGACTGGCCACAACATCACTAATTGTCTACACGGGATTGTAGAAATCCAAGAAATTCAATCCTTTGTAGACCATAAGGGTATGTTTGGTAGGGAGGAAAAGGGAGAGGAAAGAAAGGGGTGGAGGGAAAAGGGAGAAAAAAAATGGAGAAGTGTGTGTTTGGTATGGAGAGAAAAATGGAGAGAAAGGAAAAGTGGAAGGAAAATTTTGTGTGTGGGACTCACCATTTGTTTTTCTTCCAAAAAGTGGGAGGAAATGGGAGGGATAGAAAGGGGAAAACTTTTGGGTAATTTAAAATTATAATTTTATCCAATTTTTTTTAATATATAAAATATAATATAAGGGTAAAGTAGTAAAATTGATAAAATGATATTTTCTTTTTTTCCTGTTTACCAAACAACACGAGGAAAAATCATTTTTCTTTCCTTCCCTCATGTTTTCTATCCTTCCAAATTTTTCCATCCTTTTTATTTTCTTTCTTCCCTATCAAACATACCCTAAACGTGTAATTTTGATTGAGATTAGTTACCTATCAAACACGCACTCACCCTTAAAATAACAGAAACGTGCCAATAATGCAAGAGCAACACATCATTACTATTTACCAGATTTTTTTTTTTTTTTTTTTTTTTTTTTTTTTTTGTTGGTACTTTTTGTTTTGTGTGGTTTTGTCTCAGTGTTGTGAATCAGTGAATGGGACACTTTCATGGATTTATTGAAAATACCCTGCCGACATGGTTGTGGGTTGACTTGACTGACTACACAAACAACTCAACAAAGCAAGAATACTTTAGCTGTAGAGTCACATGAGCTGTGTTTCAATTGATGGACTTATTCAAGCAAAGTGGATGCTGAGTTGGAAAAAAAAAAAAAAAATGAAACAAATTAAAATATATATAGTCGGTTTCTTATCGGAAATCCTTTATTTTAATTTTGGTAAGGATTTTAATAAAATCACATCGATTTTTATGAATTTTGATCTGAATTTTTTTTTGTAGATGATAAGTTCATTGAAATATACTTATAAATAAAATTTGAGAATTTTTAAAGCACTAGAACTATTTTTTCTTGAATTTTCTTATATTTGCCCATTTTTTTTTATACCTTAATATTTAATAAAATCGGGATAAATAGTTTTAGTACTTGAAAAAATTTCAAATTTTATTCATATGTATATTTAATTGAACTTATCATCCACACAAAAATTCAGATCAAAATTCATAAAAATTGATGTAATTTCATCATGGTCCTTACCTAAATTAAAATAAGGGATCCTTCATGAGAGACTGACTTTATATATATTTAGGTCATTCCACAATGCAACATTGCATGATGCAACGGTCGTACAACGATATCCGATCACATATGATTGCATGTGATCACATATAATTAATGTTATTGGATATGAATTGTATGTGATTACACAATCAAGTTTAGTGTGATTGCAAGTGAGGGCATATGATCATATGTGAATTGATGTGATCATATCAGAAGAGATATGATCACAATAGTGATACTCAAATTTTTTTAAGTTGCACCATGCAACGTAACACAAAAGGAAATAAGGGGTTTTGTCACTTTTTTAAGTGACTAATATATAGTAAAAGCACTGAAAGTATACAAACGGAGTTAAATAGCTTAAAGCATACCTAGATGGGGGGTGAATAGGTTTTTTACGCATTTTTCAATCCCTTGAACAAATTTTCGTTTGCAACGCTAGCGCCAGCTCTAGCACTAGAAGTAGGAGAAAGAACAGGAGAGTTGGCTGGAAGGGGATATGGGAATCCCGGTCCTAAAGAAGTGGGAGAAAGAGGTAGGAGAGGAGTAGCAGAAGCTGCCAGAAGAAGGGTCAGCACCAAGTAAAAAAAAAAAAAAACAACAAGATGTGCAAAATCACATACCCGGATGAGCTATGGAGATCCTGAGATACCGGTTCAGCCTAGCTCCTTCATAAGCGTCATTGGAGGGGTACTTCATATTCATGTAATTCCTCTCCTGGAGCCTTTTAAGGACGTCCTTGTACTCCGCGAAGATTGTCCCCTTGTCCCATTTATCCCTCTTGGTAAATTGGGTAGGGACCGGATACTCAGTTCCCCCGATATGTACAGAGTGGCCCCAATCTCCTTCTACCACAACCCATTCGTCCTTCTAGGGATGGTTATACTTCACGTTTGCCCCGGGTATAATGAACTTCATCTTATTAAATGCTTTTAGGTAAAACTGGCCTCTGGGCACCAAGTTTGCTACCTGGAAGATGTACCGGAGCTCATCAAAGCCAGGTTCGCTCGCCACATCGTCTTTCTCACACTGCTCTTTCCAGAGCACCAGGAACCCCATTAAGTGCTTCCAGAACCCTAGCGAGATTTGTAGGAGGGACAGCTCCAAAGCAACAAGTGACCTGCGAATGGTGGGATGAAGAGGAAGCTTGACCCTACACTCGTAGGCGGCTACGTGAATGAGAAGGCGACCTGGATGAGGGGTGTACACATCATAACCCCGATGAGGGAGAGAAAGGGTGATGGTATTAGGAATCCTATAGTCCCTCCTCAAAAGAGCCAGGGTGTCAATGGTGCAAAAGGAATTCGGGACAATCCAGCCATCATGAAAGTAGGAAAGATGACCAATAAGTACTCACACGGAATCAACAGCCGGAGTACCATCCCTCTCATCTTTGACATCTTCATTGTCCTCTTCATCGATGATTTAAACCAGGTCCTCGGATTTGTTGTTAAAGCCCGACCCAATTCTAGGATTCCTAGTTGAACGGCGGTGCTAGGATGGATCGCTACCACCAGCAATGTCGCCTTCCTCACGGCCTCTCTTTTTCCCCCTTGGTGATTGGGAGCTCTCTTTTGAATCGACCTTCTCCAAATCTAGGAGGTCATCAAGGCTGTCATGAGGGCTTGGAGAAGCTGGACGAGGATTTTGTGAAGTTTGATGAGGATCTTGTGAAGTTGTAGGAAGGTCTGATGAAGTCGCCATTGCATAAAGAATAAGAAGAATGAAGTTTGGAAGGTTGCTGGAAAGGAGAAGAATTTAGAGAGAGAAAGCTAGATTTTGCTTTTGAAATTTGAATTCAGTGTGAGAAGAAGGAATAAGGTTGGGTTATTTATAGAGGAAGGTAAGCGGTTACCGAAACACGTAAGGAAACAGTAATTAATTACCGGAGACGTGCAAGAGGAGGTTTTAGAAAATCACGCCAAAAAACAGCCCATTCAGGGATTGACATGTGGATTGCTCATTTACTATGAGCGTGATAAAGGAGGATTTCCTCCAAGACAGTGGAAACCAGCTAGATAGAAAGACTAAAATCCTTCATGTATCTTGGAATCCTGACTCCAACCCCAGCAAGGTACCGGTGTTCAAGTCATAGGGGACTTCTGTTAACCGCCAAAAATGGCAGGGGTTCAAAGAAGAATTTTCCACCAACATTGGAGAATAATTGAGATAGAAAAGCATCGTAGAAGTGCATCCCGGTACCTCGCCACTAAAGTGACCAGATAGGCCTTCTACCAATCCGGATCAAAATCAAGGGCTCCTAGACTCCCAGGTACCAGGAAACACAGAAGCCAAGTTCCTAAGGACTCCACTACTACGAAATCCTAGTACCCCGCTACCACACCAACCCGGTATCCTAATACCCCGGTACACTGATACCATGATCCAGTAGGAGGTGGGATGCATATGTACCCCGATCCCTCTTAGAGCTGGCCAACCAAGCAGTAAGAGTATCATATCAACAGACTATCAAGGTAAGATCGGGAACGCCAAGGTTAAGCTACAAAGAAAGGCAGTAAAACACGACGTTTTAATGATAAGGAAATTGCCTCATTCCTGCCACTCAAGAGTTCTATTTGAAAGCAAAGTCAACTCTATCAAATTCTGCCAAAAAAGGGATCGCTTGATTCCTTGAATCAATCTTACGATCTTCTTGCTAATCGCCATGGAACGTCCCGAAAATCACTAGGTCACTGGACCGAATTTAGAGGAGTGCTCAACAAGCATTGGGACGTATATATACAACATGTTATCATACAGAAAAGGGACCGCAACTTGAGTCCAAAACCCTAAAGTATTCTTTTCCACTTATGGACATGCACGAGAGCTCCATCGCCAACTGAGTTTTAACCCTTTTACCATAGCCACTAAAAATCTCCCTTGTACTCTCATTACATGTTTATTATCACACAAAAAAAAAAAAAAAAAAAAACAAAAAAAAAGAGTTATATGTGATCTTATTGCTATTATTTTTTGATTCACCATCATTGTGTTCAATTCGTTTTATTAAGTGTTCATAGGTATCGAACTACGTGATACCCCTCCGACTGTGATCTACCCCGATTCCAGTCACAAGAATTGTTAATTAGAAATTCACCCCGGTGACAATTTTTCGTTAACACCAATTAAATATGAAAGTTTGTTATAAAATTAAGGGGTAATTACCCTGGTAGCCATCAACTTATGCCACCACTATCAAAATGGCCATTTTTGGCAAACACTGTTATACTAATGGCCATTCCATCCAATTCCATCCAATGAGTGGCATTTTAGTAAATAAGGGGATGACTTAATTTATTTTAGATATTTTTTGAAAATCAATTTTTTTTTTTGTTTTTTAAAACAAATAATTATATTTAGTGTGTGTATATACGTATAGCATATCTGAAACATATATATATATATATATCTTTTCAACTTATCTCAAATATATTTTTTTAGAATTTTTAGATTTTGTAGCTTTAATCTTCTCAAAAAAGAATATATATATATGGGTTGTCTATAGAACAACGGTGTACTAAACACCGCTACCTGTAGTTTACCTATAAACTTGTTGAGCAGGTTACCATTTAATCCAAGGCAATTTAAATTTTAGCTTCACTAACTGTTCCCAAGGTAAAACAATCATTTATTTTCAAATTTAAAAAACAATCAATGCAGCTGACAAAAAACAATAAATGCGTTTCAAATTTAAACGACAATCATTTATTTTTAAAATTAAGTCTGTTCCATCATTCGATTTACATTTGTACTATGTGATAACACTCGATATGAGTAAACATCATTTAAAATGTATGATTACATTAGATACAAGTAAACATCATTTAGAATGTGTGATAACAGTCGATACAGGTAAATAGTTAAAAATGTAATAGGGCTAGTGAATCTAATGTCTAACAAAGTAAGAGGATTGATAGAGCTTTGGGTACAGGTTTACAACCCCCTTGTCCTAGTGTTTGAGTTAGATATATTTAATTTTTTTGTCTAGTAAGAGAAGTTTTATTTTTTGTAATGAAATAATTGACAATAGTCCCACACCAGGCATACATGCCTATTATACTTACATCATTCATAACAACAACAGTAGTATATATGAAAATAAAAAAAGAAACAAAATTGTAATCCAAAAACTTCATTTCTTGTTGTGCTTTTTATAGATCCCACATACATCTCTCTTAATAAAATAAAATAAATAAATAACTATTTAAAAAACCTTATTAAAGTCAGACTAGCACAGGCCTCAAAGGGCTCTAGCTTGTCAATAGACGAGCCCAAGAACCCCAAGACCCAAGCCCATCGTTACTTCAATAGATTTATATGCTAGGCTCAGTTGGGAGGCCTATTGTTCAATGTCTAGGTATTACTTTCCTACTTATAAACCATCTTAATCCCTTTATATTTTTCAATGTGGGATTCGTATTACACAGTGTTTCAATAAAACTGTTCCACCCTCTACAGAGTGATATTTACATAATTATATTGTGATTGTATTAAAATATTTACGATCACAAATACTATTTTAAGTTAAAAAACCTTATTAAAGTCAGACTAGCCCATGCCTCAAAGGGCTCTAGCTCGTTAAGAGACAAGCCCAAGAACCCCAAGACCCAAGCCCATCGTTATTTCAATAGGTTTATATGTTAAGCCCAGTTGGGAGGCCTATTGTTCAATGTCTAGGCATTACTTTACTACTTATAAACCCTTTTAATCCCTTTTTATTTTTCGATGTGGGATTCGCATTACACAGTGTTTCAATAAAACGGTTCCACCCTCTACAACGAGTGATATTTACATAATTATGTTGTGATTGCATTATAATATTTACGATCATAAATACTATTTTAAGTTAAAAAACCTTATTAAAGTCAGACTAGCCCAAGCCTCAAAGGGCTTTAGCTCGTCAAGAGATGAAATTTCCCTTAAGTAGTAGTGAAATATACCTAGAGGGGGGGGGGGGGGGGGGGGGGGGGGTGGTGAATAGGTATAGGCTCCAAATTCTCCCAATTAAAAAATTAATGCGGAATATATCAATGAAAATGCACACTTGATTAAATTTGACAAATTAATTGATTTCACTTATACAAGAGTTAATCAATTTACAAGATATGCAATCAATGAAAGAAATGGAAGATAAAGAAAAGTAAAAGCAAAAATGAACACAAGTGTTTTAACGTGGTAAAACCTCAAAGAGGAAACATCCACGGGTTGATACCACAACCACCGGTAAAGCAATCCACTATGTGAAAAAGGACTTACACACTCAAGCTATCACTCATGATATCCGCTCAAGCTATCAACTCCTAATCTACCCTCGGGCTAGTGAATCACCAAGCCTACTTCCTATCCGAGATGTGTCCTACACCTCTAGAAAGCAACTTCCTATCCAAGACGCTCACGTCTCTAGGAAGATTTCTTGCTTGCCTATCCGGATCCTCCCGACCCTAGACAAGACTCCCTTGCTTGATTATCCGAGTCCTCTCGACTCTAATCAAGTCTTCCCTGCTCTATCCACAAAGCTTCACTCACTTTGCTAGAGACTTCAACCTAATGCAAGGCTATGATCTAAAGTGATGCAAATGATGCAAACACAATCAAATTAAGCTAGATGATCAATCAAGCAAAATGTACATGTTCAATGATAGTCTAGAATATGATTTCAACACACAATCACAAAATTATCTAGAAATCAAGACATGCAAATCAATAAGAACAAAGGTATGAATATTCAATATATCACACTAAAACCTAGTTCTTAGATCAAGAAATAGAACCTAGAAAATAATATGAGATACATCATATATTCAATTTCTAGAATCAATTTCACACACAATCAAGTTTAGCACATATATGTTCAAAACAAATCACAAAGCTAAATCTCAATTAACAAATGATCAAACAACCCTAGCAAGTGATCTAACATACTTCTCAACAAATTTCATCAATCAAATAGTAAGAATCAAGAGATGATCAAAGATGAAATTGAAAAAGAAGAAGTTGAAACTAACATACTGACCACGGACTGAAAATGGATCGGCTGAGAAAAATGGCGAAGTCAGCTACCTCTGGAAATACTTGGGGTTTGTAGCTCTCTTCGAGACCAACAATTTTGGTTTTTGAATCGATTGATTTCGAGTTCGTATGAGAGAGATATGATCAAAATAAGAAAACGAAAAATGTAGAATTCTGCAGAAAAATCTTCAAGTGTTCTTCAAAATTCAACCAAGTGTGGAAGGAAGAAGATGGGTTTAAAAGGAAGAGAGAGAGAGATTTTACGAGCGAATTGGAGCACACCATGTCACCTCCCCATGGGGGGCGCATGGCCCACACGGGAGCAAAGGGCTCCCCTGGCCGTGGGGCCCACGGCCTCCCACACGGGCAGGCCTTGTGGCCACACGTGCTCCCGACTCCTCTCGCGCGCTCCTTCGGTTCTTCAGCCCATATCTTGGGCATCCAAACTCTAATTTTGAATCCGTTTTCAGATTACAAACCGTGACTCCCTCACGCATGACCACGACTAACAACTTTGAATAATGGTTAAGAAATCATCTCGGAATCCGACGATGAAGTCAACACAACAAATGAGAACGAAAAGTAGCATAGTCAACTTGTTTGGACTCGAAACCTTATGAATGAGTAACCGAAATGACCGGAACTTAATAAGGCATTAAATAAGAACATGTTCAAGTCCTAAACACAAAATACACAAACAAATAAACACATATTCACACAAGCATGCCATATCAAAGAGATAGACACAAAGCATGCAATTTCACAATGTTTGTCAATACAAGATCAATGCATGAGCATACTATGAAGTGTGTGAATGTGTTACACCAAATGTTTGAACCATGATGCAGGGACACACATGTATGAATTGTGTGTGTGTGCGCTAACGCCTTGCAAGAGGATAGAAGTCAAGATTTACCTTTGACGTTTTTCACCTCTTGAAGACGACTTTTGCACTAGACGTTGCTCTTCACTTTTTAAGCTTCCTTTCTTCAAATAATGTCCTAAGCAACAACTAATACAAACATAGAGTGTTTTACAATGGAATCAAGCCAATACAAATCATAAACCTTACAAGAGACAAACCCAAGAACCCCAAGACCCAAAGCCCATTGTTACTGTTTGCGATTATACTGTATATTTAGTGATTATATAAATACATAGTCAATCACATAAGATTTGTAATATGGATTCTGATTGAAAATATTTTTATCGATTCTTTGACATGTAATTATACTTATTTAATTGTAATTGTAATAATATATTTTCAAACACAAAATTTATATAAAATGTATTGTAATGACTAGCCTAAGCATCAAATGGCTCTAGCTCGTCAAGAGACAAGCCCAAGAACCCCAAGACCCAAACCCATCATTACTGTTTATGATTATACTACTTACTGAGTGATTATATTAATAAATAGTCAATCACATAATTTATGTAATATGGATTCTGACTGAAACTGTTTATATCGACTCTTTTTGAAATAATTATATTTTGATAATAGTAATTGTAAATATATATATTCAAACACAGAATATATGTAAATTGTATTCTAAGGACTAGCCCAAGCCTAAAAGTGCTCTAGCTCGTCAAGACAAGCCCAAGAACCCCTAGACCCAAAGCCCATCATTATTGTTTACGATTAGATTGTTTATTAAGTGATTGTCTAAATAAATAGTCAATCACACAAGTTAAGTAATATAGATTCTGATTGAAAGTGTTTATACTATATTAGATGTAATTATACATCTATATTTGTAATTATAATTGTAAGGATTCTCATTTGTTGATTGGCTCATTTCGTAGACAAACCACATTTGGGGTTTTTGTAAGGGTAGATTAGGCTCTCAAGACCTCAAGAGAAGAAGCACCAAAGGTAAACTTCTAGTGCTTAATTTGCTTTGAAGAGAAGTAGTTGCACACACACACAACACTTGCATATCTCTTTTCTTGAATGTTGTGTGTTTGTATTATGTGTGCATTATTGATTATTGAATCTCTCTTCTTGCATAAGTATTGATTGCATCTTGTGATTATAATGACATACCATAGTAGGCATTAGGATGCATTTTTCTTTACCTTTTTGCCCTTGCACTTGTGTATGTGAGCATAAAAGGAGTGTGCTGATCGTTGGTCCTGCGCTAGTCGTCCAACGTAGGCACACCAGCGTAGATCGCCCAGTGGTCTGTCGCTGGTCCTTCACTGGTCGTCCAGCGCAGAACACCCAGTTCTCTGTCGCTAGTGTTACGCCTCTCACCTGCGCTGGTCGACCAGTGCTTAGTGCAAATTGTGTTCATGCGCTAGTCCTACGCTGGTCTTCCAGCACAGGTCACCAGCGCACAAGGCTAATTTTGGTGTGATTTTTCAAAACGACCACACTTTACTTATGACCTCTATATATACATCTCTATGTTTTTAGGTCAGTTTGCTGAGTCCAAAATATTATATATTTTCCTTAGAATATTTTTCAAGTGAAAAATTCACAAAGAACTCACCTTTAACCACTCAAATCAAATCCTTTGTGCATCAAATTTCATATTGCATCTTCTATGTCTATATAGAATGCATCCATGCATGGTTTTGGATCATCACAACTTACTTGGTATGTTCTTCACTAATTTCATCTATTTTAAGTGATTTTCATATTAAGACATCTTTTTGATTACTTGTATGTTTTTAGATCATATGTTAAATACAAGTTAGAGATTATTTGTGATTTAATTGATTGAGTGTTGTATTGTGATAGCTATCTAGGTTTTGCTTAATCTTGATTAGCTAAGCTATTTGACATGTCATCTAGTCATTGATATCTAGGATTGCTTTTATTGATATATCATAATCCTAGATAAGCATATAGGGTTTACCTAGCTCTTATTGCATTTTGAGTATTTTACATATTCACATAGGTTGCATTATCTCTTCATTGAGAATTAAGACTTGGGGCTAAGATTGCTTAGGCCTCAAGCAATTGGACTAGAGCCACTTTTAAAGGCCCGCGTGGTAAAAGTGGGGGGTTATTGACCGAAGTGTTAGACGAGGTCTACATAGGTTGTAAACTCCATTTCAATTAGTGGATTTCGAGGTTCGAGTGTGGCGCACTAAACAGCCCGTGGTTTTTCCCAGTGGTTGGGTTTCCACGTAAATATCAAGTGTTATAAATCTCCGCACCATATTACACTTGCTATATTATATTGACTATTAGGGGTATTTTTGTAATCTTGACTATATGCAAAAATTTGTTTCATATATCGAACACACTGTTAATTTGTTTCAATAATAATATATTTACAAGCACATAATATATGTAAATTGAATTCTAATTGATATTTTTAGAATATGTTGTCATGCATTTATCAATACAGATATTTGTATATCAAAAGTCTTTAAAATATGGATTCTTATTGTAATTGATATAAAAAATTGTTGTCATTCCTTTATTAATGCAAATATTATATATCAAATACATTTTACATGTGATTACACATATTAAATTGTGATTAATAAAATATTATATTACACAAAGATTTAATATAATTTGTAATTGAAATTTTTAAAGAAAAGGTTGTCATGCATTTATGAATACAAATCTTTCATATATCAATACTCTATATTATATTATTACACCTTTTCAGTAGTGTTTATATAAATAATTATTCAACATAGAAGATATAAATTATGAATTCTAATTGAATCTGTTATTGAAATGGTTGTCATGCATTTAGTAATGTAATTATGTAATTCAAATATGGATTGTTACTACAATTGATACATTGAATAAAATCGTGACCACATAACATAGATAATATGGATTCTAACTTATGCATATAACCTATCCCACCAACGGCGTGCTATGCAGCTCAATAGTGTACGTAACAGACTATTGGTGGGATACCACCCACACATTAACCGGCGATTCGTGATACATTGAATAAACTCGTGACCACAAACCATATTTAATATGGATTCTAACTGATGCATATAACCTATCCCACCAAAGTATTGGTCGTAACCCACCAATAGTATGCTATGCAGCTCAATAGTGTCCGTAACAGACTGTTGGTGGGATACCACTAATACATTAATCAACGAGTAAAGCATACACACAAAATTTCTAAGTTATTATGAAATTATGATTAATGTCTTATAAAGAACATATATTTACTGACTTGTCAACAATTAGTTACTGAATCACAATTCATGTACAATGTCGATATGTTATAATTAAAAAACAGTAAACAATAATTCTAACCAAGACCAAACAATAATTATCATCATATAATAATAAATGACAATAAAACATTAATCTGGGGAGCAAATATTATCCATCGAAACATGTTCAAGCAAACATATTTGTACATTTCAAAACTTGCATCCAGAAGGTAATCATGTTCATATTTAACCATTGCAATCAAATCTAACATTGGTCATTCATCAAACACATTGTAGATCAAAGAATAAACAATAAATAAATTCTCTTTGAAAAGCAAAAATTATCCATTGAAACATGTTCAAGCAAATCTGGTTTCATTTTTAAAACTTGCATGCCAAAGGTAATCATATTCGTATTGAACCATTGCAATCATATGAAACATTGGCCATTGAACAATTAGGTACTATCATTATAAAGCATTCATCAAACACATAACAGATCAAAGAAGAAGCAACACTAATAAATGCTTTTCAAAAATGGATTCTATAAAGAATAAGACATACATATTTTTCATTTTCTGTGTGTGTAAAAACATTTTTCAAACACGAATTATCACAATAAACCCTTTAACAAACACATGCAAAGATTACGAAACCAATCAAAACATCTTCAAACTTTTCAGTACAAAAGTTTGCAAAAACCTAAAACAAACAAAAATATAAGCATTTACAAAGATCAGACCGTGCAATTTTCACAAACCTCTTAGGTCTGTCAATCTTATCATATAAGCCTCTCGTTAACAGAAGAATAATTGCGTGATGGACAATGTTTAGTGAAAGGAACAACAACGGCGTGATGAAAAGAGTTGTATTTAGGGTTTCAAATCGTGAATCCAAGACAGAGAGATGTTTAATGTGTTTTGATGTTAAAAATAAGGGTAAAAAATGAAATTATAATTCAGCTTTGCATTGGAAATTGTTGTAATAATAAATTTTAGGTTGTGCATGCGTTACACATGGCTTTGTTTTAAATTCAGACCAACCCGTGTCAACTAAAACAACCAGTAGAAAGGAAATATTTTTAAAAGTTGAATGTGAATAGTTTGAAGTTAAGAGATCTCCCACCTAATCAGTAGAGTATCAATGAGTACAATCTATCTTATTCAGAAATTAAATATCAACTAGCAAACTAAATTTTTATTGAAGAACGTAAGAGTTGTGGATAAGCCTGTATCCCAATTGGCCACTCTTTTAAAAAAAAAAAAAAAAAAACAAAATCTAAACTAGATGCTACATCATTATATTTTTGGGAAGCCCTAAACTCTTCACATATTTTATGCCCTACATAGTTCGTATGTACACACCTAAATAAAAAATCTTGTTCTAATTATTCGTTAGAAAGTGTAAACAACATTTCGTTTTTGTAATTTACTTGTTTTATAAGCTCCTTTCATAATATCAATTATTATCAACTAGCCTACATAATTAGCATGGAAAACGTAAGAGATATCAAATAGCCAGCCACCCTAAACGTAATGATTAATGATTGATGATTATTATATACTAATAACACCTTCCATGCATGTGTACGATCTCTTTGTCCCAATTATTACTCCATTCTAAACCAGAAGCATAAAATCCTTTAGATTTTTTTAAAATCTCTAAATTCTTCATATATACTTTTGAAACACGTAAACAATGTCTTTAAGTGAAGAAATCCTAGGTTATTGGCAAACTTTGTGCAGCCATGTAAAGTTTCGCGAAGTAGCGGACAATTTGACCGAAGAACAAAGAGAATGCGTGGAGGATATAGGATTTGGGGTGTTAATGAACATGAGTTGTCATCAGTTATTTGGTCCTCTATGCAATATGTTGCTTACAGTGATCCAACCTAGCACACAGTCTGTAGTGCTCCACAGCAAGTGGATCCCAATAAGGGTGTCAGATTTCTCTAAGGTGATGGGCTTGGCAGACGGCATCGATGAAGTCAACTGTGACTGAAGAGTTTGACGAAACTTGTATTCGAATCAAAGCACTTCTGCAGAGTAGTACTGTTAAGGACAAGATTACACTCTCTTCCTTGCAAAAAAAACTACAGAGTATGAGGGCTGTAGATGACGATTTCAAGATTTCATTTGCTTTGTTTACTATTTCAATACTTTTATGCCCACCTGCATCACCTAATGTTGACGAATCATTGCTGACCCAACTAAAGAATCTGAAATTAATCAGACACAAGAAATGGGCAACATTTTCGTTTCAGTATTTAATGGATGGTGTGAGAAACATCAGAAACCAAGGTACAACATTTTTCCAAGGGTGCCTTCCTTTTCTTCAGATCTTTTATTGGGGATGTCTTTCGCAGAATAAAGTGTACGTGAACAGGCTTAACATTCCCTTGGTTGCTTAGACCAAAAACAAGGCTGAAGCACTCAATAGGTTGGTGGACAATGATGACATTATAGGTGGTTACTATAGCAGCACTGTAGAGGTTGACGAGCCATACTGGTCTGTCATGCACCAGGGTTTGGAACGAAGGGTAGAAACAATGACAGAAAATCTCAATTCCATCGGAGTTTCACTCGATTATTTTTAAAAAGTCGAAGTACCTAACACGGTGAGAAGAATGGTCGAACCCTTACTGTAGAGGTTCAAGCTCGACATTTTGAAATTGCTTCCAAACAAAGTGTAAGGATTCCCATATCTTGATTGGCTTATTTCGTGGACAAACCACGTGTTGGGGATTTTATGTAAGGGTAGATTAAGTGAATGATATTCAAGCTCAAGACCCTCTCATGTCCTCAAGGTTGATAAGCACCAAAGGTAAATTTCTATGTGCTTAATTTGCTTTGAAGAGATTAGTTGCACACACACACTCACATCTCATGCTTAATTCATTTTCTTGTATGTTGTGTATGTGTTGTTATTATGTGCATTCATGATCATATAACATCTCTTCTTGCATAAATATTGATTGCATCTTGTGTTTTTAATGTCATACCATGTTAGGCTTTTAGGATGCATCAAGTTTTACCTTTTTACCCTTGCATGTGTTTTTGGGTTCAAAGGAGTGGGCTCTGCTGTGCGCTGGTCGTCAAGCGCCGGACCAGCGCAGCCCACCAGCGTAGATCGCCCAGTGGTCTGTCGCTGGTCGTGCGCTGGTCCACCAACGCAGCCCACCAGCGCACCATGAAAAATGGTCTATGCGCTGGTGGTGCGCTGGACGTCCAGCGCAAGCTGACCAGCGCACAACGCACAATCAGGTGCGATTTTTCAAAACGACCTCACTCTACTAGAGTTGCCTATATAAAGTCTTCTATGATTTTAGGTCGTCCAAGAGAGTCAAAAATATCATATATTTTACTTAGAACATTTTTCAAGAGAAAAATCATTCAAAGAACTCTCCTTTAACCACTCAAATCAAATCCCTTTTGCATCATATTTCATATTGCATCCTCTATTACTATATAGAATGCATCCATGATTGGATTTGGATCATCACAACTTGCTTGGTAAGATTTTGATTAAGTTCATCTTATTTGATTATTTTTATTATCAAGCTATTCTCTTTAATTTACTTGTATGTTTTGATCATATGATAAATACAAGATTAGAGAATTAATTGTGATGAATTGATTGAGTGTTGTATTGTGATAGATATCTAGGTTTTTATAATCTATGTTTATCTAAGCTATTATGACATGTCATTTAGCACCTGATATCTAGGATTGATTTTAATTGATTATCTCATCATCCTAGATAAGCATCTAAGGTTCCCTAGCCTTGTTTGTTATTTGAATATTCATACATATTCACATAGGTTGCATAATCTCTTCTTAGAGAATTAAGACTTGAGGCTAAAAGTGCTTAGGCCTCAAGCAAATTGGAATAGGGTTGCTAATAAAGGCCCGCAGGGTAGAAGTGAGGGGTTACAGACCGGATTGTTAGACGAGGTCTACATAGGTTGTAAACTTCATTTCAATTAGTGATTTCGAGTTCCGAGTGTGGCGCACTAAACAACCCGTGGTTTTTCCCAGTGGTTGGGTTTCCACGTATACATCAAGTGTCTTTTTTAATTCCGCACTATATTACACTTGCTTGTATTTTTGACTAGTAGGGTCATTTTCGTAATATTGACTTGTATGCGAAAATTGGGTAATAATAGCTAAAATCTATTCACCCCCCCCCCCCCCCCCCCCCCCTCTAGATTAATATAATTGATAACACGCCTCAAGTATTTAGTTATTTACAATTGGTATCAGAGCTGGTTCTTAGATATACTTAGGTGATCCTTTGCTCATTTTTTGGTGTGTTTTGCATTTGTGTGATTTGTGCTCATTCATACATTTTGCATTCATTTGAATTCATTCACTATACACTATGAGTGGATTCGGTGGCAACCATGAGGGTGCTTCAAGCACACGGCCTCCTCTCCTCACCGGTGTGAATTATGCCTCATGGAAAGGCAAGATGGAGGCGTATGTGTGCCAAATCCATGATAGGGCATGGATGGCGATTGAAGATGGGTATGCACCTCCTATGATGACTTCCACTAGTGGTGGAGAACAAGTACTCAAGCCAAAGGCCCAGTGGTCACCTGAAGAGTTTGAGACTTCAAAATGGAATAGGAAGGCATGGCATGCTCTTCTATGTGCAGTGGATGAAAATCAGTACAAACTGATTTAGAACACTAGGATAGCCAAGGAGGCATGGGATATCCTAGAGGTTGCACATGAGGGAACCGATGTAGTTAAGGATTCCAAGCTACAAGTCCTTCAAACGCAATTTGAGTTGCTTAAAATGGAGGAGGACGAGTGCTTCAATGACTTTGAAGTCAAGTTGATGGATATTGTCAATCAAAGCCATCAACTCGGTGATCCTTATTTGGATAGGAGAGTTAAGCAGAAAATTATGAGGTCTCTCCCCGCTAGGTTCGAATCAAAAGTGACGGCTTTAGAGTAGAATAGCACTTACAAGGATATGAAGTCGAGTGAGGTGATTGGAAGACTCCTCGCCTATGAATCTAGGAAGGCTCCTAGTATTTCACCTCCTAAAAAGCAAAAAGGAATTGCTTTGAATGCTTCCAAGGTTGTGAAGGAGGAAAAAAGTGACTCGGACCAAGACATGGCTTTGCTACTTAGAAGATTTAAGAAGTTTGTCAAGTTCGAGAATAAGGGCGTTGGATCCAAGGGCCAAGACTTGAAGAAAAAAGCTCCCTTCAAGAATTTTGAGCCTAGGAAAGAGCATAGTGAGAAGAAAGGGGTCCAATGCTATGAGTGTGGTGGTATAGGTCACATCTCACCAGATTGTGGGAACTTGAAGAACAAGATGGCAAAAGTGATGGCCACCACTTGGAGTGAAAGTGATGACTCCAGAAATGGAGACAAGTCATCAAGTGATGATGAGCTTACCATCAACTACACGGCATTTGGGGCCACTTGTGTAGATGACAAGGTTATTGGTAAGAATGACTTGACTAGTGATCCCATAGAAGAAAAAATTGAAGAAGTAGCTCTAGAGAAGATAAATGTAGCTACTCATTGGGATATGGCTCTCATTGACTCAAGAGTCCATGGTGAAGGTCTTAATGGGGGAAATGACTCCATTAGTGAGAAAGAGAGTGGAGGAGATAACTCAAGTGAAGATGACTCCTCATCTAACTCTACAAATGGAAGTGTAGAGAAAATGGATGTAAATGACTTCATAGTCAAGTGTGAAAGTTCATTGAAGAAGAACAATAGAAAATTGAAGATTTTAGAGGATGAAAATCTTGAACTTTCAACACACAATGACCACTTAAGTAATCAAGTGGAAGCATCCAAGAAGATTGAAGACAAGCTAAGGGATGAGCTAGCTATGTCTAAGAGGAATGAAGAAGGGTTGAAAAGAGAGCTTGATGAAGCTATAAAGTCATTAACTAGGATGACTACAAGCACCAAGAAACTTGACCACATTCTTGGTGGTGGAAAGAACCCTTGTGACAAGAGAGGTATTGGGTATGAAGAAACCAAGGAGATCACTACTCCAACCAAGACCGTCTTTGTCAAGAGTTTGGGCAAGATAGAAGCCACGCCGGTGCACACTCCTAGGAAGAAAATTGATCTAGGACAATGTTCAAGAAGTGCACAAGTCAAGGTAGCTCCAAAGAGACAACCTCAAGCTCAAAAAGTTCCTCAACCTAACTTCCCTAAAGCTAATATTCATCAAGGGAAGAGGCCAATCATGCAAAATGGATCAAGGAAGCAAGCAAGAACCGCTCAACCACAAAGTCATGGGAAGGCTCCTATGCATGCACAAGGACATGGTATGAATTCTAAATTTATCCCTACATGTCACTTTTGTGGTATTCATGGTCACATTAGACCAAATTGCTTTCATTTCATTAAATTATGTAGAATCAAAAGCATGATTGAAAAGAGAATGACAAGAGCTAGAATGCATGCTAATAGGAAGGAAAACATTCATATTCATGATCCTATTAATTCTAGAACTCTTGAACCCTTAACCACTAAGAAGAAAAAAGTCATATCTATGTGGATAAGGAAAAATGAACCCGCTTGCTATGAGACTAATAAGTCTCAAATAGGTTCATCCAAGTCAAATGGACTTGGGAGGTCCATAGGACCTCATGACCTTCATTGATGAAGGATGATGATGACCCCATATGGGGAACTCAAGCAAAGAGAGCTAATTGCATACTTGTTGCATGCAAACATTTGAAAAATCTTATGCTTATTTGTTGATTGCTTGAGTAAGCTTGGTTGCACATATGTATATATGTTTTAAATTCAATAAGTGTGAACCTTGCTTATATACAATCCATGTCATATTTATGTTCAAACATGCATTTTTGGACTAGGAGATTAACATAGGAAGTATGATTTGGATGACCTATAGTTATCTCCATGACATGATGATTCTTAATGACATGCTTAAAAATTGAAAAGCATGAGTTATTTTTATGAAATGCTCAAATGAAAAAGCATGAATTGATGATTGCAATTTTTAAATGCAAAACTTGTGTGAAAAAGCTTATGAGACTCAAATGAAAAAGGATCTTGTATCCATTCAAGGATTTTACAATCCAAATGTCTCTCTTTCTTTATTGGTTGGACATGTCTACTATCATACGGGTTTCATTCTCGGAAAAATCAAATAGGGTGCAAAGTTGCTCATGACATGTTTGACTTGTAAAGATGGATATAGTTGCTCATAAATTAAAATCAATGAAAATCTCTATATCCTTGCTTCTCTTATGACATTGGTGAAATTGGTTTGAATTCTTATTAGAAACCTTTGTCATTTGCTTTGCCAAATACCATTGTATTTTGAACTTGAATGCTACATGTCTTGTATGCAAACCATTTTTGATTCACACATTTTATCAAAATAAATCTCCTTGTTTCTCTCCATTTGATAGAGTTGCATAAAGTGCATTTAATGATTATGCAAATGACTTGAATGCTATCATCTCTCTTTGCTAAGTGGCCCGGTTGGGGACTACTCCTTTGCCTATATCATGACAAAAAGGGGGAGTAGAATGGTGGTTAGGGGAGTTGCAAATTGTGGTGGCAATTGTGCATGTTGGGGAGACAATACATTAAGGGGGAGTAACTCTTTGAGGGGGAGCATTGCATACACAAACATTGCATGATGTTGTGCTTAATTTTTTAAATATGCAAATGCTTGTTTGTAATCTCACTTGATTCATCTCACCTTTTCTTGTTTTGGAAAGTTTAAAAACCTTGTTTCAGGGAATGATTGTTCTAGAAGAGATTAAAGACTTCAAGATTTATTTGTTTTATATATCTCTTTGTATTGTAGAAAATCTTCATTGACCCTTTGGTTTATTTTTTGTGAGGAATCAATGTGAGTGGTGGTTTTGTCACGAAATAGCCAAAGGGGGAGATTGTAAGGATTCCCATATCTTGATTGGCTTATTTCGTGGACAAACCACGTGTTGGGGATTTTATGTAAGGGTAGATTAAGTGAATGATATTCAAGCTCAAGACCCTCTCATGTCCTCAAGGTTGATAAGCACCAAAGGTAAATTTCTATGTGCTTAATTTGCTTTGAAGAGATTAGTTGCACACACACACTCACATCTCATGCTTAATTCATTTTCTTGTATGTTGTGTATGTGTTGTTATTATGTGCATTCATGATCATACAACATCTCTTCTTGCATAAATATTGATTGCATCTTGTGTTTTTAATGTCATACCATGTTAGGCTTTTAGGATGCATCAAGTTTTACGTTTTTACCCTTGCATGTGTTTTTGGGTTCAAAGGAGTGGGCTCTGCTGTGCACTGGTCGTCAAGCGCCGGACCAGCGCAGCCCACCAGCGCAGATCGCCCAGTGGTCTGTCGCTGGTCGTGCGCTGGTCCACCAGCGCAGCCCACCAGCGCACCATGAAAAATGGTCTATGCGCTGTTGGTGCGCTGGACGTCCAGCGCAAGCTGACCAGCGCACAACGCACAATCAGGTGTGATTTTTCAAAACGACCTCACTCTACTAGAGTTGCCTATATAAAGTCTTCTATGATTTTAGGTCGTCCAAGAGAGTCAAAAATATCATATATTTTACTTAGAACATTTTTCAAGAGAAAAATCATTCAAAGAACTCTCCTTTAACCACTCAAATCAAATCCCTTTTGCATCATATTTCATATTGCATCCTCTATTACTATATAGAATGCATCCATGATTGGATTTGGATCATCACAACTTGTTTGGTAAGATTTTGATTAAGTTCATCTTATTTGATTATTTTTATTATCAAGCTATTCTCTTTAATTTACTTGTATGTTTTGATCATATGATAAATACAAGATTAGAGAATTAATTGTGATGAATTGATTGAGTGTTGTATTGTGATAGATATCTAGGTTTTTATAATCTATGTTTATCTAAGCTATTATGACATGTCATTTAGCACTTGATATCTAGGATTGATTTTAATTGATTATCTCATCATCCTAGATAAGCATCTAAGGTTCCCTAGCCTTGTTTGTTATTTGAATATTCATACATATTCACATAGGTTGCATAATCTCTTCTTAGAGAATTAAGACTTGAGGCTAAGAGTGCTTAGGCCTCAAGCAAATTGGAATAGGGTTGCTAATAAAGGCCCGCAGGGTAGAAGTGAGGGGTTACAGACCGGATTGTTAGACGAGGTCTACATAGGTTGTAAACTTCATTTCAATTAGTGATTTCGAGTTCCGAGTGTGGCGCACTAAACAGCCCGTGGTTTTTCCCAGTGGTTGGGTTTCCACGTATACATCAAGTGTCTTTTTTAATTCCGCACTATATTACACTTGCTTGTATTTTTGACTAGTAGGGTCATTTTCATAATATTGACTTGTATGCGAAAGTATGCGAAAATTGGGTAATAATAGCTAAAATCTATTCACCCCCCCTCTAGATTAATATAATTGATAACACGCCTCGAGAATTTAGTTATTTACACAAAGAATTGAGAGCTGAGCATGTTCATTGTAATGATACGGTATGGTTACTTACTAACTTTTTAAAAGTTTCACTCTGCATGTTTTAATTAACCCCGGCCCCATGTTTACTATTTGTTGATATTACTTGTCAACATGTATCACTTAGAGAGATTGTAAAACCGTTGAAATAATCAGCTCCAGTACAGAGTCTTTCTCACAAAGCAAGATTTTAACTGGACTAAAGAGTCGACAGGCAAATTCCACCGCAGCAGAAGAAGGATCAATCTGTAAAACTAATGTTGACACACCTTCGAGACCAAATACCAGATTTTCCAGTAGAACACTAGACTTTCCCCCAAACAACCATCTCTTGTCATTTTCAAAAGAAGAACTTCATTTATTGAAGGTTTTGTTCAGTCACCCAACAACAAAAAATAGAAGGTAAAACTGTTATTGCATTGTTGTTGATCACTTTCCTCTGTAAAAATATTTTCTGCATTGCGATGTATATGTCTGGTTTTACATATAATTTAACGTTAAAAAAATCGTTCAACGATCACACATTTTATTATAGAAATCACAATATATGTTTCTCATGATTGTTAACCGTTTTTCCTTTCAGTCTCTCCATCATTACTAATGACGATCTGCATCTAACTCGCGATGATATGGCCAATCTTTTACCGCATGGTTGGCTGAATGATAGCGTGAGTATACATACGTTCCTTTCGTTTTTAATTTATTTATTTTTTGTTTACATCCAATGTACTCACTTAATTTACATAATTAATCATCAATTGTGCAGCTCATTGATATGGCCATGTACAATCTATCCCGTGATTCTTCAAAATGGGTGTGGTATTTGTCGACATACTTTTCGGTTAGCTGCTTAAACCCGACATTATTATTTTTAATTCTTCCTTTAACAAAACTTGAGGATAATATATACGTCGACATTCATACCCTGCCCATTCATGATTGCAGTTTTGTGCAATTGAGTCACCCAGAAGTTAGTTGGTAGAATTGAGGTTGGTTGGACGCTTGAGCTATATCACATTTTACTATTGGTCTGAGCGTGAATGCGACAAGGTTACGTTTTTTAAATACACAAATATTATTAATTTCAATACAAAATGGTAAAAAAAAAAATAATAATAATAAATAAAATGAGTCTATCACGTGTAACTTGGTGAAATCACTGAACTGTATTAGTCCATGTGCAGATTTATATTCCTATGAACGAGGGGAGTGTGCATTGGTTCTTGTTGGTGATAAATGTTTCGATGAAAAAAGCAGAAGTCTGGGATAGCTTTCCCATGGATGAGCACAATGAACAAAGAATGTTGTTGGTAAAAAAAGTTGTGTGTATCCTGAAGTAAGTATTGAATTTACTCAAGAATGAGTTTGTTAATTTAATTTTTTTTATATGCAGCTTGCATTTCTGGACCGGTACTTTTCTAAAATCCTCACTTTAAATTTTGAGTTCAAATCCTTTCCCGTCGAAGCATATGTTGAATGTCCAAAACAGCCTAATAGTTTTGATTGTGGTGTATTCATGATCAACAATTGTGTGCATGGTTCCATTATATGGTTCAATCAGAGTAATGTACATGGATTATGTCTTCTTTCCCTTTTAAAAAACACTAGATTATTATTTGTTTTTCCTGTGATAACTAATTAAAATATTCTAACTCTTATGATATTTTTGTTAGGATTATGCTTAATAGCAAGAGTGTAATATTGTTTTTGACAATCTTTTCATATTAATAAAGTGATTTCTGATTTAAACAAATCTTATAACATTTATAGATTGAATATTATAATTGTCAAAAGTAAATAATCATAAGGTCAAAAGACTATGAGAAAAGAAGAATTGTTCGTACATCTGGATATGTATGAGGTAGACACAATTCTTTAGTTAGTCTTGAATAATGTTCACAACTTAAGTTAAAGGTTGGGCACATTTATCTTGTTAAAGTTGTAGAATTCTTTAACTAACATTTGAGTGGGATCAAATGTGTTATGATGAGTCTAAAATCATCGGAGGGTCTTCGAGTAAAAGAATCTAGTGCACTGGGTGCATTGAACTGGATCACAATGAAATACTTTATCTAGAACCGTCAATAGATAATAGTCTTTTCATTATCAGGACAATCGGAGAGTCTATCTTAATCCTGAGATAAATGATGGACTTATGGTTGCAAGTGGTATCATTTGAGTTATCAATGAGTACGATTATATAGCATAGTCTATCCTCGATAGTTTGGTGATATTCATTTGTTAATCGATAGAGGACTTCATTTATAGATATGGACATCGTGGCTCCATTTATTAAATGTGAGTAGAATATCATCATATGGATGTTTTGAGGTTTTGGATATTAAATCTTAACGTTGAGTTTTCAATAGTGACTATTGAAAGATGACTTCTGGACAAGTCATAATATATATCCAAGTTCAAAGTGTGGTCATATGAGTAAATATGGTAACTTGGAGAGCTATAGGCGGTCTATGAGCTCTTGGCGATTACTGATATTCTTCACGAGGATTCACTATCTCCTATAAGATTGTCTAGGGTATGAATGAGAATCATTTACTTATTCCATCTTTATTTAATAGTGCAATTTTAGTTCTTTAGTGGAATGAACTAAAATTAATAGATTGAACCTAAGTGAATCATTTGTTGATTGTGATTGGGTTATGTCTATTGGAGCTTAAATTTAGATAGGCCCGCCAAGATCCCCAATCCACACGGACTTACATGAATCACTTGATATATTCTACCGGACTAATTTATGAGTCCATCTAGAATTGTATTAAGGCATGTGGACTTGTTTCTTTTAGTAAAAATGGGCCTAGTTCACATGTGGGCCTTTTATTAAAGGTCCAATGGATTTAATAAAATGAAAAATAATATTTGGGCCTATCTTTGTGTATGGGTGGCAAGGCTTGAAAAATAGCTTAATATATTATTTTATTTTATTATTTGATTAAATGGGAATTAATCAATTGATTGATTAATTATTTAATTAAAAATCAAAATCTTTTTCTGACTAGGAAATATGTTTCTTAGTAGTATACTATTGTGGTAGTATAATAAATATAAAAGACTTTATTTGGTAAGTAGATAAATAAGGGATTTATTTATCTAGTCAAATTAGGAAGTCTTTAATATAATCACAAATACACTAAAGAGTTGGATTAGGATTTGTATATAATATATATATATGCATGTGAAATATATAGATAATATATGCATGAATGCATGCGGAAATATATATACATATATGCATGCGGAAGCATATATACATATAAGCATGGAAATATATGTGTGAAATACATGCAAATCGAATTCATGCAGATATATATATAATATATTGTGCAAGTAAATAGCACTAGATATATATATATATAATATATATTATGCAAGGATATCACAATATATATATATATATATATATGATTAATATGGCAAGTGGTCTCTGAACATAGATTATATATTGAGAAAAGGATTCGGCAAATATGATATATTCTTTGAAAAAGAATTGGGCAAACCCTAATGCTTAATTGAGAGTTATTTTTTTCTTGAGAAAAATAGAATCCAACTCTTAGACTAGTGTGAGAATTCGGCCAAGAAGGAAAAGAGAGAAAAGTTTGATCTTATTTCGATAGTGCACTAGTTACTTTTACATTAAAAGGTTTTGTGCACAATTTCGAATAAGGTTCACGTGAGTTTCGATCATTAGATTGAGAATTCAAAAGTGACCAGAATGTTCTTTATTATCTTTTGGAGGTTTTGTGACTAACGAAAAAGAAAAAGTTTTTGTTATCCATCCTCAGGTACACAATTCAAAGAGAAGGGAGACCACGCTCCTAGGTGATTCACGTTCGTGATTGGATTGGAAGATCTTGCGGATTACCATCGACGCAACGTCAATCGGATCACGTGACAAAGGTACGATATCTTTATTATATGTTAATTAATTAAAGGGTTAAGGTTCATCTTTAAGGAAAAGTTTTAAAACATACTAAACTCTATTTTAGTCTCGCTTCCGCTGCGTGCACGTATTTTTCCCTACAATTTCCATCAATTGCAGTACAACTCTGAGTATCACAGGATGAAAATTACTTTAGATCTGGTGAACCATCACAAAAATCAAATGTTGAAAGAACTTTTAGAAACACCAGTACGAGGAAAGCCAAGATTCATTGCAATCTCTCCAAAAAAACCCACAAATTCAATCGGACAAGCAACGCGGCTTGCTGAAAAAATATAACAAGGGAAAAGGGACAACACAGAGTGAGATTGCAAATTATTCAAAAGGTCATAATATTGGTAAAAATTCTCGACCTCGCGGTGGACCGGGGAAAGGGGATAACAAAGAGTGAGATTGCAAATTATTAAAAAGGTCTTCATAGTAATAACTTTTCTCGACCTCACGGTGGAGCATGATTGCGCTCCATGATTGTTTGCTTGATAGCACACATTTTGATTATTTGTTTTTGAAAGTGTTAATCGATTGTGGACCTTGTTTTTTCTTTAAAATTGTTAAATGTTCAGTGAGTATTTTTGAATCCTTATAACTCCTACATAACTCGTCCATCCATACAGTTTCATACAATAATAAGTTTCAGTGAGCGCAATTATCCACAGAATACAAAACAGTTCATTAGATGAACAACCACATCATTACCGGTGTAATTACAAAATTCCACGTTTCATAAGTTGTGATTACAAACAGTTCAGGATAAACAATGAAACCATCACCGATAGGATTGCAAAAGTAAAAAAATGTGTGATTAAACACAGTTCATGAACGAAAAGAAAAAAAAACACAAGAAACAGAATAACAGAGACAAAACAGAAACATCATGGATTACAACTACGTTGTTCAATAAGGATAATCAAACGATTGCATTCCTCCATCAAGCTATTAACTTCAGTGGTTTTTGCTTCGACCTCCATCTCCAGTTTCATGATGCGGATATCAGCATCTTCGACCTTCTCATTCTCCTCTCTGCAATCCTCTACCAGGTTCCTGCAACGTATTCACTCGTTCTCCAGCGCTACGTTCAAGAATACTGTTTCTTTCCTTCCACAAATCAAAAATAGCATGATTGATGTAACCATTGGTGTTGGAATCCATTTTTCATAAATAAAGAGAGAAACTCAAGTACAAGCTCTATCTGATTTGAACACCCTTTATATATTACTTGCATGATTTGTAATTACATAGTAGATAGGTTAATTAACTGGACTCCATATAACTGGAGTGAAGTAATAACGGTGGTTGCTTGAACTCGTAATAAATGTTTTTCCTATTTTTTAATTAATCGTTCCAACTTACCACTTAAATTCATGTACTTTAATTAATGCTAGACAACCTACCTACAATCTCACCAGGATTCAAATCACCTTTAAAAAAATGGTGTCTCAATTTGTGTGTACTCAACCAATTAGGCCATTTGTACACGTTTTTTGTTAAATGGCGGTGGTTCAACTGAAATGATTAATGGAAAATCGTGTATCATGATTACTTCATCTGCATGGCAAGTAATTATTTAAACAATATTAAAACTCAAGTAATCATTTGAAAATTTTATAACAGCGTTTTCAATAAGAAAATTAAAATTGACAAGTTTTATACTTTTACATTGTAATTATTCATTAACTTTCATTATTTTTTAAAATATTTTTTTTCATGTTATTACCATAATTTGTTCACACACATGGGTTAGTTCAATGAAACATCATATTGAAACCAATTAATTTGCATTCCATTCTTAAAGGAGTAAGAAGAAATTAATTTGTATCATAAGGAGAACACTACTACACTTAAAGTAAAGGAAACATATTTTCATAACATTCGATGCAATTACAAAAACAAAAGGCAGCACACTTCGCCAGGAAAAATAAAACTAAACAAACAAACATAACGCTACTTTAGACGTTATCAAGGTCCGCCAGACATGTCCTTAAACGGGTGGATTGGTCTATCAAAGAATAAATTTGATCTGCATGACCATTAACTTCCATTTCCATTTGCATGACGCGCTTCTCTCGATCATTTACTCTGGCATTCTCCACCATCCACTCACGATGCAGATTCCTACAACGACAACGCTCGTGCTCGAGCGCTTTCTCAACGATGGCTACCTTCTCTTTCAAAAACTCCAAAGTCTCTCTATCTCCGGAATCCATCTTTCGCATTTGTTAGAATAGTTTTCTTTAAATGAAGTGAAAACGCATACTTATAGAACTTTGATGTTTGTCATTATGAAGGAGTATAATAGTTGTAGTAATTTATGACTTTTGAATAGTTGTTTGACTTACATAGTAGTAACCAGTTGTAATTAAGGATAAGGATGTGAGCAAACACCAAAATGACCATCAGAGTTTATGATTAAGGAGTAGTTAGAGTAAAATAAGTGTAAATAAATGTTTCTCAACCATATCTGTTCATATATCGATACACACCTCTTCGAAATTGGCAACCTTGAAGGTCAATACATGCAGAAATCAACATTATTAAACTCAAATCATGAAAATGATACCCATATTCAATTGTGCACCATATTCCTAAGTTTGATGTCTACTTTAAAATCTAAATTTGTTCAAACTGAATTACTAAACAAGAGTAAATCTACAAAACGAAATATTTGCGTACATGAGGTAATTTGACTCTAACTCCTCCAATAACATTGGTAAGGTGAAAAATTGGCAAGGAAGGACACATTAGGATAACGATGTACATACTTCATAATAACAATACGATCACTTCAAGATTTACTAATATTGTTATCACCATTACAAACGTACTGAGTTCAAAGATTAATTGATGTCATAACTGTGTGATCACAAATACAACAACTCCTTCAAGGTGTGATCAGCATACCAAAAACGTCTTAGTCATTTCATCCCACCAGTTCTACTTGACATCATAACTGTGTGATCACAAAAACAACAACACCTTCAAGGTGTGATCAGCATACAAAAAACGTCTTAGTCATTTCATCCCACCAGTTCCACTTGACACAATATTTTGTTGTAGTCATATTACCTAAATATACATTTATATGTTTAACAAGTCCATATTAGATCACAAATAGGAATTCAGTTTTCCTTAGGTTAAAAACATAAAGTTACACCAACGTATGCAAATCACCTTGCTGCTATTCTAGATGACTTCCTTGTAGTTGCTTTCTTTGCTGTCTTTTTCTTATCTGTTTTCTCTGCTAACTTCACCTTGTCCTTGGGTTGAACAGTTGGAAGAACAACCTCTGTCTTCTTGGTATTAGGAGCTTTATGCACCTTTTTGTCTAGTTCAGCAATTGGCACTTTTTCCTTTCCACCGTTTGAGAGTTTTGTTGCTTCCTTAGCCTTCTTATTAGGTTGATCACCATCTGCAATTGGTTTTCTCTTTTTCTTATGTACAGCTTGCTCTGGGATATCCTTCGGTGCAACACTGTGAAGGTTGTCTTTCTTCTTCTTCCGTTTAGGAGATCGACTGTTGTTCCCTTCGGATGCATCACTGGCGCCAATTGCTTCATTCCCCTTCTTGGATTTCGATTGCTTTAGCTGATTCACTTGAGTATCACAAGGTTGTTCTTCATCTCCTGTTTCCTCACTCACACTTTCTTGATCTCCTATATCCTCACTCACTTTTTCATCTCCACTGTACAAACACATCACATTGTCACCCCCATCCGTTTTCACACTGTCATCTCCTAATTCCTCCTCATCCTGCACACTCTCCGTTACAACATATGCTTCTGCTACAGTATCTATGTACATTATTCATAAAAAAAAAATGAAACTTAATTCAATTAGTTTAATATGCAACATACAAGGAAGCGCAGTTAAATATATACAGTAATTTAGAAGCATTACTGAACTAAGTTGACTTGTTAATTGTGTTTACAATATTTCTTAAACACAAAACAGCTTCTATACACTCACCTGGTGTCCTCTTGTCTCTCGTACCATCGGTGTGTGTTATTCCATCTTCACTACCATCATCCCCTTCCTCACTATCATGAGATCTACTGCCCAAACTAATGTTAACATCCGGTACCGATTTTGATGACAGACCAGACATTACGTAGTCTTGTTCGTTCGAAGTATCCACAACCGGCTTCTAAAAACAAACCAATATAGATAATCACAATTTAAAAAATTGGATTGTATTTCTGTAAACTTAATTTCAAACAGTGGTAACTAAACACATTTTAAATAACAGTAACCATACCGCAGCATCAATGGTATGGAGCTTATTAACCTGGCCCTCCATGACAAGTTGTGTCAATCCAGAAACCATAGTGAGAAGCTCTTTCACTTGGGCAATGGCCACCTATCTCACCAATAATTAAGATATAGGTTCATTTATGTTAACCAAAAAACACAAATCATTACACATAAATGTAATAAACAAATCACATATTTTATTCGATCAGGCACTGGTAAGTAATGATTGTTATTGGGAATTTGTAGATATTTGCAAGTGAATCTGGAATTCGTGCGCCCCATCAGGGGGAGTTGCCAAGGTGGCAATTCCAATTGTCCGACAGAATTCTGGTCTAGTGTGTCCTCTTGCCCATAGATAAACACAACAAATTAAGAACAATTACAGCATGCTAGTGGTATTTCAGGTATATTATTGGTTATTGATAATTTCAGATAAACTCACCGTATCATCAAGGTACTCTTTAAACCTTATGTGCCGCTTTACGAAATCTCTGCAACTATTTGGACCACCATCAGGCTCAAGGTACTCAAACGCATCCACGACCATAAAACCTGAATTGGCCACTTCTTTTGTAATTAGGTAGTCCCCAAGCATGGATGGTGGTGGCACCTTCGGGACACGTGGTGATATCAATCCCAAGCTCTGAATAAATACACGCTCTCCTAGGTACCATGCCGGGCCATATGGCCTATCCAAAAGAAACATACTCTTGGTGTACTGTGAAGATTGCTTTACATAGGTCGGCAACTTGTCCTGGTCCTTTCCCCATAGGTGCATGTTTACCTCTTTCTGTCTAAGTTTCCTCAACATATCCTTTAAATCATCGTAATCAACTTTCTTCTTCAAAGAGCCCCATCCCGTTGCCCGAGGAAATAGCTTCTTATTAGTCAAGCAGCTCACCAATCTTGCAATAGGCTTTATGTATTCACAAGCCCAAATCTGGTTAGCAAGCAACAGAACAATCATACAAAAATTGTTAAAATACCACAAACTTAAGAAGTAAATGTACATTTTAAAATACATGTCCAAATAACAATACCTCCCAAGCCCTCCAAAATCCACCAGTGCTTTGATTCTTTCTCACAATAGCATCCATATTTTTGTACAGAGTAGACAAGGCGGCTCCGCCCCAATTGTACCGACCTATGGATGATATGTCTTTAAGACTTGGCATGTAATGTGCCTGATAGCAATGCCAAGATGAAAACCCGAGTCAATCTTTCAACGTCCTCCACACTCATATTGTTACCACCAAAACCTTTATAAGCTGCATAGATCTCTACAAAAGGAACCCTTTTCATCTTGGCTAAATTGGCCATAGGCTCTCCAAACCACCTCACCAGATCATCCATCTTCTTGTAAGCATACACGTCATACTCCACCGGTATTCCAAAAACAGGTATGCCAGTTATTGCTCTAAAATTCGATGGAGTCATCGTCATCTCCCCAAATTCATCAAAGTGAAATGTATGGGTCGTATCCCACCATCGGTCCACTAGGGCCCCCAGTATTGTTCTCTTTCGATAGTTGTATTCATTTCCTAAAACCTTCACAAATTCTCCGAAACCAGCTTCTGCAACCTTTAACTTCACAGAAGCAGGCAATTCTTTATACTACTTATCACAAAGTATCATGTTTTCGCATCCCCTTAGTCTCCCGGTTATAGGCTGTAGGCAAAAGACATTGGTAAGGAATAATTAAACAATTACTAACAACGGACAAAGTTTTCAATTAAAATCATATACTGTATATGCATACAATAGTTATAAGACAATGTAGAAGACTAGACACTCAGAACAACCCCAATCTCCATTAAATTTTTTTCCTAAACATTAAAACAAGTAATCATACATAAGATAGCCATACTTACATTGATCACTACATGCATGTGAGGATCAACGTGGAGTTGATTCTTCCTAATGTCTCGACTCCTATACGGCTTCCATGACTTGATTCCATACTTCGCCGGGAACATTCCACATGGACCTTCCGCTACAGTCAACACGGAATCCTATTGTTTCCTGATCATCTGCTGCTTACCCTTTCCACTATCCTGTTCTATCATCTTATGGTGCTTTCTCTTTCCACTCTTTTCCATTATAATATATATGAAACCTCTAAAAATCACTAATATAGAGAAATCAATCAGTAGGTATCACCGGAGGTAAACCGATGGAAAAATTAGAAGCAGATAACACTGAACAAACACATTGCAAAGAAGATTATAGAAGGGCGACTTATGGTTCATTGGTATACCATTTAAAAAAAAAAATTGACAATGGACACTGAAGTTCAAAGCCGTGCATATATTGCAAACTACAATTAACAAACTTGGCATGCAAAATTATTCAACAAACAACAATCAAGATAACTGTTACTAAACTGAGCATGCAAAATTAATCAAGATACCTGTTACTGAAATCGGCATTCACAATTATTTAACAAACAATAAACAAAATACCTTTGACTAAACTTGGCATCCAGTATTATTCAACAAACGAGAAACAAGATACCTGTTACTAAACTCCGCATGCAAAATTATTCAAGAAACAAGAATCAAGATAAAGCCTATCGAATTCCTTCAGCAATGACAACAAAAACAAAAAAATATTACAAGACAAGGTTGAGAAGAGAATGTGCGTTAACTGTAGTAGCGTGGAGTCAGGATTACGGATGTGTGGGAAAGCTTCAATGTTGCTGAAGAGTCGAATTCCAGTCTTCACGCAGCTCACAACAACCAACGTCGAATTCTTTTGATGAGTTTTTAGGGTTTATATTTGAGGATTTCCTAATAACTTTTGTGAAACCAGCTTTCTAATACCTTAAGGCTTAAACCCTAACGCTAATCTATAAAAACACGACATTTACACGTATTTGGTACTTTGTTTAAAAAAAATTGGTTTAGGTTTGTACAGTAAATCCACATCACTTTTTTTTTTTTTTTTAAGAGTAATGTTACAAATCCCACCATTTCCATCCCAACACATGTGGCAGTTGAATTGTCATTTGATGAGTGGATACACATTAATTGTTGTGTCCAATCCCTCTTTTTTTTTAAAAAAAATTATATCTTGATATTGATGTATTGTCATAGGTATTTGGTACTTTTTTAAAATTTTAATATAAACAATGTGTCAAATTAAATTGTCATCAATAACAGTACTTTATTGTCCATCTAACTCATTGTCCATCTAAACTGAGATTCACTATTACTATTATTTGTTTTGTTTTTTTTTTTTTTTATAAAAGTCAACAAATACATTCAGTGCATTCAATATTTGTTTAAGGAGTTGCTTTCGTTTTAGGTAGAAGATTTTTTATAAGTAAATCTTCTATCACGTATAATACAACGAGAAGTCACTATTTAGTTTGGGGTCCTGCTGTAAATTTCAAGCAGGCTATTACACTTTCTGGCGTGATCACACAAACAAAAACAAGAATATTTTTGCGTGAACATAGCACGTAATAGTTGATTAATTAAACTGTGATCAAAAGAACTAAAATATTTGAAGACACAAAGTATATTTAACAATAAACAACAAATTAACAATAAGATGCCCAGGTCCAATATAGGTTTCACATGTAGTGGAGTAAGATTGACCTGAATTTTTTTAATTTAATAATGCGTGTGGGAAGTGTGCAATTAGCAATTAACAAAACACTAACTGACCATACACTAGAAATCAATAATAACCTATATTGCATTTTCGAGAAAGTAATACTATCCTTTTGTCTTTCTACATAAATAATACAGATATTGATCATGCATTGGGCAATTACTTAAGGCATATAGGGTTATCACTTATCACAACCTAAATATTTTAATGAAGTTTAAATAAAACATCCATTGCATGCAAGCATCATAACTTTATTCAGTGAATTAGCTACATATCTTTATCCAATAAAACTTATTGATGCGTTTAATACATGATTGGGATTTTGGTTGGATGATTATGCATTTTTTTTTTTTTTTTTTACAAAGTAGTTCCATAATCAGTATGTATGCTGATGTGTCAATAGTTAGAAACTCAAAAATGTATATTCCACTGTCATTCATGTTTGCCCACTGCATCTCCCAAAAAAAAAATATTGGAATTGGAATCACTCTTTCTTATAATTATTTAAGTCTCTTGGTGATCCCTGCTATAATTTTTATACGGATGTATTTTTAAACTGATGATGTTCATAGATTAAACAAAGGGTTCAACATATACATTACTGAAAATTCAAGCGAATGTCCTTCGAGGTCAAAATAATGAATGTATTAAATTATGAAATAATAGAACAAATCATTCTAGGTTTTTTTAAACTAAAGGGAATTCCTTAAAGAGTTCATACAATGACCAAACACATTATATCTGATGTCAAACATATTACAAACAAACCCAAAAAGGTGTGATCGAAAAATCTTACATACTCGAATGGTGTGATTACATAGAATATAATTTCAAAAAAAAAATACTAATCAGATGGCCTGGTCCAATCAACCCAAAATATTGCAATGGAAAAATACGAACATAGCTTACTCATAGGAAAGTTTCAGTTGTAAACGGCAGGTTGGGCAGTTGAGTGCCTTCTCGAACCACTTGGTGATACAAGTATGACGATAAATATGGGAGCATGGCATCAAAACAATTTCCCCTCCCGACGAAGAAAAATCTTCAAAACAAATCACACAATGTTCTCCCGGTAACAAACCCTTATCAATTTCCATCTTTATCAATTCCGACTTGAACAAACTTTCTTCTTTCATAGAAAGTCAAAGCACAATCCCAATTTGCACCAAAATTGGTACAACTTTGTACTCTAGCGTAGACATTGACATATCCATAATTATTTTTGTCATAGTCTATTCAACGTCTTTTGGTAAGTCATTACTGGAAAAGCATCCACGCAACTTACCTGACAATGAATATTGTTCTTCTTCGTAAAGTTTATCAAATTGGACGTGAAACTCACATTGCATTGCATCGTCTTTAATTGCTAAAGTGCGATTCGGATAAACAAGCTTAGTGGTGTTGTAGAATTGCACTCTGAAGAAAAAACCTTGTGCCAGATTTATTATGTCTTCCGGAACTGCAATCGAATCATCCACATGTTCCACTGTCCGAAGTTGGAATCGGTAATCTCCACAGTTTCTGCAATATATCATCTTGATTGTTTATGAAGAATATGTTGCACTTACTTAACTAGTGAAACAATATAAGGAATGTCACAATTTCACTCTTCATCTTGACTGTTCAGTTGTCATCTTTATTAATAAAGATAACATGTGGGAGCCTTTTTTAGTTTTAATTAAAAATTCGTTAAATAGAATGAAAAAAAAAAAAAAAAAAGGCTTAACGATTTGCTGCTTTGTGGTAGGATGCACATTAATGACATATTAAATGACTTACCACATGCATACAACAAAAATCACAACTACTACATGTTAATTATTTCCAAAATATTATGTGGTATGATTGATACTTATACAACAATTTGTAATATCGTTATACCTAATACATTTCAATTTATATACATGATTATGTGAACATGAATTGAGCTAGTGTACACGTTTAGTAATAACATTATAACTGATGTATGTTAATTATTTTATAATGTGGTACTATATATGTGCATGTGGGAATATGAATCGGAAAACCATATTAAATAGATATTCAGTTTATACTTAAACAACAATTTGTAATACTGTTATACCTAATACATTTCAATTTATATACATGATTATGTGAACATGAATTGAGCTAGTGTACACATTCAATAATAACATTATAACTGATGTATGTTAATTATTTTATAATGAGGTACTATATATGTGCATGTGGGAACATGAATCAGAAAACCATATTAAATAGGTATTCATTTTATACTTATACAACAATTTGTAATACCGT
The DNA here is from genome assembly GCA_030490815.1 of Acer saccharum. Classification (NCBI taxonomy): domain Eukaryota; kingdom Viridiplantae; phylum Streptophyta; class Magnoliopsida; order Sapindales; family Sapindaceae; genus Acer; species Acer saccharum. The sequence goes on from CM059869.1 coordinate 29,816,333, forward strand.
TATACCTAATATATTTCAATTTATATACATGATTATGTGAACATGAATTGAGCTAGTGTACACATTCAGTAATAACATTATAACTGATGTATGTTAATTATTTTATAATGTGGTACTATATATGTGCATGTGGGAACATGAATCAGAAAACCATATTAAATAGGTGTTCATTTTATACTTATACAACAATTTGTAATACCGTTATACCTAATACATTTTAATTTATATACATAATTATGTGAACATGAATTGAGCTAGTGTACACATTCAATAATAACATTATAACTGATGTATGTTAATTATTTTATAATGTGGTGAAAAGACTTTTATAGTTACAGAACAATTTATATATATTAACATACGACCATCCCCATAAGACTCTTCAAATAAGATATTTGTTAAAGTCAAATGAGCCACGTCATGTTTTCAATACCAAAGCATCCTTGAACCCGGGTGGTATGAGAAACACGTGCATTTATCACACCACCAAGTCCACAAGGGAGAATGGTGAGCCACGTCATCAAATTGCCACATAGGTAAACAAATAGATATTTGAAAAGTGACAGTAGAAGAGAATTCTGGTGATGCTCATGAATGCTGAATTTAAAAAATCAAACATTTCTTTATATCTCCTAAATGTAGTCATGATTTGTCAATGTTAAGCGTAATTGTGTAATTTTACCATCAGTTTAAAAATAAAATGGAACCCTAATCCCATTTGAACGTCGTTCATCACTTAAACCAAACATACCTCTCTCTTTCTCTCTCTCTCTCTCTCTCTCTCTTTCTCTCTCTCTCTCTCTCTCTCTCTCTCTCTTTGTGAACGCAACAAACGAGAAATGGCAGAGGTCATTATCTATACTAGGGAAGAGTTGGAACTCAGTATCCAACATCTTGAAGATCGTCTAGAAGCCTTGGCCAGTAGCAAATATCAAAGGTCAAATGTTGGTGATTCCAACAATCTGGGTTTAGAAAAGGAATATTTGCTACGAGGTATACAACATCTTAAGGACCGTCAAGATGAATTGTCCACCACCATTTATCACTGTCCAGCTATTGTGAAAATCAAGTTCAAATCCTTTTCGGGTTCAGATGTTGCTAGTTCCTACCAGCTTGGTCTGGAGGACGGTTTCAAGTTACTTAAGGATTATTTGAAGAAGATTAAACCTGATGGTAATTGGGATGAGGTTTGTGGAAATAATGCAAAGGAAATATTCAACAAGTGATGACACTTTTATCTTAAACCTGTATGACTTTTGGTATTTTTATATGTTTTTGTATCTGTTTTTCTTTTAATGGTTTTTGTTACACCTTAAAAGTGTTATTGAATTTGCGTTGACATCTCTGAAGATGTTTAGGTGTTTTTGTTTTCACCATTTATGGTGTTGTTGACTGGTTGTTATATATTTCACCAATGTAATATGGTATGTTTGATGATTTTGAAAGAAACCTTTTAATCAATTTCTACCTCATTCGCACCAAAGTAATTTTGTATTTCTGAAGATTTCATGAGGGTTGGAGGTAATTACAGATGACCTTAAGGAAGATAATACTGTATAAAGTATACTTGAAAAGTAATGGTGTTTGAACTAACAAATTTTCAAATCGTAATTCAATTGATATGATAGATTCATTGAAAAAAAAAAAATTCAAACTGTCAACACTATATCCAATGGATTTGATGTTTGCGATTACATAATTTTTTCTTTAGGATATGATAACCGCTTCAATAAATTAATTATTCAAACAAAATTATTAAAAAGTATGATTATAAAATATAAATACATCACTCATTTAAATATAACACTGTGTAGAGTAAATAATAACTATTATTAATGGGAATACGGAATCATGATTACTAATGATGTTAGATGGAGAAAATGTAATGATGTTAAATGTTGGAAATTAATTTTAGATGAACATCAATGTAAAGTTACATTAATAATTCGCGTTGGAAGTGTGCAATTGGCTTGGCAAGTAAGGAGACATTAACCGGCCATACAATACGAAGCAATAAAAACCTATATTGAGTTTTGGAGAAAGCAATACTATCTTTTTGTCTTTCTATTTAATGCAAATATTAATCATGCATTGGGCAATTAATTGAAGCCTATTGGGTTATCAAAAAATAAAGATTTTAATGGAGTTTAAATATTGATCATGCATTGGGCAATTAATTACAGCCTATTGGGTTATCAAAACATAATGATTTTAATTGATTTTAAATATTGATCATGCATTGGGCAATTAATTACATGCTTTTGGGTTATCAAAACATAAAGATTTAATTTTTAAATATTGATCATGCATTGGGCAATTAAGTAAAGCCTATTGGGTTATAAAAACCTAAAGATTTTAATGGCATTTTAAATACTGATCATACATTGGGCAACTAATTGAAACATATAGGGATATCATAACCTAAATATTTTAATGGAGTCTAAATATTGATTATGCAATTGGCCATCTATCTGCATCCATTTATCCTTTTGTTATGCATTTAAGTAATCATTGACAAATGCATGTACATTTCTCAATTAATATGATGTTTTCAGACTATTCAATAGCAATAGTTCATAGACTTTAGAAACGCACCATGTAATTAAAACCTAAAAAATTAAAAGAACACCAACAAAGGAAAATTTACAATATAAAATGAAATAACTCTTCTTCGGAACTGTTCTCCATCTCAAAATTGGAGATTCATCATATTTTTTGTCATGTAACAAATATCATAATAGGGAAAAAAATATGAGAAACAAAAGGAGATTTGCTTAACACAAGTTATATTGAACAAATTTAATAGGAAAATGATTCAATTGATATTGGACCTGTACAAATTTCACATCCTCAAGATATTAAGCCTAAATTGACAATAATAATTTATTAACACCATCAACTCGTTGGATATGGTCAATCTGTTGATTTGATGGATTCATTTAATGATTTTGAAAAATTAAGCAAATAAATTCAAACCGCCGTCACAATATCCAATGGATTTGATAGATGCAATCTGAATTAAATATTCTTCTAAGGATTTACTGACATTAGTAAATATATAATAATTAAAACAATTCAAATTCGATCCACATCAAAAAAAAAAAAAACCAACTGAATTAAAAATAATTAAAAAAGTTGGTTCAACCGAGAAAATTAATTGAAAAACAAGATGATGATTACTAGTTGTTGGTAATGTGAACTTGCACTACAAAAGTTGTAGTAATACATAAATATGCCATCACTCTATCCAATGGATTTGATGGATAAAAGTTGAATAAAATGTTTTTCTAGAGATTTGCTGCGTTAAGTAAAAATATAATTATTGAAACATTTCAAATTCGTTTACACAACAAAAAAAACCAACTGAATTAATAAAAAATATTAAATAAGTTGATTTACCCGAAAAGATTAATTGGAAAAAGAGATGACTATTACTTCAACTTGCACTACAAAAGATGTAGTAATACATGAATATTTATAACATTTATTGTGGTAGTTCAGATGAAACGATTAATGGGAAATTGGGATCATGATTACTTCATCTATATTACGGTTTCAAGAAAAACAAATTGTAAACGTTAATGGTTGATGATATATTTTTTTTTATTAATAGCTGATGATATGTTGGTTTAAATTACAATTAACCTTACAAAAGTATAAGTTAATTCAATTTTATCAATTAGTCTAGAAATAATAATTCACATTCAATGAATCCAATCAACCTGGATATCGATCAATCAATAGGTATGTTTTAGAAACACAACTAAATCACTCCAGAATTACTTAAGATCAGTTTAATAAACACAAGTACTAAAGACGTTATATAATTAGAAACAAAAAGAAACACACCTTTGTTCTTCTCATGAAGAAACACACAACAGAACTTTACAAAACATGATCATGAAACCAAAAAAAAGTTCCAGGTGTGATCAAACGCACTTTACATAATAAAAGAGTGAATAAAAAAAAAGTACCAAAAACTACATCAGTCCTTCAACTTATCCTTTGCATGACTTTGGTCAACCATATCCCAATTGCCTTCCGGATGAACCTTCTTCATATAGTCCTTAAAAAGCTTAAACCCGTCCTCCATATCTAGATTGTACGCATCAGATACATCATTTCCAGTAAAACGATTGAACTTGATTTGATCAAGAGCAGGGTGGCGAAAAAGCTTAAGGTTGACTGCATTTATATCGCGTTCCAATTTCTGTATGTTACGAACCATCGTCTCTTGATTATTCCTATTGTCGGAGTTGGAGTCAGTTTTCAATTTTTTTGTCATAGTTGCTGAAGGGTTTTCTATGGTGGAGAAACAAAGAAAAATCAGATGTAAAATACAGAGAGAGAAAGAGATTAATATGGATACAAAAAGCTATTTGGTGAATATATATAGAGTAAACATAAAGAATAGTCATAACTGTTGGCATTCAATTCGGTGCCAAACACCTAGAATCCAAAACGGTCAGAGTAAATATATATATATATACATAAGTCATAATTGTTGGCATTTGGTGCCAATCAGACCCTTTGGAATCCAAACCGGTGTGACATAATTTCATATAACTTAGAGTATAGTTCAGTAATGTGTTACCATATACAATCTTATTCAACTTTGATTGCAAATATAAAATATTATACTGTTATACCTCATACCTAAACGAGTTTAATATGGGACCATGCATGAATTGAACAATTGTACACATTCGTGATAACGTACATAAATGACTATATGGGAAAATGAATTGACCTATTGTACACATTTAGGAATAATTCGGTAACTACTATATGTTAAATTGTCATTTGTAGTATTGTGTGCATATGGGAGGGGAATCATATGATATAGGTATAACATTGATATCATTTGATATAAACATTACACTATGAATGCTTAAAACACTTTATGTGCACATGGGGACAATAATTGGATAGTCGGACAACAATTTTTACTACCGTTATAATTAATAAATTTCAATTAATATGAATGACTAAATGGGAAAATTAATTGACCTATTGTACACATTTAGGAATAATTCGGTAACTACTATATGTTAAATTGTCATTTGTAGTATTGTGTGCATGTGGGAGGGAAATCATATGATATAGGTATAACATCGATATCCTTTGATATAAACATTACAGTATGAATGTTTAAAACACTTTATGTGCATATGGGGACAAGAATTGTATAGTCGAACAACAATTTTTACTACCGTTATAACTAATAAATTTCAATTAATATGAATGACTATATGGTAAAATGAATTGACATATTGTACACATTTAGGAATAATTCGGTAACTTTTATATGTTAAATTGTCATTTGTAGTATTGTGTGCATGTGGGAGGGGAATCGTATGATATAGGTATAACATTGATATCCTTTGATATAAACATTACATTGTGAATGCTTAAAACACTTTATTTGCATATGGGGACAAGAATTGGATAGTCGGACAACAATTTTTACTACCGTTATAACTAATAAATTTCAATTAATATGAATGACTATATGGGAAAATGAATTGACCTATTGTACATATTTAGTAATAATTCGGTAACTACTATATATTAAATTGTCATTTGTAGTAATGTGTGCATGTGCGGGGGGAATCATATGGTATAGGTATAACATTGATATCTTTTGATATAAACATTACACTATGAATGCTTAAAACACTTTATGTGCATATGGGGACAAGAATTGGATAGTCATATGAGAGGGAAGATGAAACATTTTTTTTTTATTCATAATGGATTCGGGATATCAAAGAAATGAAAGAGGAATAAACATGTGCAATAAATACATCATTTGAGATAATGTTTTATGGTGTGTTAAGGTTAATTGAGTAATTTTATAGATGTGATGTATAAATAAATAAATAAATAAATAACCTAAAACTCTAAACAACATAAATAAAACATTCAGAAACCCTAAAACTCTCTCTCCCTCTCTCTCTCTCTCTTTCACGGTCTACTGTGTACATCTATCAATCTTCAAACAATCTACACCCCGCCAGGTTGGTTACATTTTTTTTTTTTTTTTTTGTTATTTCATAACTTCGGATTACTATTTTTATAATTTAATAATTTCGAAAAAATATATTACACTTTTTTGTGATGATTATTTGTTTTCATATGTAATTAAAAGAACCAAAGAAGAAAATTTATACTCGACTGTGTTTGATAATGGTGTGCTGGTTTATCGCATTCATACCCAGATAGTGTAGCCACGTTTTCATGATTTTTAGTTTGTTTAAAGTTAATCCTGACTGTTGTATTTAAAAAATATAAAAAAAATGTCTTAATTTATAGCTACAGCTAAGTTTGAACTTGTTTAAATTTTAAATATAATCTTATTCCGCGATATTATACTTGTGTAAGTGTTTGCATGTACTTGATCTGACTTTTAAATTGTTATTTTTGAAAATTAGATAAATCTTGATATTTAGATAGCTTTTTTTTATTGAAAAATAGTAGTAGTTGCAGATTGTTTGTTTTCTTGGGGAAGGTTTTATTCATATTCTCTCACTTGCATAATAAAAGGTTTTGTTAATGTCATCTTCCTCTTCTTCAAACGTACGTGGGTATGGGGAGGGAAAATGCAAATGTGGGCTACCATTGAGAGAATATCTTGCCATAACACGTTGGAACTATAAAAGACTATTCGAAGGGTGTTCTAAAGGAAAGGTTAGTGAACTATAAGTGACTATTTTAATTTATACTTAAATAGATTGATTTATGAATTAATAGAGCTTACATTTCTGGTGTTAAACTATAGAAAGAATTTGGTGGATGCAATTACTTCAAATGGTTGGGTCCTGAAGTACCGGTTACAATTATCCCAGCTACTATCTCACTGAATGAAGAATTGCAAAGGTTACAAAGGGAATTTCATAGGTCGGAACGACTTCATCGGTTCTACGAAAGTGAAAATATGGGCTTATCAAATCATGTTCGGTTGTTAGAGTTTGATTTGGCTAAGAAGAGGGTAACCATTCAGAAAACTAGGGCTTTTATATTTCTGTCTTCGATTGCCATTCTTTGGCTGCTGTGTAAATTCCCATACAATGTGTAATGTGGAGTAATCGAATAATATCAAATGTTATATCCTCCGTAATGTAAAATTACTATGGTTCCTATAATTTCATTTTATTTAACGTGATCGCATTATTTCTGTAGATTTATAGTACTGTGTTCTTCATATTAGGTTATTAATGTTGTACCTTATTAATTGCAATCAGAGGTAAGGTAAGTCCAGGTTTTTAGTTTAAGGATAATTTTGGTTAACTACGTATATGGCAACTTTTACAATCATTAATCATTAAAAACTAATAGGCCGTCTTTGAAGCATTTGTTGGGCTTCAGACACGTAATTATTTAATTCGATCGTCTTTCTCTAAACGTAATCTAAAACTTTTGCATTTATGAACCTCTTTAAACATATTACCTGTGGCCCAATACAAAATATGCAAACCACATAGCTCGCTGTGGCCCAGTTAAATTTCAATGGAAGTTATCTAGACCACATGGACACATAATTAGTATATAGAAAATTATGTGTCCTTCTGGTCCAATTCAAACTCCATAAATCAAACAAAGTACATGTCAATTGAAATCATATAACAAACAACCCAAAGAGAATTATCAACACAACAAACAATAACGAAAGTAACTAACATTCATGAGAATTAAATAACAACCCAATGACAACCAAATACATATAACAAACAAGACAAATGAAAAAATCCAAATGCATCATCAACCCAATGTTAGGATTATGCTCAATAGCAAGAGTGTAATATTGTAATTGACAATCTTATCATATTAATAAAGTGATTTCTGTTTATTTAACAAAATCTTATAGCATTTATAATTATAATTGTCAAGGTAAATAATCATAAGGTCAAAAGACTATGAGAAAAGAAGAATTGTTCGTACATCTGGATATGTATGAGGTAGACACAATTCTTTAGTTAGTCTTGAATAATGTTCACAACTTAAGTTAAAGGTTGGGCACCTTTATCTTGTTAAAGTTGTAGAATCTTTTGCTAGCATTTGAGTGGGATCAAATATGTTATGATGGGTCTAAATCATCAAAGTGGCTTTGAGTAAAAGAATCTAGTGCACTAGGTGTATTGAACTGGATCACAATGAAATACTTTATCTAGAACCATCAATAGATAAAAGTCTTTTCATTATGAGGACAATCGGAGAGTCTATCTTAATCCTGAGATAAATGATGGACTTATGGTTGCAAGTGGTATCATTTGAGTTATCAATGAGTACGATTATATAGCATAGTCTATCCTCAATAGTTTGGTGATATTCATTTATTAATCGATAGAGGACTTCATTTATAGATATGGACATCATGGCTCCATTTATACAATGAGTGTATAATATCATCATATGGATGTTTTGAGGTAATTGGATATAAAATCTCAACGTTGAGTTTTCGATAGTGACTATTGAAAACATGGCTTCTGGACAAGTCAAAATATCCAAAGTTCAAAATGTGGTCATATGAGTAAATATTGTAACTTGGAGAGCTATAGGCGGTCTATGAGCTCTTGGCGATTACTGATATTATTCACGAGGATTCACTATCTCCAATAAGATTGTCTAGGGTATGAATGAGAATCATTTATTTATTCTATCTTTATTTAAGAGTGCAATTTTAGTTCTTTAGTGGAATGAACTAAAATTAATAGATCGAACCTAAGTGAATCATTTGTTGATTGTGATTGGGTTATGTCTATTGGAGCTTAAATTTAGATAGCCCGCCAAGATCCCTAATCCACACGGACTTCCATGGATCACTTGATATATTCTACCGGACTAATTTATGGGTCCATCTAGAATTGTATTAAAGCATATGGACTTGTTTTTTTTAGTAAGAATGGGCCTAGTTCACATGTGGGCCTTTTAATTAAGGTCCAATGGATTCAATGAAATAAGAAAATAATATATGGACCATATATATATGTATGGGCGGCAAGGCTTGCATAAAAGTCTAATATATTATTTTATTTCATTATTTGATTAAATGGAAACTAATTAATTGATTAATTATTTATTTAATTAAAAATCAAAATCTTTTTCTGACTAGGAAATATGTTTCTTAGTGGTATACTATTGTGGTAGTATAATAAATATAAAAGACTTTATTTGGTAAGTAGATAAATAAGGGATTTATTTATCTAGTCAAATAAGGAAGTCTTTTATATAGTCACAAATACACTAAAGAGTTGGATTAGGGTTTGGAAATCAAAAGATTGATAGGAGTCAATGGTGGAAACACAAATCCTCTTCAAGTGAGGATTTCGGCCACCACATAGTTTTCCTATTAGAGAGTTCGGTCAACCCTAAATATAAGTGGGCAAGAAATTCGGCCACCATAGTTTTTGGAGCAATGGATTCGGCCACCATAGTTTTTGTAACTATGGTTTTGTTTCGGCCACCATAGATGTTGCTAAAGAGAATTATTTCTTTTGCTTGAAAAATAAATCCAATTCTAGAGATTAGTGTGAGAATTCGGCCAAGAGGAAAAGAGAGAAGAGATCGTTCTTATTTCGATAGCGCACTAGTAGCTTTTACATCAAAAGGCTTTGTGCGCAATTTCGAATTAGGTTCACGCGAATTTCGATCAAAGGATTAAGAATTCAAAAGTGACCGGAGCGTTCTTTGTTATCTCTTAGAAGTTATTGTGACTAACGAAAAGAAAAGGTTTTTTGTTATCCATCCTCAGGTACACAATTCAAAGAAAAGGAGACCACGCTCCTAGGTGATTCACGTTCGTGATTGGATTGGGAAATCTTACGGATTACCATCGTTGCAATGTCAATCGGATCACGCGACAAAGGTACGATATCTTTTAGATGTATGTTAATTAATTAAAGGGTTAAGGTTCATCTTTAAAAAGGAATTTTTTTTGAAATATACTAAATCTATTTTAGTCTCGCTTCCGCTATGTGCACGTATTTTTCCCTACACCCAAAACACTAATGAAAGTGACTAACTGACTGATTCTTTTTTTGGACAATTACGCCAGACGTGCCCAGAAATGTGGCATATACGGCACTGATTTGGTCTTTTAAGCTTCTAAGGCTTGCCTGTTGGTGTAGTAGGTGTAGTCGGACCAGTGGGTCTGCCTTTGGTCTTCACAACATTTGGATCTTTTAAAATTCGGCTCTTTGAACTAGAATCATCACCATTTTTGTTGCAATTATTTCGGAACTCATCATTCAACCCTTGCACAGTATTTCTCAGAATATTGAGTTCCCTTTTAATCAAATTGAAACCTTCTTTGGTTTGGCTCCCACGGTGACAGATATAGTTGCACTCTGCATTCAATGAAGCGAACCGGGCAATATCAACACTCTTCGAACAGTCATCGTCGGGCTGGAGATGGATACGAACGTCTTCTACGGCTGACTTCATCCACCTCTTAAATATTAAGGACTCTAGAATCTTTGTAATGTTCTCCACTTTCATAACATAAAACATATGACAGCAGGGAATTCTTTTATTTTGTAACAACTTCCATTCACACAAAAGCACTGGCAGATTGTGCTTTGATGAATCCCAATCACCATCCTCAACGACTTGTTGAAAATCAATTCTGTCCCTATGGTAAAAAACACTTATAGTCTTTTTATATGGAGAATCATATTCGGTGAGAATGTATTCGACTTCATTCTCCTCATTCCATGGTGCAAAGTGTGAATACTTTATTGAATCGTTGATCTCTTTAGTAATGTCACAGTAGATACGATAAGTGTAGATGGAAGATGCATGCTTCTCCAATGACTTCATGTGGCTTAAGATAATTAGACTCTTAGTGTTTGAAGCATATTCGTCAGTAAAGAAATTGTTTCTTAACCTCATGATTGCCCTATCGATTTGAGGGAATAAGTCGAACAATTTCTCACAGCTGCAAACATATTCTTTCATGTAATTATTCATTGACTCTGATTTTTAAGTGCTGCGCATTCCGATAAAAAAAATGGCCCTTGGAATATGTTTCTGCCCATCTATGCCTCTTTTTGTACATCATATTACCCCAAACGTTGTCTTCCAGACCTTGTTGTTTTATCATTTCATTCCAACATGCATCGAATTTGTCCTCGTCTATGTGGTCAAAGATGAAGGATCTAAATGCCGATGACTTCTTAGGGCCGTTAATGTGAGCACATGCGTTTCTTGCTACGTGCCATCCGCATACCCTATTTTGACGGTTTGGAAATACCTCGTTGATTGCCTGTCGCATTGCTTCGTCTCCATTTGTCATTATAGAAAGGGGATGCTTGCTGCCCATTGAATCCATGAGTTTAGTAAGGGCCCATTTGTATAAAGTAAACGTCTCGTCTAACAAAAGTGCAGCACCAAATACACAACTTGCACTATGGTTGTTTGCACCGACAAATAAAACCAAAGGCTTGCATAGGCATTTGTCTTGTAAGTGGTATCAAAAACAAGAACATCTCCGAAGCACTTGTACTCGAATAGAGAATGGGAGTCCCTCCAAAATATATTAGCAAGCCCATCATCATCATCTGTGTTGAACCTACAGTAAAAGTTTGGTTCAGTAAATGCCTTTGACTCGAGATACGAAATTGCTGCTTGTGAATCGCTTTCAAAAGCTTTTGATCGTCTCATCTTAACAATCTTTTTATACATGTCCTTCTAAGTGAATCCAATTTTGGAGTATCCTCCTTTCTGGTCAACCATGTACTCAAATGTTTAACAACCTCTTATGAAGTTTTTGCCCATGGCGTCAATTTGGGCATAGTCACCTTCATTTAAGTTTATGTGAGATCGATGGGATGAAACCTCACGAAAAGTTGCTAGTTTGTGTGAATGATCATCCATGAATACCCTTACGCTGTACTTTAACGTATCATTGTCTAGGCCAATTGAGAAACAAGCTTTGCAATTTTGTCTTGTCTGCAGCCTTGGCTTGCGTTTCCTATTTTTATTGGTCAAATACTCCTCCCTTCTTGATCCCTGCGGATCACAAACCCACTTTCTCCTTAATACTCTACCTTCACGGTCATGTTCCAAGTTTGTCGCTCTTATACCAAACTCATTACCCCTAGCATAACCAAGATAAAATGACCTTGCATCATCCACAGAATCAAATTTCATACTTTTGATATGATTGATATCAACATCTTGATTGCCATTGCCTTCCCATGACGAAAATTGCACAGAATTCACTCCAGTAGAACACATATTATTTGGTGTGAAAAACAATCCTTCCTTGTTGTCAGGCTCACTTTGCGATCCACTCACATCCATTACTATACAAAGTCAAAACATGACGATCGAAGTATAAGTAAAATTTTAATCGCAAAAAAAATGTGTTGATCGAAGGATAATGAAAGTAAAAGCAAACAGAAAATAATATTGATGCGAGGAAACACTGACATTTTGAACATGCATCATTTAGCTTAGAAATTATGAACAGAATATAGAAAACATTATTGAGGTAAGGAATCACCGAGATTTTGAACATGAATAATCCATATTAAAAATTATAGAAATATCACTATAAAGATAAGATACAGAAACAATTACATATAGGAAAACATTATTGATTCTATGAATTCGAACACTAATTAACTTCATATTGATTTTGAAACTAATCAAAACAACCATATGGGTGTATTGTAGAGATGAGATAAAAAGAAAGATTCAAACAATAAGTAATTTCATATTGAATTCAAAGCTTACTGAAAAAACCATTGATGTATTGAAAAGATGAGACAAAAAGAACGATTCAAACAATAAGCTAATTCATATTGAATTCGAAGCTAACCGAAAAAAGCCATGGATGAGACATACCTGTGAGATCAAACTTGATGAAGCAAAAAAGAATAGGTTGGAGATGAGATTTCAATACGAACGCAAATAGACGAGTCAGACCACCAGACTGAAACACCAATGAGCAAGACGAATGATCGATTGAAGTGGATGTTTACCTGTGAGATCAAACTTGATGAAGCATAAAAGAATAAGTTGTAGACGAGATTTTAGTACGAACGCAAATGGACAAGTCTGAACACCATAACGAAACACTAATCAGAAAGACGAATGATCGATTGAAGTGGATGTTTGGAAAAAAAAAAATTGACTGAAGTGTTTAAGCTGGTAACAAATAAAAGTTCACAACAGTTTTTGAGCTGGTAAACCAGAAAAGTTAAGAACCAGAAAAGTTAAGAAGATAGCGTTGGGGAGGAGAAGAGTTGGATTTGGAAAGGAGAAGAAGTCTTTTTGTACGTTTAAATAAAAAGAGTTGGATTTGGAAAGGAGAAGAAAATTATGTTGGGAAGGAGGAAAATTAAAAACGGTAACTATTGGGCTTTGTGAAGAACAAACGGTCATTAGGTTTTGTGACTAGCTAAGAAGGTAATATTATGATGCATAGGGAATCACAACAACTTTAAAACATAACCATTAGATGTGAAAGTTGGACAAATCAAGGGTCAAGATTTGATAAGCTGGATTTTTTTTTTTTTTAAAGGTGTATAGAAACACCGGTGTTCTATAGATTGTCCCATATATATATATATTCTTTTCAACTTATCTCAAATATACTTTCTAGAATTTTTAGATTTTGTAGCCTTAATCTTCTAAAAAAAGAAATATATATATATATATTTCTTTTCAACTTATCTCAAATATATTTTTTAAAATTTTTAGATTTTGTAGCCTTAATCTTTCCAAAATATATATGTATATATATATATGTTTGAGATATGCTATATGTATATACACACACTAAATATAATTATCTGTTTCAAAAAACAAAAGAAAAAATTGATTTCCAAAAAATATTTAAAATAAATTAATGTCATCCACTTATTTACCAAAATGCCACTCATTGGATGGAACTGGATGGAAATTGATGGAATTGGATGGAATGGTCATTAGTGTAACAGTGTTTGCCAAAAATGGCCATTTTGAAACCAATTCCTCATCTGGTGGCCATTTTGATAGTGGTGGCATAAGTTGATAGCCACTAGGGTAATTACCCCTAAAATTAATTAATTGTTTTCTCAAAGATCTCTGGTCTTACTTAGATTTTATTATATAACATGAAGCAATACAAACTAAAAGCTTACTTCAATTCAACTTATTGAAATCAGAAGTTTGTTAGGTTGTACAAATAAACCATTAGGTAGGTTTTATTATTTCGGTTTTTTATTGGGTGTGAAAATAAATGGATGGGTGTAGAGAGAGAGAGAGAGTCTAGTCTAATTGATTTTATTACTAATATATAAGGTTGTTTTTCATTTTAAAAAAAAATAAACGTAAGTTCGTTTTAGATATTTTGGAGGGCGTAATGGTATTTTTTGTTGTTGAAATATTATAATAATTCGCGGTTAGGGAGGGAGGAAAGACTCGAACTCACAATCTTATGGTGGGGTGGGTATGGGTTGGTTTGGGTTGGGTTTGACTATACCCAGATCAAACCATTATAAAATCGGTTTAATTTTTTACAACCCAAACCAAACCATTTATAAGGTCAAACCAAACCAAACCGAACCAAAATCAAACCGATAAAAATCGGTTTGGTTCGGTTTGGTTTAACGGTTTAAGAAAATAATTACATTATTTTTTATTTGAATATATTTAATAATATCAAATTATCAATATAAGTAGTTAAACAAATTATCAATAAGATAAACAATAATACTAAATTTTACTCAAATGTAGAATGATAATCGTTAAAAAAAAACACTTAAGTGTAGAACGCCTAAAACTTATAAAATAAAACTAAATCATCTAAGCTTCTAAATTAATAATATCTACCACCGTCTAAGCAACCACTTTGAAGTTTCGAAGTTCACTTCTTGTTGCATTGGGTTAACTTTAGTTTTTATTTGTTTTCTTTTATAATTTAATTAATAATATATATATATATATATATATATATACAGTGTATATATATACGGTGTACATATATATAAGCATGTAATAGTTTAGGTTGGGTTATACGGTTTTGAATTTTGATGAAACGCAACCCACAAACCAACCCAAACCAATTGGGTTACTCAAAAACAACCCAATTGGTTTATTTTATTTAACAAAACCAAACCAACCCGCTTAAATTGGTTTGGTTTGGGTGGGTTGATCGGTTTGGCGGTTTGGGTGCCCACCCCTAGGTGCGGGTGTGAAAGACATACCACTGAGCCAACCTCATATTATTTTGTAATGGTAGTTTTTTGGATGTCAATATATAAAGTCCCCAATTATATTTAGGAAATAAAAAATAAAGTTAAAGATATTGAAAATTAGATAATTGAATAATAATAACAATCAGATGAAAAAGAAATGTTATATAGAACGATAAAATTAAAAATATTTCAAAAAAAGATAAAAATAAAAATTATATATAGAGAGTAATTTTCCAATAAGGTCTTTTACAATCCACACTTTAAGCACCTTTGATGAAATTACATGTAATCAAATGTTTTTGATGAGATTTTTTATATGCATCCTAAAAAAATTAAAATACACATTTGGTAAAAATTTGGAAATTTTTTTGAATTGAGAAATATTTTTTCTTATATTTCCCTATATTTAAATGTTTTATCTTCAAAAAAATCGGAAAAAAATTAGTTCTTACACCTGAATTTTTTTTAATTTTTTTAAAACACCATCCATACAAAAAATCAAATCAAGATTCAATATATTCCATACAATTTCATCAAAGGTGCTTAAAGTATGCATCGTAAAAAGTCCTTATTGGAAAATTACTCTCTCTCTCTCTCTCTCTCTCTCTCTCTCTATATATATATATATATATATATAGTATTTCTATTATCAAATCAAAGTATTTAAATCTAGTGACCCACATGCAAGGAACTGATATAACTTTTGTCAGTTTGAACTGATAATATAATTTTTGTATATATATATAGTGGTTCAGGACGTCCTCATTTGAAAATTTCCATAGGTATATATATATAAGAATTTTATTTTTTTTACTGAATCATGAACCATTCGATGCTTGAAAACTATTTTATTTATTGGCTGGATCAATAAATCAAATTAATTACTAACTAAAAATTAAATATCCGAAATATATACATTATACATAATTTATTCCTTATTAACTTTTATTTATATTTTTTATTTGGTAATTGTGTATGTAGATGAATTGCAGGACATTCAACATCTCAAAGGAACAAGTGAGAGGAGAGCTGCTGAGTGCTGACTATTGCTGCTAAGTCCAAGCTAGAGAATTATTATATATTTGAAAGGGTTACCCACCCAAAGAGAAGTGGAAAGTAAAAGAAAAGAAGAGAACCAAAATTCTATATTGTATCATTTATGCAACAACAAAATTTACAAACATGAGGAAACAAAAAGCAAACTCGCAACTCAAGACATGGAAGCTGCGTTTAGTTAGACTGTCTTGTACTAAAACTCAGATGGAAGTTTTCAATCCAGTTATGAATAATGAACATCTCGGAGTCCAGTGCAGTGGCACCCAAAAGAGTATATGAAGCAGCAAAAGAGGAGACATTTGCCTCAGATATACAAGGCAAAATTTTGACCTCTACCATTCTGCATGCACAAATTCAAATTACTATGAAATGGGTTACATATACACTTCAACACAAGAAATTAGCCCAACCATTTCTATCTCCTAATTTAGATCTAATCAAATGGCAAAACAT
This sequence comes from Acer saccharum, assembly GCA_030490815.1. Lineage (NCBI taxonomy): Eukaryota > Viridiplantae > Streptophyta > Magnoliopsida > Sapindales > Sapindaceae > Acer > Acer saccharum. The sequence goes on from CM059869.1 coordinate 29,833,027, forward strand.
TGCTCATACACAAAATCATCACTTTCTCTTCACATAAACTCCTTTATCTATCTCTGTACTAGTTGTTCCCATTAACACATCCTCAACTGCAAGTATCATCAATTGATTACTGATCTCGGAAAGATGAAATATGATACCCACAAATGCTGTTCTAAAACTTCTTAAAACAAATAAAGCGGCAAAGGAAAGTGGAAACCAATATAAAACTACAAACAGGAAAAAGGGGAAAAAAAAAAACAGGAAACAGATATAAAACAACAAACTGGAGAAAGAAAAAGAAAAAAATGAGATACCTTACATGAAGAAAGACTTTACAGCTAACAAATTTAATTAACAAGTAATCCGCACTATATCATCTGTGTCCAACACAATTCAAAATTATTTGTCTCGCAGAAATATCCATAGACCAAAAATTAATGTAACAATTCAAATGACTTTAAGAGTATAAGTATTTGCCCCATATGAAAATAGCAGTGCACTCTTGAAACCACTAACATTTGATAAAACTCAAACTAAAACAAGAATTCAAATTTATTAAAGATAATGAGGGTCTAAAATTAAGTATTGTACCAAACGGTACAGAAGGATCTACTTTTTCCGCTTAAGTGATGCAGTCTTATACCCGGACTTGCATGGTTTGCCCCACGGCGTAAGTGAACACCTTCCATGGTTACCGCTACTTTTGCTCCTACCCTCACCTCCACCATGAGGATGATCAACCGGATTCATGGCTACTCCTCTAACAACAGGTCTTCGACCCAACCATCGGCTCTGACCAGCCTTCCTGAGCTTCTTAGTCCTATGACTGGCGTTAGACACTGTACCAATTGTGGCCCGACACCTAGTATCAATCAACTTCTCGTCACCTGAAGGTAGCCTTATTAAACAATATCTTGAGGTGGGTTCTTTCAAAATCTTAGCACAAGTTCCCGCAGATCGAACTAACTTGCCGCCCTGACCTGGGTTGACCTCAATGTTGTGGATGATGGTCCCAATACGCATATTAGCAAGTGGCATGCAGCTTCCTATTTGGGAATTTATGTCAAGATGCGCCATCTGTCTCATCATCTTCTCGCGCAATGATTCACCTTCTGTGGAAATGAAGGAAGTAATATGATTCAAACTTCGGAGATTGAAGGAGAGACTGCCAACAAATAATAATAACAATAAAAGTACCAGAGGACAAATTGCGACATGCGCTGCCATTGTAGAGAATGGCAGGACGGATAAGCCTACTGCAGAGAGTCCATGAAGCTCCACGTAACCTACAGAGAGCCATCTTAATTGATCTCTCAGTGTCTTCTTGTAGGGTTTTTGGATTGTGTGATCTGCAGAAACGACCCCTTGTGGGAAAAAGTTAAAAGAAATGTCAAACCCATTTTTGCTATCGAAAAACAAACAAAAAACCAGGCACAATTGAAACACTAACAACTAATCCGCATACAACAACTTCAACTCAAGATACATCATATAAACCACGAATATGTCACAAAATCATGTAAATTGTTTCTGTGAGGCATTTTATCGAACAGTTAGCTTACACAACAGTTTCGAACTAATTATATACTTCAAAAGTATACATTCAATTGATAATAAAATCCCAAGTCAAAAACATTTCAAAAAAAAAAACAACAAAATTCATCAAAAGAATCCAAACCCATACTAGAAACCTCAAAAACAGGTCGTGTCTATGCTTACTAGAACAAACACTTCAAACAATAAATTTCATCTAAAGAATCCAAACCCATATTAGAAGCTTCAAATAAAATGTGTGTTCGTATGCATACTTTGTAAACAATGGCTTGATTTTGAGATTGGAAGTCTGCGAGAGAAAGAAAAAATCGTGAGTTTAAAAAATAGGTTTCAGATTTTGTGGGAATTGAATTGATTCTGTGGGATTAGTATTTTTATTAAGGGATATTATCATTCGGGTCCTTATATATTTTTTAAATATCTATCTTTTACTCGATTATACATTTTCGAAGGATTAGGCCCTATATTTTTAAAAACCACTCAATTCGGTCATTCTGACCTAATTTTTAATGGTCAACGGTTACAGAAAATGCTGAATTACTATTTCACCTATGACTACAATATCACTGTATAAAAATACCATTTTACCCTTTAAAAAATCCAACAATTACAAATAATTCATATATATATATAAATTGGTAGATGGATCTTCACCATCCATCTCAAATATGGATGGTGATGATCAAATAGATTTTTTTAAAATAATAATAAATAATAAAAAAAAAAAACTCTATAGAAAAACGAATTTTGAATGGAAAACTATTAAATCCTTAATGTAAAATTTCACAAAAAGGAAGGAAAAAAAAACTGTCCAGATGGAATTTTGAACATCATCAAATACAAAATGAAATATATGTTATTGGGATAGATCTCATCCACTAAAAGAAAAAATACCACCCAAAACCCAAAAAAATACCATGAGATCTGATAGATCTCATCCACTTAAAGAAAATATATCACCCAAAATGGCAAAAACAGGGTTCATTTTTTCAAAACGACTCCACTTCATCATGAGACCCTATATATATGCCTCTTTCATTTTAGGTCGTTTTTAAGAGTCCAAAAATCATATATTTCCCTTAGAACATATTTCAAGAGAAAAAATTCACAAGAACTCTTCTTTATTCACTCAAAGTCATTCCTTGTTCATCAAAGTTCATCTAGGATCATCCATGATCATATAGGATGCATCCATGCATGGTTTTGCATCATCACATCTTCCTTGGTATGTTTTTCACTAACTTCATCTAATTTTAGTGTTTTTCATATTAAGACTTCTCTTTAATTACTTGTATGTTTTTAGATCATATGTGTAAGGATTCCCGTTGTTTTTAATTGGCTTATTTCGTGATCAAACCATAAATGGGGATACTTTGTAAGGGTAGTTTAAATGTTGTTGTTAGTGCATTAGGCCCTTTGAAGACCTCATTATTGACAAGCACCAAAGGTAATATTCTAAGTGCTTTCTTGTCTTGAAGAGATAGTTGCACACACTCACAACTCATGCATATGTTTAATCTTTGTATGTTGTGTTTCTTTTTGTTGTGCATCAATGCTTATTTACATCTCTTCTTGCTTAATTATATGATTGCATCTTGTGTTGAAAACATCATAGCATTTAGGCTTTTAGAATGCATCTTGTTTGACTTTGTACCCCTTGCATAATTGCTTGTGGGGTGCAAATTTGGGCTGTGCGCTGGTCCACCAGCGCCGGTCGACCAGCGCCACTCACCGGCGCAAATCGCCCAGTGGCGCGCCGCTGGTCGTGCGCTGGTGTGGACCAGCGCCGGCCACCAGCGCCGATCGCCCAGTTTGGCGCCGCTGGACTGGCGCTGGTGGCAGCGCCTGTCGTCCAGCGCTCAAGCCAAAATTGGCTTGTGCCTGGTCCACCAGCGCAGGTCCACCAGCGCACAGAGTAATTTTCTGGCGAAATTTCAAAACGACCTCACTTCACTTATGGCCTCTATATATATGCTAACTTGATTTTAGGTCACTTACAAGAGTTCTTATTCATGCTTCATACTTAGGATATTTTTCAAGAGAAGAAAAATACACAAAGAACTCATTTTTAATTACTCAAACACAATTTCATGATCATCAATCATCATCTAGCATCATCTTAGATCATCTAGATGTCATCTTGCATGGAATCTTCATCATACTTTGCTTGGTAAGCTTCTCACTAATATCTTACATATTTTGTGTTTAATTTATCTAGCAATCTCAATTAATTACTTGATTGTTATTTTGTATGCTTTAGATACAAAATTGAGATTAGTATGATGTATGTTTGAGAAGTTGTATTGTGCTAGCATATTAGGTTTTGTGCTTGATATTGATTAGCTTAACTATTTGACATGTCATTTAGTTTTGATATCTAGGATTGTTCTTAATTGCATATTAATCATCTTAGATAAGCATATAGGGTTTCCCTTGCTCTATGTTGCATTTTGGATATTTACATATATTCACTTAGGGTTGTATTCTCTTCTAGAAAAGGTAAGTCTTGTGTGTAGCAATCGGGATTAGGTTGCTTAGATCACAAGCAAATTGGACTAGGTTCACTCATACCGGGATTAGGTAGGTGTGTGATTACTTCCGGGATTAGGTTGTAATCATTTACACATTTAGTGGATTCGAGGTTCGAGTGTGGCTTACTTACATAGCCCGTGGTTTTTCCCGTGAGGGTTTCCACGTAAAAATCAAGTGTTGATTTAATTTCCGCACCATATTACACTTGCTTGTTTATATTATCTTGAGGGTAAATTCGTAATTTTGACTAACACGAAAAATTGGGTAAAAAGCGTAAAATCTATTCACCCCCCCCCCCCCCTCTAGATAGCTTTATACACACCGTGCTATAATTAGTTTCAATTGGTATCAGAGCGGGTTCCTAGACATACATAGGTGATCCTTGCTTATTTTGGTGTGTTTTGCATTTTGTGTGATTTTTGATCATTCATACATTTGCATTCATTTCATTCATTCATAAACACTATGAGTGGAAACGGTGGAAATGGTGGTGGCCACGAAGGAGCTTCTAGCACAAGGCCTCCACTTCTTACCGGTTTGAACTATTCCCAATGGAAAGGGAAGATGGAATTCTACATATGCCAAATTCATGACCGTGCATGGATGGCGGTGGAAGACGGATATGATCTCCCTATGATGACTCCCGCGGGTGGAGGACAAGATGTTTTGAAGCCTAAGGCACAATGGAACGCGCAAGAGTTTGAGGCTTCAAAGTGGAATAGGAAGGCGATGCATGCCATTATGTGTGCCATGGATGAGAATCAGTACAAGCTTATTCAGAATACTCAGATTGCCAAAGTGGCATGGGACATCCTTCAAGTTGCACATGAGGGAACCGAGGTGGTGAAGGAGTCCAAGCTTCAAGTCCTCCAAACTCAATTTGAGTTACTTAGGATGGGAGAGGATAAATGCTTCAATGACTTCGAAATCAAATTGATGGACATAGTAAATCAAAGCCATCAACTCGGAGACCCGTATTCGGATAGGAGAGTCAAGCAAAAAATTATGAGATCTCTCCCCGATAGGTTTGAATCAAAGGTGACGGCCATAGAAGAAAATAGTGGCTACATGGATATGAAGCCAAGTGAGGTAATTGGGCGTCTCCTTGCATATGAGTCTAGGAAGGCTCCTAGCACCACTACCCCTCCTAAGAAGTCTAAAGGAATAGCTTTGAAAGCATCTAAGGATGCAAAGGAGGCAAAGCATGAATCGGATGAAGACCTTGCCTTATTTGTGAAAAGGTTCAACAAGGTTATAGGGTTCAAGAAGAAGAAGGGATTTGGGTCAAGAGGACAAGATTTGAAGAAAAAGAGTTCCTTCAAAAAGTTTGAGCCTAGACAAGAGAGGACCGAAAGGAAAGGGGTCCGATGCTTTGAGTGTGGTGGGATTGGTCACTTTGCCCCCGAATGTGCTAATCACAATGAAAGAAAGAAGGGTAAAGTGATGGCCGCCACATGGAGTGGGAGTAGTGATGACTCAAATGAGGAAGATGAGTCTTCAAGTGAAGAAGAGCTCATGGCTAACTTCCTAGCTTTTGCCTCTTCTCACAAGAGCAAAAGTGCTAGTGAAAAGGAAGATTTGAGTCAAGAGGAAATTGACTCTAGTGAAGAAGAAAGTGACTCCTCTTCTAGTTCCAAAAAGAAGTTTGTGGAGCAAAAGATGCTTGCTAAATACCATGCTGAGTTCAATGATTTAGCACTTAAAAGCACAAGAAAGATTGAGAGGTTGAGAGAAGAAAACCTTGAACTTTCGGCTCACAATGACCACTTAAGTGAACAAGTGGAAAGATTGAAGAGGAGAGAGGATAAGCTAACTGAGGAGTTAGACTTGTCCAAGAGAAGTGAAGAAGGCTTGAAGAGGGAACTTGTAGAAGCTAAAGGGTCCTTAGCTAGGATAGATTCTAGCACCAAGAAGCTTGATCATTTACTTGGTGTTGGAAAGAGTCCAAGTGACAAGAGAGGTCTTGGGTATGAAGATGGCAAGAAAATCTCAACCTCTAACAAGACCGTGTTTGTCAAGAGCTTGAAGAATGAAGAAACTTCATTTGTGCAACCTCCTAGGAAAAAGTTAGAAGTAGGACAATGTTCTAATGCACAAGTGAAAATAGGGCCAAGAAGGAAATCTCAAGCTCAACCCCCTAGGGTCCCTCAAGCCAACACTTCTCCCAAATTGGCTCACAAAGGAAAGAGACCAATCATGCAACCTCAAGCTTGGAAGCAACCAATACCGGTTCAACAACGAAGATGGATTGAACCCACATATCCACAAAGACATGGACGTACTCAAAGGCGAGGTATGATTCCTTTTTTCATTCCTATTTGTCACTTTTGTGGTTGTGATGGTCATATTAGACCAAATTGCTTTCAATATATTAAAATGTGTAGAAAACAAAGCATGATTGAAAAGAGAAAGAATAGAGCCAAGATGCATGTTTCTAGGAATGAAAATATTGATTTGCATGATCCTAGAAATAGTAGAGCACATGTACCAAAGGCCACTAAGAAAGCTAAAATTGTTGCTAAGTGGATTAGAAAGAATGAAAATGTTTGCCATGTTGCACAAATAGCCTTGAAGGCAAATTCTTCTAATTTTTGGTACTTGGATAGTGGGTGCTCTAGGCACATGACGGGAAACAAGAGTTTCTTCGAGACTCTTGTTATGGAGGAAGGTGGAAATGTCACTTTTGGTGATGGATCCAAAAGAAATGTTGTAGGGAAAGGAACCATTTCCGTTCCCGGATTACCCTCCTTATCCAATGCTTTATATGTTGATGGCTTGAAAGCCAATTTAATAAGCATTTCACATCTTAGTGATGAAGGATACTCCGTCTTGTTTTCTAAAGATTATTGCTCTATCCTTAAACCCGATGGACAAACCTTGTTGAAGGGCATGAGATCTAGCGACAATTGCTATTGTCTTGAAGCTAGTATTGTATCAAATCATGTGTCCATGGATGAGCAAATTGAGTTGTGGCATGAAAGACTTGGCCACATGAACTTTAGGGATCTACGGACCCTTGGAAAGTTCAATTGTGTGCGTGGCCTCCCTAAGCTTGGGAAGAAAGCCAATGGTATTTGTGGACCTTGCCAACAAGGAAAGCAAACTAAAAGCACGCACAAAAAGGGTAAGTATCTCACCACCAAGGAGCCTCTTGAGCTTCTCCACATGGACCTTATGGGTCCCATGCAAACCGAAAGTTTGGGTGGAAAGAGATACATTTTTGTTTGTGTTGATGATTTCTCTAGGTTCACATGGACATATTTTCTTAGAGAAAAATCCGAAACTTTTGATAAGTTTAAAATGCTTTGTAATAAAATACAAAATGAAATGAACTCAAATATTAAAAGCATAAAACGGATTAGAAGTGACCATGGGAGAGAGTTTGAGAATGTCTCTTTTGAAAGCTATTGTAATGGCTTAGGCATCTCCCATGAGTTTTCCGCCCCTAGGACACCTCAACAAAATGGAGTTGTTGAGAGGAAAAATAGGGTCCTCCAAGAGATGGCCCGTGTGATGTTGCTTAGCAACAATGTCCCTAGGAACCTATGGGCCGAAGCCATTAATACGGCTTGCTATATAGGAAATAGAGTGTTCCTAAGGCCCGGTACTAGAAACACCTCCTATGAGTTATGGAAAGGCAAGAGGCCAAATGTTAGCTACTTCCACACTTTTGGAAGCAAATGCTACATTTTGAATGACCGTGATCAACTTGGCAAATTTGATGCTAAGAGTGATGAGGGTATTTTTATTGGCTATGCCTTAAATAGTAGAGCCTATAGAGTTTTCAATTTAAAGACTCTAAGTGTTATGGAATCATCCAATGTCGTATTTGATGATACTAGGCTCAAGTCTAATGATCATGAGGAGGAGGTTATTTTTAGTGATGGTTCTCCTTTGGAGGAGGTTGTGGTGTCGCCTAATGTTGGGACATCTAATGTCAACAATGATGGCACACAACCTATTGATAGAGTTCCTCTCTTGGACTCTAAAGAACCCGCTCCATGGGTTAGGAAACTCCATGATAAAGAAGATATCATTGGAGAGGTAAATGAGGGTGTTAGGACTAGACGCCAACTTGCTAATCTTATTAGCTATACATGTTACACCTCTCAAATTGAACCCAAAAAGGTTGAAGAAGCCTTAAATGATGAATTTTGGGTTCTTGCCATGCAAGAAGAGCTAAACCAATTCGAAAGGAATGAGGTTTGGACTCTAGTTCCTAGGCCTAAGACCACTAATGTCATAGGCACCAAATGGATATTTAGGAACAAATCCGATGAGGATGGCAACATAGTACGGAACAAGGCTAGACTTGTAGCACAAGGGTACTCTCAAATTGAGGGTATCGACTTTGAGGAGACTTTTGCTCCCGTTGCCCGCTTAGAGTCCATTAGGCTTCTCTTGTCCATCTCTTGTGTGCACAAGTTCAAATTGCACCAAATGGACGTCAAGAGTGCCTTCCTCAATGGCTTCTTGCAAGAGGAAGTGTTTGTTGAACAACCTAAGGGGTTTGTGGATGCACACCACCCCAATCATGTCTATCGCCTCAAGAAGGCACTTTATGGGTTGAAACAAGCACCGAGGGCTTGGTATGAGCGCCTCACTCAATTTCTTGTTGACAACAACTACTCAAGAGGTAGTGTTGACAAGACACTATTCATCAAGAGAGATAATAATGAGCTTTTCATAGCTCAAATATATGTTGATGATATAGTTTTTGGCTCCACCAACAACACCAAAGTCCAACAATTTGTTGATGTCATGTCTCATGAATTTGAGATGAGTCTTGTTGGTGAGCTTAGTTACTTCCTAGGTTTGCAAATTAGGCAACTAGATGATGGGATTTTCATATCCCAAGCCAAATATGCCAAAAACCTAGTGAAGAAGTTTGGTCTTGAAAAAGCCAAACATTGTGACACTCCTATGAGCACCAATTTGAAGCTAAGCAAGGATGCTAGTGGAAAAAGTGTGGACCAAACATTATATCGTGGCATGATAGGGAGTTTGCTCTATTTGACCGCAAGTAGGCCCGATATATCATTTAGTGTAGGAGTTTGTGCTAGGTACCAATCCGATCCCAAGGAGTTCCATCTCTCTTCGGTTAAGAGAGTCATTCGCTTTGTGAATGGGACTTCCAATTATGGGATTTGGTACTCATTTGACACTAATCCTAGTCTTGTAGGATATAGTGATGCGGATTGGGCAGGAAATTGTGATGATAGGAAGAGCACATCGGGCGGTTGCTTCTTTTTAGGCAACAACTTGGTGTCTTGGTTTTGCAAGAAGCAAAACTCAATTTCCTTGTCCACGGCTGAGGCCGAATACATAGCCGCGGGGAGTGGATGCACTCAACTTATGTGGATGAAGCAAATGCTAGTAGACTACGGATTCAACCAAGGTACTCTCACTCTCTTTTGTGATAACATGAGTGCTATTAATATTTCCAAGAATCCGGTTCAACATTCTAGAACTAAGCATATTGACATCCACCATCACTTCATTAGAGAGCTTGTTGAAAATAAATGCATAGTACTTGAACATGTAGGTACTAATGATCAACTTGCGGACCTATTTACTAAACCCTTAGATGCTACTCGATTTAAAACTCTTAGTAGATCTATTGGGATATGTCTTGTGGAGTGATGTTCTATGATTGACCCCATATGGGGAACTCAAGCAAAGAGAGCTATTTTGCATTCATGTAACTTGCAAAAAATTTGAAATAACTTATGCCTCTTCTTTTGATTTGCTTGAGTAAGCTTGGTTGTACATATGTATATATGTTTTCAATTCTATAAGTGTGAACCTTGCTTGTCTACAATCCATGTCATATTTATGTTCAAATATGCATTTTTGGACTAGGAGATTTACATAGGAAGTATGATGTGAATGACCTATAGTTATCTCCATGACATGATGATTCTTAAATAACATGCTATTGCTAAATGAAAAAGCATGAAATTCATACAACATGCTCACATGAAAAGCATGAATTGATGATTGCATATTCTTAAAAATGCAAAACTTGTGTGAAAGCTAATGAGACTCAAAATGAATAAAGGATCTTGTATCCGTTCAAAGGAATTTACATTCCAAATGTCTCTCTTTCTTTATTAGTTGAACATGGTTACTATCATACGGATATCTTATCCGGAAAAATCTAATAGGGTGCAAAGTCACTCATGCCATGTTTCGCTTATAAAGTTGGATATAGTTACTCTTAAATTGAAATCAATATTCTCTATATCCTTGCTTTTCCCATGACATTGGTGAAATTGGTTTGAATTCTTATTAGAAACCTTTGTCATTTGCTTTGCCAAATACCATTGTATTTTGGACTTGAATGCTATATGTCTTGTATGCAAAGCATGTTGGATTCACACATTTTCTCAAATAAATCTCCTTGTTTCTCTCAAATTAATTGAAGTGCATAAAGTGACTTATATGTATATGCATATCTTGCATGCTTCTATCTCTCGTTGCTTTGAGTGACCCGGTTGGGGATTACTCCTTTGCCTATATCATGACAAAAAGGGGGAGTAGGATATTGTAAGGGGAGTTGCAAAATAGAGAAGCTATTGTGCACTTTGGGGAGATAAAACATTGAGGGGGAGTAACCCTTTGAGGGGGAGCATTGCATTTATCATACATTGCATACATTTGGTAATGTTGTGCCTAAATTCTAAAAATGCAAATGCTTGGTATTGTTCTCACATGATTAATCTCACACTTTTCATGAATTGGAAATGTTAGAAACTCTTTTCAGGGATTGATTATTCTACAAAAGGATTGAAGTCTTCAAGCTGCATTCTCTTATCTCTTTGTAATGTAGAATATTATTGTAATCCCGTAGTTTCTATTCTTTCTGTGAGGAATCAATGTGAGTGATGGTTTTGTCACGAAATAGCCAAAGGGGGAGATTGTAAGGATTCCCGTTGTTTTTAATTGGCTTATTTCGTGATCAAACCATAAATGGGGATACTTTGTAAGGGTAGTTTAAATGTTGTTGTTAGTGCATTAGGCCCTTTGAAGACCTCATTATTGACAAGCACCAAAGGTAATATTCTAAGTGCTTTCTTGTCTTGAAGAGATAGTTGCACACACTCACAACTCATGCATATGTTTAATCTTTGTATGTTGTGTTTCTTTTTGTTGTGCATCAATGCTTATTTACATCTCTTCTTGCTTAATTATATGATTGCATCTTGTGTTGAAAACATCATAGCATTTAGGCTTTTAGGATGCATCTTGTTTGACTTTGTACCCCTTGCATGATTGCTTGTGGGGTGCAAATTTGGGCTGTGCGCTGGTCCACCAGCGCCGGTCGACCAGCGCCGCTCACCGGCGCAAATCGCCCAATGGCGCGCCGCTGGTCGTGCGCTAGTGTGGACCAGCGCCGGCCACCAGCGCCGATCGCCCAGTTTGGCACCGCTGGACTGGCGTTGGTGGCAGCGCCTGTCGTCCAGCGCTCAAGCCAAAATTGGCTTGTGCGCTGGTCCTGCGCTGGTCCACCAGCGCAGGTCCACCAGCGCACAGAGTAATTTTCTGGCGAAATTTCAAAACGACCTCACTTCACTTATGGCCTATATATATATGCTAACTTGATTTTAGGTCACTTACAAGAGTTCTTATTCATGCTTCATACTTAGGATATTTTTCAAGAGAAGAAAAATACACAAAGAACTCATTTTTAATTACTCAAACACAATTTCATGATCATCAATCATCATCTAGCATCATCTTAGATCATCTAGATGTCATCTTGCATGGAATCTTCATCATACTTTGCTTGGTAAGCTTTTCACTAATATCTTACATATTTTGTGTTTAATTTATCTAGCAATCTCAATTAATTACTTGATTGTTATTTTGTATGCTTTAGATACAAAATTGAGATTAGTATGATGTATGTTTGAGAAGTTGTATTGTGCTAGCATATTAGGTTTTGTGCTTGATATTGATTAGCTTAACTATTTGACATGTCATTTAGTTTTGATATCTAGGATTGTTCTTAATTGCATATTAATCATCTTAGATAAGCATATAGGGTTTCCCTTGCTCTATGTTGCATTTTGGATATTTACATATATTCACTTAGGGTTGTATTCTCTTCTAGAGAAGGTAAGTCTTGTGTGTAGCAATCGGGATTAGGTTGCTTAGATCACAAGCAAATTGGACTAGGTTCACTCATACCGGGATTAGGTAGGTGTGTGATTACTTCCGGGATTAGGTTGTAATCATTTGCACATTTAGTGGATTTGAGGTTCGAGTGTGGCTTACTTACATAGCCCGTGGTTTTTCCCGTGAGGGTTTCCACGTAAAAATCAAGTGTTGATTTAATTTCCGTACCATATTACACTTGCTTGTTTATATTATCTTGAGGGTAAATTCGTAATTTTGACTAACACGAAAAATTGGGTAAAAAGCGTAAAATCTATTCACCCCCCCCCCCCCCCCTCTAGATAGCTTTATACACACCGTGCTATAATTAGTTTCAATATGCTAAATACAAGAATAGAGAATTGATTGTGATGAATTGATTGAGTGTTGTATTGTTATAGATTTCTAGGTTTTTATAATCTATGTTTATCTAAGATATTATGACATGTCATTTAGTACTTGATATTTAGGATTGATTTTAATTGATTATATCATCATCCTAGATAAGCATCTAAGGTTCCCTAGCCTTGTTTGTTATTTGAATATTCATAAATATTCACATAGGTTGCATAATCTCTTCTTAGAGAATTAAGACTTGAGGCTAAGATTGCTTAGGCCTTAAGCAAATTGGAATAGGGTTGCTAATAAAGGCCCGCTGGGTAGAAGTGAGGGGTTACAGACCGGATTGTTAGACGAGGTCTACATAGGTTGTAAACTTCATTTCAATTAGTGATTTCGAGTTCCGAGTGTGGCGCACTATACAGCTCGTGGTTTTTCCCAGTGGTTGGGTTTCCACGTATACATCAAGTGTCATTTTTAATTCCGCACTATATTACACTTGCTTGTATTTTTGACTAGTAGGAGCATTTTCGTAATATTGACTTGTATGCGAAAATTGGGTAATAATAGCTAAAATCTATTCACCCCCCCCCCCCCCCTCTAGATTAATATTGAACACGCCTCTAGGACTTTTCACAAGAAATAGATGTGGAGAAAATCTGTAGAATTTTCTCCCATCTTCAATCAGAGTGTGGGTATATGCATTATGGCTATCAGGACTTTCCGATTCCGTGATTGTCCTCAGACCGGTGATACAATCTCAGATGTTCGATCCGCTTCCGCTGTAGAGTTAGGGTTTCTGTATAGTGAACAGTAATAATCCGAATTTCATTTTGTTCATTTGATTGTATCAAATAATCTTCATTGGTATCAGAGCACATGTTTGGGACTGTATTCTGGTAGTATATGCCAAGTTAGGATGTTTGTTTATTTATTTATTTTTGTTTGTAGAACAATAAATGAACACTAATGGCATCACACACATGCAAGTGTTTAATTTCGTTTTTCTGGAATAAATGTATGCGTATACAGGTTATATGATGTTCTGGAAATACATGTTATGTATAAATTTCAAAATTTAGAGAATTTTGAAGAATAAAAAAATTTTAACCCCATGACTGTTATAGGGTTCAAAACTCATTGTCATTTTTTTTTATTTCTCTGCGATCGTGGTACCATTAGATAGAGCCTTCCAAGAGCTTTCCAACGATAGGTCATATGCATAATTTGGGTAAGAAACGAGGGAGAAAAACGCTTTCGAATATTTCTGTTGAAGATTAAAATCTGAAAAAGAAAATTTGAGTTTGAATTTGGGTGAAGAACATGAAGAACATGTTCAATGCACCAATAAGCGGAGAGTGCGTTTCACCCCTACCCCAAACGTCAAAATTAAGGGCATAAATGGAATTATAATTAAATTTGGAGTCGGATGGTGGTGTTCCCGAGATCGGGAAATTCCGGGAAGGCTACGAGTGGAGTACACTCTCCTCTGGAGCGAGTGGGATATGCCCATAACAATCCTAAATGGTTTTGCTGTTGCCATGTGGCTTGTCATGGACCAGACACGTGGCACAATGTGTAAAGCTTAAAACGTGGTCCTACCATATTGCGACACATGGCAGTGTTTTGTCAAAATATCACACATGGACCATTCCCATTTTGACACGTGGCAGAGACGTGTTGACCGTTGAGGAGTTAACCGTCAACGGTTTTCGACGATAGACCCAACGGTTTCCGACGATAGATCGGACACTGGCCACGTCATCACCGGTCGGACCGATTTCCGGTGCCGTTTTTCCAACGTCCGATAATTTTTTTTCGGTAAATTTTCCGGCTACCATGAGGCCATTTTCCGGCGATCAAAAGTGGTTTTTCGGCGTCAGTGGCGATTTTTCGGCGAAGAAAAAAAATTTTTAATTTTAATTTTTTTTATATTTATTTATTAATTCCATTCATTCGTTTCGCTCCAATGGGAGCTGAATTAAAGCCCTACAAATACCGAATGCGGTTTCCAACTTTTGGTTTCCGGTGTGGTTTCCAATGACGATTTTCGACACGGATTTCGATGATGGATTCCGACATGGTTTCCAATAATATTTTTTTTGCAGATGGATTTAGACGTGTGTTGACGGTGATTTTTGATGGTCACCAGGTCAATGATTCGTTTTTGAATTATTGCAGTTTATACTTGAGTATGACTAAAGATTAAAAAGAAATAACAAGCAATTTACGTGGTAAAACTCCAAAAGATTGGAGAAACATCCACGGGATTGTTGCTTTAGCAACAAAGCCAAATCCACTATGAAGAATAATTACAAGATGAAGAACGATAAAGAACGATTACAAGAACGATTACAAGAACTTTGCACTATGATCCCCTCTCTATGTTCTCCCTCTCGCGTACCCCCTGTTTATGAATAGAGGGGGTATTTATACATGTTGTTTTTAGGGTTTTAAGGTGACCGCTAGGGTTTAGTGTTGTGGCCCCCAAATTTCAAGCAGTTTCCTAGTCCTATTTAGATTATGTTTTCCCTTTTTCGGCTGTGTCCAATTCTGGACGGGATTCTTTCTCCTTTATTCACGGAGAACTGCTTGTTTCCTTTTTAAACTCTAATGGTCCACATCGTTGCTTATTGTGGACCTGCTGGCTGCTGATTGCAAGTGTTGGCGACTGTTTTATTGTTTCCCGAGTGAGTATGCCCGAGTGTGCCCGAGTGTGCCTGAATCTGATATGCTGCCCAAGCTGATCGTTATTGTTTGTGGTCAGACTACTTATCCTCTTTTCCGAGTAGGTTCTCGTGGAGGTTTCTGCTCCATAAGTTGACTTATCTTGACCCCCGCTGACCTGGCCTTCCATGGTGATGACGTGTCCTTCATGACTATTTTTACCTATAACAATACCCCCTTAAATATTTGAGCCGATCATGCTTAGTCAAGCCCTCTCGGGTCTAATATTTAACCTCAATATTTCTTTATGATTAATCCTCATTTGTCGTTTCCTGCATTAAGGTATCCTCGTTTGGATCAGATCTTTAAATGACGTGTCTTAATTGCAACCGCACATGTTTGATTTATCAATCATTTCAAATCTTTATGATGGCGATGCTTCTGCTCTCTGGCGGCGCCTGACGTTCTCTTGCTGCCACTTGTCCCTCTTTGTTTGGCTATGGTACGGTGTATTTATGGGATGTAACCTTTCTGCTCGCCTGCGCGCAGCCTACGTCATTAGTCCATGCCCCTCTGTTTTCCCGCTTTTTCTGCAGCCTCTCCTAGGGTTTTGGTATTTTCGAAATCGAGACGTCGCCTATATATTCTGGTTTCGCTTTTTTCACTTTCACCTTCTTCTTCCATTTTTCGCTTTTATTTCCTCTTCCATTATCTTCGCGTGCTCTTCGAAGGAAACTTTATCTGTGCCTTTTGATTCTCTGTGCTCCATTTTGTTTACCAACCCGTTTTTCTAACCCTGCTTTTCTTGAGTTTATCTGCTTCAACCCCCAGATTTTTCCTCGGAGACCCTTCTTATGCGATCTGCATCGTCTTCGTTCTTCGCTACACCAAGGTTAGTCTTTTATGGATTCTGGAGCTAGATATCGTCTTTTTACTGTTGGTATGATTGCTATTGAGCGAAATGATGCTTTCACTGCGTCGGTTGTTCACAGGTTACTAGATGAGCCCCGTTTTGATCAGCCGCGCTATATCGACGCTGACATTTCTGGACTTTTTCTGGAAAGACCTGCAACTTCTGAGGTTCCTCCTGCTTCAGAGATCCCTTCTGCTTCTGCCAGTTCATCGCCACCTTACTCATACCAGCCTGAGGCTTGGTCGGATTCTTCTTCTGCTTGTACTGATATTCGCCCGAGTAAAAGACCAGGAAAAAGAATGAGTACTCGCAGAGTTTACAAGGACTCGCATTCTCGGGAAAGCCGAGTGGCGGCCCAAAGGATCACCGAGGACGACATTGAAGAGGAGCACAGGGCCGCTCGCATTCCCTTCTCCCCCGAGCATATATGTATTTACGATGTGGAGCCGAACGTGGTCGGTCTTGAAGAGGTGATGAAGTATATGCGGCGGTTTGACTTGGACAGCGACCGGATTTCACTGGTTCCGGCCGAGGGTCGGGCTGTATAGAACCCCCCGCCTGGCCATGTGGCGGTCTATGGGGCGATGCTTACTTGTGGCGTCACACTCCCCTTCCAGCCTTTTATCACATGGTTTCTGGCTGAGGCCCGACTTGCTCCAGCGCAGCTGACCCCAAACAGTTACCGTATTTTGATGTGCATGTGGCACATGTGGCATAGAATGAAGCGGCCACCTCCTACCCCTCGTGAGATCCGTCATTTTTACTCGCTGAGGCCGGTGGGGCAGACCGGGATTTATTTTCTTCAGTCGTCTCAGCCCGAGCTATGGATCCCAAAAGATGTTGTGGTCAAAGGCGAGATCGAGCCGACCACGGAGGAGAAGATGAAGGGGTTTGTTTGGGGCTTCCCTACCTCAAACAAATTTTGGAAAAATAGTTGGTTTTTTGTGGGCAAGGACTGGGGCCAGTCGATCAGCTTTGACTTGGATGGCACTCAGATGACTTGCCGGGTTCCTCGGTACTTCTGTACGCCTCAGTGGAACCATCTGACTTCAGCTTTTACCGGCGAGGAGCTGAAGACTTTGGCTCGGGCAGTAGTCCGCCCCCTAGAGAAAAGGGGGAAACCCTATCTCTACAATGAGGGGAAGATGATTAAGGCCCGTCTCTTTCCTCAGATTTCTGCGTGCCGCAGACGCCGTAAGTTCATTAGCTGTATGTATTTTTTATTTGCAACCTGATTCCTAAGTTTGTCTGCTAACTCGGACCCCCTTTTTTTTTTGAAGTGCTTGAGGTAGACGTGGTCTGCGATGCTCTGGCCCGCCGAATGAAGGGCATTGTGGAGGCAAGCCGGAAAGCTACCCTTCGTCAGCGAGACGCTGGGATAGCTCCTCCCGAAGAAGAGTCGGAGGAAAGTGCTCCTGAGAACCCTCCCGAGGGAGATGAGGGGGGAGTCCCTGACTACGTTCCCGAGGAGACCCAAGGTCACGGGACGCCTGCCTGTTCTGCGGAGGATGCGGGCGATCCGGAAGACTTTGGAGTTAGTAGGACCTCTCCCGACCAAGGCGACCGAGCAGGTCCATTTTCCAAGGGGAAGGAGAAGGTAGGGGATCCCTCTGAGCCCGAGTAGGCAATTTTTCCCAGCGGATCCCGTTCTACTCCCTCTGCTGCAGACCTGCCAAACGTTGCCTCTCAAGGTTTTAAAGCAGTTGGGGGACACTCGGATACGGTAGCTCCAGAGGTTTCGACTTCTGCCGAACCGCACCTTTCTGGCTCGGAGACTCCAGTTCCTGCTGATCCGATTTCCACCCCCGGAGGCAGTAATGTTGAAGCAGGGCAGCCCGGGAAAAGGAAAGCCTCGTTTTCTTCTGGTCGCCCTTACCCCAAGATTCCCCGAGTAGTTGCATATGTTGATTCTTCATCGGGCGATGAGGGGGTGGGTGATGTTGAAAGAGAAGCGGGCATGGTCCCTTCAGAGGAGCAGATCAAAGATAATGCTGGTGGTTCAACCGACTTGCCCCGGGCGGCCTCTTCTGCTGGACTCCCCGAAGCTGGTGTAAGCGGTTCGGGCTCTCCTCCCCAGATCGATGATCCTACCCCCGAGACAATGCTAAGGGCCATAGCTTCAGGCCGAGCCTATATTGGGGAGGATCACTGGAGTCACTTCCGGACCGGGACTGTATCTGACCGGCTCTGTAACTTTTTTAACAGTGCTTCCTACGTAAGTAATGCCTTGCAACGCCTTGGTCTTACGTGTAATCTCATTTTCCTCCTTTTTACTTACTTTTATTTGCTGCTGACTTGTTGCAGATGGTGGCCGAGATGTTTGGGGCTTGCCAAGCTGGCGAAGCCCAAGCGGATCGAATAAGGAGGCTGGAAGCCCAACTGAAGGAGAGCGAAGAGCATTGCTCTCGGGCCGAATTAGCTCGTCAAGAGGAGGCTAAGTCGAATCAGATGCTCCTGAGTCAATGCTTAGCAAGGCAAACGGAGGCCGAACAACAAGCATCTTCTGCTGCGGAGGAGGTCAGGACTCTGCAGGATCAGCTGTCATCTACCAGGGACGCCTTGCTTCGGGCTGAACAGAGTGCTGAGGACGCCAAGTCAACTTATGAACGCCGCATCGAAGACTTGGAGTGTCAAGCCCTGACCGCTAAGGAACTGTCGAAGGAAGCTAGGCTGGAGATGGAGTTACAAAGCGTTGATCGCTTTAAGAGGTCTCCGACTTATGATGCTTTACTTCTTCGGGAATTCCAGCGGGGCATGGTCTCAGCCGGTGAATTCTTTAAGCAGAAGAACAGGGCGACTGATCGGGCCAGGGCTAACTGGAGCCTTTCAATTAGGAAGCATGTGGACACATCCCTGGAGTCCCTTCGGATCCAGATGAAGGAGTGGCGGGCATATTGTAGAAGTAAAGGGAAAGCGCCACATCCCATGCACCTTGAGGTTCCCACCGCCGAGTCTTTCTCTACTTTTTACGCCTGTGAGCGGGCGGGGTTCAACAATGAGAGACCTGACTTGGGGCCAGTCCCTGGTACCGATTACAGCTACTGGATGGATGACGAGGAAGATGTGATCGTGTGGCCTTCGGACGACAGCCTTCTGAGCGAATATATGATGGAGCTTGACCCTGATGTCGGCGGGAGCAGCTCACAACCCCCAGCGCCTTCCTCTTGATTTTTGAGCCCTTTTTGTAGTTAACCTTTGTATATATATATATATTTTTTTTTTCTTTTATACATTGTATTTTTTCCATACGTAAAATAAGACTAAAATTTACTCTTTTACTTACTGTTTTATTTCTGTACGACCAATGCATAAATGGGACGACCTGAACTTGTTTAGTCTGCTTGTACTCCCATCTTTGGATTTATGGATCCTTCGGGAATCCTTGGCTATGCTTTGACCGAGTACTTTATGGCCGGTAATTAGTTTCAGCCGAGTATCTTATGTGACTGGCTCTTAATCGTTTAGACCGAGTATCTTATTTAACTGGTAACTAATGTTCGCCGAGTATCTTATGTAACTGGCTTTTAATCGTTTAGACCGAGTATCTTATTTAACTGGTAAACTAATTTTTGCCGAGTATCTTATGTAACTGGCTTATATCAATTAGACCGAGTGTCTTATTTAACTGGTAAACTAATTTTTACCGAGTATCTTATGTAACTGGCTTATACCCTTTGATTTTTGGGGTTGTTTAACCTCCACGTTACGTCGAGGCTCGCCACGACCATACGTTGAGGTCCTTGCACAAGTCACCTAGGACGTCTCCTGGTTTTATCTGTGCAAGGGTTCGTCGAATCGTTGGGGTAATTTGTACCGGCCAACACGACTGCGCATCTCACTAGTCTTTCTAGCGGCGCTCCGAGCATTTTCCCAGTTGTCCTGGTGCCTCGGTTTTGCCTTTTTGCTAAGGGACGCGTTTGCATCGCCTTAACTAGGCGGGCATGCTACTACAGCTTTTCCGCCCTTCGAGCACCACTCGTCCGCTCTTTCGCGGCCTTATAGCGCCCGACTCTTTTTGACGTTTATTCGGTCGGCTTGAGTGGCCGCCATTGAAATGTTGCTCATGGATTTTATTGATTCCGCCACACCATACTAGCAACTGAACTTTATTAGATGATCATGAATATAAAATTAATAAATAAATCTGAAATTTTAACGCAGAAACTAAAAACTGAGCTAAAGCAGAATAAATAAACTGTAGAACCATAATCGGATTCTTTTAGGGATAGAAGATCTTCAGATATTGTGCGTTGCATGGTCGGGGTACCAGGCTACCTTCTGGTCGGGCTATCATGTAGGCCCCGTGCCCTACGATTCTCTTGATGATATATGGCCCTTCCCATTTATCGGCGAGGGATCCCGATGATTTATCCTTGGTATTTGGGGATACTCTTCTCAGCACTAGGTCCCCGAGTTGGAATCTCCGCTCCCGAACATGAGAGTTGTAGTACCTAGCAGCCCTTTGCTGGTATGCGGAATTTCTTACTTGTGCTACATCTCTGATCTCTTCAAGCTCGTCTAGGTTCTGCTGCAGCATGTCTATATTGTGCTCGGGGCTGTATAACTGGACCCTGGGGGATGTAAAAGTTGTTTCTGCTGGGATAACAGCTTCTGTCCCGAATGCCAGCGCGAAAGGAGTTTCCCCTGTGGACGACCTTACAGTTGTTCGGTATGCCCATAGCACCTCGGGCAGTTTGTCTGCCCAGCCACCTTTCTTTGCCTCTAGTTTTGCTTTCAATGTGTGCTTGATCACTTTATTCACGGCCTCCGTTTGGCCATTGGTTTGAGGGTGAGCAGGCGATGCATAGTAGTTTGCGATCTTGAACTCTTCACACATTTCTCTGAACTTCTTATTGTCGAATTGAGTTCCATTGTCTGTTATGATGATGCTCGGGATCCCGAATCGATATATTATATTCTTCTTAACGAAGCTGGTGGTGTTTGCCTCGGTGATGTGTACAAGTGCTTCTGCCTCTGCCCATTTGGTAAAATAATCCACTGCCACAATAGCATACTTTGCTCCTCCCTTCGTTCCTGTGGGCATTGGTCCTATCAGGTCGAGTCCCCACATGGCAAAGGGCCAATGCGAGGTTAAGCTTCTAAGCAATTCTGGGGGTCGCCGAATGTCGTTTGCTACTCTTTGGCATGTTTCGCAACTCTCTGCGAATTGCTACGCTTCCGCGAACAGAGTCGGCCAGTAGAATCCTTGCCTAAGTATCTTGTGTGCTAAGCTTTTACCCCCAGTGTGGTTCCCACACACTCCACTGTGGATGCTTCTCAGGATCTCTCCAGTCTTTTCACCGGAAATGCATCTCTGCAGCACTTTTGAGAATCCTCTCCTATATAATTCTCCTCTCAGAATCGTGTACCGGGCTGACCTGTATCTGATGCGTTTAGCTTCCACAACATCCTCCGGTAGTATGTTCTCCTCTAAGTACTTTCTGAGTTGGTACGTCCAGTCGCCCGGGCTAGGTCGGATCTCTGCTATTATGATTTCCTCGGGTTCCGTTGTACTTGGTTTAGTCAGGTGTGCCACTGGTATTGCTTTGGATCTGATGCTTGTGGTGGCTGAAGCTAGTTTGGACAAAGCATCTGCCTTTTCGTTCTCTTCCCGAGGGATCTGAGAGATTCTGTACGCTTTGAACTTTTTAAGTAGTCTTTTTGCAATGTCCAAATAAGCTATCATGTGCTCTTCCCTGGCCTGGTATTCATCCAGTACCTGATGGACCACGACCTGTGAATCGCTGTAAACTTCCAGCTCATCTGCCCCTAATGCTATGCAGACCCTTAGGCCGGCCAACAAGGCTTCATACTCTGCTTGATTGTTGGTTGCCTTGAAATCGAACCTCATGGCACATTCTACAGTATCCCCCTCGGGGGTCGTTATGACTATTCCTGCCCCGCTGCCATGCGTGTTTGATGACCCGTCTACATGCAATTTCCATTGGAATTTAGTAGTCTGTTCATCTTCCATTGCCCTCCTTACCTCGGCGTCTGGCTCGGTGAATTCTGCTATAAAGTCGGATACCGCCTGCCCTTTGATGGCCGCTTTTGGTGTGTATCTGATATCGTATTCGCTGAGCTCCACCGCCCATTTGGTCAGCCTTCCCGACACCTCCGGCTTTTGAAGAATGAGTTTTAGTAGGCAGTCTATATATACCTCTATTGTATGTGCTTGGAAATATGGCCTTAACTTCCTAGCCGATGTGATCAGAGCTAGCGCTATTTTTTCTGCCGGTGAGTATCTGGTTTCTGCCGCTAACAATGCTTTGCTTGTGTAGTACACTGGCTTTTGTATTCCTTCCTCCAGTCGGATCAACACCGAACTCGTCGCCACTTCGGTGACCGAGAGGTATAAGTACAATGTTTCTCCCACCACCGGTTTTGAAAGGATGGGTGCTCTCCCCAAATACTCTTTCAATTTCTGAAAGGCTTCTTCACATTCTGTACTCCATTCGAGCCCCTTTCCCTTTTTTATTGCTTTAAAGAATGGGGCGCATTTGTCTGTTGACTTGGCTATAAACCGGTTGAGTGACGCAAGGCATCCCGTTAGCCTCTGCACATCTTTCAGTGTCTTAGGTGAAGCCATTCCTTCTAATGCTTTGATTTTCTCGGGATTTACTTCGATTCCCCTCTGGTGTACCTGAAAACCTAGAAACCTTCCCGAAGGTACCCCGAATACACATTTGCTTGGGTTGAGCTTCATCTGATACTTTCTTAGGACGTCAAAGGTTTCCTTCAAATCTTCCGTGTGTTTTTCTGCAGTGGTGCTCTTAGTCAACATATCATCTACGTAAACCTCCATATTTTTCCCAATCTGCCGAGCGAATATCCTGTTTACCAACCTCTGGTACGTTGCCCCGGCGTTTTTTAATCCGAATGGCATCACTTTGTAGCAATATAAGCCCTGGTCCATGGTAAACGATGTCTTTTCCTCATCTGCCTTATTCATCCGGATTTGATTGTATCCCGAGTAGGCATCCATGAAACTCAACAATTCATGTCCTGCTGTCGCATCTACCAACTGGTCGATCCTCGGTAGTGGGAAACTATCTTTTGGGCAGGCTTTGTTCAAGTCTGTGAAGTCTACGCACATCCTCCATTGTTTGTTCTTTTTCTTGACCAACACTACATTGGCTACCCACTCAGGGTATTTGACTTCCCTTATTGACCCCGCGGAAAGTAGCTTCTCTACCTCCTTCTTGATTGCGACGCTTCTTTCTGGATTGAATAATCTCCTTTTCTGTACCACAGGTCGGAACTCTGGGTTGGTGGAAAGATGATGCGAAATCACCTTCGGGTCTACCCCCAGCATATCTTCATGACTCCAAGCGAAAACGTCCTTGTAGTTTCTTAGCAGCATAACAAGTAAGGTTTTGACATGTACGCTCAAACTTGCCCCTACCTTCACTGTCCTACCCGGATCTTCTGGGTCTAGTGCCACTTCTTGAGTCGGCTCGTCTTCCCTGTCCTCCGGTTCTTCTCTGGGATCCAATTCAAAATCTTTCGGCACTTCTGCCTGTTCTTCAGGTTCTCTTGCCTTTTGTTGGGCCGTTACCATGTATACTTGGTGTACCTCTCTATCTTTATACACTGACAAGTTTGCTCTTCGGGCCATCTCTTGTGACCCTTTGACCACTTCCACACCATATTCGGTCGGGAATTTCATCATGAGGGCATAAGTCGCTGTCACCGCCTTGGCTTTATTCAAAAATGGTCGGCCCAGTAAAGCATTGTACGGCCAGTTTTCCATATCTACCACCACAAAGTCGAGCAGCACTGTTTTCTAGCAAGAGGCTTTCCCGATCTTCACGGGTAGCTTTACCGTGCCAAGCGATCTTACTTTGACTCCTCCAAATCCTCTAAGGGGTGTGGGAAACGGCTGTAGGTCTTTCCTGTCTAGCCTCAGCTGGTCATATACTTCTGCACTAAGAATGTCTGCCGAACTCCCATTGTCAATCAGAATTCGATGAACTTCTCTATGGCCGATCCGTGCGCTGATCACTAGCGCGTCGTTTAGCCTAACATCTACTCCGTGTGAGTCGGCTTCTATGAACACGATCGGGTCCCAACCCTCCTTGATTCTCTTCGGGTCGGGCTCAATAGAATTGACGTCCAGGTCTCTTCGTGCCTCCATGGCCTCCCGAATCTCCTAGGTCCTTTCCCTGTTACTCTTGCCCGTCGCTGGTCCTCCGAAGATGGTGTTAATTGCCCCTTCATCCTCGGCTTTCTTGGGACTAAGCTTTCTTGCCCGTCCGTCCTGTCGGCTATCTTTCTGTCCATCTGCCCTGTCTATCTTTTTGAAAACAATGTCCTTCAAATGCCCTTCCCTAATGAGAGTCTCGATGTGGTCCCTTAGCTGGAAACACTTGGATGTCTCGTGCCCATTCTCTTTGTGGAAACGTCAATATTTGGTGGTGTCCCTCCGAGCATATGTCGATTGCTTAGGCGGTTCTTTGGACATGTTCTTCTCTTCTAGGATTGCCAGGACTTCTTCTTGATCTTTCTTCAACGGGGCATAATTTGTGTATCGGCCCTGGAACCTCTGCTGTGGTTGATCGGTTTTTGGGTCGTATGCTCGTCGTCCATCCCGACCATCCCGACCATCCCGTGCTTTATTCTTCTGTTTGTCACCTTTGGTATCGGGCGTCTTTGTCTGGTCCTTGGTTTTGGATCCTTCTGGGCGACCGCCATGTACGAAGTAACCTCCTGTGGCAATTTCCTCTTCTTCGGCCAAGGCGTAACCCCCTGCCATGTCCATCATATCGGCATAGCTGGTTAGTCGGGCTCTTCTGAGGTCAAAGGACAATTGGCCGTTCTGAAGGTTGTTAATGAACGCGGCAATTATTGCTTCGTCGTTTGCACTCCCAATTTCGGACACTTCCTGACCAAACCTCCCCAGATATTTCTTCAGCGACTCGTCTTTTCCCTGTTTGAGTTGGGATAAATGAGCCACTGACTTTTTCCTGTGTACATTCCCGAGGAACTGCCTTGAGAAAGCCTTGCTCAGTTCGCCGAAGCTACTTATGCTTGCTGCTGGTAATCTTCCAAACCACCGGGAGCCTAGATCCCCAAGAGTTTGGGGAAAATTCAAACATAGTAGTGCATCATTGTGGACATATTGCGCCATAGCGCTCCTATACCTCCGGACGTGTTCTTTTGGGTCGGTATCCTTCTTGAACAACTCGATGTGGGGCATCCTGAATCTCTCTGGGAAAGGCATCCTCAAAACCCCATTGGTGAAAGGGCTTTCGGATTCATCATCTGACAGCTCATTACGCCCATACCGCCTGACCAAAGCATCCATTTGTCGACGATTATTCTGAACTTCCCGGGTGAGGCTCTGTATAAGTATGTCTCTGTCCCCTTCAGGTTCTCCTAACGCATTGAAGTTTTGGCTTATGGTCAGTTTTTGGCCCCTCTCCTCGGGATTCAACTCTCTATGATCTCGGTTTAGGCCATGCAGCCGGACTGTGCCCCTTTGGCGCTTGCGATGATGATTCTGCTCACTTTCTTCAGAGGATGACCGGTCTCTCCGGTGACCACGCCTCCTAGGGCGGTCTCGATCTCCGGCTACCCGATCTTGGTCGTACTCTTTGTCGGAATCATTCCCCTCTCTGTGCTCCCTACTTCTCCTGGCCACTCTTTCAGATAGCATCTCTGGTCTGCCCGTAGGATCTCGTCTCGCCTTTGGGGGTGCATCAGGGGTTGGTATCACCACTGCGGAACGCAGTCTTGCTGTCTGCTGGCTTGGGGCTGACAGTTCATGAGGCGACATCAAACCTTCCGTAACAGAAAGGTCAATTCCTTACCTTGCTGCGTCTGATATGAGTTGTTGTAGAGAAGCGCGGAGTCGTTGCGCGATTTCTTCATTAGCTGTAGGTAAACGGTGAATACCAGCCAGGGCAGCTGACTGGTCCGCCGTCGTCAGAGTTGCATCCGCCGTATTGAGCGCGGTGTCATCTTCCAACTCGTTACTTGGCATACCTTGACTGTACCTGGAATCGCTACCATCTCCGTCGCCAGCCATTGTTGTCACAAATTTTTGGGTCCCCCTCCTTCTAGCGCCAATTGTTGACGGTGATTTTTGATGGTCACCAAGTCAATGATTCGTTTTTGAATTATTGCAGTTTATACTTGAGTATGACTAAAGATTGAAAAGAAATAACAAGCAATTTACGTGGTAAAACTCCAAAAGATTGGAGAAACATCCACAGGATTGTTGCTTTAGCAACAAAGCCAAATCCACTATGAAGAATAATTACAAGATGAAGAACGATAAAGAACGATTACAAGAATGATTACAAGAACTTTGCACTATGATCCTCTCTCTATGTTCTCCCTCTCGCGTACCCCCTGTTTATGAATAGAGGGGGTATTTATACATGTTGTTTTTAGGGTTTTAAGGTGACCGCTAGGGTTTAGTGTTGTGGCCCCCAAATTTCAAGCGGTTTCCTAGTCCTATTTAGATTATGTTTTCCCTTTTTCGGCTGTGTCCAATTCTGGACGGGATTCTTTCTCCTTTATTCACGGAGAACTGCTTGTTTCCTTTTTAAACTCTAATGGTCCACATCGTTGCTTATTGTGGACCTGCTGGCTGCTGATTGCTGATTGCAAGTGTTGGCGACTGTTTTATTGTTTCCCGAGTGAGTATGCCCGAGTGTGCCCGAGTGTGCCTGAATCTGATATGCTGCCCAAGCTGATCGTTATTGTTTGTGGTCGGACTACTTATCCTCTTTTCCGAGTAGGTTCTCGTGGAGGTTTCTGCTCCATAAGTTGACTTATCTTGACCCCCGCTGACCTGGCCTTCCATGGTGATGACGTGTCCTTCATGACTATTTTTACCTATAACAACGTGGTTTCCGATGATGGTTTCCGGTTGTGGATTTTCCGTCAACGGTTTTCGAAGTGATTTTCGGTTTTGGATTTTCCAGTAAAGGTTTCCGAAGTGATTTTCGGTTATGAATTTTTCAGTAAAGGTTTTCGAAGTGGTTTCCAGTTATGGATTTTTCAGTGACAGTTTCCTAAGTGGTTTCCGGTTATGGATTTTTCGGTAAAGGTTTCCGAATTGATTTCCGGTTATAAATTTTTCGACAAAGGTTTCTGAAGTGGTTTCCGATTACGGATTTTCCGGTAAAAGTTTCCAAAGTGGTTTCTGATTACGGATTTTTCGGTAACGATTTCCTAAGTGGTTTCTGGTTACTGATTTTCCGGTATAGGTTTCCGAAGTGGTTTTCGGTTACGGATTTTCCAATGAAGGATTTTAAAGCGGTTTCCGGTTGTGGATTTTTCAGCGACGTTTTTTTTTTTTGAAGTAGTTCCTGAATGCTATTTCCGACTACGGTTTCCTATGTGGTTCCCAATGACGGATTCCGACACAGTTTCCACTAACTGATTTTTCCATATACAAATTTAGATGTGGTTTCCAATCACAGTTTCCAAGATGGATTCTAGTGATGGTTTCCAATAATGTTTCTGGTTACAGTTTCCGGTGATAATTTTTTTTTTCTTTTGACGTGGACTCCAATGATGGTTTCCAGTATGTTTTTGGTGATAGATTTTGACACAGATTCCATTGACGGTTTCTGTTGTGTTTTCTGGTTACGTTTTTCGACATGGTTTCCAGTGCAGTTTCCAATTACCGTTTTCGGTATGGATTCCAATGATGGTTTCTAGTGGCATTTTCGGCCACCGTGGAATTTTCCAGTAGGAATTTTTGGTACCGTTTTTCTGACGGTCATGGAATTTTCCTGTGAAAATTTTGATCACCGGAATTTAGCTTTAGTGGGAGCTATATGGAAATACCTTCGATTAAAATTCTCCGTCTAATTAATTATGCAATCGGGAATTAAAAAATTTCATTAGAATGTACATTGGAAATGTATGGTGTTATTAAAAGACAAAAATTTCTAAGTGTCTTAGAAAATTTTAGAATAAATTTGCATCTTCTCATATGTCTTAATGGAGAAGATTTTATGAATCTTATTAATGACATATAGCCGTAGTCAATTTGGACTCGTGCTTTTTATGTGGAGAGATGCAGTGGATAGTTTTTTAATGAAATTTCCTGAACAGTTAATAGATCTATAAAGTTGGAAAAGCTAGAGTAAGGTATCACGATGTATTTTGGTCAAATAGCGTATGAACTAGAAATCGTAGAGGAGCGCCACATTCTTAGGAATGTGAGGCGATCTACTACATCCGCAATGAATATTCATAGTGCTAGGCACATGAGTTATTGCACATGCGATAGAGGACCAATATTCGAGAAAATGGCTGGAAAATGAGTTGTGAAGACTTAAAAGTTTTTCTCAGTGGTGATCAATATGAATATGAGAAGTAAAAATGAATAGCATGCAAGCCCCATATTTTAGAAAGCATTAATATTTTATAAACCGTTCTCTAGTAAATATTTTTGGTTTATTTACTTTGTAGTACGAATCGGTTTGACCCATCAAATGTTTCTAGGGACTTGTGCATTGTATTCTTCTATTATTAATGATCACCTGTTTTTTGGGAATTCTAAATTGTTGAGTACAATATTAGAATTAGAATTTTGCGCAAAGTACTGAATTTATGATGATTGAATTTTTGGAAACGGAAGATGATTAGATGCTTGACGACTTTTTCGATTCTGTACCTTAAATTATTTTATCATATTTTCGGTTTGTGTTTACAGCAAAATTAAATGTGTGTATTTTTTTGGAAGTTAATATGCTTGCATAGTAGATTGTATGTCTCTACATAGATTAGCATAAGATATAGATTATATATCTAAAATATTGTGGCTAATTAGTAAGTGATAAACTAAATCGTGTAATCTAGGGAATAGATACAGTAAGATTTAGTGTACTTTAAGAGTAAGAAGCTCTTGAGACTATAACATGAATCATGATTGAACCTAGGCATAGTACTTATTTGCTCGATGAAACAAATTATAGCACGGTGTGTATAAAGCTATCTAGAGGGGGGGGGGGGGGGGGGGGTGAATAGATTTTAAACTTATTATCCAATTTTTCGTGTTAAGTCAAAATTACGAAATTACCCCTAAATAGATAAAGCAATAAAGCAAGTATAAAATGCGGAAATTAAATAACACTTGATTTTACGTGGAAACCCTCACGGGAAAAACCACGAGCTAGTAAGTAAGCCACACTCGAACCTCGAATCCACTAAATGTGTAAACGATTACAACCTAATCCCGGAAGTAATCACACACCTATCTAATCCCGGTATGAGTGAACCTAGTCCAATTTGCTTGCGATCTAAGCAACCTAATCCCGGAAGCTACACACAAGACTTACTTTCTCAATGAAGAGAATAACACCCTAAGTGAATATATGAATATCCAAAATGCAACATAGAGCAAGGGAAACCTTATATGCTTATCTAAGATGATTAATATGCAATTAGAACAATCCTAGATATTAAAAACTAAATGACAAGTCAAATAGTTTAGCTAATCAAGATTAAGCACAAAACCTAATTAACTATCACAATACAACTTCTCAAACATACATCACACTAATCTCAAACTTGTATCCAAAATATATATAATAACATACAAGTAATTAATTGAGATTGCTTGTTAAGAGAAATACAAAATATGTAAGATATTAGTGAAAAGCTTACCAAGCAAAGTATGATGAAGAATCCATGCAAGATGACATCTAGAAGATCAAAGATGATGTTAGATGATGATTGATGATCATGAAAAAGTGTTTGAGTAATTAAAAATGAGTTCTTGGAATTTTTCTTCTCTTTGAAAAATATCCTAAGTATGAAATCTGAATATGAACTCTCTTAATTGACCTAAAGTCAAAGTGGCATATATATAGGAGGCCAAACCAAAGTGTGGTCGTTTTGATAAGTTTGCCTCAAATTTGCCTTGGGCGCTGTACGTAGGGCGCTTCTGTACAGCGCCCCTGCTCTGTTCTCTCGGGAAAACAGAGGGGCGCTGTACGTACAGTGCCCTATACAACGCTTTGTACAGGGCCTGTACAGCGCTTGTACAGCGACCGAATTAAATCGATCAGGTCTGTACAGCGCTCGATGGGGGCTGTTCGTACAGCGCTTTTGGGAGCGCCCAATGCAAAAATGCAATCCTAAGTTTAAGCATGACAAGGCAATTGGATATGCAAGATGCAATCAAACTAACATGCAAGAAGAGATGTTAATGAACATTAAAACACACAAATAAGACACACAACATACAAGGATTAAACATATGCATGAGTTGTGAGTGTGTGCAACTATCTCTTCACGACAAGTAAGCACATAGAGATTTACCTTCGGTGCTTATCAAGGATGAGGTCTTCAAAGGGCTTGAGCAATAACAACAACATCTAAGCTACCCTTACAAAGAATCCCAACATGTGGTTTGTCCACGAAATGAGCCAATCAACAAATGGGAACCTTACACTCAAAATACAAGATGTGGAGGCTTATCAAGCTACAAGTTAAATTACTCGCATATTGCGGAGTATCTTAAATAGTAGCCTCACATGTATGTTTTTACAAGTACAATAGGATTTAAGTAAAGTGGTTTACCTTTTAGATTTTGGCTTGAAGGGAAATTTTAGTATTATTTTGAGTACTAAAATTTTAGTTGGTACGGTATCAAGTTTTTAGTACTTATAAGAAGCGCCGAAATTAGTGGCAGCCTCCAATAAGGATATAAAACATGATACACCGATTAAACGATTTGATCCCGTTTGATAGTTGGAATATATAAAAATTAATCTGACACGTATTGATTGCCTCCTTTCGGTAGTAGAAGATGATCGCTTAAAGAGGCAGCTTAGGCTTCTAGCCAATTTTATATGAAAAATTCCAACTTGTACAAAACTTTTAGTTTTGAGCATATTAGTGGAAATAGATATTTCCAAAAGGGGAAAAGAATCTTGTCATAGCCACTTAATCTTAGATTGAAATATGCTAGAAGTTGAGGGATAACAAATTAAGGAAGGACAATACTAAAATAACTTTTTACAATTGTGACAAGCTGGGTCTTTTTCGCTCGTGAATGCATAGAGTCAAAAAGCATAAAACCCAAAACTCAAGAATTTGTTAAGTTATACTAAAGTTTATGGCTAGGTATTTTCCTTCTAAATCTCATTCTTTGTGGACGATGGATAAGTGAAGATATACCATCCAATAAGAAACTGTAAAGCATACGTTGAGTAAAGTTAGATTATTAGAAGCAAGATGTATATGTGTTAGAACAATTTTAGAGTTAAATACCTACAAACTAGGTTTGCATGGTAGCTTAAATTTGTACTCCATGATGTTCTAATATACACTTGAGATCTAACTAGGTTTTAGTGTCCGCGGTTGTCCTCATTGATTTGGGTTATTATTAATAATCATGATAGTTGTATGAATATTATTTTAGCAAATTATATTCATATGATACTTAATAGTTGAATAATAGTTTCATGATATTATACGTCAGTTTGGACGATTATAATAATATTTGTTTTTCAATCATTGAAATGGTGATGATGCTGATATTTTTGGCATGCTAAATTAAGTCTTGTTGGACTAGATAGAATGAGTATATCAGTCAGAGAGGACTAATTGGACTCATTTATTTAAAAAGTCATGCAAATTATCTAGCAAGAAAAACAACTAGAAAACCATTTAGTAAGGAACTAGGTTATGAATTCCATTGTAACTAATTCATTAAAACATTTGTGATTGAATGAGTGTAAAGGCTAGACATGAAATTTTAATATCTAGTTAAATTCATTGATATCTTTAGATGTCTCGATCATGTCTATTTGATCTGCCATAAATCGAAAGCATTGGATTGCATTAAATTTTTGGTTGATGATCAAATTAGATAATAAACTTTTGAGTTTATAGAGTAAACCGAGGACATAAATATATTTCTGAACGGTTCAATGAATTGTTTAACAAGTAAGATATAGAAAGATATTTATTTATTCCTAAGACTCTGCAGCAAATTAGTGTAGCGGAAATAAGGAAGAAAATACTATTGAAAATGGTTAAGTCTGTGATGGCGCAAGTAAATTTTTAGTATCTTACTAGAAGAGGGCTTAATTGATTGCTGCCAACTTAATCATGTTCCATTAGATCAGACACTTCAACACCTTATGAATTATGGACAAGTAGGTAGCCTGGTCTGACTAATCTATAACCCTGGGGGTATGTAGGCTATATTTATTATCCATCTCATAGAAATGAGAAATTGAATGCAAGAAAAGAATTGTATCTTTGTTTGATACTCTGTGCATTCCAAAGGATTAAATAAACGATGGTGTACAATTAGATAGAAGTGTGACTGAATTGGAATCACAAGATGTCATTATTAGAGAATGAATTTCTTAATAGAAGCGAGTTTGATATAGATATCTGATTTTAGGAATTGGATGATCTGTGTTAATACGAGAGTTGTGGTAAATCAAAATCTAACTTGATCCTCCATTCCTAGTGGGAGTGGAATTTTACATGGATCCTCCATCCCGAGTGGGAGTGGAAGTCTACACTCTAGTGGGAGTATAAATCCGTATGGGTCTTTCATCCCTAGTGGGAGTGAAACAGTTGTTGAATCAGCTACCGTGATAATTTACCAACTCATTGAAATAATCGTAAATGAAACTAAATATACCACGGTGTGTATAAAGCTATCTAGAGGGGGGGGTGAATAGATTTTACGCTTTTTACCCAATTTTTCGTGTTAGTCAAAATTACGAAATTACCCTCAAGATAATATAAACAAGCAAGTGTAATATGGTGCGGAAATTAAATTAACACTTGAATTTTTACGTGGAAACCCTCACGGGAAAAACCACGGGCTATGTAAGTAAGCCACACTCGAACCTCGAATCCACTAAATGTGCAAACGATTACAACCTAATCCCGGAAGTAATCACACACCTACCTAATCCCGGTATGAGTGAACCTAGTCCAATTTGCTTGCGATCTAAGCAACCTAATCCCGATTGCTACACACAAGACTTAGCTTCTCTTGAAGAGAATACAACCCTAAGTGAATATATGAAAATATCCAAAATGCAACATAGAGCAAGGGAAACCCTATATGCTTATCTAAGATGATTAATATGCAATTAAGAACAATCCTAGATATCAAAACTAAATGACATGTCAATTAGTTTAGCTAATCAATATCAAGCACAAAAACCTAATATGCTAGCACAATACAACTTCTCAAACATACATCATACTAATCTCAATCTTGTATTCAACAAATATAAAATCACATACAAGTAATTAAATTGAGATTGCTAGATAAGAGAAACACAAAATATGTAAGATATTAGTGAAAAGCTTACCAAGCAAAGTATGATGAAGAATCCATGCAAGATGTCATCTAGATGATCTAAGATGATGCTAGATGATGATTGATGATCATGGAGCAAGTGTTTGAGTAATTAAAAATGAGTTCTTTGGAATTTTTCTTCTCTTTGAAAAATCTCCTAAGTATGGAAT
Organism: Acer saccharum; assembly: GCA_030490815.1. NCBI lineage: Eukaryota > Viridiplantae > Streptophyta > Magnoliopsida > Sapindales > Sapindaceae > Acer > Acer saccharum. The sequence goes on from CM059869.1 coordinate 29,866,646, forward strand.
CTAAATATGAACTCTTGTGATTGACCTAAAGTCAAAGTGGCATATATATAGGGGGCCAAAACAAAGTGTGGTCGTTTTGATAAGTTTGCCCACTATTTGCCTTGGGCGCTGTACGTAGGGCGCCATTGTACAGCGCCTGTACAGCGCCCTTGCTCTGTTTTCACGAGGAAACAGAGTGGCGCTGTACGTACAGCGCTCTGTACCGCGCTATGTACAGCGCCCCAACAGCGACCCAACAGCGACCGATTAAATCGATCAGGTCTGAACAGCGCTCAATGGGCGTTGTTCGTACAGCGCTTCTGTAGAGCGCTTTTGGGGGCGCCCAGTGCAAAAATGCAATCCTAAGTCTAAGCATGACAAGGCAATTGGATATGCAAGATGCAATCAAACTAACATGCAAGAAGAGATGTTCATGAGCATTAAGGCACACATAAAAGACACACAACATATAAGGATTAAACATATGCATGAGTTGTGAGTGTGTGCATCTATCTCTTCAAGACAAGTAAGCACTTAGAATATTACCTTTGGTGCTTGTCAATAGTGAGATCTTCAAAAGGGCCTAAGCAATAACAACAACATCTAAGCTACCCTTACAAAGCATCCCCACATGTGGTTTGATCACGAAATAAGCCAATTAAAAACAACGGGAATCCTAACAATCTCCCCCTTTGGCTATTTCGTGACAAAACCACCACTCACATTGATTCCTCACATAGAATTAGAAACTACGGGACTACAATGATTATCTACATTACAAAGAGATAAGAAAGTAAAAACTTCAAGTCTTCAATCTCTTGTAGAACAATCAAGCCCTGAAAATAAAGTTTCTAGCATTTCCAATACAAGTAAAGTGTGAGATTAATCATGTGAGAACAATACCAAGCATTTGCATTTTTAGAATTTAGGCACAACATTAGCAAATGTATGTAATGAATGATAAATGCAATGCTCCCCCTCAAAGGGTTACTCCCCCTCAATGTATGTTCTCCCCAAAATGCACAAAAGCTTCTATATTTTGCAACTCCCCTTACCATTTCCTACTCCCCCTTTTTGTCATGATATAGGCAAAGGAGTAGTCCCCAACCGGGTCACTCAAAGCAACGAGAGATAGAAGCATGCAAGATATGCATATACATATAAGTCACTTTATGCACTTCAATTAATTTGAGAGAAACAAGGAGATTTATTTGAGAAAATGTGTGAATCCAACATGCTTTGCATACAAGACATATAGCATTCAAGTCCAAAATACAATGGTATTTGGCAAAGCAAATGACAAAGGTTTCTAATTTGAATTCAAACCAATTTCACCAATGTCATGGGAAAAGCAAGGATATAGAGATTATTGATTTCAATTTTAAGAGCAACTATATCCAACTTTATAAGCGAAACATGGCATGAGCGACTTTGCACCCTATTTGATTTTTCCGGATAAGAAATCCGTATGATAGTAACCATGTTCAACTAATAAAGAAAGAGAGACATATGGAATGTAAATTCCTTTGAACGGATACAAGATCCTTTATTCATTTTGAGTCTCATTAGCTTTCACACAAGTTTTGCATTTTTAAGAATATGCAATCATCAATTCATGCTTTTCATGTGAGCATGTTGTATGAATTTCATGCTTTTTCATTTAGCATTAGCATGTTATTAAAGAATCATCATGTCATGGAGATAACTATAGGTCATTCACATCATACTTCCTATGTAAATCTCCTAGTCCAAAAATGCATGTTTGAACATAAATATGACATGGATTGTAGATAAGCAAGGTTCACACTTATAGAATTGAAAACATATATACATATGTACAACCAAGCTTACTCAAGCAATCAAAAGAAGAGGCATAAGTTATTTCAAATTTTTTGCAAGATACAAGAATGCAAAATAGCTCTCTTTGCTTGAGTTCCCCATATGGGGTCAATCATAGAACATCACTCCACAAGACATATCCCAATAGATCTACTAAGAGTTTTAAATCGAGTAGCATCTAAGGGTTTAGTAAATAAGTCCGCAAGTTGATCATTAGTACCTACATGTTCAAGTACTATGCATTTATTTTCAACAAGCTCTCTAATGAAGTGATGGCGGATGTCAATATGCTTAGTTCTAGAATGTTGAACCGGATTCTTGGAAATATTAATTGCACTCATATTATCACAAAAAAGAGTGAGAGTACCTTGGTTGAATCCGTAGTCTACTAGCATTTGCTTCATCCATAGGAGTTGTGTGCATCCACTCCCTGCGGCTATGTACTCGGCCTCGGCCGTGGACAAGGAAATCGAGTTTTGCTTCTTGCAAAACCAAGACACCAAGTTGTTGCCTAGAAAGAAGCAACCGCCCGATGTGCTCTTCCTATCATCACAATTTCCTGCCCAATCCGCATCACTAAAGCCTACAAGACTAGCATTAGTGTCAAAAGAGTACCAAATCCCATAGTTGGATGTCCCATTCACATAGCGAATGATCCTCTTCACGGAAGAGAGGTGGGACTCCTTAGGATCCGCTTGGTACCTAGCACACACACCCACACTAAAAGATATATCGGGCCTACTTGCGGTCAAATAAAGCAAGCTACCTATCATGCCATGATATAGAGTTTGTTCCACACTTTTACCACTAGCATCCTTGCTTAGCTTCAAAGTGGTACTCATGGGTGTATCACAACGTTTGGCATTCTCTAAACCAAACTTCTTCACTAGGTTCTTAGCATATTTGGCTTGGGTTATGAAAATCCCATCATTCATTTGCCTAATTTGCAAACCTAGGAAGTAACTAAGCTCACCAACAAGACTCATCTCAAATTCATGAGACATAACATCAACAAATTGTTGGACCTTGGTGTTGTTGGTGGAACCAAACACTATGTCATCAACATATATTTGAGCTATGAAAAGCTCATCATTGTCTCTCTTGATGAATAGTGTCTTGTCAACACTACCTCTTGTGTAGTTATTGTCAACAAGAAATTGAGTGAGGCGCTCATACCAAGCCCTCGGTGCTTGTTTCAACCCATATAGTGCCTTTTTGAGGCGATAGACATGGTTGGGGTGGTGTGCATCCACAAACCCCTTAGGTTGTTCAACAAACACTTCCTCTTGCAAGAAGCCATTGAGGAAGGCACTCTTGACGTCCATTTGGTGCAATTTGAACTTGTGCACACAAGAGATGGACAAGAGAAGCCTAATGGACTCTAAGCGGGCAACGGGAGCAAAAGTCTCCTCAAAGTCGATACCCTCAATTTGAGAGTACCCTTGTGCTACAAGTCTAGCCTTGTTCCGCACTATGTTGCCATCCTCATCGGATTTGTTCCTAAATATCCATTTAGTGCCTATGACATTAGTGGTCTTAGGCCTAGGAACTAGAGTCCAAACCTCATTCCTTTCGAATTGGTTTAGCTCTTCTTGCATGGCAAGAACCCAAAATTCATCATTCAAGGCTTCATCAACCTTTTTGGGTTCTATTTGAGAGGTGTAGCATGTAAAGCTAATTAGATTAGCTATTTGACGCCTAGTTCTAACACCCTCATTAACATCTCCAATAACATCTTCTTTGTTATGGAGTCTTCTAACCCATGGAGCGGGTTCATTAGAGTCCAAGTTAGGAACTCTAGTACTAGGTTGTGTGACTTCATTAGATGTCCCAACATTGGGAGTCACCACAACCCTCTCCAAAGGAGAGTCATCCTCTAAAACATCCTCCTCCTCATCATTTTTGGACTTGAGCCTTGTATCATCAATGACAACATTTGATGATTCCATGACGGTTCGAGTCTTCAAGTTGAAAACTCTATAGGCTCTACTATTCAAGGCATAGCCAATAAAGATACCCTCATCACTCTTAGCATCAAACTTGCCAAGTTGATCACGGTCATTTAAAATGTAGCATTTGCTCCCAAATGTGTGGAAGTAGCTAACATTTGGCCTCTTGCCTTTCCATAATTCATAGGAGGTGTTTCTAGTACCGGGCCTTAGGAACACTCTATTTCCTATATAGCAAGCCGTGTTGATGGCTTCGGCCCATAGGTTCCTAGGGACATTGTTGCTAAGCAACATCACACGGGCCATCTCTTGGAGGACCCTATTCTTCCTCTCAACAACTCCATTTTGTTGAGGTGTCCTAGGAGCGGAAAACTCATGGGAGATGCCTAGGCTATCACAATAGCTTTCAAAAGAGGTATTCTCAAACTCCCTCCCATGGTCACTTCTAATCCGTTTAATGCTTCTAATATTAGAATTCATTTCATTTTGCAATTTAGTATAAAGCATTTTAAACTTATCAAAAGTTTCGGATTTTTCTCTAAGAAAATATGTCCATGTAAATCTAGAGAAATCATCAACACAAACAAAAATGTATCTCTTTCCACCTAAGCTCTCGGTTTGCATAGGACCCATGAGATCCATGTGGAGAAGCTCTAGGGGCTCCTTGGTGGAGAGATACTTGCCCTTTTTGTGCATGCTTTTGGTTTGTTTTCCTTGTTGGCAAGGTCCACAAATACCATTGGCTTTCTTCCCAAGCTTAGGGAGGCCACGCACACACTCGAACTTTCCAAGGGTTCTTAAATCCCTAAAGTTCATGTGGCCAAGTCTTTCATGCCACAACTCAACTTGCTCATCCATGGACACATTGTTTGAGACTATTCTAGCTTCAAGACAATAACAATTGTCGCTAGATCTCATACCTTTCAATAAGGTTTGTCCATCGGGCTTTAGGATTGAGCAATCATTTTTACTAAACAAGACGGAATATCCTTCATCACTTAGATGTGAAATGCTTATTAAATTGGCTTTCAAGCCATCAACAAATAAAGCATCGGATAAGGAGGGTAAACCGGGAACGGAAATGGATCCTTTCCCTACAACCTTCTTTTTGGATCCATCACCAAAAGTGACATATCCACCTTCCTCCATAACAAGAGTCTCGAAGAAACTCTTGTTTCCCGTCATGTGCCTAGAGCACCCACTATCCAAATACCAAAAATTAGAAGAATTTGCCTTCAAGGCTATTTGTGCAACATGGCAAACATTTTCATTCTTTCTAATCCACTTAGCAACAATTTTAGCTTTCTTAGTGGTCTTTGGTACATGTGCTCTATTATTCCTAGGATCATGCAAATCAATATTATTATTCCTAGGAACATGCATCATGGCTCTTTTCTTTTTCTTCTCTATCATGCTTCTAGTTTTGCACATTTTTATATAGCGAAAGCATTGTGGTCTAATATGACCAACAAATCCACAAAAGTGACAAATAGGAGTAAAATAAGGAATCATACCTTGTCCTTGTCTTTGTGGATGAAAGGGTTCAACGCGTCTTCGTTGTTGAACCGGTCTAGGTTGCTTCCAAGCTTGAGGTTGCATGATAGGCCTCTTTCCTTTGTGAGCCATTTGAGGAGAAATGTTGGCTTGAGGAACCCTAGGGGGTTGAGCTTGAGGTTGCCTTCTTGGCCCCATCTTCACTTGAGCATTTGAACTTTGTCCTATTTCTAACTTCTTTCTAGGAAGATGCACAAGTGAAGTTTCTTCTTTCTTCAAGCTCTTGACAAATATGGTCTTGTTAGAGGTTGAGATCTTCTTGTCATCTTCATACCCAAGACCCCTCTTGTCACATGGACTCTTTCCAACACCAAGCATATGGTCAAGCTTCTTGGTGCTAGAATCCATCCTAGTCATAGATTCTCTAACTTCTTCAAGCTCCCTCTTTAGACTATCCTCATTTCTCCTAGATAAGACTAACTCCTCTTTTAGCTTATCTTCCATCTTCTTGAATTTCTCCACTTGTTCACTTAAGTGGTCATTTTGAGATGCAAGTTCAAGATTTTCTTCTCTCAACATCTTGATCTTTCTTGTACTCTTGATTGCTAAATCATTAAATTCGGCATGATATTTAGCAAACTCCTTTTTTCTCCATAAATCCATTCATGGAGTTAGAAGAGGAATCACTTTCAACTTCACTTGAGTCATTTTCCTCTTGACTCATTTCCTCTCTCTCACTAGCACTTTTGCTTTTATGGGAGGAGGCAAAAGCTAGGAGATTAGCCATGAGCTCTTCATCATCCGAAGACTCATCTCCCTCATAGGAGTCATCACTACTTCCACTCCAAGTGGCGGCCATCACTTTCCCCTTTTTCTTCTCAACATGATTTGCACAATCGGGGGCAAAATGACCTATGCCACCACACTCGAAACATCGGACCCCTTTCCTTTCGGTCCTCTCTTGCTTAGGTTCAAACTTCTTGAAAGAGCCCTTTTTCTTCAAATCTTGACCTTTTGACCCAAAGCTCTTCCTTCTAAACTTCATAACCTTGTTGAACCTTTTTACAAACAAAGCAAGGTCTTCATCCGAGTCAACCTTCTTTTCCTCCTTTTCATCCTTGGAGGTTTTTAAAGCAATTCCTTTTTGCTTTTTAGTGGGTGTGGAGATAGGCCCCTTCCTAGACTCATAAGCTAGAAGTCTCCCAATCACCTCACTCGGCTTCATATCCTTATAACCACTATTTTCTTCTAAAGCCGTCACCTTCGATTCAAACCTATCGGGTAGAGATCTCATAATCTTTTGCTTGATTCTCCTATCCGAATATGGATCACCAAGTTGATGGCTTTGGTTGACTATATCCATCAACTTGATCTCGAAGTCGTTGAAGCACTCATTCTCCTCCATCTTGAGCATCTCGAATTGAGTTTGGAGGACTTGAAGCTTAGAGTCCTTCACCACTTCGGTTCCCTCATGTGCAATCTCTAGGATGTCCCATGCTTCCTTAGCTATCCTAGTATTTTGAATCAACTTGTATTGATTTTCGTCCATAGCACACAAGATGGCATGCATTGCCTTCCTATTCCACTTTGAAGCCTCAAACTCTTGCACATTCCATTGCGCCTTTGGCTTCAAAACATCTTCTCCTCCACCAGTGGGAGTCATCATAGGGAGATCATATCCGTCTTCCACCGCCATCCATGCACGGTCATGAATTTGGCATATGTAGGATTCCATCTTCCCTTTCCATTGGGAATAGTTCAATCCGGTAAGAAGTGGAGGCCTTGTGCTAGAAGCACCTTCGTTGCTACCACCGTTTCCACCGTTTCCACTCATAGTGTTTATGAATGAATGAAATGAATGCAAATGTATGAATGATCAAAAATCACACAAAATGCAAAACACACCAAAATAAGCAAGGATCACCTATGTATGTCTAGGAACCCGCTCTGATACCAATTGAAACTAAATATACCACGGTGTGTATAAAGCTATCTAGAGGGGGGGTGAATAGATTTTACGCTTTTTACCCAATTTTTCGTGTTAGTCAAAATTACGAAATTACCCTCAAGATAATATAAACAAGCAAGTGTAATATGGTGCGGAAATTAAATTAACACTTGAATTTTTACGTGGAAACCCTCACGGGAAAAACCACGGGCTATGTAAGTAAGCCACACTCGAACCTCGAATCCACTAAATGTGCAAACGATTACAACCTAATCCCGGAAGTAATCACACACCTACCTAATCCCGGTATGAGTGAACCTAGTCCAATTTGCTTGCGATCTAAGCAACCTAATCCCGATTGCTACACACAAGACTTAGCTTCTCTTGAAGAGAATACAACCCTAAGTGAATATATGAAAATATCCAAAATGCAACATAGAGCAAGGGAAACCCTATATGCTTATCTAAGATGATTAATATGCAATTAAGAACAATCCTAGATATCAAAACTAAATGACATGTCAATTAGTTTAGCTAATCAATATCAAGCACAAAAACCTAATATGCTAGCACAATACAACTTCTCAAACATACATCATACTAATCTCAATCTTGTATTCAACAAATATAAAATCACATACAAGTAATTAAATTGAGATTGCTAGATAAGAGAAACACAAAATATGTAAGATATTAGTGAAAAGCTTACCAAGCAAAGTATGATGAAGAATCCATGCAAGATGTCATCTAGATGATCTAAGATGATGCTAGATGATGATTGATGATCATGGAACAAGTGTTTGAGTAATTAAAAATAAGTTCTTTGGAATTTTTCTTCTCTTTGAAAAATCTCCTAAGTATGGAATCTGAATATGAACTCTTGTGATTGACCTAAAGTCAAAGTGGCATATATATAGGGGGCCAAAACAAAGTGTGGTCGTTTTGATAAGTTTGCCCACTATTTGCCTTAGGCGCTGTACGTAGGGCGCCATTGTACAGCGCCTGTACAGCGCCCTTGCTCTGTTTTCACGAGGAAACAGAGTGGCGCTGTACGTACAGCGCTCTGTACCGCGCTATGTACAGCGCCCCAACAGCGACCCAACAGCGACCGATTAAATCGATCAGGTCTGAACAGCGCTCAATGGGCGCTGTTCGTACAGCGCTTCTGTAGAGCGCTTTTGGGGGCGCCCAGTGCAAAAATGCAATCCTAAGTCTAAGCATGACAAGGCAATTGGATATGCAAGATGCAATCAAACTAACATGCAAGAAGAGATGTTCATGAGCATTAAGGCACACATAAAAGACACACAACATATAAGGATTAAACATATGCATGAGTTGTGAGTGTGTGCATCTATCTCTTCAAGACAAGTAAGCACTTAGAATATTACCTTTGGTGCTTGTCAATAGTGAGATCTTCAAAAGGGCCTAAGCAATAACAACAACATCTAAGCTACCCTTACAAAGCATCCCCACATGTGGTTTGATCACGAAATAAGCCAATTAAAAACAACGGGAATCCTAACAGTAAAATTATCCCATGACATCTTTCGAAGATTAAAAGGGAAGATTTAATGATTACTTTGCTTGACAGTGATGAGCCAATGATTTTTAGAATTGAGCTATCACTTCTATCTACTAAGTAAATATACGAATGAAGGTAATGGAAAGGGGAGATGGAGTCTAGAAAAGTGACCATTTCCGGGACTTGATTCACTTATCGCCTAGTCATTAGACCATTGTGAACGTATGGGTTTCACATATCGTACGTAAGGCAGAATGGTACTATTGAGAGGTATAAGGCGCAATTAGTCGCAAATGAAGAAACTTATTCTCTGGAAGTAAAGTTTTCTTCTATACACCTTATTCTAGCACTAGTCACATATATGAACCTAAAAAATTGCATTAGATGGATGTAATGATGGTACTTCTCTATAGAGAACTAGAGGAAGAGATTTACATGGAACATCCTGTATATTTCGTTTCAAAAGACCAAAAAGCGCACAAGTGTGCTTGCTTTATTAATGTACGGTTTGAAACGATCCTCTAGAAAGTGGTATCTTTGATTTCATCAAGTTGTAATGTCTTACAAATTATTGATGACTAAAGATAGCCATGGTAAGTACACTATACAGGTTGAAGATAATTTTTTATATTATCTATATCCGTGGACTATATATTTTGGCTAGAAATAATGAAATGTTTGTAAAACCATAATGAAATGGTAATTCTCAAGTTTTATTGAGATTTTATATGAGCAACATGGCTATATATATTAGGAGTGAGAGTTGATTCAAAATGAGCAATTTCAAGCTCATAGATACTCCTATTATGAAATCACAAACTCTTAGCCTCATTATGTACCTTGAAACTCCATAACATCAAGGAATTGATGACAAGTTCCTCATGTTAGTATCATACAGAGTCTCATGTACATTGTGATATGTACAAAGTCTATCATTAGTTACGCCGTAAAATTGGTGAATGTGCACCAATATAATCCTAGATTACAACATTGAGATGTTATCAAGAGGATTATGACATACCTTGAAAGTGCGGCTAACTACTTGAAATTTCCCTTAATGTAGTAGTGAAATATACCGAGAAGGGGGGGGGGGGGGGGGGGGTGAATAGGTATAGGCTCCAAATAATGCGTAAAATTACAAGGCAAATGCACACTTGATTAGATTTAGCAAATGAATTGATTTCACTAAGACAAGAGTTAATCAATTTACAAGATATGCAATCAATGTAATATATGGAAGATAAAGAAAAAATAAAGCAAAATTGAACACAATGATTTTAACGTGGTAAAACCTCAATGAGGAAACATCCACGGGTTGATACCACAACCACCGGCGAAGCAATCCACTATGTGAGAAAAGACTTACACACTCAAGCTATCACTCATGATATCCGCTCAAGCTATCAACTCCTAATCTACCCTCGGGCTAGTGAATCACCAAGCCTACTTCCTATCCGAGATGTATTCTACACCTTTAGAAAGCAACTTCCTATCCAAGACGCTTACGTCTCTAGGAAGATTTCTTGCTTGCCTATCCGGATCCTATCGACCCTAGACAAGACTTCCTTGCTTGATTATCCGAGTCCTCCCGACTCTAATCAAGGCTTCCTTGCTCTATCCACAAAGCTTCACTCATTTTGCTAGAGACTTCAACCTAATGCAAGGCTATGATCTAAAGTGATGCAAGTGATGCAAACACAAACAAATTAAGCTAGATGATCAATCAAGCAAAATGTACATGTTCAATGATAGTCTAGAATATGATTTCAACACACAATCACAAAATTATCTAGAAATCAAAACATGCAAATCAATAAGAACAAAGGTATGAATATTCAATTTATCACACTAAAAACCTAGTTCTTAGATCAAGAAATAGAACCTAGAAAATAATATGAGATACATCATATATTCAATTTCTAGAATCAATTTCACACACAATCAAGTTTAGCACATATATGTTCAAAACAAATCACAAAGCTAAAACTCAATTAACAAATGATCAAACAACCCTAGCAAGTGATCTAACATACTTCTCAACAAATTTCATCAATCAAATAGTAAGAATCAAGAGATGATCAAAGATGAAATTGAAAAGGAAGAAGTTGAAATACACATACTGACCACGTACTGAAAAAGCATCAGCTGAGAAAAATGGTGAAGTCAGCTGCCTCTAGAAATGCTTGGAGTTTGTAGCTCTCTTCGAGACCAACAATTTTGGTTTTTGAATTGATTGATTTCGAGTTCGTATGAGAGAGATATGATCAAAATAAGTAAACAAAAATTGTAGAATTCTGCAGCAATTTCTCAAAGTGTTCTTCCAAAATTCTACAAAGTGTGGAGGGAAGGAGATGAACTTAAAAGGAGGGAAAGGAGAGATTTTACGAGCGAATCAAAAGACGCCATGTCACCACCCCGTGGGGGGCACGTGGGGCCCACGGGAGCAGAGGGCTCCCTTAGCCGTGGGGCCCACGGCCTCCCACACGGGCTGGCCTTGTGGCCACACGTGATCCCGACTTCTCTCGCGCGCTCCTTCGGTTCTTCAGCCCATATCTTGAGCATCCGACCTCCAATTTTAAATCTGTTTTCGGATTACGAACCGTGACTCCCTCACGCACGACTATGACTACTCAAATTTGAAAAATGGTTGAGAAATCATCTCGAAATCCGATGATGAATTCAACACAACAAATGAGAACGAAAAGTAGCATAGTCAACTTGTTTGGACTCGAAACCTTATGAATGAGTAACCGAAATGACCGGAACTCAATAAGGCATTAAATAAGAACATGTTCAAGTCCTAAACACAAAATACAGAAACAAATAAACACATATTCACACAAGCATGCCATATCAAGGAGATAGTCACAAAGCATGCAATTTCACAATGTTTGTCAATACAAGATCAATGCATGAGCATGCTATGAAGTGTGTGAATGTATTATACCAAATGTTTGAACCATGATGCAGGGACACACATGTATGAATTGTGTGTGTGTGCGCTAACGCCTTGCAAGAGGATGGAAGTCAAGATTTACCTTTGACGTTTTTCACCTCTTGAAGACGACTTTTTGCACTAGACGTTGCTCTTCACTCTTTAAGCTTCCTTTCTTCAAATAATGTCCTAAGCAACAAATAATACAATCATAGAGTGTTTTGCAATGGAATTAAGCCAATACAAATCATAAACCTTACACTACTTAGTGTACATTGTGATATGTACAAGGCCCAATAGAAATTATGCCACAAGATTGGTGAATGTATACCAATATAATCCTAGATTGACAGGATTGTGACATAACTTGAATAGTAAAGAAATTACTATTTATGGTAGCATATTTACACACATAATGTAATAGAAATATGTCGTCAGGTTGAGATCGGCATTCTTACACGTGCGGTCGCCTTAGTTGCAGAGGTAGCAGGCTGAGGTGAGACACATATATATTAGAGAATATGTATGATATATTCTCGTGGAGCTAATGTATATGAATTTGTCGCCTTGACTAGGTCAAGATGAGGTTCACAATAAATGTATCTATATATTTTAGAACCGATCATGATAGAACCCCACTATCATTGATACCTGATCAAGCCAGATGTGAGGTCTTAATGTGGCGCTGGAGAGAGACGAGCTTTTAAGAACTCGGGTTAGTCACGAGAGTTGTGACTAGACTAAGATCTGTACAGTGAATAATATAAAGACATATGCATTCTTATTTAGAATGAAATTCACTATAACACGCGTTTCATACCGTGTGTGCGATAAGTGACCGACATGGAAAATGAGAGAAAGAATCCCTACTTCATCATTGTGTAAGTTCCACTGAAGTTTTACATAAACTTCAAATGGTGTCCTCATGACCATTCACTCTATCTTAAAGTGACAGGATAATGTTAGCACCTTTAGTGTGTTATTTCTATGGCTATGATAATTCAGCCTATGGGGCACATCTAAAGTAGCAGTTGTTCTGGAGACCGAGAGATAAAAATGGAATGGGAAGATTTAATGAATTTTTATCTGACTTATGTATTCACTGACCGGCCAATTGTATTTGGAGATATAATTGAGAATACATGAAATGTGATAAAGTCAAGCATAGCTTTTTTTGAGGGATTAAGTATGCTTTGGACTGATAAAAAAAAAATTATAAAATTAAATCTAGGATACAATAATGAATAATGTTATCTATTGTAAATAGAGAATTTACAATTGAGATTTGAGATTGTTAGCTCCCTTTTATATATATTGATTGTTCATAGGTCACACGATGCATTTACCCGTATGAATACTTTGTTGAAAATAATGATGATAATACTTGTGTTTTAAAGTCTCAAAGACTCCTCTGTATGTATCACATCCTACGCCATGGGGATGGCAGATGTTGATTAATAATGTTGCACCCATTATGGGTTTATGGTAACTAGATTGCATTGGCCCCACTTGTGCGAGTGGGAGATGTTAGTATATTTGGGTATGGGTTGGAGACCCATTGTACACCCAAGTGGGCCAAGATAAGCAATACATGGAGAGCCCAAAGTCCATGTACACCAAGCCCAAGCCCATGCATCAAATACATATAACTGCATGACAGTTTTATGAGCAGTTAATGCATCAGTTAAAAAAAACTAATACACACAACAAAACAACATGCAATAACGTGAAAATGTTGGGGTTGTGTGGTTGTGAAGTGCTTGTGAACAATATGCATGAGATGTGTGCAAAACAAGGCACAAGAGTATGTACTTCGGTGTAAGCATCAGAGGGAGTGCTTCTTTGTGAGTGTAATATCGAGAGAAGTATGTGTGCAACATAGAGACACTTAACAGAGAGAAACACAAGAAATAGATGTGGAGAAAATCTGTAGAATTTTCTCCCATCTTCAATCAGAGTGTGGGTATATGCATTGTGGCTAGAAGGACTTTTCGATTCCGTGATTGTCCTCAGACCGGTGATACAATCTCAGGTGTTCGATCCGCTTCCGCTGTAGAGTTCGGGTTTCTGTATGGTGAACGGTAATAATCCGAATTTCGTTTTGTTCATTTGACTGTATCGAATAATCTTCACAAACTTCACACACCCATTATGTTTGCTCACCTCCCTCTGGCACCCATGTAATGATCTAAGGACAAATCAGAGTGTGTACCCTGTTGTTTCGATCAAGATAGTATTTGAAGAATTCAACTACGTGAGCTCCACTACAACCAGACACCACCAACGCAGGACACCGCTCACTCAGATAATGCAAGAAACTGATCCAAAACGTCAATTCCATATCGACAAACAAGAACAACAACAGCCAGAAGACTCATCTTCAAACAAAAGCAAAAGCAACGAGAAGGGAATGGTTATCGAAGGATACAAAGTGGAGGGATTGTCATCGCAGGCCATTAAACTTGTATAATTTTCAAACCTCTTAATTTGGCTTTGATATCAGTCGATGACAAGACCATGCAATCTCTCAAAACTTCCATTTTATCTCTCATGCCCACATGGATGATGGATCACATTGTTAGCTGACTTATTTCCCTCTCTTATCTTTTTTTTTTATTATTATTGTTTTCAGTTGCTTAGAATTTTGTTTGTTCTGTAGAGAATTCATTGTAAATAATAGACATTTAAGTGTTCGTTCAATTGAATGTTATTGTTGTTGATAATGGAATTTTGCTGTTGGGAGTGATTTCTCCGGTTCTTAGCAACTTGCAACTTGATAAACAAAAAAAATGATTCTGGCAGACATGGAATCAAGGTGGAAGAAATCGTTGCTTGGTCTCATGCTGCCTATCTTTTGGATTTTAAGGGCAAACATGGCTGCTCATTAGCTTTGTCAATTGATGCAGACCAGTCTTGGACGGAGGAGGTGCCTCTCCTTGTGAGGAACTGGGTTTTGAATTCTGATTTGCTCAGACCAGTTATAGTTCTTGTTTGTTTTAAAAAATAATGAAATGCGGTGTCTTTTTAAAAAAAAAATGAATGTTTTTAGAATAAGAATGCTAAAAAATAAAAAGGATAATTTTGGAACAAAGGAAGTGTCTTTAGCATTTATTTTATTTAAATTTTTAGAATGAATTATCATTAGAAAATGAGTGTAAAAAGAAAAAAAATGGATTAGACAAAGATTTCTAAAATACATATTTTATTGGATCTAGCAAGATTTCTAAAAGATGACTTAAATTAATACAAACACTCATTGCCATCAAATCAATCCATTAATTTTAACGGTTGACTAAACTTGACCTATGGAAAACCAAATATACTCATGCCACATTATTCCAAACATAATATATTTTTAATTAAAAATTGAAAAAAAAAAATATGTCGACCACCTGTAGAAACATCCTCAATTCGCGGAGGAGCCTCCTCTATGAACTGTAAGAGGTTGATCTCTAATATTAGCAAATATCTCTTCTAAAAAGTAGGCTCGTTAAAGATCTTTTGTTTCTTTTGGCGGTGGAACTTAGATTATCTTGTTTTTTTTTTTTTTAGAAAATTTTGATTTTCAATTTTAATTAAAAAAATATTTTATATTGGAGATGATGTGGGAAGGGTATATTTGGTTTTTCAATGGTCAAAGTTAGTCGACCGTTAAAGTTAACAGATTGACTTGACAGTAGAGGGTGTTTGTGTAAATTTAGGGTATATTTTGAAATCTTGCTAGATTAATAAACTAAGGGTAAGTTATTGCAATTAACCCAATAATAACCCCTTTCTATGTTTTACAATACATTTCTCTTCGCTGACTTGCTCTAATGGCGGCCGTATCAACTCTACAGACATCAGCCCACTTCGTGAAACCTGTCTCGGACTCTGTTCCCGCTGTTGGGTTCTCAAAATCTTTGAGTTTTTCATCAAATTTTTCGGGTTTAATCTCAAAATCTGTCAAGAGCTTTCATGCTCCGCAGAAGCTGGTGGTCTCTGCTAGAAGTGTCAATGAGAAGATCACAGACAACGGTTTTTCTGCTCCTTCGACGACCCGCTCAAAGTATTCATATTATTCAAGATGCTCTTTTACTGGTCATGCTAGTTGTAGAGAACATGAGTGCATGTGGTCATTTGTGGTTCTGCAAGTTGGTTTGTGTTAATTTTTGTGTTTAGAAATGGTTTAGTTGGTTGCATTACATGGTTACATGTTGGGGAAATTGATTGGTTGTATGTATATAATTGCATGTGTGATTGTTATATTGGGTCAAGTTGTGTTTTTTTTTTTTTTTTTTTTTGTTTGAGTGGTGGTTATATGTATTTGATTTGCATGTGTGATCGTTGAAAAGTTTCTTTATTGACTAGCTGGTCGTTATGCTGTATATTCTGTGTTGAATTCTTAAAGTGTGTCAATGAAGGATGTTTCTTAGTGACATAAAGATTGTTAATTGGTTATGATATTTGAATTACAAGTGCGATTCTTCATTGGGTCAGCCTAATTTTTGTTGAAGCTTAAATTCTTTTCTCATATAAGGTCATTGTAATATATTATGCCTTTAATTATTAGTCTGTTTCTTTTGTTGAAGGTTGTATTTATAAGAAATTATGCAAATGAGTCCTTTTCTATGTAAAGAATGTCTGCTCAACTTTTAAGTTGTGTAGAATTCTTAAGTGTGTGTTAAAGAATGCAAATGACCCTTTTTAGTATGTGAATTTACATTGTTTGATTCTTCATCTGGGTCAAACTTATCCTTGTTTAAACTTTATTCTCTTTTAGTTGATGCTCAAACTAATATATTCTGCCTTTGATAACGAAGTTTTTTATTTTTTATTTTTTATTTTTTTATCAAGGCTGTATTTTTAAGAAAGTAAGTGAATTGTTCTACTTGTATATTATTCATTTATGTGTTTTTTTAACTGGGTCTAGCTATTCATTGTGAACTTCAACTTGTGTGAATTTACGCATTCTGATATCAAATTTTATTTCAAGTGACTGAATTGTTTTGTATATTGTTCTATGTGATAGATTCATACACATCATTTTTGATGTCTTGTGATCTTTTGAAATTATATCTGTTTCTGTGCCAGTGAGTTCTACGAATTTTGAGACATTGGCTGCAAAATCATTTTTCGTGACAACGATATAATAAATACCATCGTTTTTTTTTTCTTCATATGCTTATCTTCTTATATTTCACTTGTTTCTCTACTGCTTCTGTTATGAATTCAGAGTCAGACGACATATAATTTCTGTCTTTGTCGGGGATGAAAGTGGAATGATAAATCGGATTGCTGGGGTCTTTGCAAGGAGGGGATATAACATTGAATCCCTTGCTGTTGGCCTGAACAAGGACAAGGCACTCTTCACCATAGTTGTCTCTGGAACTGATAGGGTGCTGCGACAAGTTGTAGAGCAGCTTCAGAAACTTGTTAATGTTTTGAAGGTTGTAACATTACACTGGTATCTGCCTCCTGTATTTTATTTGGTCCTTGAGAATTTCTTCTTTAATTGAATTGCTTAGTTTGTACTATTTAAGTTCATTTGCAACAGTGAAGACTGAACAAGGTGTTGTTATAGAAATAGAATGACATGAAATTTTGTGTATTGACTGTCTTCTCTTAGATGCCTTGGCTTCCAATTTCTTTGAAGTTTTCTGGATTTACTCTATTTATCCTGTGTTTTCAGTGGATTTCTCAACTTGTGCATTTAAATCTGATTTTTCAGGTTGAAGATCTCTCAAATGAGCCCCAGGTAGAACGTGAACTAATGCTTATAAAAGTGAATGCAGATCCAAAGTATCGTGCTGAGGTAGATACATAATTTGATTATTTGAGTGTTGAAGATTTTCATGAATTGCTAAACCTATCTTCTTGCTGAACTCTGATTAGCAAATTCTATTTTTTCTTGGTGTCCATCTTCAGATTATGTGGTTAGTGGACATATTTAGAGCAAAGATTGTGGATATCTCAGAACATTCTCTTACAATTGAGGTGATGATTAGCAAACTTTCAATGGAATATTTCTTCTCAAACTGTCACTGTACTCTCCCTATCACCTGAATTTCATATCATACTTGTGTTTCATGTGTGAAGGGATGTAATTTACAGTAAATGTTTTAAAACTCGGTCTGAGGCGGCTGCCTCGAGGATGACGTTTGTCATTAGATATATAGTGGTCGTTTATCGTTGGGATGACATTTTTTAGTAATGTTTAATTTGTTTGAGATATTTTATGTTTGTATTGTTGAATATGACTTCTTTATGAATATTATGGAATATTTTCTATTTTATTAATTTTTTATAATTTTATAATTTTTTTTTTCCATTTTCCGGCTAAGGCACCCGCCTTGCCTCGTGGAGGCCTTCCCGCCTCGCACCGCCTCCCGAGTTTTAAAACATTGAATTTACTAGGAAAGTCATTGGATGAGCGAAAACCTTGGTTTGCATAAACTTGTCTAAATAGAGTACAGGATACATACATGCACATAGATAATTTTTTTGGTACAGTGGGAAAAGTATTTAACATAGCTGAAGATAATTTGAGTAAGACTAATTACACCATTTGGTGAGCCTTTGTTCTTTTTCATCCTCTCCCTTGGGTGGTTAGTATTGCTTCAGAAGTCACCAAAGCTGGCTTGGGTATTTTGTGTAAAGTTTGAGTCACTTAATCATTTTTTTACTTGCACAATTATGTAAAAGCTCTAGAATTTTCTTCTTCCTTGCTACCCCTAGAAAAAGAAAAGAAAAACGCACAAAAAATAAATCCTGGAATAATGTGACTCTGATCATGTTCATGTACTTGGATTCTGGAATAATACTGCATTTTAAATTGCATCTCTAGAAGATTTTATAGTCGTTTTGTTTTTCTTTCATTGTTATAGTTGTAGAATAATCATATCTATAATCTATAGGTTACTGGAGACCCAGGCAAGATGGTTGCTGTTCAAAGAAATTTGAGCAAGTTTGGAATCCGAGAAATCGCCAGAACTGGAAAGGTTGTGAACTTCCCTTTGTTTTTAATTTCATTACATTAGTTTTACTTATATTGCCATTTGGTCTAAACTTGCATTTCTCAGAAAGGGAGGAGAGAGAGAGAGAGAGAGAGAGAGAGAGAGAGAATATTACATGTGTTTACTTTTGAACCTGTTTCTTTAAATAGATCGCCTTGAGAAGGGAAAAGTTGGGTGCGTCGGCTCCATTTTGGCGATTTTCAGCAGCTTCATATCCAGATCTTAGAGAATCTATGCCTATTGATGCTCTCAGGGGAACAGGAAATAAAGCACTAGTCAGCGTAACTGATATGTCTGCAGGGGTATGCACTTCTATAAGATTTGCATTCAATATTTGTTCTATGTTGGCATATAGACATATCTATATTTCCACTTTTTATATGAGCTTATTATGAGGTAAGTGCTTAGTTTTTTTAAATCTTAATTATAAGTTTTAGAATCTGACTGGATTTGAAAATTTGAAACTAGGATATGTAGAAGAGACTGTGTATACAGTGAAGACATCATTCTTATATGTTGCTAGCTTAATACAATCGTTGCCGTTCCACTGACTATTGTCTAATGCATGTGATGAACTGTTCCTATCTTGTGAGTTAAGAATGCTGGGCATTTTTATATCCCTTTTCGTAGGAAATCATACCTAATAAATCGAGATCTGAGTTTTTGTCCAGTGGAGAATAAGGGAAATTAGAAGAAACCAGGTTGGCTGACTGCACATGAATATGATGGGCTATTGTTACTTGTCTGCTTCACTTTAGAAATAACTTGGAAGAATTTTTGTTTTTATGTTTTTTCAATAATGCATATTTTCTTATGTACCAATCAAAAGCAGCTCCTGTCTTGAAGGGCTTCAACCCGAGTGTGTGCAGAAGGAAAATGTAATCGTTAGTATTATTTGTAAAAGTTTTCACAATATCCTACTTCAATAGCTTATTGCTGTAGCCTGTTGGTACATACACACCCACCCACCTGTACTCAAATTTCTTGATCATTAATTTTTCATTCATTCACCTTCATATATTGGGTTATGAATGTTTCGTCATTGATGGGAGATGAACGGTTGCCTGTTTGAGTTACTAAATAACTAGTTGATATCTATGAAACAGTGACTCTCGTTATGTATTTACTTAATTGTACATTTCTTCTTTGTCTATTATGTCATATTTATGCTGGACACCATATCCCTGTTCTGATGTCTTCGTCACATGGGTCTTGACACATCCACTTATTGGGTTCCTATACTAGTCTATAATGAAACCATAGGCTATATGCTATTGTGGTTCTGGTGAATATCTCAACTTAAAAGTAATTTCTGGTCTGTTATGCAATCTATGCTATTTCTTTCTGATATGTTTTTAACTCATTTGAATATAGCTGGCAGCTGTGGGTAGTATTTGATATATTTTCATGTTTACGTGAAGGGAGATGTTTATCCAGTGGAGCCATTTGATGGTTTTGCTGTCAATCAAGTTCTTGATGCACACTGGGGTGTTCTCAACGATGAAGATGTAAGTAAATCTTCCACTGATTAAACTTCCATATTTTTTCCACTGCTTTTTTCTTATTGCCATCTGTCTCCTATCTTGCTACATGAGACAAATGTGCAAATCACCGAAGATTAGCACTTGTGAGCATGGTCTACTGTGACTGAAGCTTGTTGAACTTCCATTGATTCAGATTATTTGACTTAAAAATTTCAACTCTGTGATTGTTTTCCCAACTGATATTTGGCTTTAGATTATTGATTATGTTTATGTTCAGAAATATTTACAGTGTGCCTTTCTTATAAATAGTAAGAAATGACATATATTGTTGCTGAACAAACCATTAGTCAGCACAAAACATTCAAATTTCAGTAAACTATTATAAGCTACTATTCATGATAGTCAATGCAAAATAGATCCTCAAAATTAAAATATCCCAATTTTGATGTGTGAACAACAAAGTAGCTGAAATTTTAGAATCTGACGCCCAAGACGAAAAGAAACAAGCTTTATCCCATCTAAAAAGGGTCCTTACTTCTAAGGATAATGCTTTAAGGGGACTTTAGGAAACGATGGTCTAGACTGTCTAGTTCATGCTTAATCTCACCTCACCACTGTTTCATGAGGTAACTTGCTGTTTGAAATAAATGATTACACTTGCAGATCACCTAGCTTTCATTTTCTGACTACCATTTTTAACTATCTAAACACCTATAGTTCATGTCAGGCTTGGTTGAACTGATTCAGAGATTTCCCAGCAGCCACTGAAAGTAAGTTGGTTGCAGCTTTCCTTGGTATGAAGCTTGCATGTTATCCATTATTTTCACAACGTATGGAAAATTGGCAATAATCTCCCAAAGCATTCTTGTTACTTCTGAATTAATGTTGATACTAATACTTATGGGTTTGTTCTCATTCATGAACATACAAGCAATCTTTCTCCCCTCTATTCTTGCCATGTAAAAGGTGTTGTTACTGCTAAATTTTATGTAAATTTCTATGCTGTGAAGACACCTTCACATCTAAGGTTATGCAAGTCTATTGGTTGATGACAATTAGCAAGTTCCATCCAGAGTGCGGAAGAACTGTTAGTTTCCAGTAGGATGTGTGAATCAAACTATACTTGATAATACTTGATAGTACTTGATGTATTATACCAAATGCAATATTGATCATATCAAAGAAGAAACAAAAATATATATATATCTTTAGAGCCTGTATAGAATATTCATTGAAAATTATGATTAGGATATTTGTTGATCCGGAAATGAAAGCGGGTGGAGTGGGCTAAATTCTTCTTGTTCTTATGTATACTCTTTATAGGTTTGGTCAGTTAAGCTCAGTTGAAATTTGTTGACTTGTATGTCAATTAGCCTATGACAGTTGCTCAGCAGTAGTTTTTCTGTTTCTTTATGGGCACTCATTAGTGCTTGGCTTAATATTTTTCAGACAAGTGGACTCCGATCACATACTCTGTCCATGCTTGTAAATGACTGTGCTGGAGTTCTTAACATTGTTACAGGAGTTTTTGCCCGAAGAGGATATAATATTCAGGTATGAATGGTGTTATTCTCTCTCTCTCTCTCTCTCTCTCTCTCTCTCTCTCTGTTCCTGTTTCTATTTTCCATAATTACTCATCTGTCCTATTTTGTTCTTGTCATCAGAGTTTAGCTGTCGGACATTCAGAAACTGAGGGACTCTCACGCATTACAACTGTTGTTCCTGGTACTGATGATTCAATTAGCAAGTTGGTGCAGCAACTTTATAAGCTAATAGATATACATGAGGTGGGAATACAATTAGGAAGGATCCATCTTGTTATAGCTCATGAATTCTCATCGTCCTATTATTTGTATGTTGGAATTTGACCTGGCATGTTAGCTAAAAGGATGAATAACCAGTGGCAAAAATTACTAGCAAATTGATAGGGTCCTAATGTCCTATTTCTTACCTCAAAAATCGGCTAGGGCAGCAATAGATATAAACTTTAAGGGTTTGGCCAAATTAGAAGATGAATTTGTGGTTGGCTGTTAATGATTAGAAACCTTTGACACAGACCAATTTTCCTATGTTTTATTATTTTATTTTATTTTTGACAAAAGCTTATGGTTTTGTCAAAAATAAAATAAAATAAAATAATAAAATCAATATCCATATGTACCTAACCAGGAAGATATTAGATGGAAACACATCTCCTACTTGAAATTACATAATTTCACAGATGTTGTACTTGCTTTCTGTTGCTGGTCCTATCCAAACATGGGGTCCATGTATGAGATCAGCCGTTGCCATAATTTTGTTTATATGTGTATGTATGAAATACTTATACAGGCTGTTAGGGAATGATCTCCTTACTGGGTTACTAATTAAAATTTCTGAGTTTGTAAATTTCTAATTTGTGTTGACTTCTTCAGGTTCAAGATCTTACTCAGCTTCCATTTGCCGAAAGAGAATTGATGTTGATAAAGATTGCTGTAAATTCTGTTGCACGACGAGATGTCCTTGATATCGCCAGCATCTTTCGGGCGAATGCTATTGATGTGTCTGATCATACAGTTACTCTTGAGGTAAATATTCTTTTAATTGATATGGAATTTTGTTTAGCTATTATCTCATTTTCTTTGTCCAGCCCTTTCTATGCTAATATTTACCTGTGGAGTGTATGAGTAAACCGTTGCCTAAATTTTATATTTTTCTAACTCCCATTTGGTTGCATTTGATTCATGTGGCTATCCTGATTTAATTTCAATGATTTTCAGTTGCCTTGTCTCGAGTCCCTATCCTTCCGTCATATCGATAAATTTGCTTTTAATGTGTTCCAGCTTACAGGAGATTTGGACAAGATGGTTGCACTGCAGAGATTATTAGATCCTTATGGCATTTGTGAGGTTTGTCTTGCAGTTTATAAATCTTTACTCCAATGGAGACATCCAAAAAACGACTTAGATATATGAGGACTACTAGCTTCCTTGAATAACATTATCTTGTTTGCGTGAACCAAGCAGCCTGATACGGGTTGTATAACAACCACCGAGAAAGCTGGGGGTGATAGAAATGATTCCTGCAGTTTTTATCATTCAACTATGGCTTAAATGCCTTGGAAGCTGTAGACTTGTAGCAAAGTACTATTATCTTTAGCTGACATTTCCGCATTTTTGTTTTCATAGGTGGCACGAACTGGGCGAGTGGCTCTGGTGCGTGAATCAGGTGTTGATTCTAGACATCTTCGTGGATATTCTTTTCCTATATGATTTGATGAGATTTAATGAATTTTACAAGTGTGGTAATTCACACCAGGAAAAATTTCAGTTTCTGGATTTTGTGAATTGTTCTGCTGTCAACATATTAATAAGTATAGGGTTTTGAACTTAATTTACCCTTCCAAACTAGTTGGTTAAAAGAGTAGTGAAATTCTTTCAAAAAAAATATGTGAAATTTAGTTTGTCATCAACATTTGATTCACTGATCTTGATCCATATATGATGAATCTGTTCTCATTAGTGTGCGATAGTTTAAACTAATGCATCAAGTATAAAGGGATGGCTTCAATTTTTGATCGAATTTTCCAAGTACCTAAAAGGGTTTTTAGCAAAAATGCCCTTATTTAGTGAGGGAATTGCAAATGTGTCCCAGATAGAAAAAAAAAATAGCTAAACTATCCCGGAATGCCCTTATTAACCTTATAAACAAATCCACAATTTCTCCTTCTGCTAACCTAACCATCATCCCAAAGCCACCCATCCCGAATCCCATCCAACCTGAGGCAAACCGAGACTCACTGTCGCCGTTGCTGCGACTTTGCCAACAACAGGGTCTCCAAAAACCCGAAAACGCATACAATATACTTTTTAAGTACAACTAACAGGCAATTCTTCAACTGTGTGTTATTTGAAAGGTTGAAATAGAAGCTGAAGTTGTGATTACTTGGAACCTTGTTAAATTAGTCCGTTGTTTCTTAAAATATCTTTGCTTGAGGTGTGATTTTACTTCATTCTTCGTTAGGTATTGATTCCTCTTTTGAAATAACAACTTGTATTGACGATGAGAAACTAATATGATCTTCTCGTTTGATTTTGTCCGGGGGTGATGTTACTTCCGGTAGGTAGCTAGAACAGTTCGATAACGAAGCCTACCATAATTTAGACACTTAATAAGAATATTGCTGATCGACCAAGATTTATTTTCAGACTAGAAATAGTTTCCCAGTTTTTGAAAAAGATCTCTTAGATTTAGAAAATATTAAAATAAATAGTAAAAACATAATAAAGAATATCCCAAAGATGAAAATTTTGATCTCGGTAAGGGTGACCTATTATCAGGTCACCCCTACCTGAAGTACAAAATGGATAGGTGGCCATTGTGAAGATGAAAATGTTGCTTCGAGTGAGGGTGACTCGATATTGTGTCACCCCTACACAGCATAAATTTTTGTCTTTGGGTCAAGGGATAGGATGTCCCGATAATGAAAATTTTGCTTAGGATAAGGGTGACCCACCCTTACCCAATCAAATGTGCTTTGGGTTACCCCTACCCGAAGCACAATTTTTTTGTAGTAGCTACCAATTTGTGTATATCAATTTATCTCAGAATGGGAATTTCAGGTTGCTTTCTTTCAATGCATTTGTTCTTTATACAATCGAATTGAAGCCTTATGTGGCCTTTCAATACAGCTACACAGAATTACAGCAGTTATTGTTGGAAGAAAAATAGAGTTGAAAAGCGAATTGGAAAATACATTATGAAAATATTTGATGAAATCATGAAAGACTACCACTTTCAATCTTTCATGCCATTTATCAAATGGTGGTATCCTGACAAGCTTGTCCGAAATCCCTTGATTTCAAGCCTAAACAAACATTATCAACATTAATACCTAGCCAAGACACTTATTCCTGTGTAAGCCTTTGACAGTACTCGACTTGCGGTAGTAATCATATTATTTACCATCAACCACAACTAGCTGTTAGTAATCATATTATTTACCATCAACCACAACTAGCTGTTTTCCAACGTTCTTGCCACTGAAGAGCCCAACTAGAGCTGCCGGAGCACTTTCAATGCCTCCAGCTACGTCTTCAAGGTATTTCATCTTTCCTTCTTTGATGAAAGGTAGAATCATATCCAAGTATTTCGAATAGAGGTGATAATAATCGCCTGCCAGAAATCCTTCCATGCGAATCCGTTTGCCAACTACTTGCATCAAGTTGTGTACACCTTCAGGCTTTTCAAGGTTGTACTGAGAGATCATCCCACAAACAGCAATGCGACCGCAGAGCCTCATGTTGAGATGCACTGCATCAAGCATCCTTCCCCCAACATTTTCAAAATAGATATCAATCCCTTCAGGAAAGTACCTGACAAACCAATGTGACTTTAACAAACTTGTAAAAGAATATAAACTTGTTTTCCCAAATACCAAAAACAACAGGAGGAGCATAATCTGCCAGATTGAACATCCTTCTGAATATGATTTGAGCATTTGAAAATCAGATAATGTCCCTTATTTATGCTATATATTTGCAATGGTAAAAGATTTCAATACATGAATCTGAAAGCATAAGAGAGAGCTCTAAGATAGTGAAGAGAGAACTGTGGTTCAACTTCAACCCATTTGTTAGCACTGACCTTTTCAGAGCTGCATCTAAGTCTGGCTCTTCCTTGTAGTTAAAAGCTCCATCGAACCGAAACTTAGACGTTAAAAGATCAACCTTATGTCGGAAAAAAATGATAGAAACAAAACATCACAACCAAGAAAAAGGAGCCAGTTAATATGGTTGGTCACTATTTCAAAATATATATATGGTCAATCACTCAAATCTGGTAATTATTCCCGAATAAATTTGATGATTACAGAATGATTAGCATCTTAAACAACAATCTATGGGGCTGTTTGTTTTTTTCACTATAAGATTTATTGCCTTTTACATCTTAAATTAAGATAAATCAGTTAGTTTATTTTTCCAACTTATATCTTATTTTAAGATATATATCTTTTAGAAAAAGTAAATTTTTTTTACTTTTATCTTATTAAAAAAGTGCTACAGTAGAGTTTTTTTAGTAAATTTCCATAAATGCCCTATAACAGTTCATACATTTACAATTTTATCCCCACATAATAAAGCTCTAAAAATCAATTTTCCAAAAATTCCCAATTTTGAAGAAACCCTAACACAACCTAATCAATTTTACATTTGTAATAAGTCATCCATAATGAAAAAACAAACATATCATAGTATCTTAATTTGTAAGACCTATCCATATGTCTAAGAAATTAAAGTCTTACAAGACTTTAGATAAAAAAAAACAGCCCCTAACATTTACTAAAGAGCAACCAACTATGTAGCAACATACATTTACTCGTTCTATTTGCAATTTTAAAGTAATGATATGATGTCTCACCTTTTCTTTGCTTCCAGCACTTCCAACCACATAGCAACCCACCAGCTTTGCAAATTGCCCAACAAGTTGACCAACTGCTCCAGATGCTGCAGATACGTAAACATACTCACCTTTCTTAGGCGAGCAAACCTCGTAGAAACCAGCATAAGCAGTCATACCCGGCATTCCTAGAATTTGAAGTACAGATATCAAAGATGAGCATTCATTCTAGTATTAAAAAGAAGCAAGCAGCATAGCATATCAATATCCTGCTGGTTCAAACAGCACAAAATAATTTACTATTGCATTTTGATAAGTTGGCAAGCAGTAATAGTTTTTTCTGATGATGATAATAACAACTTACCGAGAATTCCAGTATAATACGAAAGGGGAACATCTGTATGTTGAATTTTAATCAGAAGTTCTGGAGACGAAACAAGACTATACTCTTCCCACCCGGTAAACCCCCAAACCAAGTCACCTTTCTCATAATTAGGATGTGTGGAATCCACAACTTTAGCCACCCCATATCCATTCAGAGGCTGCATAATTTGAACCATGAGATAGTCACCAAAAACTGAGCATAGAAGTCAACACAAACATGATCAAAAAATCCGTTTCTGATTCAGGTCTTTTGAACATTTGATCAAAATACACAATACTGGAAAATAATATACATGGAACCTTTTTTTTTTCCTTTAGGGGGACAAATTCACCCAGATTCCCATTCTTCCAATCAAGTAATTGTCAAGAAACAAAACCAATAACAATAAGGTTGTAGTTTTCACTTGATACAAGACTGTTACATATAAATAATATTAAACAAGTGAAACTCATAATCTTTGTTTAAACAACTTTGACTGCTACTATGCTAACAAACTATTTGTCCTGATCCTCAACCACATGTTGCATAATAAAAAAACAACAAATAAACAAAAACCCGAATGATAAATAGCTATCTGTACACAGTAACCAAACATGATTGAAAATGTAACTTAGAAAACATTAAAATCCCTTCTATGCCCCCGCAAGGCCACAAGTCACAACATGTTATTTCTACACAAACCCTTAATTATATGTCCAAAGAACTTGTACCCACCAACAATAACTATAGAAAATAATAAAAAGAATCATCAAAAACTTATAAAGACACCAAAATCAAAAGAGGGTATTGAAAAAAACACTAACCGAGCCAGGCTGAAAAGGAGCGACAAAAGAGGGACTATCAGATTTGCTCATGCGTCCTCTCATGTAAGGGTCACAAGAGAGGTAGATATTCTTCAGGAGAACTGTGTCTTTAGACCCTTGTGGAATTTTCAATGATATGGAACTGGTGGCCACACTCATGTCGGACTCTTTTGGGAAACCGGAGACGTAGTGCTTCAGTGTTACCTGCTTGTTCCTCACAGCTTCCTGATCCGCCCCCGCCATTAATTGCTGCTTCGTTTGTTTCTCTAGGAAGATGATTTTTTTTTTCTCTCTCTATACACAGAAAGTTTAACAATTTATATGAGAACAATAAAGAAAGATCTAGAAATGTGAAGCCTTTGAAAAGTGGATTCAAATTTACACACAACATAGGGCTTTAAATGTGAAACCAAACAACTGGTCACAGCCAAGAAATAAAATATCGGTAAATTTTGTTACAATATATGTGTCACAACACATAGCTACAAGTGGGTGACTTTCCACCGTACATTTTCCCCTTGGCTTCTTGAATAAGTTAACACACATGTCAAACTTCTATTGTTTTACTTTATTTGTAAGTAGTGGAATATTACATCAATTACCCCTCTCTTCTTGCCTATATATATGGCTCTCATTGTAATTACTTTAAATTATTGTAAAAACTAACACACTCACTCAAATCAATAAAAAGGCAATATTCTCTCGCCTATCTCTTTGTTTCATCTTTTATTTTATATTCTCTCTTATTAATTATTTACTTTATCATATTATTGCTCTCTCCTCTTGTTTTTATTATATTATCTATTGTTTCAATTTAATTTACAACACGTTATCAGCACGATGCTGTTATTTCCAGAACCTGAAGTTCTGAATTTATTATTACTAAAGCCTGAAGCTTATGAATTTATTATCACTGGAACCTGAAGTTCTGAATTTATTAATACTAGAACCTGAAGCTTCTAGACTTTTATTTATTAATACTAGGACCTGCAATTCTGAATTTACTTTCTCGCATTTTATTTTTACGCAATTTACTTTCTCGCACTTTATTTACTTTTATGTAATTTTTATTTAAACAATTTGGTCACCTATCCAAAACCTGGAGTTCATGGATTTATTTATCATTACTGGAACCTGAAGTTCTAGATTTATTTACTTACAAACAAATATTTAAATTCCTCGGATTTTTATCAGACCAGAAGTTCTGACTCCGATTGTAATTTTCAGATAACCAGAAGCTATAACAATGCCAAAGCTTGCAAGTTTAAAATTTACTGCACTAGAAGTGTCTGGAGAAAATTACATGTCATGGGTTATTGATGCCAGATTACTCCTAAAATTAGAAGGCTTGTATTACACCATTGAAAATGCGGATGATGCATCTGAACAAGACAAATCAACAGCCATGGTTATTATCCATCACCACCTACATGAGGATCTAAAGGCCCAATACCTAACTGTCACGGAACCAGATGTTCTATGGCAAGAACTGAAAGACCGATTTGATAACCAATATGATGTTGCGTTACCAAATGCCAGATATCAATAGCAACATTTACGCTTCCAAGACTTTAAATCAGTCTCTGAATATAATTCTGCATTATTCAAAATCACTACACAACTGAAATTGTGTGGACAGGAAGTAACAGAAAATGATATGTTAGAAAAAACATTTACAACCTTTCATGCCTCTAACATGATATTACAACAACAGTATCGAGAACGGCGATTCTCAAAGTATTCAGAACTGATTTCATGTCTCCTGGTTGTAGAGAAAAATAACGAACTCTTAATAAAAAATCATGAATCACGCCCGACTAGCTCTACAGCATTCCTAGAAGTGAATGCTAACACTATTAGAGGACATACTAGCGGTTATGGTCGCGGTCGCGGTCGTGGTTCCTATCGTGGTCGAGGTCGTGGTCCTAGCCATGGTCATGGCCGTGCTCAGGGTCGTGAAGAATCATATGGTTATAATCAAAACACTCCCCAGAAGTGGAATGTTTACAAGGCCAAACCAGATAAACGAAAGAGTATCCAAAATGGGCCTAAGAAAGATGATAGCGTTTGTTTCAAATGTGGATGTCATAACCATTGGTCACGAACATGCCGCACACCTAAACATCTGGTTGAGCTTTATCAGGCTTCAATAGAAAAGGGAAAAGAAAAGAATCCTGAAACCAACTTCCTGGAAAATTCAGATTTTATGGATATCACCCAGTTTGATATTTTTGATTTCCTAAATGATCCGATTGAAAAAGTGACCACTTCAACTGGTGATGGAAATGTCCACACCAATTAAGTACTGCTTGTAATTTTCTTTTGTTATCATGTGAAATGTTTATGTAAATATTCCTTATGTAATATATGTCTTTCTTTTTACCACCACATCTAAAATGTACTTTATTTATTTTTATTTTTGTTTTGTTGTTGTGAATAGATATGTCTTTAAGCGATAAGATGAGTGACATTGAAAAGCAAAATACAGGAGATATATGTCTAGCTGATAATGCGACGACACATACGATTCTACGAAATCAGAAATACTTTCTGAATTTAACCTTGCTTAAAACAAATGTTAATACAATATCAGGTTTAGCAGATCTGATAGAAGGCTCCGGTAGGGCCATGATATTGTTACCAAACAATACTAAAATATGTATCAGCGATGCTTTATATTCAAGCAAATCCAAAAGAAATCTTCTCAGTTTCAAAGATATACGGTGTAATGGATACCACATAGAAACTATAAGTGATGAGAATATTGAGTATCTGTGCATTACTTCTCATAGTTCAGGCCAGAAACTCATTATGGAAAAGTTGCGTGCTTTATCATCTAGATTATATTACATTCTTATAAGAGGTATAGAAGTTCATGTAGTTATGAACCAGAAGTTCTCAGATCCAAAAATATTTATGCTTTGGCATGACCGTCTTGGTCACCCAGGATCTACAATGATGCGTAAAATCATTGAAAATTCTCATGGACATCCATTAAAGAACCAGAAGATTCTTTTATCCCATGAAAATTTATGTACTGCATGTTCACAAGGGAAATTAGTAATAAAACCATCCCATTCTAAGGTTGGGTTTGAATCCCCGGCATTCCTACAAAGGATTCAAGGGGACATATGTGGACCCATTCATCCACCAAGTGGACCGTTCCGCTATTTTATGGTCCTAGTTGATGCATCTATCAGATAGTCACATGTTTGCTTATTATCAACACGTAATGTTGCTTTTGCAAGGTTACTCGCACAAATTATCAGGCTTCGGGCACATTTTCCCGATCACCCGATTAAATCAATACGCCTTGATAATGCGGGTGAATTTACTTTCAAAACATTTGATGAATATTGCAAATCAATTGTGATTGATGTTGAGCATCCAGTTCCACACGTTCATACTCAGAATGGATTAGCAGAGTCACTTATCAAGCGTCTCCAGGTAATTGCAAGAATTTTATTATTACGAACACAATTACCAACTTCTGTTTGGGGACATGCTATTTTGCATGCTGCTGCATTAATTCATCTTCGTTCCACTTCTTATCATCAATATTCTCCAGTGCAACTTGTATTTGGCCATCAACCAGATATTTCTCATCTGCGTACTTTTGGTTGTGCAGTATATGTCCCAATTGCACCTACACATAGAACTAAAATGGGACCCCAACGGCGTTTGGGAATATATGTTGGTCTAGATTCACCATCAATTATTAGGTATCTAGAACTTTTAACTGGTGATCTTTTTACTGCGCGATTTGCAGATTGTCATTTCGATGAGAAAAATTTCCTATCATTAGGGAAAGAAAAAACTTCTCCTGAAGAGAAGCGTGAATTTTCTTGGAAAGTCCCTACTCTAATTCATCTTGACCCATACACATCTCAATGTGAGAATGAAGTATGCAAGATAGTTCATTTTCAAACAATAACAAATCAGTTACCAGATGCATTTACAGATACTACTAGGGGTAACAAAATCACACATCCCAGTTGTTAATGTACTAGCACGGGTGATTGTTCCAGGAGAACAATCTAAACAAATAATAGCAAAAGAATCATCTACTGTACGCCAGAAGCGTGGTAGGCCACTTGGTTCGAAAGATACTGTTCCCCGGAGTAAGAAAACAAAATATCAGGATCATACTCCTGAAATTATAAATAAATCCACTTTCTCTAAATCAACTTCACAAGAGTTAGATGTCCCTGAAAAGACACAAGAAACCCCCACAGGGGAAGGAATTTCAGAAGAGATACAAGAACATAGAAATGAGGAAATTTCTATAAATTATACAGGAGGAATGTGGAATCGTGGAGAAACAATCATTGATGATATATTTTCGTACACAGTGGCTACTGAAATTTTAAATAATGATTGTGAGCCTCATAACCTCGACAATTGTAGGCAAAGATCTGATTGGCCAAATGGAAAGAAGCAATTCAAGCATAATTGACTTCGTTAACCAAACGTAAAGTATTTGGACCAATAGTCCAAACGCCTGAAGACGTCAAACCTGTTGGATACAAATAGGTTTTTGTACGGAAACGTAATGAGGAAAACGAGGTGTTGCGATATAAGGCACGACTCGAAGCACAAGGTTTCTCACAGAGACCTGGTATTGATTTTGATGAGACATATTCACCAGTAATGGATACAATTACGTTTCGATTTCTGATAAGTTTGGCCGTCTCAGAAAAACTTGAAATGCGTCTTATGGATGTAGTAACTGCCTACCTATATGGCTCACTCGATTCTGATATTTACATGAAAACCCCTGAAGGATTTAGAATGCCAAAAGCATACAACTCGAGACCTCAGAATTTATATTCAATTAAATTACAAAGGTCCTTGTATGGATTAAAGCAATCTGGGCGCATGTGGTACAACCGCCTCAGTGAATATTTAACTAAAGAGAGATATATCAATAATCCCATATGCCCATGTGTATTCATAAAGAAATCAGAATCTGGATTTGCTATTATAGCAGTTTATGTTGATGATATGAATTTAATTGGAACTCCTGAAGAGCTCCTAAAAATTGCTAAATATTTGAAAAGGGAATTTGAAATGAAAGACCTAGGGAAGACAAAATATTGTCTCGGCCTGGAGATTGAGCATAAATCAGATGGAATACTTATCCATCAATCAGCATATATTGAAAAGATCCTGAAAAGATTTAATAAGGACAATGCTCATCCATTAAGTACCCCCATGATTGTTAGAAATCTCGATCCTAAGAAAGATCCATTCCGACCACTTGAAGATGGTGAAAAGATACTTGGTCCTGAAGTACCATATCTTAATGCAATTGGTGCTTTATTATATCTGGCTCAATGTACTAGACCAGATATCACATTTTCAGTGAATTTGCTTGCTAGATTCAGTTCAGCACCAACTCATAGACATTGGAATGGGATTAAACATCCTTTTCGTTATCTTCGTGGAACGAAAGCTTTAGGATTATATTATTCAAAATCTAACAACTTTTCAGGTTTAATTGGTTAAGCTGATGCCGGGTATTTATCTGATCCCCATAAAGCCCGTTCACAAACGGGATATGTTTTTACATATAATGGCATATCAATCTCCTGGCGCTCCACAAAGCAAACTCTTGTTGCTACATCCTCTAATCGTTCTGAGATCCTCGCACTTCATGAAACAAGCCGAGAATGCATGTGGCTAAGGTCAGTTATTTATCATATTCAAAATACTTGTGGATTTCCATTATCTACAAAAATGCTGTTGACGGTGAAATTTGGATTGCCACGCACTCAACAATTAGATCAATTTAATATAAAGCAAGAAAATCAAGAACACATGCAAAAGACAAGTTTTACGTGGAAAACCCTTGAATGGGAAAAAACCACGGCGCCCCTGAGGGCAGAAGAATAATACTAGGTTTTAATTGCTTCGTTACACTCTCTAATCTCTCACAATTGCTCTCTTTTCTCTCTCTATTTCTGAACCCCCTCCTCGTGGGATAGGTGATTCTATTATACATGTTTATTTAGGGTTTTTCCTTGTTGATTTGCTCTAGGATCCTTCTTTGTCGCGGATTGGGTCTTCTTTCCTTTTACGATTCCTTGTTGCTTCGGGTCTTCTAAAAGAGTAGGGTTTACTTCTGTATTTTTACCGAGTTAGTTCAAGCTCAGTGTGCTGGTCCAGCGAGTACCTTTAATTTCTGGGTATTACGGTTTCTGGCGAGCACACTTCTATATCCGGCGAGTAGGTTTTTAGTTTTGGCGACCATACCTTTGATTTCCCTCTGGTCTAAACTATTCTTCCATCCTGACTGGTCAAACTTCTTTCTTTTACCCGGTCAACGAATGACGTGGCAACCCTTTGTTAGCTCCTTTGATGACGTGTCAGTTGGGCGAGTTTATACATACAACAATACCCCCATGAATACTTCGAGCTGGGCGAATGACTTATCCTTCATACTTCGTTTGTCTCTGCGAGTAGTATTTATAAGACTTCAGCGCTTTTGTGCAACTACTCACTCTTCCCCCTTTTATATGTCCCGCGTTGTTTCACTTAATTGATTCTTCTGGTGCAAGCTCTTAATCTGGGCCACGTGATTTCCACGCTTTCATTTGTTTCGTCAGACGAAGGGACGTTCTGACTGCTTGGTTGTCCCCGAGAGGCCACGTGTCCTTTACTTGGTGGTGGCTGTTTGTAGTTGGTCACTGTAGCCGTCATTCTCATTAATTGCGTATCACTCACTTGATTTCTTTTTGTTTTTGAATTTCGAAGTTCCCCCTTTTAACGCCTAAACGTTCCTTCTTCTCCTTTTATCTCTTCATTTTTCCCTTTTCGTTATTTCCCTACCGTCTTCTTATAACAGAAAGAACAGCTTGATTTCCTTTGCTTTTGTCTGCCAAATTCCTTCGAGTACCTGCTACAATCCTTTCCTTTGTATTCAATTCCTTTTGTTACCGGACGGTTTCGTCGGACTTGGTTGTTCCTGCTTCTCTGCGTATCCTTCGTGAATCTAGGGTTTTCTGGTGAGTTCCCATGGACCCTTCTCTACGTTCCTCTCTTTTTAATCGGATGATGCAAGCTATGGAGCTTGGTGATAAAGACACCGCGGACAAGATCGAATCTCTGATTCGTAATTTTCGTCCGGGTGCTCCGGTGCCAATTTCTGTTTATATTCCGTCTTTCGAGGACGCTTTTATCCCTAACACTTCTCCTCCATCTTCTGGCAGTGATTTTCCCACGATGCCGAGATCTTCTAAGCCGAGCGCGAGCAAACGACGTGCCTCTAGGGCTCCTCGTGGATCCCTTCTGGATGCCCAAACAACCGTTGACTCAGATGTCGATGATCATCAACGAGACAGGCTGAACTTTTCGTTTGATCGCCCGTGCTCCTTTGATACTGAAGTCAACGTGGTTGGCGAGGCGGAGCTTGGCAAGTTCAAGAGTCGCTTCGGGATCCCAGACTCGGTGACTTTGATTTTGCCTGGTGACCGAGCGGCGTGGAATCCTCCTGAGAACGCAGTCGCCATCTACGGTGCCATGCTTAGCTGTGGGATCACCCTTCCTCTGCAGCCCTTTATCGCTCGGTTCCTCGCGGAGGCCAAAATTGCACCCGCTCAACTTGCCCCGAACAGTTACAGGATCCTCATGTGCCTGGGTTTGATGTGGAAATTGAAAGGTTTTGGATTCCCTACGCCCCGCGAGATTCGTCATTTCTACACCTTGAGGCAGGCTGGCAACAGCGGGACTTATTTTCTGCTTTCCTCGCCCGTGGAGAATTGGATTCCAGAGGGTGTATCGAACTCTGGGCAAGTGGAGGTCTCCAGCGACGAGAAGAAGAAAGGCTTTATTTGGGGCTTTCCTTCTTCAAACAAAAGATGGAAAAACAGCTGGTTTTTCGTCGGTGGCGAATGGGGTAGAAATGTGTCTGCCAATAGCCGCCTGAGTCTTGTAGCGAGGAAGGTTCCTAGGCATTTTACTTCTCCTGATGCCTGGTCAAAAACGGTCCCTGTTTTGCTGGATGCAGAGATTTCTCACCTTGCTGTTGCAGCCGTCCTTCCTCTAGACGAAAGAGGCCGATCATTTCTCCTGGACGAGGACAAGATGATTGCAAAAGGGTTATTCCCTCGTCTACCAGCCAGACTTCCTCGCCGTAAGTTTTATTCCTTTCTTTATGGTTTCCGTGTGTCCATTCGCTAATATTTGATCGGTTTTTGCAGTGTATGATTTTGACAGAGTTTGTGACCTGCAAGCTCGGGCGGTCAAAAATTCTGAGGCTGCCAGTAAGAGACACGCCGCTGGTTTGGCCAAGGAAGGCGTTGCTAGCCCGGATGGCGGCGATCCTTCGGATGACGAGAATGTTGGCGATGTCGATGGGGAGCGAGTCGATTTAGGGACATCTGTTTGTCCTGATGATGCTGCGAATACCCCCGTCGTTAAAGATGGTGTGGCTGCGAGCACTGCGGCGAGTACTGCTGCGACAGCTCCAAGCCGTAAGGGGAAGGAAAAAGTGGGGGTTTCGGGGGTGGCCAGTGAGATCCCTATTTTCGATGCGAACGTCCCTGAAACTCCCCTGGATCCTTCAAGCGACCTAAACCCCAGAACTGGAAGGGGTAAGCGTCCAGCAGAGGGCACGCCTGATCGTACTGCTCGGCCCGTAAAGCGGGCGTCAAGGGTCGTGCAATACGTGGTTTCTTCAGACGAGGAGGTCGCCGAGGAACCTGTGCTCGCCGAGGTTCCTTCTGCTGAGACGACCGTCCCAGGGGCTCCTGTTGAGGGACCAAATTTGGCGGAGTCTCCTCTCCGGGAAGGGGCAAGTAGTTTTGGTGCTAGCTGCCAGTCCCCCAATCAGTGCAACTCCTCCTCCAGCAGCTGCGGAAAAAACGAGTGCTTCTTGTGCTGGTCAGCCCGGGTCATCTGGTCAACAAGGGCCAACAGAGAAACCTGGGTCGTCTAGACAGGGGGAGGCTGCTGCGTCTGGTTCTGGTGTTGCTCATGGAGCTCCTCCTGTTGACCCAGCTGAGGCTGGTGAGGGGGATGAAACTGTCTCCCTCTCGGATTTCACAGCTGCCGAGATTTGTTCTTATTTAATGAATAACAATGTCTATGTCGGCGAGAGTTGGGAACAGATAAAGAAGGGATCCTGCAACAAGAAAATGGAATTCTTCAACTGCTATTCTTTGGTGAGCTTCTCGCTGTGTTTTTTGTATTCTCTGTTTAGCGCGTCTCCTGACTTCTGCTTTTCTCTTTTTAGATGCTGTCTGAGTTGACTGATAACTACAGACGAGGGAATTTTTTGTCGAAGGATTTGAAGCGCCTACGGGAGCAGTCCTCTCTTTCGGAGGCCAAGAAGCTTGAGGCTGAGGAAACCCATGCTCAGCAACTTGCGCAGCTGAGGGAGTCGGCAGATGGGCACCTTTCGGCCCGATTGGCTGCTGAGGAGAAACTGGTTGTTGCTGAAGAAGAGATTCGCTTGCTGCGAGAGCAGCTCTCCGCTAGTCAGGAGTCGCTCGCTGCACGTTTAGAGGCTGAGCGGCTAACTGAAGGTGCAAAGGAAAAAGCCGAGCGTGAGGCTGCAGATTTGCGCAACCAGTTGGCCTCGCATGAAGTTATTCTGACTGACCTTAAGGCCGTTTTGGAGGTTGAAGCGGTTGATCGTTTCAAAAGATCCCCTGCCTATGACGCGCTCTTGTTGCGTGAGTTTGAAAAGGGCATGAGGCAGGCGAAAAAGTTTTTTGCCATGAAGGACCATTCAACCGAGAAAGCTCTGCGGCGTTTTGACAGGTCTCTTGAGCAGCATATGGCTGATGGTGTGGGCTCGATAAAGGATCAAATAAAACGATGGCGAGCCCATTGCCGTTACAATAGGACTGACCCTCATCCCATGCATTTGGAGATCCCCAGCAAACGCGCCTTCAACACATATTACTCGGGTCAGAAAGGCAGTTTTTCTGGTTCGGGCGCTGAGCCAGACTTGGGCCCTATTGCTGGAAGGGATTATGAGCCCTTTATGCCAGAAGGGGATGAGGAAGTCATCTGGCCTTCAGAGGAAGAGATGGAGGATGAGGAGGACAGTGAGGGCCCCCCTACAGCTGGTTGAGGACTGTGTTTTTAACTTTTTCTTCCTTTATTTGTAATTCTTTATTTGTACATAACCTTTATTCAAGTTATAAACTTCCTTTCATTTTCGTGTTCAGCTGCCTTTGCTGATTTGTTGGCTTCGTTCAACTTTTTCTTTTCACCAGGTTCTTCTTAGCATACTGTGTAACTTTGTTCAGCTGCCTTTGCTGTATTTTCGGCATACTCAGTGTTTGTCAGGACGTATCCGACCATACACCAAGTTTTGTTTTTAGCATATTTTAACGTTTTGTTCAGCTGCCTTTGCTGTATTTTCGGCATACTCAGTGTTTGTCAGGACGTATCCGACCATACACCAAGTTTTGTTTTAGCATATTTTAACGCTTTGTTCAGCTGCCTTTGCTGTATTTTGGCGTACTCAGTGTTTTGGCAGGTTTTATTCGACCATGCCCTGAGTTTTTATTTCTCGCCAGTTATCGCTGCAGCGAGTATAAAGCTCGTTTTCTTGTAATGATAGCTATGTGATGGCGAGTCAGAATCGAGAATCTCTTAGTAATAAATTACTCTATTGAATACTTCCTGCAACTTTATTAACTGTTATAAAGAAAGAAAACTAAAACGAACAACTGTTCTAAACTTAAAATGGAAGAATAAAAAGAATTCAAAAGAATCTAACTTGTCCCTTAGGGATAGTATATCTTCAAGTACTGCGCATTGCATGGACGGGGTAGCTCTCCAAGTCCTTCTCGAGTAATGCGATATGCCCCATGGCCAGCTATCCCCGTAATCTTGTAAGGCCCTTCCCATTTGTCTGCGAGCGATCCTGCAGTCTTGTCTCTTGTTCCCGGATTGACCCTCTTCAGTACTAAATCCCCAAGTGTGAACCTCCTTTCACGCACATGTGAGTTGTAATATCTGGCTACCCTCTGTTGGTACGCCGCATTCCTTATTTGTGCGCGCTCTCTTCTTTCTTCTAATTCATCTAGGCCGCACTTTAGCATGTCAACGTTGATTTCTGGCTGGAAGAGTTGTACCCTTGGTGAAGAGAAAGCTGTTTCCACAGGAATAACAGCTTCTGCTCCGTAGGCCATGGAATATGGGGTTTCGCCTGTTGAGCCCCTCTCTGTCGTTCGATATGCCCAGAGCACTTGTGGTAACTTATCCGCCCAGCTCCCCTTTTTGGTTGCCAATTTAGCCTTCAAGTTGTGTTTGATGATTTTGTTCACTGCTTCAGTTTGGCCATTCGTCTGTGGATGTGCTGGAGAAGCGTAGTAGTTGTTGATGCCATACTTATCACACAGTTCCCTGAATTTCCTGCCGTCAAATTGGGTCCCATTATCTGTGATGATGGTGTTTGGTATCCCGAACCTGTACAAGATATTTTTCTTCACAAAGCTAATGGTGTTTGCTTCTGTTATATGTACCAAAGGCTCGGCCTCTACCCATTTTGTAAAATAATCCACGGCTACTATGGCATGCTTTGCTCCTCCAGTTGCTGTTGGCATTGGGCCGATCAAGTCTATTCCCCACATGGCGAATGGCCAAGGTGAGGTAATACTTTGTAGGAGCTCAGGTGGTTGACGGATGTTATTTGCGATCTTCTGACATGCTTCACATCTCGCTGCCACCCTTTTGGAGTCGGCGAACAGAGTTGGCCAGTAAAAACCCTGTCTCAATGTTTTGTGGGCTAGGCTGGCACCCCCAGCGTGGTTCCCACAATTTCCACTGTGTATGCTTCTTAGGATACCTTCTGCTTCTTCAGGCCCGACACATCTCTGCAGTGCCCTCGAGTATCCCCTTTTGTATAGTTCTCCATTGAGTACCGAGTACCTTGTTGCTCTGTATTTTAGTCGCCTTGCCTCCAATGGGTCACTCGGGAGTACATCGTTGACGAGATATTCTTTTATTGGCGTGATCCAGCTGTCCCTCTCGCCAAAGACTGCCCCGACTTCCTTTGTCTTAACTATACTCGGTTGCAATAGGCGGATCATAGAGATATTGTTGGGCCAGATGTTGATGGTGGCAGATGCCAGTTTGGCTAAGGCGTCAGCTTTTTCATTTTCTTCTCTGGGGACGTGAACAATTCTATACTCTTTGAATTTTTCTAACAGCTCCCTTGCTAATTCCAGGTAAGTGATCATGCTTTCTTCTCTCGCTTGGTATTCATCTAGTACCTGATTGACAACAACTTGAGAGTCGCTGAAAATTTCCACCTCGTCTGCACCTAAGATTGTGCTAATCTTTAAACCTGCTATGAGCGCCTCGTACTCAGCTTGATTGTTGGTGGCTTTGAAATTGAAACGCAAGGCACATTCAACTGAATCTCCTTCCGGTGTTGTCAGTACTATACCTGCCCCGCTGCCGTGCGTGTTTGATGAGCCATCAACGCGAAGTTGCCATTTGAATACTTTCTTATTTTGCTCCACCATCATTCTCGCCACCTCTGTGCTTGGTTCAGTGAACTCTGCTACGAAGTCTGCCACTGCCTGGGCTTTAATTGCTGTCCTTGGGAGATATTCTACATCGAATTCACTTAATTCGATCGCCCACTTTGTTAACCGACCGGATACTTCTGGTTTCTGCAGGATTAACTTCAGTGGGCAGTTGGTGTATACCCTGATTCTATGAGCCTGGAAATATGGTCTTAGCTTCC
Source organism: Acer saccharum (assembly GCA_030490815.1). Taxonomy (NCBI): domain Eukaryota; kingdom Viridiplantae; phylum Streptophyta; class Magnoliopsida; order Sapindales; family Sapindaceae; genus Acer; species Acer saccharum. Next base: position 29,907,072 of record CM059869.1, read on the forward strand.
TTGCTGCTGTTATTAGGGCGAGTGCCATTTTTTCTGCCGGCGAGTACCTTGTTTCGGCTGGTAACAGTGCCTTGCTGGTGTAGTATACTGGTTTTTGGATTCCATCCTCCTGTCGTACTAGCACGGAACTTGTGGCTGCTTCAGAAACGGATAAGTACATGTACAATGTCTCGGCTGTTTCCGGCTTTGATAGCAGTGGTGCCCGTCCAAGGTAGTCTTTCAAGGCCTGGAAGGCTTTTTCGCAATCCTCATTCCATTCGATCCCTTTTCCCTTCTTTAAAGCTTTGAAAAATGGTAGGCATCGGTCTGTTGATTTGGCTATGAATCTGCTCAGCGATGCTAGGCACCCTGTGAGTTTTTGGACATCTTTCAGAGTCTTTGGCGAGACCATTCTTGCTAGTGCTTGAATTTTTTCGGGGTTCACCTCTATTCCTCTTTGGTTCACCTGATATCCGAGAAACCTCCCAGATGGTACGCCGAATACACATTTTGCCGGATTCAACTTCATTCCATACTTGACCAGTACGTCGAATGTTTCTCTCAGGTCATCTGCATGTCTATCTGCGGTAATACTCTTTGTCAGCATATCATCAACATAAACTTCCATATTTCTCCCTATCTGCCTGGCGAACATCTTGTTGACCAAACGCTGATAAGTTGCCCCAGCGTTCTTCAGGCCGAATGGCATGACTGTGTAACAATACAACCCCTGATCTGTGGTGAATGCCGTTTTCTCTTCGTCAGGCCTGTGCATCTTTATTTGGTTGTACCCTGAATATGCATCCATGAAACTCAACGTCTCATGTCCGGCTGTTGCATCTACTAACTGGTCAATCCTTGGTAATGGGAAGCTATCTTTGGGGCAAGCTTTGTTCAGGTCGGTGAAGTCGACACACATCCTCCATTGATTGTTCTTCTTCTTAACTAAGACTACATTCGCCACCCATTCCGGGTACTTGACTTCTCTAATTGACCCTGCGGCGAGCAACTTTGACACTTCCTCTTTTATCGCTGCACTTCTTTCTGGGTTGAAGCTTCTCCTTTTCTGTACTACCGGTTTACATTTCTCATTCACTGCTAGATTGTGAGAAATTGTGCTTCTATCAATCCCTGGCATGTCTTCGTGGCACCAAGCGAAAATCCCCCGATATTTTTTCAGCAAGTCCGTCACATCTTTTTTAACCTGTTCAGTCAGCCTTGCTCCGATCTTTACTGTTTTATCTGGTTCTGTTTCATCGAGAACAATCGACTCAGTCGGTTCTTCCTTTTCTCTGCTTTTTTTGTCTCTTGGGTCCAGTTCGAAGTTTTCCGGATTATCCTCCTGTGTCTCCGTGTCTACTTCGAATATGTTCAAAGTTTCCATTCCTGTTTTATCTTTGAAGATTGACAGGTTGGCGCGGCGAGCCATCTCCTGCGACCCCTTCAGTTCTCCAACGCCGAATTCTGTAGGGAACTTTATTTTCAGTGCATGGGTTGAGGTTACAGCTCGAGCTTTGTTAAGAAACGGTCGGCCCAGTAGAGCATTATACGGCCAATTATGGATGTCAACGACGACAAAGTCTAACAGGATTGTTCGCCGGCACGGTGCTGTTCCAAATCTTACCGGTAGTTTCACTGTTCCTAACGACCTAACCTCTGCGCCACCAAATCCTTTCAGCGGTACGTGGAATGGTTCAAGATCTTTCCTGTCCAGCCTCAACTCATCATACACTCTGGCACTCAAAATATCAGCCGAACTCCCGTTGTCTATCATCACTCGAAGGACATCCCTATGGGCTATTCGAACTCCCACGACAATTGCATCATTAGGCTTTGCATCAATCCCGTCTGAATCTTCTGCTGTAAATGTTATAGGATCATGTCCTTCTCTCCCCTTCTTGGGGTTTCTCTGCACAGAATTGACCTCCATGCTCCTGCCTTCATACATCACTTCTCGAACTTCCGACATCCTTTCTCGATTGCTCCTCCCAGTGTGAGGTCCGCCGAAAATTGTGTTTATGGCTGCGTTAGGACTGTTCCTCCTTGGACTCTTCCTATCCTGCCCGTTTCCTTGGCGGCTATCTTGGCGACCCCCGTGCTTATCTCCTTTCAAGGCAAAGTCTTGCAGGTGCCCATCTCTGATCAGGCTCTCGATGTGATCGCGCAGCTGGAAACACTTTGAAGTTTCATGTCCATGATCTTTATGGAATCGACAGTACTTAGTTGTATCTCTCCTTGCATTCGCTGATTGCTGTCGGGGGTATTTGGCGAGTCCCTTGTCTTCTACCACAGACAATATCTCCTCCTGGTCGCCATTTAAAGGGGTGTAATGGTTGTACCTTCCTCGAAACTTATTGGCCCGAGTGTTTCCCCTGCTCTCTCTCGAGTATCCTTTTTGGCCTTTCTCATCCTTCTGGCGATCACGTGATTGCATCTTTTTGTCGTCCTTATGGTCTGTTTTCAAGTTTGGCTTGTGCCCATGCACGTAGCTACCCCCTTGCGCTACTTCTTCCTCCTCTGCCAGTGCATAATCGCCAGCTATTTCCATCATCTCTTCGTAAGTTTTAGGTCTATCCCTTCGCAGGTCAAAGGACAATCGTCCACTCTGTAGCCCATTGGTGAAAGCGGCGATTACAGCTACATCACTGGCATCCTCAATTTGAGCTACTTCCTTCCCAAACCTGGCCAGATACTTCTTGATTGATTCGTTATGTTCCTGTTTCAAATTTGACAGATGGGCGAGTGACTTTCTTCTTTGGACACTTCCCATAAACTGCCTTATGAATGCCTTGCTGAGGTTTGAGAAGCTGCTTATGGTTCCGGGTGGAATCCTTCCGAACCATCTAGAGGCGAGGTCGCCGAATGTTTGCGGGAAGGTGAGACACATTAACCCGTCATTGGATGAATACTGGGCCATGATATTGCGGAATCGGCGAACATGTTCCTTTGGATCCCTGTTCTCTTTGTACTGCTCAATAGTTGGCATTCTAAATCTGTCTGGAAATTGGGTGCGAGCAATAGCTTCAACGAATGGGCTATCTGACTCATCATCTGAGGATACATTACGACCATACCTTCGTGCCATTGCTGAAACCTTTCTTGATAGCTCTTGTAAGGTGACATCTCGCTGACCAGTTGGTTCTCCTGCTGGGTCGAGCCTACTCTTGATTGTCATTCTACCATGATTGCCTCTTTCATCTGGGCTTCTTCGATCTTCCGTGCTCTCGGATCTTCTCCGCTTCGTTCTTTTAGATCGCAACTCCCTTCGCGGACGAGGACTCTTGTCCTCAGATGAGATGGACCGGTGTCTCCGCCGGTTTCGCTGGTATGTGTCGCTGGAATTGACCCCATGTGTTCGCACCTGGTCTCGTTCCTCCCTGGATTCTTCATTCATCACACCTTTTCCCTTCCTTTGTTTTCTCCCCTCGAAATCCTCAATGTGGTCTTGGGGGGTCTCCTCGGTGGATTGTCTTGCTTGAGTATCGGGAATTGTGATATGAACTTCTGACCGCAGCCTTCCGGGTGGATGGGCTCCAGGGGTGGTTAACTCGTAAGGAGATGAGACTCCTAACCCTATGGGAAGCGAAAGTCCTATTTTGCTGGCTTCGCTGATTAGGTTTACCAATGCGGCTTGGAAGTGCTGCAAAATCCCGGGATCAGCCGCCCTAGTTCCTGGCGTTGCTGCTGACTGCTCCCCGACTGTCACTGCCCTGTCTCCCGTTGGCGCAGCCGGTTCAACAACTAAATCTCCACTGGAGTTACCATCTCTGTCGCTGTCGTTATTCATGCTGTCTGATTCGCAAGGGTCCCTCGAAGTTTTCTGTTCAAAAGCCCCCTCCTTCTAGCGCCAATTGTTGACGGTGAAATTTGGATTGCCACGCACTCAACAATTAGATCAATTTAATATAAAGCAAGAAAATCAAGAACACATGCAAAAGACAAGTTTTACGTGGAAAACCCTTGAATGGGAAAAAACCACGGCGCCCCTGAGGGCAGAAGAATAATACTAGGTTTTAATTGCTTCGTTACACTCTCTAATCTCTCACAATTGCTCTCTTTTCTCTCTCTCTATTTCTGAACCCCCTCCTCGTGGGATAGGTGATTCTATTTATACATGTTTATTTAGGGTTTTTCCTTGTTGATTTGCTCTAGGATCCTTCTTTGTCGCGGATTGGGTCTTCTTTCCTTTTACGATTCCTTGTTGCTTCGGGTCTTCTAAAAGAGTAGGGTTTACTTCTGTATTTTTACCGAGTTAGTTCAAGCTCAGTGTGCTGGTCCAGCGAGTACCTTTAATTTCTGGGTATTACGGTTTCTGGCGAGCACACTTCTATATCCGGCGAGTAGGTTTTTAGTTTTGGCGACCATACCTTTGATTTCCCTCTGGTCTAAACTATTCTTCCATCCTGACTGGTCAAACTTCTTTCTTTTACCCGGTCAACGAATGACGTGGCAACCCTTTGTTAGCTCCTTTGATGACGTGTCAGTTGGGCGAGTTTATACATACAACAAATGCCTACACCGATATTTGAAGATAAATGTGGCTTGTATTGCTCAAGTTAGAGGAGGATATATCAAGGGAGATAGAACCAAACATATTTCTCCTAAATTCTTCTATACTCATGAACTTCAACAGAGTCAACAAATTGATGTTAAACAAATACGGTCTACATATAATCTTGCAGATCTGTTTACCATAACATTGCCTACATCAACTTTTGAGAAACTGGTATATGGAATTGGCATGCGTCGGCTTTGTAAATTACATGATTGATATTGAAGTTTCATTCAGGGGGAGCAAAAATTTTGAATAGATATTCGTATACTGTACTCTTTTTCCTTCTACCGGATTTTATCCCACTGGGTTTTACCGGAAAGGTTTTAATGAGGCAGCTTCTGAACACATCCACACCACTTGATCCAGAAGATCACTGTATATATTTGTAGGAACCCAGGGTTACAGATTGTGCAGCGGAAGGGTTTTAAAATTTTTATGCAATCATCAAGTAAACCTATTTGTACAGTAATAATCGAATACAATAAAGAAGGTGAAACGATTTCATACCAACGTTTGTAGACTCCTTCTTTCTTTTCGAACTGCTTCCTGATTTGAACCACGAGATCTTCCTCGCTATGACCTGGGATTGGTAACGGCGTGTGGGCACGTCACGGTACTCAGGAACCTGTATGGAGGTAGAAGAGAAGAACATACAAAAGAACACACAAACTTGTTCTTCTTAATGTGGTGAAGTGCGGCCACTAAACAAGAATAAATATATTTTTTTTTTTTTTTGTTGTTTTGTGTGTGTGCCGCACACCTCTGTTTCTTTTTCTCTTTTTAATTTCGTGTTGTTCACCAAATCAAAAAAATCACTGATCCTTATCAGTGTTTTATATATAAAACATATATCACATATATTTTTAAAATAAAATAATCAATTAAATCTTTTTAAGATATCTAATATCTTTAAAGATATTAATTAATTAATTTGATTTGATTTGAATTCAAAACTCTTTTAAATTCAAATTCAAATATTTAATTTAATGAAAATAAAATAATCAAATTATCTTTTCTTCATTCAAAATTAAATATCAATCAACACCCTCCATATAATGATTAATTACACAATTAAATAATCTTATTATTTAATTGTCATAATCATTAAAATCATTAATTAAATAATCTAATTATTCAATTAGTTTCCGAATAGATATGTGTCACTTTCGTAAACACAATTAATTGGACAATCCAATTAATTAACTGTGACCCTTGTTACCTAAATCAATCGGGCTAGCAAGGGGACCTAATGGACCCACAGTATTTTGAGCTCCAATAATCCCTAGAAATAATTAATTAAACTCTTTAATTAATATTTCATGATTATTAACTTCGGTGTTATTCCACTAAAAACCCGAAGTTACACTCTCTTAACTGTAGACGTTTTTACACAAACCAATAACTTTCGGTGTCCATCGATATAGCTATTACATATGGTATAATCCTCCATAAGTAGTTCATAATTAGAGCTGGGTCATAATGTCCGTTATACCCCTCTAATTATATCTTTCCTTTAAGTACCATTGATTCTCTAATGAACAATAAATCCTACATTCCTTACGGAATTAGGAGAGCGCTCATATTATTCAAGCCCCGAATCAACCCTTAAGGGAACTATCATCTACTTCTCGCAAGAAGGAGTGGATTCCACTATTGTGTACAAACCTTCCTAGCCACAAGCCAAACCGCGATCCCAACATACGGAGTATATTGATCAGGAATGCAACTCTGACCTCGCCCATGGTATATCAAAGACCACGATCTAACCTGAAGGAGTCGATAAGACACTCAGGATTAAGATCACCCACATATAGCTATCATTAGTTGATATATATGAATCTCATCGTTAAACGGATCTTAGTGAGAGATTCATATAGATCATGGCCCAGTCCTATATGATCACATCATACAAGGTGCCTCCATTCTCATATCTCCATATGAATGATCCAGGATAGAATCACCGTATACTACGAAATAGACCGCAGCTGTAGATTAACCACAAATAAAGTACCCAGCTTTATTTGCTATCTACGAACTCTTTAGATTGCTCGTTTCAAACTGAATCCATCTATATATGACACTTATATACTTAGTTCGAAATTTCATCCGGCAATCTTGGATGTTAAATACACATGTTATATATAAATGTATGAGACAATTTGAATGAATAAACTACTTCTTTTATTTATGTTCAATTCACATTTACAAATTACAAGCTTTAGGGCAAAAACCCCAACAATCTCCCACTTGCACTAAAGCATGTGAGACATGTCTTGTAAACCTAGACTCTCTAGGTGACCCGTAAACACTTTAGCCGATAAGGTTTTCGTAAATGGATCAGCAATCCGTACATCCTAACAGGATCAAATCCTGTCCAGAATACACTAGCATATATTTTCTCATTCTCTGAAGATACTTGAGAATAGTCTTGACAGCAACCCAATGATCCAATCCTGCATTGGACTAGTATCTGCTGGCTACTCCCACTACGAAGCAGATGTCCGGTTTCCTGCATAACTTAGTATACATGAGACTACCTACTACTGACGCATAGGGAACACGTCTCATATCCTCAACTTCTTGAGGTGTCTTAGGACACTGTTCCTTAGACAAGTGAACTCCATGTCTGGTTGGTAAATTACCTTTCTTGGAGTTCTGCATCGAAAATCGCATAAGAATCTTATCGATGTACGATGCCTGAGACAGTGCTATGAGTTTGTTCTTACGATCCGTTATAAGTTGGATCCTTAGAACATAACTCGCCTCTCCCAAATCTTTCATTTGGAATTGGCTAGCCAGCCAACCCTTTACTTCTGATAATACCCCTACATCATTCCCAATGAGTAGGATATTGTTGTATGTATAAATTTACCAAGCAGACATGTCATCAAAAGAGTCAATAAATGCTGAAGAAAAGGTTGCCACGTCACTTGTTGACCAGGTCAAAGGAGAAAAACATGACCAGTTAGTATGTCAACGTCTTAAGCCAATAAGCCAAAGGTGTGGTCGCCAGAGCTACACATATACTCGCCAAAGATAGAAACGTGGTCGCCAAAGGGTAATATCCAAGAGTGAAGGTGTTCGTTGCATCAGCATACTGGGCCCGAACTGACTCGGTAGAAACACAGAAATAAAACCGTGACCTCTAAGAAAACCCATAACAGTGAGAAATTATAAGAAGAGGAGGGAAGACTAAACTCAGGAGGGAGAAGTTAGAATAAAAAGGAAATCCTAATCCATTACGACGTGGGATTCCTAACGCAAATCAAAGAAGAAATCCTACCACCAAAATAATTAGGACTAGGGAAAACCCTAACTATTGGGTATAAATAGAACCACTTATCCCAAAAGGGAGGGGTTCGAAAACGGAGAGAAGAGAGCAATTGTATGAGAGATCTGAGTGTGTAAACAAAGCAATAAGCCTAGTATTATCTTTCTGCCCTCTGGGGCGCCGTGGTTTTTTCCCATTCTAGGGTTTTCAATGTAAAACTTGTCTTTTGCATGCATTGATTATTTTATCGTTTTACATTGAATTGATATAATTATTTAGTGCGTGGTAATCCAAATTTCACCGTCAACAATTGGCGCTAGAAGGAAGGGGTATCCAGAACAGAAACTTCGAGGAACCCTTGCGAATTGAAAAATATGAACAACGACAGCGACAAGGATGGTAACTCCAGCGGAGATCTAATTGTTGAACCAACCGCGCTGACAGGTGATAGGGCGGGTGACGATCGGGGAACAATCGGCAGCAACGCTAGGAACTAGGGCAGCCGACCCCGGGGTTCTGCAACACTTTCAAACTGCACTGGTAAACTTAATCAGCGAGGCTGGCAAAATATGGCTTTCGCTTCCCATAGGACTGGGAGCTTCTTCTCTCTATGAGTTAACCACTCCTGGAATCCAGCCATTCAGAAGACTACGGTCAGAAGTTCACATGCAACCCTCGATGCTCAAGCAAGACAATCCACTGAGGAGACTCCCCAGGACCACCCTGAGGATTTCGAAGGGAGAAAACAAAGGAAGGGAAAAGGTGTGATGAATGAAGAATCTAGGGAGGAGCGAGACCAGATACGAACACATGGGGTCAATTCCAGTGACACATACCAAAGGAACCGATGGAGACACCGTTCTATCTCGTCTGAAGATAAGAGTCCTCGTCCACGAAGGGAATTACGATCCAAAAGGGGACGGCGGAGAAGATCCGAGAGCACAGAAGATCGAAGGAGCCCGGTTGATAGAGACAATTATAGGAGAATGACAATCAAAAGCAGACTCGATCCAGCAAGAGAACCAACTGGTCAGCGAGATGTCACCCTGCAAGAGCTATCAAGAAAGGTTTCAGCAATGGCACAAAGGTATGGTCGCAATGTATCTTCAGATGATAAGTCAGATAGCCCATTCGTTGAAAATATTGCTCGCACCCAATTTCAAGATAGATTCAGAATGCCAACCATTGAGCAGTATAAGGAGAACAGGGATCCGAAGGAGCATGTTCGCCGGTTTCGCAATGTTATGGCCCAGTATTCATCCAATGACGGGCTGTTGTGCCTCACCTTCTCGCAAACATTCGGCGACCTCGCCTCTAGGTGGTTTGGAAGACTTCCACCCAGAAGTATAAGTAGTTTCTCAAACCTCAGCAAGGCATTCATAAGGCAATTCATGGGGAGTGTGCAGGGAAGAAAGTCACTCGCTCATCTATCAAACTTGAAGTAGGAGCGCAATGAGTGGATCAAGAAGTACCTAGCAAGATTCGGGAAGGAGGTTGCTCAAATTGAGGACGCTAGTGATGTAGCTGTTATCGCCGCTTTCACCAATGGGTTACAAAGTGGGCGATTATCCTTTGACCTGCGAAGAGATAGACCGAAAACTTATGAGGAGATGATGGAAATAGCTGGCGACTATGCACTGACAGAAGAAGAAGAAATAGCACAAGGGGGTAGCTACGTACATGGACACAAGCCTGACTCAAAATCAGAACATAAGGATGACAAGAAGATGCAGTCACGCAACCGCCAGAGAGACGAGAAGGGCCAAAAGGGACATCCAAGGGAAAGCAGGGGAAACGCTCGAGCCAATAGGTTTCGAGGAAGGTACAACCATTACACCCCTTTAATTGGTGATCAGGAGGAAATACTTTCTGTGGTAGAAGACAAAGGACTCACCAAATACCCTCGGCAGCAATCAGCAAATGCCAGGAGAGATACAACTAAATACTGTCGATTTCACAAAAATCATAGGCATGAAACTTCAAAATGTTTCCAGCTGCGTGATCATATTGAGAGCCTGATCAGAGATGGGCACCTGAAGGATTTTGCTTTGAAAGGGGACAAGCAAGGCGGTCGCCAGGATAGCCGCCAAGGAAACGGGCAGGACAGGAAGAGTCCAAGGAGAAACAGCCCTAACGCCACTATAAACACCATTTTTGGCGGGCCCCATACTGGGAGAAGCAATCTTGAAAGGATATCAGAAGTCCGAGAAGTAATGTATGAAAGCAAAAGCATGGAGATTAATTATGTGCAAAGAAACCCCAAGAAAGGAAGAGAAGGACATGACCCCATAGCATTTACAGCGGAAGACTCAGTCGGAATTGATGCAAAGCCTAATGATACAATCGTAGTGGGGGTTCGAATAGCCCACAGGGATGTCCTCCGGGTAATGATTGACAATGGGAGTTCAGCTGATATTTTAAGTGCCAGGGTATACGATGAGTTACGGCTGGACGGAAAAGATCTTGAACCCTTCCATGTGCCGTTGAAAGGTTTCGGGGGCACAAAAGTGAGATCATTGGGAACTGTGAAGCTGCTAGTAAGGTTTGGTACAGCACCATGCCGGCGAACAATCCTACTGGACTTTGTTGTAGTCGACATCCATAATTGGCCGTATAATGCTTTGCTTGGCTGACCGTTTCTTAACAAAGCTCGAGCTGTTACTTCAACCCACGCGTTGAAAATAAAGTTCCCTACAGAATTTGGAGTCAGAGAATTGAAAGGGTCATAGGAGATGGCTCGCCGCGCCAACCTATCAATCTTCAAAGATAATGCAGGGATGGAAACCTTAAGCATATTCGAAGTAAACAAGGAAGTGCAGGAAGATAATCCAGAAACCTTTGAACTGGACCCAAGGGACAAAACGAGCAGAGAAAAGGAAGAGCCAATTGAGTCGATTGTTTTAAACGAAGCAGAACCGGACAAAACAGTCAAGACTGGAGCAAGGTTGACTGAACGAGTTAAGAGAGAAATGACAAACTTGTTGAAAGAATACAAGGAGATTTTCGCTTGGTGCCATGAAGACATGCTGGGAATTGATAGAAGCGTGATTTCACACAACCTGGCTGTAAACAAAAAATGCAAACCGGTTGTGCAAAAAAGGAGAAGTTTTAACCCAGAAAGAAGTGCAACAATAAAAGAGGAGGTGTCGAAGTTGCTCGCCGCAGGATCACTCGCAGACAAATGGGAAGGGCCTTATCAAATTACAGGCATAGCTGGTCACGGGGCATATTGCATTACTCGAGAGGGTTTAGGTGAACTACCTCGGCCATGCAATGCGCAGTACTTGAAGATATATTACCCTTGACCTTTTTTTTTTCGTTGCTTTTATGATTTATTTCAACCTTTTATTTCTTAGGCAGTTTTCGTTTTAGCATTTTTTCTCTATGACTATGTTTACAAAAGTTGCAGGAAGTATTCAATAAAGAGTAATTTATTACTGAGAATTCGTGATTTCACTCGCCAAATACAAAGGGCATTCGCCGTCGTACGCCACTACCATCGTGTAAAAACAAGTTTCATACTCGCAGCAATGAGAACTGGCGAGAAGAATAAAATCCCAAGTTGTAAAAACCGACGATCGCCACTACGGGAAAAAAAATCCCTAGAGAGGCGAGAAACACCCATCAAAAACATACATGAATCTCAAATGAAGGAAGTCGAGAAAGCCAGCTGAAAACAAAAAGACAAGCAAAAAAGGGAGACGTCCCAATAATATGCTAAAACTCAGCAATGGCAGCCGAATAAATAACATATTAAAAACTTGGTGTATGGTGGATACGGCCTGACAACACTGAGTACGCAAAAACTCAACAATGGCAGCTGAATAAAGCTATAAAATATATTTAAAACTTGGTGTATGGTCGGATACGTCCTGACAAACACTGAGTACGCCAAAATCAGCAATGGCAGCTGAATAAAGCTATAAAATATGTTAAAAACTTGGTGTATGGTCGGATACGTCTGACAAACACTGAAGTACGCCAAAACTCAGCAATGGTAGCTGAATAAAGCTATAAAATATGCTAAAAACTTGGTGAAACACTGAGTAAGCCAAAAACTCAGCAAAGGCAGCTGAACAAAAATAAAGCTAAAGGAGTTATAAATTAACTTATAAAATAGAAAAGTCATTTACAATTGAGGGGCAGAAAGATATAAATATTTACAATTTTAGACAATCTCTAAAGCCTGAATCTCAACTAGTTGCAGGAGGGCCATCGCTGTCTCCTCATCTTTGATCCTCTTTAGAAGGCCAGGTAACTTCTTCGTCCTCATCTGGCATGAAAGGCCCATAATCCTACCAGCAACAGGACCCAAATCGGGTTCAGCACCAGAACCAAAAAAGCTGCCCTTCTAACCGGAATAGTAAGTGTTGAAGGCACGCTTGCTGGGGATTTCCAAATACATGGGATGAGGCTCAGTCCTGTTATAGCGGCAATGGGCTTTCCATCATTTTATCTGCTCTTTAATCGAACCCACTCCGCTGGCCATATGCTGTTGAAGAGACCTGTCGAAACGCCTTAGAGCCTTTTCATTCGAATGGTCCTTCATGGCGAAGAACTTCTTCGACTGCCTCATGCCTCGTTCAAACTCGCGCAGCAAAAGCGCATCATATGCAGGGGATCTCTTAAAACGATCAACTGCTTCAGCCTCCAGTACAGCCTTTAAATTATCGAAGATGAGTTCATGCGAAGACAATTGATTGTGCAAATCCAGCACCTCATGTTAAGCTCTCTCCTTAGCCTCCTCAGCTATCCGCTCAACCTCCAAACGTGCTGCGAGGGATTCTTGGCTAGCAGACAATTGCTCTTTTAGCAAGCGAACTTCCTCTTCAGCAGTAGACAATTTCTCTTCAGCAGCTATTTGAGCGGACAGATGACCATCTGCAGACTCTCTTAGATGAGCGAGTTGTTGAGCATAAGACTTTTCAGCAGAGAGCTTCTCGGTGGCCAAAACAGAAGCTTGCTCTCGCAAACGTTTGATCTCCTGGGAAACTTTGTTCCCATATTTATAATTCTCAGCCAACTCAGACATCATCTGAAAAGAGAAACATCCGAATCAGAAATAAATATAAAATACAGATATAATAGGATTGCGGCGAGAAGCTTACCAAAGAGTGGCAGTTGAAGAAAAACTCCATTTTCCTGTTGCAGGGTTTACCTTTAACATGCTACCAGCCCTTGCCAATGTATACGTCATTGTTGATCAAATGTGAGCAAATCTCAGTAGCTGAAAAATCAGAAAGAGACACGGTTCTTTCACCGGCTTCATTTGATCCCACGGGAGGGGCTTCATGAGCAACACCTGAACCAGAAGCGAAAACCCCAGGTTGCTTTGAGGGTCCTGGTCGATCAGCCGACTTTGACCGATCAGACAATTGAGGTTGACCTAAAGAAACATCTGGCTCGCCCATAGCCACCGGAGGAGAGGCCACTTGGGACGGAGAGGCTGTTTGGGGCGGAGTAGAAGCGGGGACATGTAATTCATCAGCTTCCTCGGAAGAAGGCACCGCTGCATTTGCCTCTTCAGCAGGACCCTCGTGGGCAGCCGTTTGAGCAGAAGGAGTTTCGACGAGTACCGGCTCATCAGCACCCTCCTCATCCGAAGAGACAACATACTGCACAACCCTTGACGCCCGTTTTGGGGGTCGAACAGCATGGTCAGGAGTACCCTCAGCTGGGTGTTTACCTCTACTGGCTCTGGGGGCCAAGTCACTCGCAGGATCAAGAGGAGTCTCAGGAACATCCGTGTCAAAATAGGGATGGCGATGACCCCCCTCGAAACGCCAAGTTTTTCTTTACCCTTACGACTGGGGGTAGCTGCAGCAGGAGTATTCGCAGCAGCCTCTGTATGCACATGGGGCTGCCCCCGATTCGACCCCTCCCTTAGTAATATCACCAGCCTCCTCGCCATCCGAGGGATCGCCACCATCTGGGCTAGCAATTCCTTCCTTGGACAAACCAGCAGCGTGTCTTTTACTGGCAGCCTCAGAATTCTTCACTGCTCGGGCTTGCAAGTCACAGACAGTATCGAAATCACACACTGCAAGAAAAATCACCAAATATTAGCAATGGAGAAAGCAAAACTATAAAACTAAAAGAAAACAGGTAGAACTTACGTCGAGGAAGTCTGGCGGGTAAGCGTGAAAAAAGCCACTTAGCGATCATTTTATCCTCGTCCAAAAGAAACGGATGGCCCCTTTCATCTAGAGGGAGGACGGCCGTAGCAGCGAGATGAGATATCTCTACGTCTAACAAAACGGGGGTGGCCTTCGACCAAGCGTCGGGAGAAGTGAAGTGCCTAGGAACTTTCTTCGCAGCGAGATTTAGGTGACCACGGGCAGACACGTCCCTACCCCACTTGCCACCAACAAAGAACCAGCTGTTCTTCCATCTCTTATTTGAGGTAAGAAAACCCCACAGATAAATCCTTTCTTCTTCTCGTCACCAAAAATCTCTACTTGTCCAGGGTTGGCCACACCTTCTGGGATCCAGTTCTCCACGGGCGAAGAAAGAAGAAAGTAAGTTCCACTGTTGCCCGCCTGTCTTAAGGTATAGAAATGGTGAATCTCACGAGGCGTTAGGGGGTTCATAACCTGTCAACTTCCACATTAAACCCAAACACATAAGAATCCTATAGCTATTTGGAGCAAGTTGAGCGGGTGCAATCCAAGCATCCGCAAGAAACCTGGCAATGAAGGGCTGAAGAGGAAGGGTTACCCCACAGCTGAGCATGTCACCATAAATGGCGACCGTATTTTCGGGAGGATTCCATGCTGCTCGATTACCAGGTAGCATCAAAGTCATTGAGTCTGGAATCTCAAAGCGATTCCTATACTTGCGGAGCTCATTTTCGCCAACCACATTAACTTCTGTGTCAAAGGAACACGGACGATCTAACGAAAAATACAGCCTATCCTGTTGATGGTCTTCAACGTCAGAGTCAACAGTTGTCTGCGCATCCAGTAGGGACTCACGAGGGGCCCTAGAGGTGCGTCGTTTGCTGCCACCTGGTTTAGAAGATCTCGGCATCACTGGAGAATCACTATTGGAGGACGAAGGAGGAGAAATGTTAGGAATAAAATCATCTTCAAAAGACGGAACGTAAAAAGAAATTGAGACCGGAGAATCCGGGTGAAAATTACGAATCAAAGATTTGATTTTGTTTACAGTACATTTTTCTCCAAGCTCCATAGCTCGCATCATTTGATTACAAAGAGAAGAACGTAAGGAGGGATCCATGAAAACTCACTAGAAAAACCCTTGGTTCGGAGAACGAGCAGGGGATTTGGGGATGCCAAGAAATAAGCACGATCGAGTTCAAGGCGCCGTCCGACAATGAAATAAAACAGAAGAAATTTGTGGCAGAAATCTCTAAGGGAGAAGAACGAAAGAGAATGAAGGAACTCTGTCTTGAGAGAAAGAAGGAAACAATGGAAGAATAAATGAAAAAGAGTAAAAGGAGGAAGAAGAAACGATCAGACCTTAAAAGAGGGAACTTTGAAATTCAAAAAGGAAATCAGATAAAGGATACGCAATTAATGTGAGTGACGGTCACAGTAACCAGCCGCAACAGTCACCACCAAATAAGGGACATGTGGCATCTCGGGGATCACCAAGCAGTCAGAATGTATCTTCGCCTGTCAAATGAGTGGAAGCGCCAGAGGTTGTGTGGCTAAAATTAAAAGCTTGCACCGGAAGAATCAACCAATCAATACAACACATGGTGAAAAGGAGAAAGGGGGAAGTTAATTATAATACGTGCCGAAATCTTAAAAGCATGGATATAGATACTGCTCGCGGAGGCGAATGAATTAAAAAGACCAAATCATTCACTCGGCTCGAAGTATTTATGGGGGTATTGTTGTATGTATAAATTTGCCAAGCAGACACGTCATCAAAATAGTCAATAAATGCTGAAGAAAAGGTTGCCACGTCACTCGTTGACCAGGTCAAAGGAGAAAAACGTGACCAGTTAGTATGTCAACGTCTTAAGCCAATAAGCCAAAGGTGTGGTCGCCAGAGCTACACATATACTCGCCAAAGATAGAAACGTGGTCGCCGAAGGGTAATATCCAAGAGTGAAGGTGTTCGCTGCATTAGCATACTGGGCCTGAACCGACTCGGCAGAAACATAGAAATAAAACCGTGACTTCTAAGAAAACCCATAACAGCGAGCAAT
Organism: Acer saccharum; assembly: GCA_030490815.1. Lineage (NCBI taxonomy): Eukaryota > Viridiplantae > Streptophyta > Magnoliopsida > Sapindales > Sapindaceae > Acer > Acer saccharum. Next base: position 29,923,056 of record CM059869.1, read on the forward strand.
TATAAGAAGAGGAGGGAAGACTAAACTCAGGAGGGAGAAGTTAGAATAAAAAGGAAATCCTAATCCATTACGACGTGGGATTCCTAACGCAAATCAAAGAGGAAATCCTACCACCAACACAATTAGGACTAGGGAAAACCCTAACTATCGGGTATAAATAGAACCACTTATCCCACAAGGGAGGGGTTCGAAAACGGAGAGAAGAGAGTAATTGTATGAGAGATCTGAATGTGTAAACAAAGCAATAAGCCTAGTATTATCTTTCTGCCTTCTGGGGCGTCGTGGTTTTTTCCCATTCTAGGGTTTTCCACGTAAAACTTGTCTTTTGCATGCATTGATTATTTTATTGTTTTACATTGAATTGATATAATTGTTGAGTGCATGGTAATCCAAATTTCACCGTCAACAAGTAGGATATCATCTACGTAAAGAACTAAGAAAACTACCTTCTTGTCAATGATGGGCTTGTAGAAACAAGGCTTATCAACGTTTTGCTCGAAGCCATAGGTTTTGATCACATCATCAAACCTTATGTTCCAAGATCTAGATGCTTGCTTGAGTCCATAAATGGATCTTTGCAACTTGTAAACTTTTTGCTCTTGATCTGGAGACACGAATCCCTCTGGTTGCATCATGTAGATGCTCTCTTCAAGATTGCCATTCAAGATTGCCATTCAAGAATGCAGTCTTGACGTCCATTTGCCAAATTTCGTAATCAAAATAAGCAGCAATGGATAAGTGAATCCGAATAGACTTAAACATGGCTACTGGCGAGAAGGTCTCTTCATAATCGACCCCCTCTTTCTAGGTATAACCCTTGGCCACTAGCCTTGCCTTGAAGGTCTCTACCTTCCCGTCTACTCCTCTCTTTCTCTTGTAGATCCACTTACACCCTATGGGTTTCACCCCATCCGGTAAGTCTACAAGTTCCCAGACTGAGTTAGAGTACATGGACTCTATCTCGAGATTCATGGCTTTAAGCCATTCCTCTTTATCAGGATCTTCCATTGCATTCTTAAATGTCAATGGATCATCCACACTATCAGCAGAGACAACATCTTGTCCCCCACTTACACCCAAATAGCGTTCAGGCTGTCTTACAACCCTAACACAACGCCTAGGAATCATCTGATTCTTAGATGTTAATGGATCGACAACTCTTGTTGACTGAGTACTGGTCTCACCGGGCTCCAACTCATTCAATACAATTTTAGAACGAGGTTTATGGTCACTAATATAGTTATCCTCAAGAAAAGTTGCATTTGTCGATACAAATACTTTGTTATCTTCGGGTGTTAGGATTATGCTCAATAGCAAGAGTGTAATGTTGTAATTGACAATCTTTTTCATATTAATAAAGTGATTTCTGGTTTAACAAATCTTATAGCATTTATAGTTTAATATTATAATTGTCAAAGTAAATAATCATAAGGTCTAAAGACTATGAGAAAAGAAGAAGTTCGTACATCTGGATATGTATGAGGTAAACACAATTCTTTAGTTAGTCTTGAATAATGTTCACAACTTAAGTTAAAGGTTGGGCACCTTTATCTTGTTAAAGTTGTAGAATTCTTTTGCTAGCATTTGAGTGGGATCAAATGAGATATGATAAGTCTAAAATCATCGGAGTGTCTTCGAGTAAAAGAATCTAGTGCACTGGGTGCATTGAACTGGATCACAATGAAAAGCTTTATCTAGAACCGTCAATAGATAATAGTCTTTTCATTATCAGGACAATCAGAGAGTCTATCTTAATCCTAAGATAAATGATGGACTTATGGTTGCAAGTGATATCATTTGAGTTATCAATGAGTACGATTATATAGCATAGTCTATCCTCGATAGTTTGGTGATATTCATTTGTTAATCGATAAAGGACTTCATTTATAGATATGGACATCATGGCTCCATTTATTAAATGAGAGTATAATATCATCATATGGATGTTTTGAGGTAATTGGATATTAAATCTCACCGTTGAGTTTTCGATAGTGACTATTGAAAACATGGCTTCTGGACAAGTCAAAATATCCAAGTTCAAAACATGGTCATACGAGTAAATATGGTAACTTGGAGAGTTATAGGCGGTCTATGAACTCTTGGCGATTACTGATATTAATCACGAGGATACACTATCTCCAACATGATTTTCTAGGGTATGAATGAGGAACATCTTCTTATTCTATCTTTATTTAAGAGTTCAATTTTAGCTCTTTAGTGGAATGAGTTAAAATTAATGGATCGGACCTAAGTGAATCATTTGTTGATTGTGATTAGGTTATGTCTATTGAAGCTTAAATTTAGATAGCCCGCCAAGATCCCCAATCCACACGGACTTGCATGGATCACTTGATATATTCTACCGGACCAATTTATGGGTCCATCTAGAATTGCATTTAATATATTCAGAATATAATTTGCACATTATTTGTTTAATGGGCTGATCAATTATATTAATATATTAATGAAATGCATGTAGGCTTGTTTCTTTTAGTAAGAATGGGTCTGGTTCACATGTGGGCTTTTTATTTAAAGTCCAATGGATTAAATAAAATAAGGAAATAATATTTGGCCCATATTTTTAATGCGGGGCGGCAAGGCTATAATATTAGTCAAAAATATTATTTATTTTATTGTTTGATTAAATGAGAATTAATTAATTTATTAATTAATTATTTAATTAAGAAACAAAATCTTTTTCTGATTAGGAAATATGTTTCCTAGAATTATACTATTGGTAGTAGTATACTAAAAGTAAAAGACTGTTTGGTAAGAAAATAAATAATTAAGTTTATTTATTTAATCAAATAAGAAGTCTTTTTATTAAGTCAATAAAAGAATAAAAATACTTATGAGTTGTATTAGGGTTAGGAATCAAAAGTTGATGTGAATTAGGGTACAACACAAATCCTTTTTTGTAGAGGAATTGCAGCAACCCTAATAGAACAACTAGTAGATTTCGGCAACCCTAAAAGGAAAAGAGAAGAAAATTCGGCCACCCTATATAAGAAATAATATAGGGTTCGGCCACCCCTAAGTTTTTACTGGATCAATTTTCTTCTTCTTCTCAACTCATAGAAAAGTTTTTGATTATTCTGCCAAGACAAAAAAGAGAGAAGAGATTATTCTTTTGATAGTACACTAATTGCTTGTTCATCAATAAGCTTATGTGTACAACATCGAATTAGGTTCACGCGAGTTTCGATCATTAGATTGAGAACTCAAAAGTGACCAGAATAATCTTTGTGGTCTTTTGATTGTTTTGTGACTAAGAAAAAGAAAAAGAAAGTTTGTTTGTCCATTCTCAGGTACGCAATTCAAGAAAAAGGGAGACCACGCTCCTAGGTGATTCACGTTCGTGCTAGGATTGAAGATCTTGCGGATTACCATCGACGTAAGTCAATCGGATCACGCGACAAAAGGTATTCTTCTTTTGTTGGTTTATATGTATGTTTAATTAATTTAGAGGGTTAAGGTTCATCAAAGGAAAAATTTTAAAACATACTAAATCTATTTTAGTCTCGCTTCCGCTGCGTTGATCGGTATTTTTCCCTACAATTGGTATCAGAGCCTTGGTTGAACCCTTTCAATTAATTAACGTATATATACGTGAATCTATTTCTTTTTATTGTGATTATGCATGTTTAGAAAGAGATGGCACTCTAGGTATTCGCATATATAATTACATGTGGATGTATGGTTTTATATATGTTTTTATGTGGATTGTTATTGCTCGATTTTGGTCCTAGATTTTCAATGTATTTTTTTGTTATGGAATTATAACAAGAAGGGTGGTTTATCATCGCCATAATTCCTTCTTGGTAGTTGCTAGGTTTTCTGTTATTTTTATTGTATTTAAATAGTGCAGTATTTTATATATTATAATTTACTGCAGTTTTTTATTTAATTTTAAGTGCATTTTTTGTTTTTTGTAAAAAGTACTGCAGTGAATAAATAAAAAATAAAAAAAATACTGCAGTATTTTATTAGTTTAAATACTGCTGTAATATGTTCAAGCATTGAAGATTCGAAGACTTGAAGAAAAAGGAAGCAACCAGAACCTAGAGCGAGCACCGTGCACACCCTAGGAGTGGATTGGGCTGCGCATGGCAAGCCCATATCATGGTGGGCTGCGCACGGCAGCCCTATGTGGTCTCATGGGCTGCGCACAGCAGCCCCTTTGTGGGGTTGTGGGGTGTGCACGCCCATGGGAGGAAGCTGAGGGATGAGCGTATGGTTGATGGCCATTTGAAGATCTTGTATTCCTAAACAATTGTAATTTACTTGTTTTTCTAGGATAGACCAAAATTGTTGCTATTTATTTTTTGCATAAATATTACAATATTTGTTATTGTATGATAACATGACATATAGAATAGGAGTGCCACTCATATATCTCTTTTGGTATGAACATGCATTTATTGATTTAGGTATCTAAATTGGCATCTAGATAACTTGGTAAATCATTCTATGGGATTTAATCACACGCCTTAAATAATTGAGTGGGAGAAGGTGTTTTGTAACACCTATGGCCTCCAAGGTTAGTTGAGCTTTATTATTTATTGGTAATCCCCCTAAGGGGCGTCCATGAATGGAATTTAGCAATATACTTCCTTACAAGGATAGACTAGACAATTGACTCAAACGAGATCTACTCCCTAAGGAGGGATTTTCGTGAGAGAAAATTGAGGGTCGATATCTTGGTAACACACTCAATGTAATTTTATTGATATCCTCCCAAGAGTTCTTGTCAGTAAAATTGCAAGGCTAAAATTGAAAACGTTGGTTGTTATGTTAACAATTAGGTGGGACCTAGTCTAACTAGTAAATGGTGCGAACTCCCAAAAGAGGCGTAACGTTTATGGGTGTTGGATCACCGTTGAATTTTTATGATTGAATTATTTATTTAATTCAAGATAAATATTTAAAAGTGCTTTATCATGATTATTTACTTATATATGTTTTGTTTTATTCAAAAATCATGACCCCATCACTTATGAACATCCTAAAAGATAACACTTTAACTGGAGATAATTATGTCACATGGAAAAGGAAAATTGGGTTGTTGCTGCAAAGTGAAAAACATAAGTTTGTTCTAACTACTCCTAAACCACCTGCTCCTAATAATGAATCTAGCATAATGCATAAAGATGAGTATGAGCAGTGGAAGACTTCAGATGATATGGCCAAATGTTACATTATGGCTACTATCTCTAACGTGTTGCAACAGCATCATGAAGGAATGGAGTCTGTTACTGATATAATGATGTCTCTAGAGGAGTTGTTTGCTATGAAGTCCAGGACGACTAAGAGAGAGGCAGTGACTACTTTTATGAATCTTAGGATGAAACCTGGACACGCTGTGAAGGATCACATGATGAAAGTCATAGCACATCTCAACATTGCTGAACTGCATGGCGTTGAGATAGATGGTGAGACAAAAATTGATATGGTTGTCAATTCATTGTCGGATTCCTTTGATTAGTTCAAATTGGACTACACTTTGAACAAAAAGGAATACACCTTACAAGGCCTGATGCAAGATGTTCAAAGTGCTGAAAAGATCCTTGTGAAAGGCAAGGGTCAAGAGATTCATATGGTTGGTAAAGTTGCTACTATTAAGACCCGTCAGAAGGTCAAGAAACAACAGAAGAAAAAGCAACCTGGGCCTACCAAGAAGGAGACCAAGAAAGTAACCAAGATCAAAGGGAAATGCTTCCTTTGTGGTGAAAAGGGACATTGGAAAAGAAATTGCCCAAAGTCCCAGAATAAGAAGGAAGAAGGTAATGTGAATTATCTTGAAACATGTTTTTGGTAGATTCTACAGATTCTTGGATCATAGACTCTGGAGCCACTAATCATGTTTATTATTCCTTATAGGGGTTCCAAGAAAGGAGAAGGCTGAGTAAGAATGAAATCAATTTGCGCTTGGGCAACGGAACGTTAGTGTCTGCAAGTGCAGTGGAAGATATTAGAGTTTATTTGGATTCTAGAAGGCATTTAGAATTGATAGACGTTTATTATGTACCACAATTCAAGAGGAATTTAATTTTAGTTTCTTGTTTGAATAAATTTGGATATTCGGTTACTTTTAATAAAGTTTTTATTATTAGTAAGAATGACAAAATTATTTGCCAAGGTACATTGGAAAACGGTCTATACTTTTTGCATAGAAATATCTCTCACTCGTTAGACATAGAATTAACGGAACCTGATCATAAAAGAGTAAAATTATCAATAGATGAAACCTACCTATGGCATTTACGCCTAGGTCATATTAACCTTAATAGGATTAAAAGATTGGTATGTGACGGACCTTTAAGTGACTTAAAGGTTGATGATCTACCAACTTGTGAATCTTGTTTGGAAGGTAAAATAACCAAAAGGTCGTTCTCTGCCAAAGGTGCAAGAGCCACTGAATGTTTAGGATTGATACACACTGATGTATGTGGTCTTATGAGCATTCAAGCTAGAGGTGGATATGAGTACTTCATCACCTTCACAGATGATTACTCGAGATTTGGCTATGTGTATCTCATGCAACATAAGTTGGATGCTTTTAACATGTTCAAAGCATTCAAAGCTGAAGTAGAAAATCAGCTTGAGAAACACATAAAAATCTTGAGATCTGATCGTGGTGGAGAATATCTATCTGGTGAGTTTCAGCAATATCTTATTGATAATGGGATAGTTTCTCAGTTTTCTGCACCAGGTACACCTCAACAGAATGGGGTAGCAGAAAGGAGAAATAGAACTCTTTTGGATATGGTTAGGTCTATGTTGAGTTATTCAACACTTCCTATTTCTTTTTGGGGATATGCTTTACAAACTGCTATATACATTCTAAACGATGTACCATCTAAGTCCGTTCCTAAAACACCGCATGAGTTGTGGACTGGGCGCAAGCCTAGTTTACAACACTTAAGGATATTTGGTTGTCCTGCGCATGTGTTAAAAGGAAAGACAGAAAAGATGGAGTCTCGTTCGGAAACATGTATATTTGTAGGGTATCCAAAAGAAACTAAAGGATATTATTTCTATAGTCCTTCAGATCTTAAAGTATTTGTTTCGACAAATGCTAAATTTCTGGAAAAGGACTATATGAATGATTTTGTGCCTAGAAGTAGAATTGTCCTGAATGAGATGTCAGGAGATACAATTCCATGAGAGGTTACACTAACCTAACCCAATTGTAAGTTCCGATCCAACACAAGATCAACAACCTACCATTCCTCGTCGTAGTGGGAGGGTTAGAACACAACCCGAAAGATACATCGGTCTGGGAGAATCTCCCGGACGACGATGATCCCTACACGTATAAGGAAGCAATGGAGGATGTTGATAGTCGCCATTGGCAAAAGACAATGCAATCCGAGATTGAATCTATGTTCGATAACAAAGTTTGGTCCCTTGTAGACTTGCCTAAAGGGATAAAACCCATTGGGTGCAAATGGGTATATAAGAGGAAAAGAGGTATGGATGGAAAGGTGGAAACCTTTAAAGCTAGATTGGTAGCTAAAGGGTATACACAGAAAGAAGGTATCGATTACGAGGAAACCTTCTCTCCTGTGGCCATGCTTAAATCTATTACGATACTCTTATCCATTGCAGCATCTTTAGATCTAGAGATTTGGCAAATGGACGTGAAGACAGCTTTCCTTAATGGAAGTGTTGACGAAAGCATCTACATGATGCAACCAGAAGGATTCATTGAAAAGGGCCAAATGGAAAAGGTATGCAAGTTGCAGAATTCCATATATGGATTAAAGCAAGCATCCAGATCCTGGAACATAAGGTTCGATCAAGCTGTCAAAGGTTTTGGATTTATTCAGAATCCTGACGAACCTTGTGTATACAAAAGGATTAAGGGCGACAAGTTGGTTTTCCTGATTCTTTATGTTGATGATATACTACTCATTGGAAACGATGTAGGTGTATTGACATCAGTAAAAGAACGGTTAGCAAAACAATTTGATATGAAGCACTTAGGAGAAGCAAGTTTTATTTTAGGTATCCAAGTAATAAGGGATAGAAAGAATAAAACGATTGCATTATCCCAAGCTTCATACATAGACAAGATCTTGTCTAGGTTTTCCATGCAGGATTCCAAGAAAGGTATGTTACCTTTCAGACATGGAATCAAGCTTTCTAAGGAACAAGTTCCTAAGAATGAGCTGAAGAGCAATTCATGAGTAGAGTTCCATATGCCTCGGCAGTTGGAAGTCTCATGTATGCAATGCTCTGCACTATACCAGATATTTGTTTTGCTGTTGGCATAGTTAGCAGGTTTCAATCGAAACCTGGTCCTGATCACTGGACAGCAGTCAAGCATATTTTCAAGTATCTTAAGAGAACGAGAGATAATATGCTTGTATACTCTAAAGGGGATTTAATTCCTGTTGGGTATACAGATTTTGATTTCCAATCAGATTCTGACTCTAGAAAATCCACATCAGGAGCTGTGTTTACTATTGGAGGAGGAGCAGTCATATGAAGGAGTATCAAGCAATCTTGTATTGCTGATTCCACCATGGAAGCTGAGTATGTTGTTACATGCGAGGCTGCCAAAGAGGCTGTTTGGCTCCGCCAATTCTTGATAGACTTGGAAATGGTTCCTAGTGCGAATAAGCAGATCACTATCTACTGTGACAATAATGGAGCAGTGGCTAATTCGAAAGAACCAAGAAGTCACAAGAGAGGAAAACACATTGAAAGAAAATATCATCTTTTAAGGGAGATTGTTCAAAGAGGTGTCGTGACGATTACTAAAATCGCGTCAGCAGAAAATCTAGCGGATCCCTTCACAAAGGCTCTACCTCAGAAGAGTTTCGATGGGCATTTAGAGAACATGGGCATGAGAGATATGACACATTTGCTATAGCGCAAGTGGGAGATTGTTAGGATTATGCTCAATAGCAAGAGTGTAATGTTGTAATTGACAATCTTTTTCATATTAATAAAGTGATTTCTGGTTTAACAATCTTATAGCATTTATAGTTTAATATTATATTGTCAAAGTAAATAATCATAAGGTCTAAAGACTATGAGAAAAGAAGAATTGTTCGTAAATCTGGATATGTATGAGGTAGACACAATTCTTTAGTTAGTCTTGAATAATGTTCACAACTTAAGTTAAAGGTTGGGCACCTTTATCTTGTTAAAGTTGTAGAATTCTTTGCTAGTATTTGAGTGGGATCAAATGAGATATGATGAGTCTAAAATCATCGGAGTGTCTTCGAGTAAAAGAATCTAGTGCACTGGGTGCATTGAACTGGATCACAATGAAAAGCTTTATCTAGAACCGTCAATAGATAATAGTCTTTTCATTATCAGGACAATCGGAGTGTCTATCTTAATCCTAAGATAAATGATGGACTTATGGTTGCAAGTGATATCATTTGAGTTATCAATGAGTACGATTATATAGCATAGTCTATCCTCGATAGTTTAGTGATATTCATTTGTTAATCAATAGAGGACTTCATTTATAGATATGGACATCGTGGCTCCATTTATTAAATGAGAGTATAATATCATCATATGGATGTTTTGAGGTAATTGGATATTAAATCTCAACGTTGAGTTTTCGATAGTGACTATTGAAAACATGGCTTTTGGACAAGTCAAAATATCCAAGTTCAAAACATGGTCATATGAGTAAATATGGTAACTTGGAGAGTTATAGGCGGTCTATGAACTCTTGGCGATTACTGATATTAATCACGAGGATACACTATCTCCAACATGGTTGTCTAGGGTATGAATGAGGAATATCTTCTTATTCTATCTTTATTTAAGAGTTCAATTTTAGCTCTTTAGTGGAATGAGTTAAAATTAATGGATCGGACCTAAGTGAATCATTTGTTGATTGTGATTAGGTTATGTCTAATGAAGCTTAAATTTAGATAGCCCGCCAAGATCTACAATCCACACGGACTTACATGGATCACTCGATATATTCTACTGGACCAATTTATGGGTCTATCTAGAATTGCATTTAATATATTCAGAATATAATTTGCACATTATTTGTTTAATGGGCTGATCAATTATATTAATATATTAATGAAAGGCATGTAGGCTTGTTTCTTTTAGTAAGAATGGGTCTGATTCACATGTGGGCTTTTTATTTAAAGTCCAATGGATTAAATAAAATAAGAAAATAATATTTGGCCCATATTTTTAATGTGGGGCGGCAAGGCTATAGTATTAGTCAAAAATATTATTTTATTTTATTGTTTGATTAAATGAGAATTAATTAATTTATTAATTAATTATTTAATTAAGAAACAAAATCTTTTTCTAATTAAGAAATATGTTTCTTAGAATTATACTATTGGTAGTAGTATACTAAAAGTAAAAGACTTGTTTGGTAAGAAAATAAATAATTAAGTTTATTTATTTAATCAAATAAGAAGTCTTTTTATTAAGTCAATAAAAGAATAAAAATACTTATGAGTTGTATTAGGGTTAGGAATCAAAAGTTGATGTGAATTAGGGTACAACACAAATCCTTTTTTGTAGAGGAATTGCAGCAATCCTAATAGAACAACTAGTAGATTTCGGCAACCCTAAAAGGAAAAGAGAAGAAAATTCGGCCACCCTATATAAGAAATAATATAGGGTTCGGCCACCCCTAAGTTTTTACTGGATCAATTTTCTTCTTCTTCTCAACTCATAGAAAAGTTTTTGATTATTCTGCCAAGACAAAATAGAGAGAAGAGATTATTCTTTTGATAGTCCACTAATTGCTTGTTTATCAATAAGCTTGTGTGTACAACATCGAATTAGGTTCACGCGAGTTTCGATCATTAGATTGAGAACTCGAAAGTGACCGGAATAATCTTTGTGGTCTTTTGATTGTTTTGTGACTAACAAAAAGAAAAAGAAAAAGAAAGTTTGTTTGTCCATTCTCAGGTACGCAATTCAAAGAAAAAGGGAGACCACGCTCCTAGGTGATTCACATTCGTGCTAGGATTGAAGATCTTACGGATTACCATCGACGTAAGTCAATCGGATCACGCGACAAAAGGTATTCTTCTTTTGTTGGTTTATATGTATGTTTAATTAATTTAAAGGGTTAAGGTTCATCAAAGGAAAAATTTTAAAACATACTAAATCTATTTTAGTCTCGCTTCCGCTGCATTGACTGGTATTTTTCCCTACATTGGGACTATAGAAGTATCCACCTCTGGTCTCCTTGGAGTATCCTACAAACAAGCAGACCATAGACTTGGGATCTAGCTTTCCAGTTCTGTTCTTCAACATGTGTGCTGGACACCCCCATGTGCGGAAATGTCGCAAACTAACTTTACGACCATTCCACAACTCTAGGGAGTCTTAGGAACAGATTTGGATGGCACTACATTCAAATGTATGCCGCTGTTTGTAACGCATATCCCCAAATGAATTTGGTAATGATGAGAAACTAATCATAGATCTTACCATTTCCATTAGGGTTCTATTTCCCCTCTCCGCTACACCATTCTGTTGTGGTGTACCAGGAGCTGTGAGTTGGGATACTATCCCATACTCAACCATAAAGTCTTCAAACTCTTGGTCAAGGTACTCACCTCCACGGTCAGATCGTAAAGACTTGATAGTCTTTCCTAATTGGTTCTCAACTTCAGCTCGGAATTCTTTGAATTTTTCAAAAGTTTCTGACTTCCGTTGCATTAGGTAGACATATCCGTATCTCGAGTAGTCATCTATAAATGTGACATAATACTCATAACCACCCCTTGCTTTAACATTCATTGGTCCACAAATGTCTGAATGTATAAGCTCAAGTGGTTCTTTAGCTCTAAGCCCTTTTCCAGTAAAAGGTCTCTTTGTCATTTTACCTTCTAAACAGGATTCGCAGACAAGTAAAGTGCCAACCTTTAACTCATTTAAAGATCCGCTTTTAACTAGTTTATTTATCCGGTCAAGGTTAATATGACCAAGCCTTAGATGCCAGAGATACGTTTCGTTTTCTGGAGAAATCTTATGTCGTTTAGTTTTTGGTTTTTCAACCTTAAGCAGTGTTGTATGCATTAACGGTCTTAACACATACAAATTGTTTTCATTGATTCCTGAACAAATATTCAGACCATTCTTAGCAATAATAACTGATTTATTATCAAAAGTAACAGAATATAATTGTTCTAACAACTTAAAAACGAAAATTAAATTCCGTGTAAATCCAGGAATGAAAAATACATTGTCCAACAATATAAAATTATTATTAGAAAAATGCAATCTAATTAAGCCCAATGCTCGTGCCGACACGACATCCCCTGACCCCACACGCATAGAGAAGGCTCCCTCCTCAAGCTGTGTCCAAGAATCAGTCCACTGCAAAGAAGAACCAACATGGTTAGTGGCCCCCGAATCAACTATCCAGGGTAAAGAATCATCTTCCATTAAACACGATTCAAGAACAAGTAAATCACATTTACTTTTTGCCTTTTTCTTCTTGCTTTGAGCTTTCTTGTGTTTGGGCTTACCCTTAGCCTTCCCACCAGACCTCTTCCTATTCTTTGATCCAGAAGAAGATGGTTCAGCAACAGTTGCCTCATCGATCTTATCTTTGTTGTCCTTAGTCATGGACTTAAAGATAGTGAGCTCATTAAGTAACTGAGTCAGATTGAACCTCAACTTGTTCATCCCATAGTTGCTTTCTGATCGAAACTCTTCGGAAGAGTCGTCAGTATGATGCTCACCTGACTGGGTTCATCAATGGCCCCGCCATTGATTTCTGCCGTGTTGAAGTAGGACATCATGTTCAGGACATGTGCCCGAACTGATGTACCCTTCTTCATACAAGCAAGCATAGCGGAATGAACAGCTTTGTGCCGCTTTTGCTTAGAGGGTTGCCCAAACATAGCCTGCAATGACTCCATTATTTCGAATGCGGAAGTCATTGCTTTGTGCTTTGTGACAAGCACGTCTGTCATACTAGCTAACAGATATGTTCGGGCCTTCTCATCAGATGAGACCCATTTCTCGTATGCCTCACGAACTCTTTGTGCGGCATGGGCAGTAGGCGCTGGAGGACATTCCTCCGTAAGCACAAACTTAAGGTCCTTGGTGACCAACATTGCATTGATATTGTGTTTCCATTTAGTGTAGTTATCACCAGTTAATTTTTCATTGGCTATGATTTGTAATAGTGCAGTTGACATGACTGAAAAAACATAAATTAAGAATTCATTCAGTCATACATTCAAAGCATGTGTGAATGTTCGGCATAAAATTAAACATGATGCATGAAAATGTTTAATGAACAAGAACAACCCTAAAAAGTGTTACTACGCCACGACAATCCAACATACCACAAGCAAGTGCCGCCTTAGGGTCGGTCAAATTCTTGCATGTTGGATCGAGACATTCTCAATCAAATGTTATACCAGAATAACTCTTATTATTCTAACATTCAACCATCGTTTATTTCAGTCAGGTTTTTAATTAACCAATTTAATTAAAACCTTGTGAGTGTAACCCATCATTTCAGATCTCTAGAGCTTAACTCAAGAATTGCCGCCTTAGGGTCTGTCAATCCCGAAATCCCCTCAGAAATCCTATCCGTTAGGAAGTCAACCTTGGTATTGATTCTTATGGAAACCTTCCTTAGGGAGGACGAAAGCAAAGCCGTCACGAGGCCCCACTCAAATCTCACGGTGTTGAACTTATGATGGAGACCGTGGGATATAATGTCATATATCCCTCTCCCACTCATTATTTTATAATTAGGGTTTTCTATAAATATTAATGCACCTAGATTAAACTAGATTAAACGGCTAATTTCAATCTAAGCATCAAGTGCATTAATCACAAATTATTAGAATCCTATTCCAATAACTAATAAACTAATTCGATTTTTAACTCTTAAAAAAAAAACTAGTTCATTAGTGATAATTTTAATCTATGTAAACTATATACTAAGACTAGAATTATTAAATGTGTATTTACCAAGTTTTAACTATTAAAACTAAACACATTATTAGGTCCAATTATTATTAGGAGCTTAATCGAATTAATCCTAATATATATTAAAGGACCCTAGTAATCTAAGTAATTAAACTCTTTAATAATTAGATTAGTGATTAATGAGAATTACCAAGTTTTTACTCCTAAAAACTAATCCCATTAATATATAGCCAATTATGTGAATTACTCATTTTAATCAAATTAAAAAAAATAAACACATAATATAGATGGCTATAATGCATGTATGACATATCAACATATGAGTAATGCTAGAGGACCCAAAAAATTGACCCAAATTTTGGACCCAAACCTATGTGGCAAAATCATATGGGATCTTTGGAAAGAGTGACGTGGGCCATGTGTGTGTGATATTGCCACATAGGTTTGGGTTCAAATTTGGGTTACTTTTTGGGTCCTCTAGCATTATTGATCAACATATATATGTGTAGGCACACCTAATCTAAATGATATGTATATGCATGGCAATGCTTTAATCATCTCATAATAAAAGCATACATGAGTTGACCGAGTACAATGGGTTTATCTAACTTAAAAAAAATAATCTAATTACAAAATTCTCCAAGGCATTCCTTGGTCTTCAAATAATTCCAATATTCTTCAAGTCTTCGGGTTCTTAATTTTCCGGACCCAAATGTAGTCGCACAAATGCGCAACAACTTTGCGCAGCAGCAGGTATTGCATATTAATCAAATTAACTTTGCGCAGCAACTACATTATACGCACTTGCAATTTACACAGCAACATTTGCCTTTTGCTTGCATACACATAACAACACATGCACCTGCTACACTTGCACACATCTGTGCACAATGAGTGCATGACATCTGCAGAGTTGCAAAATAATTTAATGTTGTAACTTTGTATTGCATTACTTTTGAAACACTTGCACGTTTCACACCTGTTAGCTTTAAAATATATTATCACGTGCAACAATTGCACACAGCAACAATAATTAGCATGACAATCATGCGTGTGGAAACAATATTTTGCATGACAATCATGCGTTTGGCAAGTACACAGACCAGTGCGACAGCCTTCTGGTGTATGTCTTTCGGATCGTCTTCTTCATCGATTTCTTCGTACATATTTTACAATAAAATACATAACAAAAAATATACAGCAAAGAATTAAAAAAAAATATTAAAATTACATTCCGGTATTAATATTACATAAAATATTACAACCATTAAAACGAACCCTAAACTCATTGTACCATACAATTAACGATCAACCATGTTTATAATAAATAAATAAATAATTATAAACATCATATATTCATTAGAAAGTGCCTACACATTCATACATGTAATCAGGAGTAATCGAATTCGATTATACTGTACAAAAATTGGCTCTGATACCAATTGTAGGAACCCAAGGTTACAGATTGCGCAGCGGAAGGGTTTTAAAATTTTTATGCAATCATCAAGTAAACCTATTTGTACAGTAATAATCGAATACAATAAAGAAGGTGAAACGATTTCATACCAACGTTTGTAGACTCCTTCTTTCTTTTCAAACTGCTTCCTGATTTGAACCACGAGATCTTTCTCGCTATGACCTGGGATTGGTAACGGCGTGTGGGCGCGTCAAGGTACTCAGGAACCTGTATGGAGGTAGAAGAGAAGAACATACAAAAGAACACACAAACTTGTTCTTCTTAATGTGGTGAAGTGCGGCCACTAAACAAGAATAAATATATATATATTTTTTGTTGTTTTGTGTGTGTGCCGCACACCTCTGTTTCTCTTTTCTTTTTCTCTTTTTAATCTCGTGTTGTTCACCAAATCAAAAAAATCACTGATCCTTATCAGTGTTTTATATATAAAACATATATCACATATATTTTTAAAATAAAATAATCAATTAAATCTTTTTAAGGTATCTAATATCTTTAAAGATATTAATTAATTAATTTGATTTGATTTGAATTCAAAACTCTTTTAAATTCAAATTTAAATATTTAATTTAATGAAAATAAATAATCAAATTATCTTTTCTTCATTCAAAATTAAATATCAATCATTACCCTCCATATAATGATTAATTACACAATTAAATAATCTTATTATTTAATTGTCATAATCATTAAAATTATTAATTAAATAATCTAATTATTCAATTAGTTTCCGAATAGATATGTTTCACTTTCGTAACACAATTAATTGGACAATCCAATTAATTAACCGTGACCCTTGTTACCTAAATCGATCGGGCTAGCAAGGGGACCTAATGGACCCACAGTATTTTGAGCTCTAATAATCCTTAGAAATAATTAATTAAACTCTTTAATTAATATTTCATGATTATTAACTTTGGTGTTATTCCACTAAAAACCTGAAGTTGCACTCTCTCAACTGTAGACGTTTTTACACAAACCAATAACTTTCGGTGTCCATCGATATAGCTATTACATATGGTATAATCCTCCACAAGTAGTTCAAAATTAGAGCTGGGTCATAATGTCCGTTATACCCCTCTAATTATATCTTTCCTTTAAGTACCATTGATTCTCTAATGAACAATAAATCCTACATTCCTTATAGAATTAGGAGAGTGCTCATATTGTTCAAGCCCCGAATCAACCCTTAAAGGAACTATCATCTACTTCTCGCAAGAAGGAGTGGATTCCACTATTGTGTACAAACCTTCCCAGCCACAAGCCAAACCGCGATCCCAACATACGGAGCATATTGATAAGATATGCAACTCTGACCTCACCCATGGTATATCAAAGACCACGATCTAACCTGAAGGAGTCGATAAGACACTCAGGATTAAGATCACCCACATATAGCCATCATTAGTTGATATATATGAATCTCATCGTTAAACGGATCTTAGTGAGAGATTCATATAGATCATGGCCCAGTCCTATATGATCACATCATACAAGGTGCCTCCATTCTCATATCTCCATATGAATGATCCAGGATAGAATCACCGTATACTACGAAATAGACCGCAGCTGTAGATTAACCACAAATAAAGTACCCAGCTTTATTTGCTATCTACGGACTCTTTAGATTGCTCGTTTCAAACTGAATCCATCTATATATGACACTCATATACTCAGTTTGAAATTACATCCGGCAATCTTGGATGTTAAATACACATGTTATATATAAATGTATGAGACAATTTGAATGAATAAACTACTTCTTTTATTTATGTTCAATTCACATTTATAAATTACAAGCTTTAGGGCAAAAACCCCAACAATATTTTGCTAAGGTTTTTGTCCCACTCAGTTTTTCCTAGCAAATTAAAATACAAATGGTCGAAATCCAAGGGGGAGTGTTACAATATATGTGTCACAACACATATGCTACAAGTGGGTGGCTTTCCACCATACATTTTCCCCTTGGCTTCTTGAATAAGCTAACACACATGTCAAACTTCTATGCTTTTACTTCATGTGTAAGTAGTGGAATATTACATCAATTACCCCTCTCTTCTTACCTATATATATGGCTTTCATTGTAATTACTTTAAGTTGTTGTAAAAACTAACACACTCACTCAAATCAATAAAAAGGCAATATTTTCTCGCCTATCTCTTTGTTTCATCTTTTATTTTATATTCTCTCTTATTAATTATTTACTTTATCATATTATTACTCTCTCATCTTGTTTCTATTATATTATCTATTGTTTCAATTTAATTTACAACAAATTTATGAATATTTCGGAGATAATATCAATATCGATAAATATTTGGTCAAAAAAAAAATGATAGATATTTGCATTTAAAGTTAAATAAGTAATTATTCATCAAATGAATTATATTTCAACGATAAATTAGTATAGTTATGAGTTTATTATAAATTATAACATAGATAGAGTTTGTATGTAATTTTTTAAATTGAGTATTTAATAGAATAATATTTTGTTTCACTTTACAATATTATATATTTATATACAATATAAAGAGATTAAATATTTAATAAACAAAATTACCATTAAAAATGTATATAGTTCCATACTTTCAAGATTATATCATAAATCATAATTCATACATATGTTTGAAATTTAAAACCAAAATGAATTCCTTGCTGGTTCAAATACATAAGATACATTTACATCTTGATTCGAACAATAATTTTTTCAGAAAAATGTGCTTGCATAGTTTTCAAGGTAGTTATTAATATACCATGTGTATGTTGCTTGATCTCTTCCAACTAATCTATGAATTGGGTAGTTTGGATTTACCCAACTTGGTGGATATTGCTGATCTGCATGCATAGGTATTACATATGACATTTATAGAGAAGGATAATCAAATATATTACAGCCACCATAACTATCATAATATAGTACATTAGAACCTAACTTTGTATGTGAATCACTTAAAGAACTATTTTATATGTTTATACTCATTGATGAGAGAGCCATACTCAAAGAATCTTCATCAATTTGACTCGTTCCTTCTTGTTGTCTACCACGATTTTGATCAAAATTACCTGCATGAGCAACCCAACCTGCCGCATTAGCATTCCAACCTGTTGCACCGGCATCCCAACCTTCAGCACGAACATCCTAACTTGTTGCACCAGCATTCCAACCTCCTGTACTGGAATCCCAACCTCTTGCCTCATCCACACCATCCTTATCATCTCCATCATCTTTTTCTCCAATATTTCCATTAGAGGTACGTTGGTTATCGGAGGAGCTAGTAATAATAACTTCACGATCTACACCAACTTCTTTTCTAATCACTTGTTTAACAGTTATTCCCATATCTCGAGCATGAGAAGCAATATGTGGATTAGGTTTTCTCTCATCATTATCCAATGAGGCCAGGTCTAATCCAGTCAAAAATAGGATTCTCATTATCGTCCCCAGCTTTAACATCTACTTGAAGTAGATCCATAAAATCAGTTTCATTTACTTTATATTTTTTAGCGACCATATCCCTAAGTTTCAATTTCATATTATAATAATAATAAATAAGTTGTTCAAGTTTAGAATAAGCAAGACAGTTCTTTTGTTTTGTGTGGATTAAAACAAATGTGAACTTCTTTCACAGACAGAAGATTATGATGTTTATAACAGTATGCGAACTGCTATTGCATGCAATGATGGAGCATAGTTTCCATACATTACTCACTAATCAGCTGCAATAAAAATTATTAAGTATTATAACTTTATAAGTACGAATATTATTTATATTATTTATATTTATTTTTAAAAATAAATAAATATATAGTTATTTATTATAAATAAATAAATTTTATATTTATTTTATATTTATATATATATATATATTTTTGATTTTGTAATAGTTTTTCGATTTCTTTTAATTATTTGATTTTTTTATAAACATTTTTTTTTCTGATTTTCAATTCGTTAATTTATTTAATATAATATTTCGAAATATTAGAATAAAGACAAAACAGACATTGTCCCTTTTCCATGATTGACTTCAAGGGGAGTTTAGTGTCATTATGATTTTTTAACCATTTTTAGTGTAATTATTAATATAAACAACGTAAGTTTGTGTAATTTACCCATAAAAAACGGGTGTACAAATAATTTCTTTGGATGGTAATATCTGCACCCTTTACTTTATTTTTAATAAACCTTATTTAATAATTATTTTTTAATTCATTAATTGCTCATTTACTAATTTACTTTAAGTAACCTAATGGATTTTTTTTTATTTTTTTTTTTTGTTGTTGCCAAAAACGAAAGTAGATGGTGTATTATTGCGAATAATGAAACATGGAGGGGAGTTCTTAATAATAACCCGAATAATAAAGGGTTCAAATGATAAAGAGTAAAATGAAACTAGTCTAGTCATCACTTCGCTCACTGAAGTCTGAAATCATCCTCTGCAGACGCTTCTAGGGTTTCGCGACGATTTCGTGAAAAGTCGGAGGCAGCTTCTGCTGGTCCAGGGTTCAATCGTCTAAGTTTCCGGGTATGTTTCCGTTGGTCGAATTCAATGGATAAAAAAATAAAAAAATAAATAAATAAAAGGATTTTGGTCTCTTCTGCTGTATCATGTTAAAAGTATAGATATTGTTCATGTTTTAGATATTTTTGTTTATTTTTCAAATTGTGTATATAAGAATAGATTGGTTCTGATTCTGAAGCTTACGTCAGATGTCTGTCAAAATGTGAACTTAAGTTACTTAAAGACACCATATGAGAAAATTAATGATATTGCTTTTATTTCAAAGTTTTTGAGACTGAATTGGAAAATTGATGTGAATTTTACTATGTTATGTGTTTTTGGATGGTGATTCTGAGCTTCTGAAAAAATTAATGAAATGTTGGCTTTTTTATGATTGTGTTTAATAGATAGAAAAATGGAATCATCACAGAATGCAACGGGCCGGAATGGTGGCAATGGAATGGTGAGCAATCAAACAAGTGCGGCTGATCCGAAGCAGAACCTGAACCAGACTATTAACTCCGTCCAAAAGACTCTTGGGCTCCTTCACCAACTCTACCTCACTGTCTCTTCCTTCAACTCCGCTTCTCAGCTACCTCTCCTACAAAGACTGTATTTTTCTCCATTCCCATACTTTCTTTTATTCGATTTAGCTGGTGGGTGAGGCTACTTATTCTCATAATGGTTGGCTTGTAGCAATTCTCTTGTTACGGAATTGGACAACATGGTTAAGTTGTCTGAGAAGTGTGACATTCAGGTTCCAGTGGAAGTTCTTAAGTGAGTCTCTTTTCACTTTTTTTTTCTTTGCGGTTGCAGTATTTTCTTTCGTTTGTGACTTGGTTGTAAAATATATTTCTTTGTGTAGTTTGATTGATGAGGGAAAAAATCCCGATGAATTCACAAAGGATGTCATAAACAGCTGCATTGCTAAAAATCAGGTCACTAAAGGCAGAACCGATGCTTTCAAGGTAGTCTGATATGCTCATGTATTTGCTTTATTCTAGGCTGATTATTTGAATAAATCTGGTAATCATCATTTTACTTCTGGATTTTACAGAGTTTTCGTAAGCATCACTTGGAGGAACTTGAGCGAACATTTCCTGATGAAGTTGAATCATATAGGGAGATACGTGCAAGTTCTGCTGCTGTAAGTTATATTAAACTTGCCTACTTGCATCTTGTTAGGACCAATGTTTTGTGTCAAATTTAGCCAAAGAACTTAGTTTTTCCACTTGTTCTGTTATTTTAGATGCAGCCTTAGAAATATATATGTGCTGCAGCTTATATTGGCTTCTTCATATGTGCTTTGCTGCTGATGCAGGAAGCAAAACGGCTTGCTCAATCACAAAGCATGTTACAAAACGGAGATGTTAAGTTTAAGACAGAGCTTTAAATGCCAGTTCTATTTGAACATTTGAGTTTTCTGTCTACTTCTTTGCCTGGGTATGTCTATATACTTGAATGGATGATGGGTGCGTTGAGAGCAGAAAAAACATGTCAAAAATGGGATAAGCACAATGTCATTCTTCTTTTATTTGTATCAAAATACTTAACACTCTATGAGCTTTGTTTGATCTAGGTTTTTGTTTGTAATACGTGCTCTCGATTATAATTTTAATTTTTTCTTCATTTCAATAGAACTAATACATATATATATATAAATATATATATATGTTCATACAATAAGTAGTACATAAAAGGAGATTGAGTATTTCATTCTCTAGCAACTTCAACGACTTGTTTCCCGACATTGCAGCCAGTGAAGAGGCCAGCTAGAGCTGCTGGAGCACTCTCGAGGCCTTCAGCTATGTCTTCGACATAAACAATCTTACCTTGTCTGATATAACTTAATACCATTTCCAGATACTTTGGGTATAGGTGATAATAGTTAGCAGCCTGGAATCCTTCCATGCGAGCTTGTTTCCCAACTAGAGCCATCAAGTTGTGCACACCTTCGGGCTGATTGTTGCCGTACTGTGAGATCATCCCGCACACAGCGATGCGGCCGAAGGGCCTCATGTTGAGTAGCACTGCATCGAGCATCTTTCCCCCAACATTATCAAAGTAAATATCAATACCGTCGGGAAAGCACCTGCCAATACGACATTGTTTTTTCACATATGAACCCTTGAAACAGAAGGAAAGTTTTGGTGAACAGGGTATGGTACTAACCTTTTCAATGCGGCGTCAAAGTTAGGCTCCTCTTTGTAGTTGAAAGCATGATCAAAACCAAACTTGTTCTTCAGCAGATCTACCTTGTGTTTGGTTCCAGCACTTCCAACAACATAGCAACCCAACAACTTTGCAAACTGCCCAACTAGCTGACCAACAGCTCCGGATGCTGCTGATACGAACACATACTGTCCTTTTTCAGGAGAGCACACTTGATAAAAGCCACCATAAGCTGTCATACCAGGCATACCTACATAACACAACACACGTTGGAATTCAAAGATATATACCAGGCATAGCTCATGATACATAGCTGCACTCACCAAGAATTCCGGTGTAGTAGGACAGGGGCACGTCTGTATGTTCAATTTTATGCAAAGATTCGGGTGAGTCAATAAGACTATATTCTTCCCAATTAGTTATTCCCCAAACCAAATCGCCATTCTTGAAATCTGGATGACCAGAATCCACAACTTTAGCCACTCCATGTCCCCTTATACTCTGCATAATAACATTTTGACATCAATTACTAATTTATATTCATATCAAAACTCAAAAGCAAAACTTGTTGCTACTCACAGAACCGGGTTTGATGCCACCAGGCTTGTTCTTCATGCGACCACCCATGTAAGGATCACACGACAAGTACAGATTCTTCACCAAAACCCCATTAAATCCCTCTGGAACCTTCAATGTCACAGCAACTATATTCACATGCATGTCTGATTCTTCAGGACAACCACTCACGTAATCTTTTAATATCACTTGCTTGTTCCTCACTTCCAAATCATTCATCGCCATTTTCTTACTGTGAATTTGGAAAGAGAGATATCCTATTTATACTCACTACCGCGTTTGGATTTTGGAATTTGGATGACTCACTGCTTCCGTCTTTCCTTTTATCGTTTCCGTACAATCTTGTGCGTCAGCGTATGCGTCAGCCAATGGGAACATGTGTCATGCACGTGATCGGTCAATTATGGACGGAAATTTAGAATAGAGGGACCAAAGTGAAAAGTTTTTAAGATTTGATCATGATTTATAATTTTTACAAGGATTCTTCACAATTTGCGGTTTTAAAACCACGTCACCAATATGAAAAAGAAAACCAAGAGCGTGTTTTTAAAAATAAATAAATATTAAGAGATCAAATTTCGAAATGCTAAATACCAAAAATGGTCCATGGACCCAAACGTAAAATGGTCCAAATCCTTATGCAACAAACGATCTAGGCCCACTTACTTCGGGTTGAACCAAGGGTTGTTTCAATGACACTTGGCCGCCTGAAAACCAAGTCAAAATGGTCAGTTATAAGTGGGCAACAACGTGATTCAAAGGAGAGAAAATCTCTCCCTGAATCACGCCCACTACTGATATGGATGAGGTAAACGTTAGAGGATGGATTCTTCTTGGCCTATAAGTGAAGAGTTCAGCCAAAGTGAACTCTCTCTGAATTCTTAACTAAAAACAAAGATTATAAGCGTACTAAAACTCTGATCAAATTCTCACCGGCTACCGAAATTCGATCCAAGTCATGATCGCAATTCATCGTCAGCCATTACTCAGGCCAAGCACACCTAAGGCTAAGAATCTAACCCCCGTTACCATCTTTTCTTTGTCTTTGCTTTTCTGTTACTTCTTTTGCAGGTTCGACAAAGTAGACAGCTAGTGTCGGTCGATAGACTAACCGTTTTTGTAGGTTTATTAAGGAGACGTCATCCCATATTCGGTAGGTTCAACCAAGTTGCCTTGGGCTTAACTCAAATTCGACCCGATCCACGTAATTCGTAGTTCGACCCCCTACAGTTTGGCGCCCACCGTGTGGCAAAAGCGAAGGAAATTCACTCCAAAAAGGAATAAAGTAATCAACGAAGAGATCCAGAAGCTGTTCGACATCGAATCGATTAAAGAAGTGAAGTATCCTGATTGGCTAGCAAACGTCACAGTCGTTAAGAAGAAGAACGGAAAGTGGCACGTTTGGATCGATGTAAGGTTGATAATTAGTGTTGGCATTAATTCCATATCAAAACGTGTTTAACTTGTAATGTTTAGTGGTTAGTAATTGAAGAATTTCGAAGACGAAGGACGTCTCAACCACAATTCGTTCAAGTTGCCGGCTTTTAAGAGATTCAGGCATTATCGGTCGACAAAGGTATTCAAAGACCTCTTATCTCTTACAAGGCTAGGCACACACTCACACATATCATTCTTGTGTGTTCCTTCATGATTTAATTTCATTTACATATCACTTTCACACACTTGGCAAAATATGCTCATGCATTCACATTTAGTTAATAAACTTTGTGTTTTGCATTTTCTAGGACTATGTTCGGAAACTAGCATACGTGTGTCTTTGTGTTTGTATGTTTCCGTATTTTATGTTTAGGACTTTAACATGTTCTTATTTAATGCCTTATTGAGTTCCGGTCGTTTCGGTTACTCATTCATAAGGTTTCGAGTCCAAACAAGTTGACTATGCTACTTTTCGTTCTCTTTCGTTGAGTTGACTTCATCGATGATTTCCGAGATGATTTCTCAACCGTTTTTCATGCGTGAGAGAGCCACGGTTCGTAATCCAGAAACGGATTCGAGATCAGAGTTCGGACGCCCAAGATACGTGCCGACGAACCGAGGGAGCGCGCGAGAGGACAGCCCAGGCCGTGGGCCACATGGGCTGGCCGTTGATGAGGCCGTGGGCCCCACGGCCTGGAGCACTCTCTGCTCCCGTGTGGGCCACGCGCCCCCCACGGCTAGGGGGTGACGTTGCACCACTTGGTTGGCCGAAAAACCCTCTCTCTCTCCATTTTGAAAATTAAGAAGAAAAAGTTTCAGATTCCCGTAAGAACATCCTCTCCAATTTTCAGTTTTTCAAAACACCATATCTTCCTCATCCGGAGTCGGATTTGAGTGATTCAAGTTGGAGAGTGTTTGTATTTGAGTCCTCTAACATCTCCAAGTGGTTTGGTGGCTGTTTGATCGTGATTTCTAGTGGTTGAACACTGATTTCCGAACCAGCTGCAGAATCCAAGGTAATGGTCTCAACTTTGGGATTTCTTTCTTTTTGACCTTCCATTTGCTTGGGGTTTCTTCTTCTATATCTATGTTAATGTTTGGTAAAAGCTATTTGGAAAGATAGCTTGATTATCATTCTAATTGAAACTCAATTTGTGGACTAATGTTAACTAGATTCTATGATTCTAGGTTTTACATATGTTTGTGAGTTGTATTGTGATTAGAATGGCATTTTAGGTTGTTTGATACTTAATTGAATTAATTTTGTGTTAAAATGATCTTGAGATTTGATTTGATCCTTTGATTGATAAAATCTAGGATTTGTGTATTTGTTTGTGATTTAGAGAATATAGGTTTTGATTGATGTAAATCTCAAAACCTTTCTCTATATTTTTGACTAGTATATTGATTGATTTTAATCTCATATATCTAGCATTTAATTGTATATTGATAGCATCTTGAATTTGTGCTTCATGTATATGATTTATTCAAGTGTTATGTGTATGAATAAAACTAGGAGCTTTTGTGTTAGGTGTTTTTCACATGCTCTAGGTTTAATTCATGTTTTGGCATCTAGACTACTTTACTTGTGTTCTCACATGTTTAGGTCTAGTTGTTCCATAGAATGTATTGATCACATGTTCTATGTTGTATTGATTGTTTGCATCATTTGCATTCACATGATCACACTAGGAAGTCCTTGTAAAAGGCATGAAGTCTTGACTAGGACAAGGTGTCCAGATAGTTAAGCAAGAAAGTCTTGGTTAGGACGTGAGGTCCGGATAACCAAGCAAGAAGTCATGGCTAGAGTCGGGAGAACTCGGATAGTCATGCATGGGAGGCTCCCTAGAGGCAAGAGTGCCTCGGATAGGGAGTTGGCTATTGTATTGGTAGGCCTAGGCGTATGGTTAGACATAGACTCCGATAGAGCGGGGTACACGGGAGGTGTATGCACTCTTGAGGAATTTCTAATCTACCATCGATGTTGGTTGTGTGTGGTGTCCAATATATGGTGGTTTCGCATCATTGAGGGATTTCACACTTTCCAATAGGGTTGGGTAGGCTTAGACTTCACTAGGTTGGGTGAGCTAAAGATTGGTCACTTTGTGAATGTTCTATGTTTACTTTCCAATATATATAGTACCCTAATAGTTGTATTTCAACCCGTGGATGTTTCCTCCTTGGAGGTTTTACCACGTTAAAAAAATCTCATGTGTCAATTCTTTCTATCTCTCTTTTATATATGTTTATGTGTATGTTTTAATCTTGTGGTACAATATTCACTTGTGATATATTTGGAAGCAAGATTGTGTAAAGTGTGATTTGTAATCAATATTCATTTTGATCATTTTTGTATATACAATTCATTTGTGTAAATATAATTCTCTTATTCTTTGATTCTTTTGTATAGATATATCTAGATTGATATTTGTATATACATTGAACATTAATATTAATACATGTATCCTTTGATTTGGTTTTAATATATTTCCTTCATTAACAAGTTGTAGTAGTTTTACTTAGTGTACTTACATTGTAATATTCAAAATACAACTTGTGGAATTTGATCTTAATTGAATATCTTGTATATGAGATACATTGTTTGTTGGTATATGTTTTGTAGGTTAAGGGTGGTGAATTGAGCATACATGTGTTAATTGTTTTTCTAATAACAATCATGTTTAAGGTTAATTTGTTTGTTCACCAAGGTTTCGACATAAGTCACGAAAGAGTTTTTAAAACTAGTGCGTCAACCTATTCACCCCCCCTCTAGGTTGTTTAGTATAACCTTGTAGGTATTTTCAGTCGACTTCACAGACCTTAACAAGGCATGTCCCAAAGATTTATTCCCGCTTCCCCACATCGACATGTTGGTCGATGCCACAGCAGGACACGAACTACTCAGCTTCATAGATGCCTACTCTGGCTATAACCAAATCCTGATGCATCCTGACGACAAAGAGTAAACCGCTTTTGTCACGGAGTGAGGTATTTTTTTTGTTATAAGGTTATGCCATTTGGTTTAAAAAGTGCAGGTGCAACCTACCAGCGACTGGTCAATAAAATGTTCGCCAAAACGCTTAGGTTGACAATGGAGGTAAGCTCACAGGTCGCGTAGCAGCTTTGAACAGATTCATATCCAAGTCGTCCGAATGCTACCACTCTTTATTCAACACATTGAGAAAGAACATGGCATTCGAATGGAACGACGACTGCGAAAATGCGTTACAAGACTTTAAGACATACTTGACCTCAACTTTGTTGTTGTCGAAGCCAAAAGACGACGAGACGTTAATCGTATATTTGGCCGTATCCGACACAGCTGTAAGTGCTGTATTGATCAGGGAAGAGAGTGGTGTACAACATCCGGTATACTACGTGAGTAAGGCATTACTCGACGCAGAAACCCGCTACAGTTGATTGGAAAAATTGGCCCTCGCTCTTATCATAGCAGCACGCAAGCTGAGACCATACTGTAGGAACTCAGATTTACGTTGCACAGCGAAAAATAGGTTTTAAAATTTTTATGCAACTTGTAAACCGTATACAATATATAAGAATATATAAAGAGATTAGATCATACCCTTGTAGACCAACTCCTTCGTTTCTTTAAGCTTTATTCCGTTTTGAACCACTACGTCTTCCTCGCTATATCCCGTGATCCAGTAACTGCGTGTGGGCGCGTCACAGTACTCAGGAACTTGAATGGAGGTAGAAGAAAGTAACACAAAACAACCCTTGTTTTGTTGTAGAAGAATTTTGACCACCCTATTTGTGAAGAACAAGAAGCCAAAAATAAAACCCTTTTTTTTTTTTTTTTTTTTTTTTAAGTGGCCGCACACCCTTTACATTTCTTTCTTTTGAGTGTTGTTTGTATCTCATACAATTAGGTTCAAAGTGAATCAATTAGGTTTCAAATAAAATGCACTAATACCTTTTATCAGTTTTTATTTTTATTATCTAGTTATATTAAATATATCTTTATATATTTTTCAAACTAGATCATTATCTCTTTCCAAATATATCTCAAAATATTCAAAAGATAATCAATATTTAAGTGTCCTAGGTAGAGTAGGATTTTAACTCCCACATAACCCTAGTTGACTTGAACTTAAATACTATACCTAGCTAAGAATAAAAAAATCTAATTATTTTATGTCTTAGTCATGATTTTGAACCTACAACCTCCATTTAATAATTAATTAATAATTCATTAATTAAATAGTCTAATTATTTAATTAATTTAATTATTAATATATTAATTTAATTATCTCATTATTCAATTAATCCCTGAATAAATACGTGTCACTTTTGTAACACAATTAATTGGACAATCCAATTAATTAACCGTGACCCTTGTTACCTTTAATCAATCGGGCTAGCAAGGGGACTTAATGGACCCACAGTTTTGAGCTCCAATAATACTTAGAAATAATTAATTACACTCTTTAATTAATATTTTATGATTATTAACCTCATAATTATTCCACTAAAAACCCAAGGCTGCACTCTCTCAATTGTAGATGTATTACACAAACCAAAATTACAGTTGTCCATCGATATAGCTATTGCATATGGTATGATTCTCCACAAGTAGTTCATAATTAGAGCTGGGTCATAATGTCTATTATACCCTTCTAATTATGTCTTTCCATTAAGTACTATTGATTTTCTAATGAACAATAAATCCTACATTCCTTACGGAATTAGGAGAGTGCTCATATTGTTCAAGCCCCGAATCAACCCTAAAGGGAACTTCTATCTATTTCTCGCAAGAATGAGTGGATTCCACTATTGTGTGCAGATCTCCCAGTCACAAGCCAAACTGCGACTTCAACATACGAAGTTATTGACCGGGAATGCAACTCTGATATCACCTATGGTATATCAAAAACCACGATCTAACATGAAGGAGTCGATAAGACACTCAGGATTAAGATCACCCATGTATAGCCATCATTTGTTGATATATATGAATCTCATCTTGTAACGGATCTTGGTGAGAGATTCATATAGATCATGGCTCAGTCCTACATGATCACATCATATAAGGTGCCTCTATTCTCATATCACCATATGAATAGTTTAGGTTAAGATCATCGTACATTACGGAATGGACCGCAGTTGTAGATTAACCACAAATAAAGTATCCAACTCTATTTGCTATCTACGGACTATTTAGATTGCTCATCTCAAACTGAAAACCTCTGTATATGACACTCATATACTCAGTTAGAGATTACATTCGACAATCTTGGATGTTAAGTACACATGATATAAATGTATGAGACAGGTATATAGAATGAATAAACTACTTCTTTTATTAATGTTTCATTCACATTTACAAATTACAAGTTTTAGGGCATAAACCCCAACACATACTTCCAATGCCATTCCATTAAGGTATTAACTATATATCCACTTAAAAACATTCTTCATAAGCCTGAACTTTCAGGTCAAATGACGAAATGGACTGTCGAGCTTAGCGAATACGACATCTGCTTCCACCCGCGAATGGCAATGAAATCACAGGTATTAGCTGACTTTATTGCAGACTTTACCCCTTGTAAGAATGTGCAAGCTGAACAGGAACTATTAGCCCTCATGGAAAATCCTACGACTGGAAAGTGGACTCTATTAATCGATGGTTCCAGCAACATCTATTAACTGCCAAAATTGGCAGGGATCAAAAAAGAATTTTCCACTAGCTTTGAGAAGAAAGCCGGGATCCAAAGTAGAAGCAAAAATGTCTGGGTACCCCACATGCTAGTTGACGGACTAGGAGGAGAGTCTCCACCCACTCCGGCCAGGTCCAAAATTCCCGGGACCATGAAAAGCACCAGGAAGCCAAAAGATGAATGGGGGCTTGGAGGACACGGCCATCATAAGGTCCTATTACCCAACTACCTCGAGTATCCCGATACCCGAGTATATGGGTACCCCGTTGCTTGAAACCCCGACATCTGCAAACATCATCTTACAGGAAGCACGAGGGACGCGGGGTATCCGGGATACCTCCGACCAGCGAAACACGTGGCATATACATGGCAAGGGAGGGGGCACACCGAAAAATAGATTACAAACACTAAACGTCACCGTTCAAGATAAAAAGTCAAGCTACAAACGCGATATTCATTCCCGCCATTTAAAAACCTATTTTAGATAGGAGTCAACTCATCAGGGACCAAGAAGGAAGGAATAGCCTGATCTTTAGGGATCAATTTCCCGACGAAGTCGTCGGACTCCAAAAAAGGCCCGTGCAGCACTAAAACCCTAGACCAAAGTTCTAGGAGTGCTTTGCAAGAAAGGAGGCCTATATATATTGATGATATGATGACAGAAAGAGGAGGCAACCCTAGCCGACTACACTTGTTTACTACTTATCGACAGGCATGAAAGCTCCATCTCCATTCTGGTTCTCCTATGTCTTTTATTTTTTCCTTACATTAGAATCGACACTGTGATCTTTAGGAGCTCGAACACTGAGTTGTAAGAGTTCATATTGAAACCATAGTGTATATATACTCAAACAGTTTTCCTTTTTATGCTCCCAATATATGAAAAACTTATACTCCCTACTATATGCATTCACCATCGTACTGGACACGCGATATCCAGCGGGGTACCAGGCTACTAAATATCTCGTTGGCCCCTGATCAATCCTGATCTGAATCCAGCTTTTCCAAATCAGATCACACCTCGCAGAAATCAAGGAACCTGCAGGGTATCGGGGTATAAAGTATTCCGCTAGCTCAGATCCAATTTGATCCGGATCCCTCACATACTGTTAATTCTGAATTTCACCCCGGTAACAATTTTGGGTTAACAACATCAAAGGAAGTGGATTAGGACTAGTGCTCAAATCCTCGCAGGGAGACACATTGGATCAATTGATCCACTGCGAGTTTTGTGTGACAAATAACGAAGCCAAATACGAAGTGCTAATTGCCAGACTCGACCTCGCAAAAAGCATGAACATAAAGAAAATTCAAGTGTAGAGCGACTCACAACTCCTCGTCCAATAGATGAATGGGTTGTACGAAGCCAGAGACCAAAAAATGACGACATATGTAAGGTTCCCATTTGTTGATTGGCTCATTTCGTGGACAAACCACATTGTTAGGTTGATAATTAGTGTTGGTATTAATTCCATATCAAAACGTGTTTAACTTGTAATGTTTAGTGGTTAGTAATTGAAGAATTTCGAAGACGAAGGACGTCTCAACCATTATTCGTTCAAGTTGCCAGCTTTTAAGAGTTTCGGGCATTATCGGTCTACAAAGGTATTCAAAGACATCTTATCTCTTACAAGGCTAGGCACACACTCACAAATATCATTCTTGTGTGTCCCTTCATGATTTAATTTCATTTACATTTCACTTTTACACACTTGGCAAAATATGCTCATGCATTCATATTTAGTTAATAAACTTTGTGTTTTGCATTTTCTAGGACTATGTCCGGAAACTAGCATATGTGTGTGTATTTGTGTTTGTATGTTTCTGTATTTTGTGTTTAGGACTTGAACATATTCTTATTCAATGCCTTATTGAGTTCCGGTCGTTTCGGTTACTCATTCATAAGGTTTCGAGTCCAAACAAGTTGACTATGCCACTTTACGTTCTCTTTCATTGAGTTGACTTCATCGATGATTTCCGAGATGATTTCTCAACCATTTTTCAAAGTTGTATAGTCGTTGTCATGCGTGAGAGAGTCACGGTTCGTAATCCGAAAATAGATTCAAATTCAAAGGTCGGATACCCGAGATACGGGCCAACGAACCGAGGGAGCGCGTGAGAGGACAGCCCAGGACGTGGGCCACATGGGCTGGCCGTGGTTGAGGCCGTGGGCCCCACGGCCTGGAGCAGCCTCTGCTCCCGTGTGGGCCACGCACCCCCCACGGCCAGGGGGTGACGTGGCACCACCTGGTTGGCTGAAATCTTCCCTCTCTCTCTCCTATTTCTTCCCTTTCTCTCTCCATTTTGAAAATTCAAGAAGAAAAATTTCAGTTTCCCGTAATACATCCTCTCCAATTTTTCCAAACTTCAAAACACGATATCTTCCTCATCCGGAGTCGGATTTGAGTGATTCAAGTTGGAGAGTGTTCGTATTTGAGTCCTCTAACATCTCCAAGTGGTTTGGTTTCTGTTTGATCATGATTTCAAGTGGTTGGACACTGATTTCGGAACCAGCTGTAGAATCCGAGGTATGAGTCTCAACTTTGGGATTTCTTGTTATTTGACCTTCCATTTGCTTGGGATTTCTTCTTCTATATCTATGTTATTGTTTGGTAAAAGCTATTTGGAAAGATAGCTTGATTATCATTCTAATTGAAACTCAATTTGTGGACTAATGTTGACTAGATTCTATGATTCTAGGTTTTACATATGTTTGTGAGTTGTATTGTGATTAGAATGGCATCTTAGGTTGTTTGATACTTAATTGAATTAATTTTGTGTTAAAATGACTTTGAGATTTGATTTGATCCTTTGATTGATAAAATCTAGGATTTTTGTATTTGTTTGTGATTTAGAGAATATAGGTTTTGATTGATGTAAATCTCAAAACCTTGCTCTATATTTTTGTCTAGTATATTGATTGATTTTAATCTCATATATCTAGCTTTTAATTGTATATTGATAACATCTTGAATTTGTATTTCATGAATATTTTGTGATTCAAGTGTTATGTGTGTGAATGAGACTTTGAGTATATGTGTTAGGTGTTTCACATGCTTAGGTTTCTATTCATGTATTTTTGCATCTAGACTTGATTATTTGTGATTTCACATGTTTAGGTCTATTTGTGCCATAGAATGTATTGATCACATGTTCTATGTTGTATTGAATGTTTGCATCATTTGCATTCACATGATCACACTAGGAAGTCCTTGTAAAAGACATGAAGTCTTGGTTAGAGTCGGGATGACTCGGATAGCCAAGCAAGAAGTCTTGCCTAGAGTCGGGATGACTCGGATAGGTAAGCAAGGAGTCATGGCTAGAGTCGGGAGGACTCGGATAGTCATGCATGGGAGGCTCCCTAGAGGCAAGAGTGCCTTGGATAGGGAGTTGGCTATTGTATTGGTAGGCCTAGGCGTATGGTTAGACATAGAGTCCGATAGAGTGGGGTACACGGGAGGTGTATGCACTCTTGAGGAATTTCTAATCTACCATCGATGTTGGTTGTGTGTGTTGTCCAATATATGGTGGTTCCGCATCATTGAGGGATTTCACACTTTCCAATAGGGTTGGGTAGGCTTAGACTTCACTAGGTTGGGTGAGCTAAAGATTGGTCACTTTGTGAATGTTCTATGTTTGCTTTCCAATAATATAGTACCCAATGGTTGTAGTTCAACCCGTGGATGTTTCCTCCTTGGAGGTTTTACCACGTTAAAAAATCCCTTGTGTTAATTCTTCCTATCTTTTTCTCTTATATTTTAATTGTATATTTTATTGTCTTGATTCATAATATCCACATGTGATATATTGTGAAGCAAGTCTTTGTATAGTGTGATTAGTGCATTCATTTTATAGATCAATTTGTATCTTTGATTCTTTTATATATTGTAATTTTTGTATAGTGACATTTTGATCACTCTTGTAACACATTGAACATCTTATGAAATACAAGCTTATTTTGTTGTGTTGTTTATTTGCTATTTTACCTCACATAACTTGTTGATATACTTAGACATTGCTCTTATGATTGTATTATCGTATTGTCTATGTATATCTTCCTTGGCTTATTGTGTTGTGTGTAAGGCTACCTTGAGGGACAAACGAATGTTTGTTCAAGGGTTTGAAAAAGGTGTAAAAACCTATTCACCCCCCTCTAGGTATGCTTTAAGCAATTTAACTTCGTTTGTGTACATTCACACATGTTGGGGTTCTTTGTAAGGGTAGCTTAGGAGTTAGTATTATTGTTCGAAGCCCTTTTGAAGACCTCATTGTTGATAAACACCGAAGGTAAATTTCTATGTGCTTACTTGTCTTGAAGAGATAGTTGCATACACTCACAACTCATGCATATGTTTATTCCTTGTATGTTGTGTTTCTTATTGTTATGCTTTAATGTTCATTAACATCTCTTCTTGCTTGTTATTTTGATTGCATCTTGTGATTATAATGTCATAGCATTTAGGCTTGTAGGATGCATCTTGCTTTACCTTTTTACCCCTTGCATGTTTTCTTGTGGGGTTCAAAGGAGTGGGCTGTGCGCTGGTCGTCATGCATCAGACCAGCGCAGCTCACCAGCGCAGATCGCCCAGTGGTCTGTCGCTGGTCCTCACCAGCGCAAATCGCCCAGTGGTGTGCCGCTGGTTGTGCGCCTATCTGAGCGTTGGTCGTCAAGCGCCTGTGCAATTTTTGCCTATGCGCTGGTCTTGCGCCTGTCTGTAAGGTTCACTATTTGTATTGGCTTGATTCCATTGCAAAACACTCTATGATTGTATTAGTTGTTGCTTAGGACATTATTTGAAGAAAGGAAGCTCAAAGAGTGAAGAGCAACATCTCGTGCAAAAGTCGTCTTCAAGAGGTGAAAATCGTCAAAGGTAAAACTTGACTTCCACCCTCTTGCAAGGCGTTAGCGCACACACACACAATTCATACATGTGTGTCCCTGCATCGTGGTTCAAACATTTGGTATAACACATTCACACACTTCATAGCATGCTCATGCATTGATCTTGTATTGACAAACTTTGTGAAATTGCATGCTTTATGACTATCTCTTTGATATGGCATGTTTATGTGAATATGTGTTTATTTGTTTACGTATTTTGTGTTTAGGACTTGAACATGTTTTCATTTAATGCCTTATTGAGTTCCGGTCGTTTCGGTTACTCATACATAAGGTTTCGAGTCCAAACAAGTTGACTATGCTACTTTTCGTTCTCATTTGTTGTGTTGATTTCATCATCGGATTCCGAGATGATATCTCAACCATTTTTCAAAGTTGAGTAGTCGTAGTCGTGCGTGAGGGAGTCACGGTTCGTAATCCGAAAACGGATTTGAAATCGGAGGTCGGATGCTCAAGATATGGGGCAACGAACCGAGGGAGCGCGCGAGAGGTGGGCAAACCACGTGTGGCCACTTGGCCAGCCCGTGTGGGAGGCCGTGGGCCCCACGGGCAAGGGAGCCTTCTGCTCCCGTGGGCCCCACGCGCCCCCCACGGGGTGCTGACATGGCACCACGTGATTTGCTCGGAAATCTTCTCCTTTTCCCTCCTTTTAATCAAACCTCCTTCCCTCCAACACTAAGGCAATTTTTTTGAAGAACACTCAAATCCCGCATCAGTTTTTCAACAATTTTTGCTTACTTGTTTTGATCATATCTCTCTCATACGAACTCGAAATCATTCGATTCAAAAACCAAAATTGTTGGTCTCGAAGAGAGCTACAAACCCCAAGCATTTCCAGAGGCAGTTGACTTCGGCATTTTTCTCAGTTGGTCCATTTCCAGTCCGTGGTCAGTATTGGATTTTCAACTTCTTCTTTTTCAATTTCATTTTTGATCAACTATTGATTCTTTCCATTTGATTGATGAAATTTGTTAAGAAGTATGTTAGATCACATGCTAGGGTTATTTGATCATTTGTTAATTGAGTTTTAGCTTTGTAATGTGTTTTGAACATATTTGTGCTAAACTTGATCTATCATGAAATTGATTCTAGAAAACATATATGTGATGTGCTTCATGTTATTTTCTATGTTTTATTTCATGATCTAAGAACTAGGTTTTTAGTGTGCTAAATCGAATATTGATACCTTTGTTCTTATTGTTTTGCATGTTTAGATTTCTAGATATCTTTTGTGATTGAGTGTTGAAATCATATTCTAGACTATCATTGAACATGTACATTTTGCTTGATTGATCATCTAGCTTAATTTGTTTGTGCTTGCATCATTTGCATCACTTTAGATCATAGCCTTGCATTAGGTTGAAGTCTCTAGCAAAGTGAGTGAAGCTTTGTGGATAGAGCAAGGGAGCCTTGATTAGAGTCGGGAGGACTCGGATAATCAAGCAAGGAAGTCTTGTCTAGGGTCGGGAGGATCCGGATAGGCAAGCAAGAAATCTTCCTAGAGACGTGAGCGTCTTGGATAGGAAGTTGCTTTCTAGAGGTGTAGGACACATCTCGGATAGGAAGTAGGCTTGGTGATTCACTAGCCCGAGGGTAGATTAGGAGTTGATAGCTTGAGCGGATATCATGAGTGATAGCTTGAGTGTGTAAGTCCTTTTTCACATAGTGGATTGCTTTGCCGGTGGTTGTGGTATCAACCCGTGGATGTTTCCTCATTGAGGTTTTACCACGTTAAAATCATTGTGTTCAATTTTGCTTTACTTTCCTTTATCTTCCATATATTACATTGATTGCACTTCTTGTAAATTGATTAACTCTTGTCTTAGTTAATTCAATTCATTTGCTAAATCTATTCAAGTGTGCATTTGTCTTGTAATTTTCCGCATTATTTTTAATTGGAAGAATTTGGAGCCTATACCTATTCACCCCCCCTCTAGGTATATTTCACTACTACATTGAGGGAAATTTCATTTGGTATCAGAGCGGGTGTCTAGACGCACTTAGATTGATCCTTTCTTTGTAGTATTTTTGTGTTTGTTCTTTGTTTGTGATAAAATCATGATTAAGGAAGTATATTCCTATGTGGCTTCTTTGTTGAACATATTGACTTAGATGAGAAAAAGATCAATGATCTTACTTTTGAAAATGAACGTTTATCTAAAGTCAATATGTCCCTCAACAAGAAGCTAGAAGATCATGCTCTTGGCTCAAAAGAATTCGATGAACTTAAAGACAAGATTCTAAGTCTAGAATTGAATCTTAAAGATAGCAATGATAGACTTGGTATCTTGAAGCAAGAAATTGAGCAAAGAGATTGTTCTCTTGTTAATGCTAAGAAACTTGAAAATGTGCTTAAATCCAAACTTAATGAGCATTTAAATCAAGAGAAAAAGTATGAACAATGGCTTGATAAATCACATAAAGATGTTGTGTTTAGTGATAACAAAGCGGAAAAATATGCCATTGAACTTAGGATGCTTCGTGAGAAACTTGATGAGGCTAATAGGATGATTAGCAAGATGTCATCTAGTTCTAATAAAGTTGAAACCCTCATTAAAAGTGGAAAGCATCCATGTGACAAAAGAGGTTTGGGTTATATCAATGAGAAGGAGACTCCTTCATCTAACAAATCTACTTTTGTCAAAGCAAGCATTGAATCAATTGTAGGTACACTCTCTCAAGGTAAAGCTATGAAAGCTACCGGAGGTGCCTCTTCATCAACAAGGATGTTCAATGGGAGAACTCAACAACTTAAGCATCAAGAAGCAACAACCTCAAATGTAAGAGGTGAAGCATCAAGGGTTGCTCTTCAAAGAGGTAAAATTGTGAGAAGACCAAATGCTATGGAAGCAAATGCAAATGGTAAATTTCTCAAATTTATTCCTATTTGTCATCATTGTAATATGATAGGACATATTCGACCTAGATGTTTTGAGTACATTCGGAAATGCAAACTTGATAATGCTTTTCATGATATGTCTTTGAATGGACCTAGGCAATCATCCATGTATGGATATAGTAATAGACCTAGGAAGACCTTGGAAAAGCATGTTGTTGAAAGAGTTGTTGATGACTTGCTTGCTAAATCTTGTGTTGTGCCTCACTCTACTATGCATAAGAAAATTGATAATGCTTTGTTTGATATTTTTGAAGATGTGACCAATGAGGTCAAGGTGCATGTTGAAAAGCCTAATATTGAGTCAAAGCATGTTAGAAGTAAGAGTGAGAAGCATGTTGTGAAAAATGTGTGGATTAGAAAAGACACATCTAAATGTAATGTTGCACAATATGCTTTACGTGCCAACTCCTCCTATTCTTGGTACCTAGATAGCGGTTGCTCTAGGAACATGACCGGGAACAAAGAGTTCTTTAAGAATCTTGTTTTAAAGGATGGAGGTTGGGTTACTTTTGGTGATGGTACCAAAAAGCAAGTTCTTGGCAAGGGAACAATTTGTATCCCCGGATTGCCTAAACTTCGCAATACTTTGTATGTTGATGGGTTACAAGCTAACTTGATAAGCATTACTCACTTGTGTGAAATTTTTCAAGAAGTTAGTTTTAACAAAGATGTATGCACTATAATTGATAAAAAGGGCGATGTCGTCCTAAGAGTCAAAAGGTCTATAGACAATTGCTATTGTCTTGAGATAGATCCTCTCACATGCAACATGGCACATGAGTGCAATAAGCTTGATTTGTGGCATCAACGTTTGGGTCACATGAATTTTAAAGATTTGAAAAAGCTTGAAAAACATGGCATTGTTAGAGGTCTTCCTAATCTTGGTAAAAAGCTTGAGGTGGTTTGTGAACCTTGCCAATTAGGTAAGCAAACCAAAGTGCCTCATAAGAAAAATTCTTACATAGCTACCAAGAGACCTTTAGAACTTGTGCATATGGACCTAATGGGGCCAATTCAAACCGAGAGCATTAATGGCAAAAAGTATATTTTTGTATGCGTTGATGACTACTCTAGGTTTACTTGGGTTTATTTTCTTAGAAACAAGACCGAGGCTTTTGATTACTTTAAAAAGTTTTGTAATCAAGTTCAAAATGAAAAAGGTCTTGATATCAAGAAAATATGTCGCATTAGGAGTGATCATGGGACGGAATTTGAAAATGCAAAATTTAGTGAGTTTTGTGATGGTTTAGGGATTTCTCATGAGTTCTCCGCACCTAGAACTCCTCAACAAAATGGTGTTGTTGAGAGGAAAAATCGTGTCTTGCAAGAGATGGCTAGGGTCATGCTCAATAGCAAGAAAGTCCCTAGAAACCTATGGGCCGAGGCGGTCAATACCGCTTGTTATGTGTCAAATCGTGTTTTCAAAAGGCCCGGCACAAAACAAACGTCCTATGAACTTTGGAAAGGCAAGAAGCCTAATGTGAGTTACTTCCACACTTTTGGGAGTAAATGTTATATTTTGAATGATAGAGATCACTTAGGAAAGTTTGATGCAAAAAGTGATGTTGGTCTCTTTCTTGGGTATGCTATTAATAGTCGTGCATATAGAGTCTTTAACTTGACTACTAAGACTATCATGGAGTCTATCAATGTGAAGATAGATGATCTTAGCATGCTTAATTTGTGTGATGATAATGGTGTCAATGAATCTAAAGAAAACATGTTAAATGACACTAATACACCTATTGATGTGGCTAGTAGTGTTTCTAGTCAAGATGATGAAATTGATAGTCATGTTGAAGTTGTAAGTCAAGGGTTGGAAAATGCTTTAAATGATAATCAACAAAATGACCAAGTTGTTGAACATTCTCACCCAAGACTTAGAAACTTACACTATCAAGGAGACATCATAGGTGATTTAAATGAAGGGGTTAGAACAAGAAATCAAATTGCTAACCAAATATCCTATGCTTGCTACACTTCTCAAATTGAACCCAAAAAC
Source organism: Acer saccharum (assembly GCA_030490815.1). Lineage (NCBI taxonomy): Eukaryota > Viridiplantae > Streptophyta > Magnoliopsida > Sapindales > Sapindaceae > Acer > Acer saccharum. The sequence goes on from CM059869.1 coordinate 29,962,607, forward strand.
ATTAATGAAGCAATTGTTGATGAATATTGGGTTGGGGCTATGCAAGATGAACTTAATCAATTTGAGAGGAATGAAGTGTGGTCTTTAGTTCCTAGACCCAAAGATATAAATGTAATTGGCACTAAATGGGTGTTTAGGAACAAGACCGATGAAAGTGGCAAGATTGTGAGGAATAAAGCTAGACTAGTGGCTCAAGGTTACACTCAAGTGGAGGGTGTTGACTTTGATGAGACGTTTGCCCCGGTTGCTCGTCTCGAGTCCATTAGACTTTTGTTGTCCATTGCATGCATTAAAAAATTCAAATTATTTCAAATGGATGTCAAAAGTGCTTTTCTCAATGGATACCTTCAAGAAGAAGTGTATGTTGAACAACCTAAGGGTTTTGTAGACCCACACTCTCCTAATCATGTGTTTAAATTGAAAAAGGCTCTCTATGGCCTTAAACAAGCTCCAAGAGCTTGGTATGATAGGTTGACTCAATATCTTGTTGACAACCAATATAGGAGAGGTGGCATTGATAGAACTTTGTTTATCAAACATCATGATCATGATATTTTTGTTGCACAAATATATGTTGATGACATTGTTTTTGGGTCTACTAATAAAACCAAGGTTGATGAATTTGTTAGTGTTATGTCAAGTGAATTTGAAATGAGTATGGTGGGTGAGTTGAATTATTTTCTAGGTATGCAAGTGAAGCAAACTAGCATGGGCATAATGTTGAATCAATCTAAATATGCTAAAAATCTAGTTAAGAGATTTGGCCTAGAAAATGGAAAAGATTTTGAAACTCCCATGAGCACCACTTTAAAACTTGACAAAGATGAAAAAGGGAAAAGTGTTGACCAAAGCCTTTATAGAAGCATGATAGGTAGTCTACTTTACCTAACGGCTAGTAGACCCGATATTTGCTTTAGTGTTGGCTTGTGTGCTAGATTCCAAGCAAATCCCAAGGAATCTCACTTAAAAGCCGTCAAGAGGATCATTAGGTACATCAAAGGAACTCATAGTCTTGGTCTATTCTATTCATTTGATACCAATGATATCCTTGTAGGCTATAGTGATGCGGATTGGGCGGGAAACATAGATGACCGAAAAAGCACATCGGGCGGTTGCTTTTATGTTGGTAATAACTTGGTTTCTTGGTCAAGTAAGAAACAAAATTCGGTTTCCCTTTCCTCTTCCGAAGCCGAATACATTGCGGCCGGAAGTGCTTGCACACAATTACTTTGGATGAAACAAATCCTTAAGGATTATGAGATAGAACAAGGAAAAATGACACTTTATTGTGATAATTTAAGTGCCATTAACATCTCTAAAAATCCGGTTCAACACTCCCGCACTAAACACATAGACATTAGGCATCATTTCATTAGAGATCTAGTTGAACATTCTATTGTTACTCTAGAGCATTTGCCTACTAAAAATCAACTTGCGGACTTGTTCACTAAGCCCTTGGACAAAGAGAGGTTTAAAACTCTTAGAATGTCCATTGGCATGATTTGTGTTGATTGATGTCTTTGTGTGATTGTGAGTGGCTTGATTAGCAAAACTTTAATTGTATATCATTGTCTTTGAGAGCTACTCACTTGAGAAGTAATGATCTTTAACAAGTATCTTTTATTGTTTTTAGATCATGCACTTAAGCTTGAAAATCTTATTTTTGAAAAGTGCACTAATGCTTCTCTTATATGTTTTAGTTTTTGAGTTTATGTGGTTGAATATGTGTAGATAATGGATGCATCTAGAAGTTTATTGTTAAGTACATGATAGATGACCTATGGTATGTATCCATTTTGCTTCGGCACTACATAGTAATCAACGAGCACCCTCATGGAAAGGGCTACACACCTTGGTTGTGAAGCCACCCAATGTAGGAAAGGGCTACGCCATTGTGATGAGTGAAAGCCGCCATGAGGAGTATATGTTTTTGTTAGTAAAATCAAAGAAGTGTTGAAATGAATCATTTAAAAAAAAAAAAAAATTCTTTGATTCTAAGCCTAAAAGTAATGAAAAATTAAAAGGCTTATTGGTGTATAGTTGAGAATTGTGAAATAGCTCGGGTTGACAAATAGAAACGGGAAAACGAGCCACATGCACACACACGCTCATATGTTGATATCTATTCATTTTAAAAGCAAAAAACCGGATGAATATCGGTTTGACCTATTTTTGGAAAGGCTTTAGATGGATAGGTGTGGATAGAGTTTGCATGTTGATATCACAATTACTCCTACTATATATTTGAGAAGCATTCACACACACACACTTTGCTTATGTGCTTGATTCATTAGCAATGTGAGAATATTTTTGAGAGATTAATGAAAATCTATGATTCTCTCTTGAACTTTGACAAGTTATGAAATATTTTCTCTTATTGCTTGATTGTGTGATTGTGTGATGTCCCTTGTGAACAAATCTTCTTGTTGATAATATGTGGAGCATATGTTAAGGGGGAGCTTTAGTTTATTCAACTTTCGCTTTCTATACGATTTGTTTGCTTAATATCTCGTTCTTTATCTCTCGTGTCCCTTGTCTATTCCTTGACAAAAAGGGGGAGAAAATGTACACCTCACCATGTTTGATATTGGGGAGTTCTTGTATACTTCACACCTTGTGTGGAGATTGTTCCAATTGTGTGAATCTTATTCCTCTTTGTGCTTAATTGTGACTTTGTCTTAAGGGGGAGAATTCTTGTCTTAAGGGGGAGAAAGAATTCTTTCTTGACTATGTTAAGGATAGTTGGTTCTTGGAAATTGGGAAACTAAGGGAATGCTTTAACTTGAACAAATTTTATTCACTTGAGATAATGCATTTGTGTATGAGATAAGGGATATCTTCTTTGTTTGATTGTTTGGTTAAATAACTCACCATTCTTCTTTAGAGAAGATCTCTTGTTTTGGTTGCTATTTTCTCTCATAGGTACTTTGAAGACCGAAAGAGGAATTCTTAAAGACTTGAAGATTTTTAGTCTAGGAATTTCTTTGTAATGTGAGATTGAGAGTATGCTATCATCTTGAGTTTATTTGAGTGAAACATTGTATGGTGAGGTTGAGTGTTTTTGCCAATGGAATAGCCAAAGGGGGAGATTGTAAGGTTCACTATTTGTATTGGCTTGATTCCATTGCAAAACACTCTATGATTGTATTAGTTGTTGCTTAGGACATTATTTGAAGAAAGGAAGCTCAAAGAGTGAAGAGCAACATCTCGTGCAAAAGTCGTCTTCAAGAGGTGAAAATCGTCAAAGGTAAAACTTGACTTCCACCCTCTTGCAAGGCGTTAGCGCACACACACACAATTCATACATGTGTGTCCCTGCATCGTGGTTCAAACATTTGGTATAACACATTCACACACTTCATAGCATGCTCATGCATTGATCTTGTATTGACAAACTTTGTGAAATTGCATGCTTTATGACTATCTCTTTGATATGGCATGTTTATGTGAATATGTGTTTATTTGTTTACGTATTTTGTGTTTAGGACTTGAACATGTTTTCATTTAATGCCTTATTGAGTTCCGGTCGTTTCGGTTACTCATACATAAGGTTTCGAGTCCAAACAAGTTGACTATGCTACTTTTCGTTCTCATTTGTTGTGTTGATTTCATCATCGGATTCCAAGATGATATCTCAACCATTTTTCAAAGTTGAGTAGTCGTAGTCGTGCGTGAGGGAGTCACGGTTCGTAATCCGAAAACGGATTTGAAATCGGAGGTCGGATGCTCAAGATATGGGGCAACGAACCGAGGGAGCGCGCGAGAGGTGGGCAAACCACGTGTGGCCACTTGGCCAGCCCGTGTGGGAGGCCGTGGGCCGCACGGGCAAGGGAGCCTTCTGCTCCCGTGGGCCCCACGCGCCCCCCACGGGGTGCTGACGTGGCACCACGTGATTTGCTCGGAAATCTTCTCCTTTTCCCTCCTTTTAATCAAACCTCCTTCCCTCCAACACTAAGGCAATTTTTTTGAAGAACACTCAAATCCCGCATCAGTTTTTCAACAATTTTTGCTTACTTGTTTTGATCATATCTCTCTCATACGAACTCGAAATCATTCGATTCAAAAACCAAAATTGTTGGTCTCGAAGAGAGCTACAAACCCCAAGCATTTCCAGAGGCAGTTGACTTCGGCATTTTTCTCAGTTGGTCCATTTCCAGTCCGTGGTCAGTATTGGATTTTCAACTTCTTCTTTTTCAATTTCATTTTTGATCAACTATTGATTCTTTCCATTTGATTGATGAAATTTGTTAAGAAGTATGTTAGATCACATGCTAGGGTTATTTGATCATTTGTTAATTGAGTTTTAGCTTTGTAATGTGTTTTGAACATATTTGTGCTAAACTTGATCTATCATGAAATTGATTCTAGAAAACATATATGTGATGTGCTTCATGTTATTTTCTATGTTTTATTTCATGATCTAAGAACTAGGTTTTTAGTGTGCTAAATCGAATATTGATACCTTTGTTCTTATTGTTTTGCATGTTTAGATTTCTAGATATCTTTTGTGATTGAGTGTTGAAATCATATTCTAGACTATCATTGAACATGTACATTTTGCTTGATTGATCATCTAGCTTAATTTGTTTGTGCTTGCATCATTTGCATCACTTTAGATCATAGCCTTGCATTAGGTTGAAGTCTCTAGCAAAGTGAGTGAAGCTTTGTGGATAGAGCAAGGGAGCCTTGATTAGAGTCGGGAGGACTCGGATAATCAAGCAAGGAAGTCTTGTCTAGGGTCGGGAGGATCCGGATAGGCAAGCAAGAAATCTTCCTAGAGACGTGAGCGTCTTGGATAGGAAGTTGCTTTCTAGAGGTGTAGGACACATCTCGGATAGGAAGTAGGCTTGGTGATTCACTAGCCCGAGGGTAGATTAGGAGTTGATAGCTTGAGCGGATATCATGAGTGATAGCTTGAGTGTGTAAGTCCTTTTTCACATAGTGGATTGCTTTGCCGGTGGTTGTGGTATCAACCCGTGGATGTTTCCTCATTGAGGTTTTACCACGTTAAAATCATTGTGTTCAATTTTGCTTTACTTTCCTTTATCTTCCATATATTACATTGATTGCACTTCTTGTAAATTGATTAACTCTTGTCTTAGTTAATTCAATTCATTTGCTAAATCTATTCAAGTGTGCATTTGTCTTGTAATTTTCCGCATTATTTTTAATTGGAAGAATTTGGAGCCTATACCTATTCACCCCCCCCCTTAGGTATATTTCACTACTACATTGAGGGAAATTTCACTGTCGTCCAGCGCAGGCTCACCAGCGCACAGAACAATTTCTGGTGCATTTTTCAAAACGACCTCACTTCACTTATGGCCCCTATATATATGCCACTTTGACTTTAAGTCAATTAAGAGAGTTCATATTCATGCTTCATACTTAGGATATTTTTCAAGACAAGAAAAATACACAAAGAACTCATTTTTAATCACTCAAACACTTTTTCATGATCATCAATCATCATCTATCATCATCTTTGATCATCTAGATCTCATCTTGCATGGATTCTTCATCATACTTTGCTTGGTAAGCTTTTCACTAATATCTTACATATTTTGTGTTTTTTCTTAACAAGCAATCTCAATTAATTACTTGTATGTTATTATATATATTTTGGATACAAGTTTGAGATTAGTGTGATGTATGTTTGAGAAGTTGTATTGTGATAGCTAATTAGGTTTTGTGCTTAATCTTGATTAGCTAAACTATTTGACATGTCATTTAGTTTTTAATATCTAGGATTGTTCTAATTGCATATTAATCATCTTAGATAAGCATATAGGGTTTCCCTTGCTCTATGTTGCATTTTGGATATTCATATATTCACTTAGGGTGTTATTCTCTTCATTGAGAAAGTAAGTCTTGTGTGTAGCTTCCGAGATTAGGTTGCTTAGATCGCAAGCAAATTGGACTAGGTTCACTCATACCAGGATTAGGTAGGTGTGTGATTACTTTCGGGATTAGGTTGTAATCGTTTTACACATTTAGTGGATTCGAGGTTCGAGTGTAGCTTACTTACTAGCCCGTGGTTTTTCCCGTGAGGGTTTCCACGTAAAAATCAAGTGTTACTTAATTTTCGCATTTTATACTTGATTTATTGCTTTATCTAGTTAGGGGTAATTTCGTAATTTTGACTTAATACGAAAAATTGGGTAATAAGCTTAAAATCTATTCACCCCCCCCCCCCCCCCCCCCCTCTAGATTGTTTTATACACATCGTGCTATAATTTGTTTCAATTGGTATCAGAGCGGGTTCCTAGACATACTTAGGTGATCCTTGCTTTTTGGTGTGTTTTGCATTTTGTGTGATTTTTGATCATTCATACATTTTGAAATTTCCCTTAAGTAGTAGTGAAATATACCCAGAGGGGGGGTGAATAGGTATAGGCTCCAAATTCTCCCAATTAAAAAATTAATGCGGAATATACCAGTGAAAATGCACACTTGATTAAATTTGACAAATTAATTGATTTCACTTATACAAGAGTTAATCAATTTATAAGATATGCAATCAATGAAAGAAATGGAAGATAAAGAAAAGTAAAAGCAAAAATGAACACAAGTGTTTTAACGTGGTAAAACCTCAAAGAGGAAACATCCATGGGTTGATACCACAACCACCGGCGAAGCAATCCACTATGTGAAAAAGGACTTACACACTCAAGCTATCACTCATGATATCCGCTCAAGCTATCAACTCCTAATCTACCCTCGGGCTAGTGAATCACCAAGCCTACTTCCTATCCGAGATGTATCCTACACCTCTAGAAAGCAACTTCCTATCCAAGACGCTCACGTCTCTAGGAAGATTTCTTGCTTGCCTATCCGGATCCTCCCGACCCTAGACAAGACTTCCTTGCTTGATTATCCGAGTCCTCCCGACTCTAATCAAGGCTTCCTTACTCTATCCACAAAGCTTCACTCACTTTGCTAGAGACTTCAACCTAGGCTATGATCTAAAGTGATGCAAGTGATGCAAACACAAACAAATTAAGCTAGATGATCAATCAAGCAAAATGTACATGTTCAATGATAGTCTAGAATATGATTTCAACACACAATCACAAAATTATCTAGAAATCAAGACATGCAAATCAATAAGAACAAATGTATGAATATTCAATTTATCACACTAAAAACCTAGTTCTTAGATCAAGAAATAGAACCTAGAAAATAATATGAGACACATCATATATTCAATTTCTAGAATCAATTTCACACACAATCAAGTTTAGCACATATATGTTCAAAACAAATCACAAAGCTAAAACTCAATTAACAAATGATCAAACAACCCTAGCAAGTGATCTAACATACTTCTCAACAAATTTCATCAATCAAATAGTAAGAATCAAGAGATGATCAAAGATGAAATCGAAAAGGAAGAAGTTGAAATACACATACTGACCACGTACTGAAAAAGCATCAGCTGAGAAAAATGGTGAAGTCAGCTGCCTCTGGAAATGCTTTGGGTTTGTAGATCTCTTCGAGACCAACAATTTTTGTTTTTGAATCGATTGATTTCGAGTTCGTATGAGAGAGATATGATCAAAACAAGTAAACAAAAATTGTAGAATTCTGCAGCAAATTTTTCAAAGTGTTCTTCAAAATTCTTCAAAGTGTGGAGGGAATGAGGTGAGCTTAAAAGGAGGGAAAGGAGAGATTTTACGAGCGAATCAGAAGATGTCACATCACCACCCCATGGGGGGCGCGTGGAACCCACGGGAGCAGAGGGCTCCCTTGGCTGTGGGGCCCACGGCCTCCCACACGGGTTGGCCTTGTGGCCACACATGATCCCGACTTCTCTCGCGCGCTCCTTCGGTTCTTCAGCCCATATCTTGAGCATCCGACCTTCGATTTCAAATCCGTTTTCAGATTACGAACCGTGACTCCCTCACGCATGACTACAACTACTCAAATTTGAAAAATAGTTGAGAAATCATCTCGGAATCTGACGATGAAGTCAACACAACAAATGAGAACGAAAAGTAGCATAGTCAACTTGTTTGGACTCGAAACCTTATGAATGAGTAACCGAAACGACCGGAACTCAATAAGGCATTAAATAAGAACATGTTCAAGTCCTAAACACAAAATATGGAAACAAATAAACACATATTCACACAAGCATGCCATATCAAGGAGATAGTCACAAAGCATGCAATTTCACAATGTTTGTCAATACAAGATCAATGCATGAGCATGCTATGAAGTGTGTGAATGTGTTATACCAAATATTTGAACCACGATGCAGGGACACACATGTATGAATTGTGTGTGTGTGTGTGCGCTAACGCCTTGCAAGAGGATGGAAGTCAAGATTTACCTTTGACATTTTTCACCTCTTGAAGACGACTTTTGCACTAGACGTTGCTCTTCACTCTTTAAGCTTTCTTTCTTCAAATAATGTCCTAAGCAACAACTAATACAATCATAGAGTGTTTTGCAATGGAATTAAGCCAATACAAATCATAAACCTTACACATTTACATTCATTTTATTCATTCATAAACACTATGAGTGGAAACGGTGGAAATGGTGGTGGCAACGAAGGTGCTTCTAGCACAAGGCCTCCACTTCTTACCAGATTGAACTATTCCCAATGGAAAGGGAAGATGGAATTCTACATATGCCAAATTCACGACCATGCATGGATGGCGGTGGAAGACGGATATGATCTACCCATGATGACTCCCGGTGGTGGAGGAGAAGATGTATTGAAGCCTAAGGCGCAATGGAACGCGCAAGAGTTTGAGGCTTCAAAGTGGAATAGGAAGGCGATGCATGCCATCTTGTGTGCTATGGACGAAAATCAATACAAATTGATTCAAAATACTAGGATAGCTAAGGAGGCATGGGACATCCTAGAGATTGCACATGAGGGAACCGAAGTGGTGAATGACTCTAAGCTTCAAGTCCTCCAAACTCAATTCAAGATGCTTAAGATGGAGGAGAATGAGTGCTTCAACGACTTCGAGATCAAGTTGATGGACATAGTCAACCAAAGTCATCAACTTGGTGATCCATATTCGGTTAGGAGAATCAAGCAAAAGATTATGAGATCTCTACCCGATAGGTTCGAATCGAAGGTGACGGCTTTAGAAGAAAATAGTGGTTATAAGGATATGAAGCCGAGTGAGGTGATTGGGAGACTTCTAGCTTATGAGTCTAGGAAGGGTCCTATCTCCACACCTCCTAAAAAGCAAAAAGGAATTGCTTTGAAGACCTCTAAGGATGAAAAGGAGGCAAAGAAGGTTGACTCGGATGAAGACCTTGCCTTGTTTGTAAAAAGGTTCAACAAGGTTATGAAGTTTAGAAGAAAGGGCTTTGGATCAAAAGGTCAAGATTTGAAGAAAAAGGGCTCTTTCAAGAAGTTTGAACCTAGGCAAGAAAGGACCGAAAGGAAAGGGGTCCGATGTTTCGAGTGTGGTGGCATAGGTCACTTTACCCCCGAATGTGCAAATCACAATGAGAGGAAAAAGGGAAAAGTGATGGCCGCCACTTGGAGTGGAAGTAATGATGACTCCATTGAGGGAGATGAGTCTTCGGATGATGAAGAGCTCATGGCTAATCTCCTAGCTTTTGCCTCCTCCCATAAAAGCAAAAGTGCTAGTGAGAGAGAGGAAATGAGTCAAGAGGAAAAGGACTCAAGTGGAGAAGAAAGTGATTCCTCTTCTAACTCCATAAATGGTTTTGTGGAGAAAAAGGTGCTTGCTAAATACCATGCTGAGTTTAATGATTTAGCAATCAAAAGCACAAGAAAGATCAAGATGTTAAGAGAAGAGAATCTTGAGCTTTTATCTCACAATGACCACTTAAGTGAACAAGTGGAAAAATTTAAGAAGATGGAAGATAAGCTAAGAGAGGAGTTAGTCTTATCTAGAAGGAATGAAGATAGTCTAAAGAGGGAGCTTGAAGAAGTTAGAGAATCTATGACTAGGATGGATTCTAGCACCAAGAAGCTTGACCATATGCTTGGTGTTGGAAAGAGTCCATGTGACAAGAGGGGTCTTGGGTATGAAGATGGCAAGAAGATCTCAACCTCTAACAAGACCGTGTTTGTCAAGAGTTTGAGGAACGAAGAAACTTCATATGTGCAAATTCCTAGGAAGAAGTTAGAAGTAGGACAATGTTCAAATGCATAAGTGAAGATGGGGCCAAGAAGGCAACCTCAAGCTCAACCCCCTAGGGTTCCTCAAGCCAACATTCCTCCACAAATGGCTCACAAAGGAAAGAGATCTATCATGCAACCTCAAGCTAGGAAGCAATCTAGACCGGTTCAACAACGAAGACGGATTGAACCCTTTCATCCACAAAGACAAGGACAAGGTATGATTCCTTATTTTACTCCTATATGTCACTTTTGTGGATTTGATGGTCATATTAGACCACATTGCTTTCGATATATTAAAATGTGCAAAACTAGAAGCATGATAGAGAAGAAAAAGAAAAGAGCCATGATGCATGTTCCTAGGAATGATAATATTATTATGCATGATCCTTGAACATCTAGAACCCATGTACCAAAGACCACTAAGAAAGCTAAGATTGTTTCTAGGTGGATTAGAAAGAATGAAAATGTTTGCAATGTTGCTCAAATAGCCTTGAAGGCAAATTCTTCTAATTTTTGGTATTTAGATAGTGGGTGCTCTAGGCACATGATGGGAAACAAGAGTTTCTTCGAGACTCTTGTTATGGAGGAAGGAGGATATGTCACTTTTGGTGATGGATCCAAAAAGAAAGTTGTAGGGAAAGGAACTGTTAGGATTATGCTCAATAGCAAGAGTGTAATGTTGTAATTAACAATCTTTTTCATATTAATAAAGTGATTTCTGGTTTAACAAATCGTATAGCATTTATAGTTTATATTATAATTGTCAAAGTAAATAATCATAAGGTCAAAAGACTATGGGAAAAGAAGAATTGTTCGTACATCTGGATATGTATGTGGTAGACACAATTCTTTAGTTAGTCTTGAATAATGTTCACAACTTAAGTTAAAGGTTGGGCACCTTTATCTTGTTAAAGTTGTAGAATTCTTTTGCTAGCATTTGAGTGGGATCAAATGAGATATGATGAGTCTAAAATCATCGGAGTGTCTTCGAGCAAAAGGATCTAGTGCACTGGGTGCATTGAACTGGATCACAATGAAAAGCTTTATCTAGAACCGTCAATAGATAATAGTCTTTTCATTATCAGGACAATCGGAGAGTCTATCTTAATCCTGAGATAAATGATGGACTTATGGTTGCAAGTGATATCATTTGAGTTATCAATGAGTACGATTATATCGCATAGTCTATCCTCGATAGTTTGGTGATATTCATTTGTTAATCGATAGAGGACTTCATTTATAGATATGGACATCGTGGCTCCATTTAATTAAATGAGAGTATAATATCATCATATGGATGTTTTGAGGTAATTGGATATTAAATCTCAACGTTGAGTTTTCAATAGTGTCTATTGAAAACATGGCTTCTGGACAAGTCAAAATATCCAAGTTCAAAACGTGGTCATATGAGTAAATATGGTAACTTGGAGAGTTATAGGCGGTCTATGAACTCTTGGCGATTACTGATATTAATCACGAGGATACACTATCTCCAATATGATTGTCTAGGGTATGAATGAGGAGCATCTTCCTTTTCTATCTTTATTTAAGAGTTCAGTTTTAGCTCTTTAGTGGAATGAGTTAAAATTAATGGATCGGACCTAAGTGAATCATTTGTTGATTGTGATTAGGTTATGTCTATTGAAGCTTAAATTTAGATGGCCCGCCAAGATCCCCAATCCACACGGACTTGCATGGATCACTTGATATATTCTACCGGACCAATTTAAGGGTCCATCTAGAATTGCATTTAATATATTAAGAATATAACTTGCACATTATTTAAGTAATGGGCTGCTCAATTATATTAATATATTAATGAAAGACATGTGGGCTTGTTTCTTTTAGTAAGAATGGGTCTGGTTCACATGTGGGCTTTTTATTTAAAGTCCAATGGATTAAATGAAATAGGAAAATAATATTAGGCCCATCTTATATATAAGTGGGGCGGCTAGGTTATGGTTTTGACCTAAGAATATTATTTTGTTTCATTTGTTTTAATTAAATAAGAATTAATTGATTTATTGATTAATTGTTTAATTAAAGAAACAAATCTTTCCTAAAAGTAAAAGACTTGTTTGATAAGTAAATAAATAAATTAGTATTATTTATTTAATCAAATAAGGAGTCTTTTTTTATTTAGTCAAATAAAAGAATAAAAATAAAAGAGTTGGATTAGGGTTTGAAGTCTATAAAGTTAAAAAGAATTAGGGTTGAATTTTAGTCACCCTATATAAGTGACATGATGAAATTCGGCCAACCCTAATCATATACTACATAGAATTCGGCAACCCTAAAGGAAAAAGAAGAAAAATTCGGCCAACCTATATATATGTTCTTATAGGGTTCGGCCACATCAATTAATTGGTGCTTGAGTTTTTATTTTCTTTTTTTCCTTCTTCTTAATTCTAAGAGAGTTTTTATTCTAGAGAGACAAAAAGGAGTGAAAAATTATTCTTTGATAGTATACAATTGCTTAAACATCAATAAGCTTGTGTATACGATATCGATCTAGGTTCACGCGAGTTTCGATCATAAGATTGAGAACTCAAAAGTGACCGGAATAATTTTGACATTCTTTTGATTGTTTTGTGACTAACAAAGAAAAGAAAGTATTTGTTTGGTCCATTCACAGGTTTGCAATTCAAAGGAAAGGGAGACCACGCTCCTAGGTGATCCACGTTCGTGCTCGGATTGAAGGTCTTGCGGATTACCATCGACGTAAGTCAATCGGATCACGCGACAAGAGGTAATTTACTTTTGTTGATATATATGCATGTTTATTGATTAAAAGGGTTTAAGGTTCATAAAGGAAAAATTTTAAAAGTCACTAAATCGTTTTTAGTATCGCTTCCGCTGCGTGTAACACTTTTATTTATTATTTTTTCCCTACAGGAACCATTTCCCTTCCCGGATTACCCTCCTTATCCGATGCTTTATTTGTTGATGGCTTGAAAGCCAATTTAATAAGCATTTCACATCTAAGTGATGAAGGATATTCCATCTTGTTTAGTAGAGATGATTGCTCTATCCTAAAGCCCGATAGACAAACCTTATTAAAAGGTATGAGATCTAGTGACAATTGCTATTGTCTTGAAGCTAAAATAGTCTCAAACAATGTGTCCATGGATGAGCAAATAGAGTTGTGGCATGAAAGACTTGGCCACATGAACTTTAGGGATTTAAGAACCCTTGGAAAGTTCAATTGTGTGCGTGGCCTCCCTAAGCTTGGGAAGAAAGCCAATGGTATTTGTGGACCTTGCCAACAAGGAAAACAAACCAAAAGCATGTACAAAAAGGGCAAGTATCTCTCCACCAAGGAGCCCCTAGAGCTTCTCCACATGGATCTCATGGGTCCTATGCAAACCGAGAGTTTAGGTGGAAAGAGATACATTTTTGTTTGTGTTGATGATTTCTCTAGATTTACATGGACATATTTTCTTAGAGAAAAATCCGAAACTTTTGATAAGTTTAAAATGCTTTGTACTAAATTACAAAATGAAATGAATTCTAATATTAAAAGCATTAAACGGATTAGAAGTGACCATGTGAGGGAATTTGAGAATGCCTCTTTTGAAAGCTATTGTGATAGCTTAGGCATCTCCTATGAGTTTTCGGCTCCTGGGACACCTCAACAAAATGGAGTTGTTGAGAGGAAGAATAGGGTCTTTCAAGAGATGGCCCAAGTGATGTTGCTTAGCAACAATGTCCCTAGGAACTGACACGCCCGAACTGGTTCTACAAATGTCACTATAATTTTACATATTCTACCTCGGTTATATTAAAGGGACGCGCGAGTCTGGTGACCCTATTGCAAGTGCACAAGTCGTACAACTAGTGTAGTGAGCAAGTAAGGGTATCGTTCCCACGAGGAAGGCAATATAAAGACGCTTACTTTACTTAATTCTACAATTCTCTAATTATGACAAAACAAGGTTGATTAATTTAACTAATGGTTAACAGATTAACTATGCTAAAATTGATTTGCTAAGTAACAATTACAACTACTTGATTTAAATTCTAGGTTAAAAGTTGTTAAGGGAATAGATTCATTCAAGTATAATCCTAGTTTCTAATCAATCAATCATAAGTCTCAGTCCTTAATTACTAACATGCATCTATTCATGGAATTTATGAAGCACTAAATTCTCAACTAAATCATAATGAAATCTTTGATTAGATAGTGATAAAGGAGAATTACTCAATTACTTGTAGAGAGTCACATGTTAGTTATCTCTACCACACAAATGCTATAGTAGGGACATGCAATAATTAGTCTATTGCATACAATCAAGTTATTGCACATAATGAATGTTGATGGTTGCAACCACCATTCTTGCAAGTATTAAAGAGCACATGCATAACTTGAGAGGATTATAACAATATGATTGATTATATAACAAGGTAAATACAAGAATTACATCTAATCCCCTAACAAGAGGAATTTAGTTACACATAGTATCAAAGTTACAAAGACTTACAAACAAGGAAACATCACCAATGGACAAGTTTGTGAAGTGGAAAGGATCCTCCTTGCAATCCAAGCAACTAATTCTACTATGGCAATTTGAAGTGATCTCTCCAAGTAACCAACATGTGGTGTTTGGCTACCTAGAAAATGCTATGAAAATAACTATCTCTCTTGATTCCTAAGAACAAAATATCTAATTAATTCCTACTTCTCTCTATCTTCTCTCTAACTACTTCTATTCTCTAATGTACGTCCTCTTTCTCCAAGTTGAAAGCATTCCTTTTTGTAACTTGTTGAAATTTGCAGGTGTCCATGAGAGAGAAGGCCTTCCAAGGACAATAGGTGGAAGTGGGCCAGCTTTCCTTGACTTTTTGAGGCGAGCTTTGACCATTTGCAGCTCATCAGAGTCGCCGGCAGGTATGTGCGGTGGCTTTGTGCCCGCCGCATGAACCCGTCGGGCTTGTTTTGCCTTCACCACGGACTTATTCCGCGGGATTTATCTTGCCGTGGCTCACGCAGGAACCCGCCGGGCTTGACGGCAGCTTTGTGAGGCGGCCTTTTGCCCGCCTTCTAGAGCGTCTGAACTCGCCGGATGACAAGATGTTCCCTCCGGCGGCTTCGTGCGGCGGCCTTGTGCCCGCCGTCTAGAGTGTCTGAACTCGCCAGCCTTGCTTTTCTTCCAATGTCTACCTAAATTGCCCTCTTTTCTTCACTTTGGACAAAAATGCCCTTGAATTGCCTATTTTACCTGAAAAGACTTATTTACACATTAAACACATGGAATGCTTAGAAAACAATTACAAAAACAAGGTAAAAAGGGTGCTAAATGTAAACATTTGAAGCGCGATCAGACCCCCAAACCTGACTTTTGCTCGCCCTCGAGCGAATTAGGTTCACGCGAGTTTCGATCATTAGATTGAGAACCCAAAAGCGACCAGAATAATCTCTGTAGTCTTTTTGGTTCTTTTGTGACTAACAATAAGAAAAAGAAGTTTGTTTGTCCATTCTCAGGTACGCAATTTAAAGAAAATGGAGACCACGCTCCTAGGTGATTCACGTTCATGCTAGGATTGAAGATCTTGCGGATTACCATCGACGTAAGTCAATTGGATCACGCGACAAAAGGTATTCTTCTTTTGTTGGTTTATATGTATGTTTAATTAATTTAAAGGGTTAAGGTTCATCAAAGGAAAAATTTTAAAACATACTAAATCTCTTTTTAGTCTCGCTTCCGCTGCGTTGCCCGGTATTTTTCCCTACAATTGGTATCAGAGCCTAGGTTGAACCCTTTTAATTAATTAATGTATATATACGTGAATCTATTTCTTTTTATTGTGATTATGCATGTTTAAAAAGAGATGGCACTCTAGGTATTCGCATATATAATTACATGTGGATGTATGGTTTTATATATGTTTTTATGTGGATTGTTATTGCTCGATTTTGGTCCTAGATTTTCAATGTAATTTTTGTTTTGGAATTGTAACAAGAAGGGTGGTCTATTATCGCCATAATTCCTTCTTGGTAGTTGCTAGGTTTTCTTTTATTTTTATTGTAATTAAAAAGTGCAGTTTTTTTAGGTATTAAAAGTTACTGCAGTTTTTTTTTAATTTTATTATAGTGCAGTTTTTTTTATTGTAATAAATACTGCAGTGATTAAAAAATAAAAATAAAAAATACTGCAATATTTTATTTGTTTAAATACTGCTGGAATGTATTCGGGTATTGAAGATTCGAAGACATGAAGAAAAGGAAGCAACCGGAACCTAGAGCGAGCACTGTGCACACCCTAGGAGTGGATTGGGCTGCGCATGGCAAGCCCATATCATGGTGGGCTGCGCACGGCAGCCCTATTTGGTCTCATGGGCTATGCACGGCAGCCCCTTTGTGGGGTTGTGGGCTATGCACGCCTATGGGGCAGTCGAGGGATGTGCGGATGGTTGATGGCCACTTGAAGATCTTGTATTCCTAACAAATTGTAATTTACTTGCTTTTCTAGGATGGACCAAAATTGTGGCTATTTATTTTTTGCATAAATATTACAATATTTGTTATTGTATGATAACATGTCATATAGAATAGGAGTGCCACTCATATATCTCTTTTGGTATGAACATGCATTAAATGATTTAGGTATCTAAATTGGCATCTAGATAACTTGGTAAATCATTCTATGGGATTTAATCACACGCCTTAAATAATTGAGTGGGAGAAGGTGTTTTGTAACACCTATGGCCTCCAAGGTTAGTTGAGCTTTATTATTTATTGGTAATCCCCCCAAGGGGCGTCCATGAATGGAATTTAGCAACATACTTCCTTACAAGGATAGACTAGATAATTGACTCAAACGAGATCTACTCCCCAAGGAGGGATTTTTGTGAGAGAAAATTGAGGGTCGATATCTTGGTAACACACTCAATGTAATTTTATTGATATCCTCCCAAGAGTTCTTGTCAGTAAAATTGCAAGGCTAAAATTGAAAACGCTGGTTGTTATGTTAACAATTAGGTGGGACCTAGTCTAACTAGTAAATGGAGCGAACTCCTAAAGGAAGCGTAACATTTATGGGTGTTGGATCACCGTTGAATTTTTATGATTGAGTTATTTATTTAAATTAAGATAAATATTCGAAAGTGCTTTATCATGATTATTTACTCATATATATTTTTGTTTTATTCATAAATCATGACCCAATCACTTATGAACATCCTGAAAGATAACACTTTAATTGGAGATAATTATGTCACATGGAAAAGGAAAATTGGGTTGTTGCTGCAAAGTGAAAAACATAAGTTTGTTCTAACTACTCCTAAACCACTTGCTTCTAATAATGAATCTAGCATAATGCATAGAGATGAGTACGAGCAGTGGAAGACTTCAGATTAGATGGCCAAATGTTACATTATGGCTACTATCTCCGACGTGTTGCAACAGTAGCATGAAGGAATGGAGTCTGCTGCTGATATAATGATGTCTCTAGAGGAGATGTTTGCTATGAAGTCCAGGACGACTAAGAGAGAGGCAGTGACTGCTTTTATGAATCTTAGGATGAAACCTGGACAGGCTGTGAAGGATCACATGATGAAAGTCATAGCACATCTCAACATTGCTGAACTGCATGGCGTTGAGATAGATGGTGAGACAAAAATTGATATGGTTGTCAATTCATTGTCAGATTCCTTTGATCAGTTCAAATTGGACTACACTTTGAACAGAAAGGAATACACCTTACAAGGCCTGATGCAAGATGTTCAAAGCGCTGAAAAGATCCTTGTGAAAAGCAAAGGTCAAGAGATTTATATGGTTGGTAAAGTTGCTACTGTTAAGACCCGTCAGAAGGTCAAGAAACAACAGAAGAAAAAGCAACTTGGGCCTATCAAGAAGGAGACCAAGAAAGTAACCAAGATCAAATAGAAATGCTTCCTTTGTGGTGAAAAGGGACATTGGAAAAGAAATTGCCCAAAGTCCCAGAATAAGAAGGAAGAAGGTAATGTTAATTATCTTGAAACATGTTTTCTAGCAGATTCTACAGATTCTTGGATCATAGACTCTGGAGCCACTAATCATGTTTGTTATTCCTTGCAGGGGTTCCAAGAAAGGAGAAGGCTGAGTAAGAATGAAATCAATTTGCGCTTAGGCAACGGAACGTTAGTGTTTGCAAGTGCAGTGGGATATATTAGAGTTTGTTTGGATTCTAGAAGGCATTTAGATTTGATAGACGTTTATTATGTACCTCAATTCAAGAGGAATTTAATTTCAGTTTCTTGTTTAAATAAATTTGGATATTCGGTTACTTTTAATAAAGTTTTTATTATTAGTAAGAATGACAAAATTATTTGCCAAGGTACATTGGAAAATGGTCTATACTTTTTGCATAGAAATATCTGTCACTCGTTAGACACAGAATTAACGGAACCTAATCATAAAAGAGTAAAATTATCAATAGAGGAAACCTACCTATGGCATTTACGCCTAGGTCATATTAACCTTAATAGGATTAAAAGATTGGTAAGTGACGGACCTTTAAGTGACTTAAAGGTTGATGATCTACCAACTTGTGAATCTTGTTTGGAAGGTAAAATGACCAAAAGGTCGTTCTCGGCTAAAGGCGCAAGAGCCACTAAATGTTTATGATTGATACACACTGATGTATGTGGTCTTATGAGCATTCAAGCTAGAGGTGTATATGAGTACTTCATCACCTTCACAGATGATTACTCGAGATTTGGCTATGTGTATCTCATGCGACATAAGTCGGATGCTTTTGACATGTTCAAAGCATTCAAAGCTGAAGTAGAAAATTAGCTTGAGAAACACATAAAAATCTTGAGATCTGATCGTGGTGGAGAATATCTATCTGGTGAGTTTCAGCAATATCTTATTGATAATTGGATAGTTTCTCAATTTTCTGCACCGGGTACACCTCAATAAAATGGGGTA
The DNA here is from genome assembly GCA_030490815.1 of Acer saccharum. NCBI lineage: Eukaryota > Viridiplantae > Streptophyta > Magnoliopsida > Sapindales > Sapindaceae > Acer > Acer saccharum. The sequence continues at coordinate 29,981,641 of CM059869.1, forward strand.
GCAGAAAGGAGGAATAGAACTCTTTTAGACATGGTTAGGTCTATGTTGAGTTATTCAACACTTCCTATTTCTTTTTGGGGATATACTTTACAAACTGCTATATACATTCTAAACGATGTACCATCTAAGTCCGTTCCTCAAACATCGCATGAGTTGTGGACTGGGCGCAAGCCTAGTTTACAACACTTAAGGATATTTGGTTGTCCTGCGCATGTGTTAAAAGGAAAGACAGAAAAGATGGAGTCCCGTTCGGAAACATATATATTTGTAGGGTATCCAAAAGAAACTAAAGGATATTATATCTATAGCCCTTCAGATCTTAAAGTATTTACTTCGACAAATGCTAAATTTCTGGAAAAGGACTATATGAATGATTTTGTGCCTAGAAGTAGAATTGTCCTGAATGAGATGTCAGAAGATACAATTCCACGAGAGGTTACACAACCTAACCCAATTGTAAGTTCCGATCCAACACAAAATCAACAACCTACCATTCCTCGTCGTAGTGGGAGGGTTAGAACATAACCTGAAAGATACATCGGTCTGGGAGAATCAGTGGAGAATCTCCTGGACGATGATGATCCTTACACGTATAAGGAAGCAATGGAGGATGTTGATAGTCGCCATTGGCAAAAGGCAATGCAATCTAAGATTAAATCCAAGTTCGATAACAAAGTCTGGTCCCTTGTAGACTTGCCTAAAGGGATAAAACCCATTGGGTGCAAGTGGGTATACAAGAGGAAAAGAGGTATGGATGGAAAGGTGGAAACCTTTAAAGCTAGATTAGTAGCTAAAAGGTATACACAAAAAGAAGGTATCGATTATGTAAGGTTGATAGTTAGTGTTGGCATCAATTCCATATCAAAACTTGTTTATTTTGTAATGTTTAGTGGTTAGTATATTGAAGAATTTTTGAAGACGAAGGACGTCTCAACCACAATTCATTCAAGAAGTCGGCTTTTAAGTGATTCGGGCATTATTGGTCGACAAAGGTATTAAAGGACCTCTTATCTCTTACAAGGCTAGACACACACACACACACATAGCATTCTTGTGTGTTCCTTCATGATTTAATTTCATTTACATATCACTTTCACACACTTGGCAAAATATGCTCATGCATTCACATTCACATTTTAGCATTCTTGGGCTTTCTTCTTCTATATCTATGTTTATGTTTGGTAAAAGCTATTGAGAAAGATAGTTTGATTATCATTCTAATTGAAAGTCAATTTGTGGACTAATGTTGACTAGATTCTATGATTCTAAGTTTTACATATGTTTGTGAGTTGTATTGTGATTAGAATGGCATCTTAGGTTGTTTGGAACTTAATTGAATTAATTTTGTGTTTAATGACCTTGAGATTTGATTTGATCCTTTGATTGAAGAAATCTAGGATTTGTGTATTTTTTTGTGATTTAGAGAATCTAGGTTTTGATTGATGAAAATCTCAAATCCTTGCTCTATATTTTTGACTAGAATATTGATTGATTTTAATCTCATATATCTAGCATTTAATTATATATTGATAGCATCTTGAATTTGTACTTGATGAATATATTTTGATTCAAGTGTTGTATATGTGAATGAGACCTTGAGCTTATGTGTTTGGTGTTTCACATGCTTAGGTTTTTATTCGTGTATTTTGCATCTAGACTTGATTGCTTGTGATATCACATGTTTAGGTCTATTTGTGCCGTAGAATGTATTGATCACATGTTCTATGTTGTATTGATTGTTTGCATCATTTGCATTCACATGATCACACTAGGAAGTCCTTGTAAAAGGCATGAAGTCTTGGTTAGAGTCGGGGTGACTCGGATAGCCAAGCAAGAAGTCTTGCCTAGAGTCGGGATGACTCGGATAGGTAAGCAAGGAGTCATGGCTAGAGTTGGGAGAACTCGGATAGTCATGCATGGGAGGCTCCCTAGAGGCAAGAGTGCCTTGGATAGGGAGTTGGCTATTGTATTGGTAGGCCTAGGCGTATGGTTAGACATAGACTCCGATAGAGCGGGGTACACGGGAGGTGTATGCACTCTTGAGGAATTTCTAATCTACCATCGATGTTGGTTGTGTGGGGTGTCCAATATATGGTGGTTTCGCATCATTGAGGGATTTCACACTTTCAAATAGGGTTGGGTAGGCTTAGACTTCACTAGGTTGGGTGAGCTAAAGATTGGTCACTTTATGAATGTTCTATGTTTACTTTCCAATAATATAGTACCCAATGGTTGTAGTTCAACCCGTGGATGTTTCCTCCTTGGAGGTTTTACCACGTTAAAAAATCTCTTGTGTTAATTCTTCCTATCTCTTTCTCTTATATTTTAATTGTATATTTTATTATCTTGATTCATAATATTCACATGTGGTGTATTGTGAAGCAAGACTTTGTATAATGTGATTAGTGAATTCATTCTATTGATCATTTTTTTGTATCTATGATTATTTTGTATATTGTAATTTTTGTTTAGTGACATTTTCTTCACTCTTGTAACTCATTGAACATCTAATGAAATACAAGCTTACTTTGTTGTTATGTTTATTTGTTCTTATACCTCACATAACTAGTTGATATACTTAGACTTTGATCTTATGATTGTATTATTGTATTGTCTATGTATGTCTTCCTTGGCTTATTATGTTGTGTGTAAGGCTACCTTGAGGGACAAACGAAAGTTTGTTCAAGGGATTGAAAAAGGTGTAAAAACCTATTCACCCCCCTCTAGGTATGCTTTAAGCAATTTAACTTCGTTTGTGTACTTTCAATTGGTATCAGAGCGGGTCGTCGGATGGCACTCGATGAGATCCGGTTTATACTTACGAGTGGATTGCTTAGGTTTTTGCTAGTATGGTTTTCTAAGATGATGTGATGACCGAAGGGGCTTCGAATTCTAGGCCTCCTCTTCTCAAGGGTCACAACTATGGGTTTTGGAAATTGAGGATGAAGGCTTACATCCGATCTATTGATGAGAGAGCTTGGATGACCGTTGAAGAAGGTTACCTTGCTCCTAACAAGATTGAGGATGGAGTGACCGTTTCCAAGCCTAGGAGTGAGTGGTCTACTAATGAGTTTGAGTTAGCAAAATGGCATCATCGGGCGGTGAATGCTATTTTCGGAGGTGTTGATAGTAGGCAATTGTCCTACATTCAAAACCGAGAAATCGCTAAGGAGGCATTGGAGGCTCTCCAAGTCACCAATGAAGGGACTAAAGCGGTGAAGAAGTCTTGTCTTCAATTGCTCACTTCCCAATTTAAGGTTTTGCAAATAGGTGAGGAAGACAAGTTTGTTGACTTCCAAGATAAGCTACTAGACATCGCCAACCAATGCCAAGCACTTGGTACTCCTATCTCCGGTGAGAGACTAAATTGGAAGATTCTTAGATCACTTCCAAAGAGGTTCAAAGCCAAGGTTACCGCCATTGAAGAGAGAAAAGACGTTGACGTCATGAGCTTAGATGAGTTGCTAGGATCTCTTCAAACTTTTGAGGCGTGTATGAAACCAAAGGCTAAGAACAAGGGTTTAGCTCTCAAGGTTGTCAAGGAAGCTAGTAGTAGCGATGATGATAAGGAGATGGCGTTATTGGTTAGGAAGTTTAGGAAGTTCATGAGGAAAGGTGCCAAGTCAAGTGGCAAGTACTCAAGGGATAAGGAAGTCAAGAAGTCCTTTACTCCACCTCATGAGAGGAGTGGCCATGCTAAGAGCAATAGGAAGGTTCAATGCTTCAAGTGCAAGAAGCTTGGACATTATGCTTCGGATTGTCCTAGTGGAGATTCTAAGAAGGATAAGAAGGGAAAGGCCATGGCGGCTACATGGAGTGAAGATGATGCCTCTAGTGATGAGGAGAGCTCAAGTGATGAGTCTTCTACTGAAAAAGAGCTAGTAAGCAACTTTGTTGCATTCATGGCTTCTCACTCTACTCTAGAGGATGTTAATCAAGATTCGTTGGATAAGGAGATTGATCAAAGTCATCAAGAGTGTTTAAGTGATAATCCGTCCTACATTGATCTTTTGGCTAAGGTGAAGTTTCTTGAGGAGAAGTTGAAATTAACTTTGAGTGAGATTGATGAGAAGGAGGACTTGATCAAGATTCAAGTGGATGAGTTTGTTGCTACAACTCGTAGGCTCTTACGTGAAAAGAATGCTATTGAAAAGAAGCTTTGCGAAGTTGAGGGTATTTTACTTGAAAAGGATAGGATCATCTCTAATATGAACTTAGGGAGCTCAAGTGTAGCGGTGGTTGAAGAGAAGCTCATAAAAGCATCACTTTCTACTAGCGAAGCTATCATTGAAGAGAAAGCTCCTAAGAAGAGACGTTCTAAGAAGAAGAACAAATTGAAGAATAAGGTACCCCTTGAAACTCCCATTTGTCCTCCACCACCACCGGAAGGTAAAATCTCTCCTTTTGTTCCCATATGTCATTTTTGCAATACCTTAGGTCATATCAAGCCCAAGTGTTATAAATTCATTGAATATTGCAACTTAGAAAATGCATCTAGGAATAGAGAGATTGGACCTAATTCTATGCATGCTAAAGCTTTTGAATATGGAAAGCATGATAATTTTTCAAAGCATGTTAAGAATGTCCGGAAGGTGAAGAATGCATATCCTTCAAAATTTGACCTTGCGTGTGTTGCTAACATTGTTGAGAAAAAAAGTATTAATGATATTATTGTGAATCAAGTTGTGGAAGAACTTTACTCTAGGTTCAACATTGTGGTCAAAGAGAATCTTGATGATGTTCGTGTATGTCCACCCAAGACAAAATTTGTCAAGGGTGAGTGCTCTTACCATTAGTGTAAGTTGCACATGTGAGTTAGCTTTAAGACTAGTGTTGTTAATAAGAAGCTTAACTTTTTGCTTTGTATCTTTACAACTTGACATGAACTTAGCTATCTCACTTTGTTTGTTATGATAGTCAAAATTTGTTGATTAACTTTTGAGAAGTTTTTTTTTGGAATCTATATGGTAACATTGTTGTTATGGCTTTTAGAGAAAGTCATTTTTTTTGTTTGTTTGAGTTGGATTACATTGTCTTTAGTCTCTTGGAATCGACACACCTATAACTTGTAGTCATGAGGACTTACAAGCCAAGAGGACTCATAAAAAGGGTGAAGGCATTGTATTTGGTGAAAATAGCTTGCGAAGGTATCTCTATATCATATTGCTTGCTTACTTGATTTTTCATCTATCAACTCATTGTTTGTATCACATTCATGAAGCATGTCATAATTGAGAACTAGTATAGTGTTTATATGGTCCTCTTTGACATTTGCTAGTTTAAGATCTTTTGGTGATAAGTGTTCACATTGATCTTATTTCATGAAGTGTGTTGTTATTTGTATGATTGATTGAGTGGATAATTTTTGAATAATGTGAGCTTCATATTCTTTGATAGCTACTCTCTTGAGAAGTAGAGATCTTAAGTAAGTCTCTTTACTTGCTTCTAGATCATGTGCTTTTAAGCCTTGAAATTGGTTTCAAAAATGCACTTTGCTTCTCTTGTATGTTTTGTTAAGTATGTTGAGCTTGATTGATGTTCGCTTTGGATACACCTTGAAGTCCTAAGGACTAGTACATTTAAAAATGACCAATGGTTGGTATCCATTTGCTTCGGCAACATAAAACTCAACGAGCACCCTCATGGAAAGGGCTACACACCTTGGTTGTGAAGCCACCCAATGTAGGAATGGGCTACGCCATTGTGATGAGTGAAAGCCGCCATGAGGTGTATATGTTTTTGTTAGAAAAAATCAAAGAAGTGTTGAATTGAATCATAAAAAAAAAAAAATCTCTGATTCAAGCCTAAATAAAAAAAAAAAAGAGGCTTTTGGAGTATAGTTGAATAATCAAATGAGCTCGGGTTGACAAATAGAAATGGGTTGACGAGCCACATGCATACACACGCTCACATGTTGAAATCTATTCTCTTTATAAGCAAAATTTCGGATGATAACCGGTTTGACCTTTTTATGGAAAGGCCTAAGATGAATAGATGTTGAAATTGTTTGCATGCTTGATTATCAAACTACTTCTTTTCATATACTTGAAGCAAAATCTTCACACACTCACTTTTGCTTAATTAGTATTTTTGATACTTTAGCAATTTTTGATGACATATGAGAGTGATTGAAAATCTTGATGTAACTCTCTTAGATATGTGAAGCTTATTTGCAAATCTAATAAAATTGCTTGTGATGTGATTGTGTGCTGATTTTTGTGAACATTTGTCTATCTTGATTTTAGATGAGGCACTTGTCAAGGGGGAGCATAATATACTAAATTCTTGTTCTCTTTTATGACATATTCACATGTTCTTCAAGGTTGTTGTTTGTTGGCATTATTCTTATTTTTGATAAATCATGAAGATGCTATGATAAATTCTTATTCGCATGATGATTTATTGAATATAGTGTTTTGCCTTTGTATATGTTTATTGGTTACTTTATTTGTTTCTTTGTTTCCTCTCACTTTGGTTTTTAGTTTGTTTTTGTGTAGCAAGATTATGGGAAAAGCAAAGAAGATTGGTGGAAATACTTCTTCAACTCCCATAGACAAGTCCAAACCTACAATTTCTTCCAAAATTTCCAAAGATAACAAAGTGGATGAATTGGGAATTTTTGGTTGCAAAAAGCTTATTCAAGAAAGAGGTATTGATTTGGACTCTTGTGTTGGATCCTATGTTTATGATGTGCTTAAGAGTAGAAATTGGAATTCATGGGTGAACATGTTAGGAATCTCTAATGAGACCGTTGTTAGAGAGTTTTATCATGCTTACAAATCCGGTTCTACTGTGACGAGTGCTACTCTAAGCATAAGGAAAGTTGTCTTTAGAGTTTGTTCTAGGAAGGTTAATGAATTTCTAGACTTGCCCGATGATATTGAATCGGAATTCCTTGATGTTGACATCTTGGAAAACCTTGATTTAATGGGTAGGACTCTATGTGATGATAGTAATTTTGTATGGGGGAAACGTGCTTTTATTAAGCAAGGTGAGTTAACAACAATTAGTGCATTTTGGCATTTATTTGTGTGCTCCAATCTTGTTGTTTCTACTAATGCTTCGGAGCTTAATAGAGACAAAATTAAGATTGTATATGCCTTGGTGACTAACAAACCTATAAACCTTGGTGAATTGCTTGTGGAGCAAATTGAAATTGCGGCTTGTACTAGTCGTTTGGATAAGAAATTGCCTTTTCCGGGGTTTATAACTCAATTGTGCTTAGCTAATGGTGTGAGGAATCTTGATGGTGATGTTATGCTTCCTCCCTTAGAGAAGCTGAGTGAGAAACGTATGGCATCCATGTCATACAAGGACAAGGGAAAGTCTAATGATGTGCTTAGGCTTTTTGGTGATTCTCTTGATTCTAACCATGTCCCTAGCTCACCCGCTCTTCCTAGTTGGGCTTTAAAATTGAGGAATGAGGTTGAAGAATCTCGTAGGTTGATTGAGGCGTCACAAAGGAAGATTGAAGACCTTAGTGCCAAGCTTGTTGCTCAAGATGAGAGGATCAAAGAGTTGGAAGGAAAATCAACTCTAACAAGGCAATATGTGAGATCCGCACACCGTTCTTCTTTCCTTGGTGGCACAAGTGGCTAGAGAGCTTCATGAGGTATATTTTCTTACTCTTTCCCTTTGGCTTCATATCATGTCAAAAAGGGGGAGAAATATGAGAAACACATGGGAGAAATCTAGCTTACTTAGTCTCATTTTAGTTGTTTTATATGTTTGTATATTTGGTATCTAGCTTGAACTATATGGCATGTAATATTTTTTTGTTATTGAATCTTGGCTTAGAATATTTTGATGGATAGTATGTATTAAGAGGGAGCATACTTGATCCATTTGAACTTATATGTTACTATTTTCTTGCCTAAGATTGGATATTGCCATATTTGTTGTCTCTTGGATATTCTTGTGCTTTCAAGTTCTTTTTAGGTGATATCAAGAGAAGACCAAGTCGAAGTTCAAGACTTGTTTTGGTTGTTAATTTGTGTCTATATGTGTAACCCATTGAACTCATTGTGACCAAATTTTCTTTGTAATTGTTTTAGTGTATGTTTAGGGGTTTTGACATGGAATTTGCCAAAGGGGGAGATTGTAAGGTTGATAATTAATGTTGGCATCAATTTCATATCAAAGTGTGTTTATTTTGTAATGTTTAGTGGTTAGTATATTGAAGAATTTTTGAAGACGAAGGACGTCTCAACCACAATTCATTCAAGAAGTCGGCTTTTAAGTGATTCGGGCATTATTGGTCGACAAAGGTATTAAAGGACCTCTTATCTCTTACAAGGCTAGGCACACACACACACACATAGCATTCTTGTGTGTTCCTTCATGATTTAATTTCATTTACATATCACTTTCACACACTTGGCAAAATATGCTCATGCATTCATATTATGTTGATAAACTTTGTGTTTTGCATTTTCTAGGACTATGTCCGGAAACTAGCATATGTGTGTGTCTTTGTGTTTGTATGTTTCCGTATTTTTGTATTTGGACTTGAATATGCTCTATTATGATTCCTTATTGAGTTCCGGTTGTTTCGGTTACTCATTCATGTAGTTTCGAGTCCAAACGATGTAGCTACGCTACTTTTCGTTCTCATTCGTTGAGTTGACTTCATCGACATTTTTCGAGATGATTTCTCAACCGTTTTTCATAGTTGTGTAGTCGTCGTCGTGCGTAAGAGAGTCACGGTTCATAATCCGGAAACGGATTCGAAATCGGAGTTCGGACGCCCAAGATATGGGCTGAAGAACCGAGGGAGCGCGAGAGAGGACAGCCCAGGCCGTGAGGCCACTTGGGTTGGCCGTTGGTGAGGTCGTGGGCCCCACGGCTTGGAGGGGCCTCTGCCCCCGTGTGGGCCACGCGCCCCCCATGGCCAGGGGGTGACGTGGCCTCACATGGTTGGTCGGTTTTGGCCTTCTCTCTCCTCCTATTTCTTCCCTCTCTCTCTCCATTTGAAAAATTAAGAAGAAAAAGTTGTGTTTTCCTGCGCGAAAATTCTCTCCAGTTTTTAGATTTTCAAAACACCATATCTTCCTCATCCGGAGTCAGATTTGAGTGATTCAAGTTGGAAAGTGTTCTTATTTGAGTCCTCTATCATCTCCAAGTGGTTTGGTGGCTGTTTGATTGTGATTTCTAGTGGTTCAACACTGATTTCCGAACCAGCTGCAGAATCCGAGGTAATGGACTTAACTTTGGGATTTCTTTCGTTTTGACCTTCCATTTGCTTGGGGTTTCTTCTTATATATCTATGTTTATGTTTGGTAAAAGCTATTGAGAAAGATAGCTTGATTATCATTCTAATTGAAAGTCAATTTGTGGACTAATGTTGACTAGATTCTATGATTCTAGGTTTTACATATGTTTGTGAGTTGTATTGTGATTAGAATGGCATCTTAGGTTGTGTTAGGATTATGCTCAATAGCAAGAGTGTAATAGTGTTTTTGACAATCTATCCATATTAATAATGTGATTTCCGGTTGAACAAATCTTATAGCATTTATAGTTTAATATTATAATTGTCAAAGTAAATAATCATAAGGTCTAAAGACTATGAGAAAAGAAGAATTGTTCGTGCATCTGGATATGTATGTGGTAGACACAATTCTTTAGTTAGTCTTGAATATGGTTCACAACTTAAGTTAAAGGTTGGGCACCTTTATCTTGTTAAAGTTGTATAATTCTTTTGCTAGCATTTGAGTGGGATCAAATGAGATATGATGAGTCTAAAATCATCGGAGTGTCTTCGAGCAAAAGAATCTAGTGCACTGGGTGCATTGAACTAGATCACAATGAAATACTTTATCTATAACCGTCAGTAGATAAAAGTCTTTTCATTATCAGGACAATCGGAGAGTCTATCTTAATCCTGAGATAAGTGATGGACTTATGGTTGCAAGTGATATTATTTGAGTTATCAATGAGTACGATTATATCGCATAGTCTATCCTCGATAATTTGGTGATATTCATTTGTTAATCGATAGAGGACTTCATTTATAGATATGGACATCGTGGCTCCATTTATTAAATGAGAGTATAATATCATCATATGGTTGTTTTGAGGTAATTGGATATTAAATCTCAACGTTGAGTTTTCGATAGTGTCTATTGAAAACATGGCTTCTGGACAAGTCAAAATATCCAAGTTCAAAATGTGGTCATATGAGTAAATATGGTAACTTGGAGAGTTATAGGCGGTCTATGAACTCTTGGCGATTACTGATATTAATCACGAGGATACACTATCTCCAACATGATTGTCTAGGGTATGAATGAGGAACATCTTCCTTTTCTGTCTTTATTTAAGAGTTCAATTTTAGCTCTTTAGTGGAATGAGTTAAAATTAATGGATCGGACCTAAGTGAATCATTTGTTGATTGTGATTAGGTTATGTCTATTGAAGCTTAAATTTAGATAGCCCGCCAAGATCCCCAATCCACACGGACTTGCATGAATCACTTGATATATTCTACCGGACCAATTATGGGTCCATTTAGAATTGCATTTAATGTATTAAGAATATAATTTGCACATTATTTATTTAATGGGCTGCTCAATTATATTAATATATTAATGAAAGGCATGTGGGCTTGTTTCTTTTAGTAAGAATGGGTCTGGTTCACATGTGGGCTTTTTATTTAAAGTCCAATGGATTAAATGAAATAAGAAAAATAATATAAGGCCCATTTATTCAAGTGGGGCGGCAAGGTGCATTTTAACCTAATATATTATTTTGTTTCATTGTTTTAATTAAATAAGAATTAATTTATTTATTAATTAATTGTTTAATTAAGAAACAAATCTTTTCTGATGAGGAAATATATTTCCTAGAGTAATACTATTGGTAGTAGTATACTAAAAGTAAAAGACTTGTTTGATAAGAAAATAAATAATTAATTTTATTTATTTAATCAAATAAGAAGTCATTTTATTTAGTCAAATAAAAGAATAAAATATCTATGAATTGGATTAGTGTTTGAAGTCTATTCTTTTATGGAAATTAGGGTGCAACACAAACCCCTTTTAGGAGTGTGATTTGCGGCAACCCTAATAGAAAAAGAGAGCAAGATTTCGGCAACCCTAATAGAGAAAGAGAGGAAAATTTAGGCCACCTATATATTCACACATATAGAATTCGGCCACCCTATGCATTGTGCTTGAGAGACAATTTTCTTCTTCTTCTTAATTCATAGAGAGCATTATTTTTATTCTACTAAAACATAAAAGAGTGATAGATTATTCTTTGATGGTACACTAATTGCTTGTTCATCAATAAGCTTGTGTGTACAACATCGAATTAGGTTCACGCGAGTTTCGATCATTAGATTGAGAACTCAAAAGTGACCGGAATAATCTTAGTATTCTTTTGATTGTTTTGTGACTAACAAAAGAAAAAGAAAAGTTTGTTTGTCCATTCTCAGGTTTGCAATTCAAAGAAATGGGAGACCACGCTCCTAGGTGATTCACGTTCGTGTTAGGATTGAAGATCTTGCGGATTACCATCGACGTAAGTCAATCGGATCACGCGACAAAAGGTATTCTACTTTTGTTACTTGATATGTATAGTTAATTAATTAAAGGGTTAAGGTTCATAAAAAGGAAAAATTTTAAAACACACTAAATCTATTTTTAGTCTCGCTTCCGCTGCGTGTACTACGGTATTTTTCCCTACAGGTTGTTTGGAACTTAATTGAATTAATTTTGTGTTTAATGACCTTGAGATTTGATTTGATCCTTTGATTGAAGAAATCTATGATTTGTGTATTTGTTTGTGATTTAGAGAATCTAGGTTTTGATTGATGAAAATCTCAAATCCTTGCTCTATATTTTTGACTAGAATATTGATTGATTTTAATCTCATATATCTAGCATTTAATTGTATATTGATAGCATCTTGAATTTGTACTTGATGAATATATTTTGATTCAAGTGTTGTATATGTGAATGAGACCTTGAGCTTATGTGTTTGGTGTTTCACATGCTTAGGTTTTTATTCGTGTATTTTGCATCTAGACTTGATTGCTTGTGATATCACATGTTTAGGTCTATTTGTGCCATATAATGTATTGATCACATGTTCTATGTTGTATTGATTGTTTGCATCATTTGCATTCACATGATCACACTAGGAAGTCCTTGTAAAAGGCATGAAGTCTTGGTTAGAGTCGGGGTGACTCGGATAGCCAAGCAAGAAGTCTTGCCTAGAGTCGGGATGACTCGGATAGGTAAGCAATGAGTCATGGCTAGAGTCGGGAGGACTCGGATAGTCATGCATGGGAGGCTCCCTAGAGGCAAGAGTGCCTTGGATAGGGAGTTGGCTATTGTATTGGTAGGCCTAGGTGTATGGTTAGACATAGACTCCGATAGAGCGGGGTACACGGGAGGTGTATGCACTCTTGAGGAATTTCTAATCTACCATCGATGTTGGTTGTGTGTGGTGTCCAATATATGGTGGTTTCGCATCATTGAGGGATTTCACACTTTCCAATTGGGTTGGGTAGGCTTAGACTTCACTAGGTTGGGTGAGCTAAAGATTGGTCACTTTGTGAATGTTCTATGTTTACTTTCCAATAATATAGTACCCAATGGTTGTAGTTCAACCCGTGGATGTTTCCTCCTTGAAGGTTTTACCACGTTAAAAAATCTCTTGTGTTAATTCTTCCTATCTCTTTCTCTTATATTTTAATTGTATATTTTATTATCTTGATTCATAATATTCACATGTGGTGTATTGTGAAGCAAGACTTTGTATAGTGTGATTAGTGAATTCATTCTATTGATCATTTTTTTGTATCTATGATTATTTTGTATATTGTAATTTTTGTTTAGTGACATTTTGTTCACTCTTGTAACTCATTGAACATCTAATGAAATACAAGCTTACTTTGTTGTTATGTTTATTTGTTCTTATACCTCATATAACTAGTTGATATACTTAGACTTTGATCTTATGATTGTATTATTGTATTGTCTATGTATGTCTTCCTTGGCTTATTGTGTTGTGTGTAAGGCTACCTTGAGGGACAAACGAAAGTTTGTTCAAGGGATTGAAAAAGGTGTAAAAACCTATTCACCCCCCCTCTAGGTATGCTTTAAGCAATTTAAATTCGTTTGTATACTTTCAGATTACGAGGAAACCTTCTCTCCTGTGGCCATGCTTAAATCCATTAGGATACTCTTATCCATTGCAGCATTTTTAGATCTAGAGATTTGGCAAATGGACGTCAAGACAGCTTTTCTTAATGGAAGTCTTGACGAAAGCATCTACATGATGCAACCAGAAAGATTCATTGAAAACGGCCAAATGGAAAAAGTATGCAAGTTGCAGAAATCAATATATGGATTAAAGCAAGCATCCAGATTCTGGAACATAAGGTTTGATCAAGCTGTTAAAGGTTTTGGATTTATTCAGAATCCTGACGAACCTTGTGTATACAAAAGGATTAAGGGCGACAAGTTGGTTTTCCTGATTCTTTATGTTGATGATATACTACTCATTGGAAACGATGTAGGTGTATTGACATCAGTAAAATAATGGTTAGCAAAACAATTTGGTATGAAGGACTTAGGAGAAGAAAGTTTTATTCTAGGTATCCAAGTAATAAGGGATAGAAAGAATAAAACGATTGCATTATCCCAAGCTTCATACATAGACAAGATCTTGTCTAGGTTTTCCATGTAGGATTCCAAGAAAGGTATGTTACCTTTCTGACATGGAATCAAACATTCTAAGGAACAAGTTCCTAAGAATGAGCATGAAGAGCAATTCATGAGTAGAGTTCCATATGCCTCGGCAGTTGGAAGTCTCATGTATGCAATGCTCTGTACTAGATCAGATATTTGTTTTACTGTTGGCATAGTTAGCAGGTTTCAATCGAAACCTGGTCCTGATTTTCAATCGAAACCTGGTCCTGATCACTGGACGGCAGTCAAGCATATTTTCAAGTATCTCAAGAGAACGAGAGATAATATGCTTGTATACTTTGGAGGGGATTTGATTCTCGTTGGGCATACAGATTCTGATTTCCAATTAAATTTTGACTCTAGAAAATCCACATCAGGGGCTATGTTTACTATTGGAGGAGGAGCAGTCATATGGAGGAGTATCAAGCAATCTTGTATTGCTGATTCCACCATGGAAGCTAAGTATGTTGCTGCATGCGAGGCTGCCAAAGAGGCTGTTTAGCTCCGCCAATTCTTGATAGACTTGGAAGTGGTTCCTAGTGCGAATAAGCAGATCACTATCTACTGTGACAACAGTGGAGCAGTGGCTAATTCGAAAGAACCAAGAAGTCACAAGAGAGGAAAACACATTGAAAGAAAGTATCATCTTTTAAGGGAGATTGTTCAAAGAGGTGACATGACGATTACCAAAATCGCGTCAGCAGAAAATCTAGCCGATCCCTTCACAAAGGCTCTACCTTAGAAGAGTTTCGATGGGCATCTAGATAACATGGGCATGAGAGATATGACACATTTGCTATAGCGCAAGTGGGAGATTATTAGGATTATGCTAAATAGCAAGAGTGTAATATTGTAATTGACAATCTTTTTCATATTAATAAAGTGATTTCTGGTTTAACAAATCTTATAGCATTTATAGTTTAATATTATAATTATCAAAGTAAATAATCATAAGGTCTAAAGACAATGAGAAAAGAAGAATTGTTCGTACATCTAGATATGTATGAGGAATACACAATTCTTTAGTTAGTTTTGAATAATGTTCACAACTTAAGTTAAAGGTTAGGCACCTTTATCTTGTTAAAGTTGTAGAATTCTTTTGCTAGCATTTGAGTGGGATCAAATGAGATATGATGAGTCTAAAATCATCGGAGTGTCTTCGAGTAAGAGAATCTAGTGCACTGGGTGCATTGAACTGGATCACAATGAAAAGCTTTATCTAGAACCGTCAATAGATAATAGTCTTTTCATTATCAGGACAATCGGAGAGTCTATCTTAATCCTGAGATAAATGATGGACTTATGGTTGCAAGTGATATCATTTGAGTCATCAATGAGTACGATTATATAGCATAGTCTATCCTTGATAGTTTGGTGATATTCATTTGTTAATCGATAGAGGACTTCATTTATAGATATGGACATCGTGGCTCCATTTATTAAATGAGAGTATAATATCATCATATGGATGTTTTGAGGTAATTGGATATTAAATCTCAATGTTGAGTTTTCGATAGTGACTATTGAAAACATGGCTTCTGGACAAGTCAAAATATCCAAGTTCAAAACATGGTCATATGAGTAAATATGGTAACTTGGAGAGTTATAGGCAGTCTATGAACTCTTGGCGATTACTGATATTAATCACGAGGATCACTATCTCTAATATGATTGTCTAGGGTTATGAATAAGGAACATCTTCCTTTTCTATCTTTATTTAAGAGTTCAATTTTAGCTCTTTAGTGGAATGAGTTAAAATTAATGGATCGGACCTAAGTGAATCATTTGTTGATTGTGATTAGGTTATGTTTGTTGAAGCTTAAATTTAGATAGCCCGCCAAGATCCCCAATCCACACGGACTTGCATGGATCACTTGATATATTCTACCGGACCAATTTATGGGTCCATCTAGAATTGCATTTAATATATTAAGAATATAATTTGCACATTATTTATTTAATGGGCTGCTCAATTATATTAATATATTAATGAAAGACATGTGGGCTTGTTTCTTTTAGTAAGAATGGGTCTGGTTCACATGTGGGCTTTTTATTTAAAGTCCAATGGATTAAATAAAATAAGAAAATAATATTTGGCCCATATATATGATGTGGGGCGGCAAGGCTAAATAATTAGTCAAAAATATTATTTTATTTTATTGTTTGATTAAATGAGAATTAATTAATTTATTAATTAAGAAACAAAATCTTTTTCTGATCAGGAAATATATTTCCTAGAGTTATACTATTGGTAGTAGTATACTAAAAGTAAAAGACTTATTTGGTATGAAAATAAATAATAAGGTTTATTTATTTAATCAAATAGGAAAGTCTTTTATTAAGTTAATAAAAGAATAAAAACATTTATGAGTTGAATTAGGGTTAGGATTCTAAAGTTGATAGGAATTAGGGTAAAGCACAAATCCTTTTTGGTAGAGGATTTTCGGCCAACCCTAATTGCATCACAAGGAGATTTCGGCAACCCTAATGGAAATAGAAGTAGAATTCGGCCACCCTATATAATACACCTTATAGGGTTCGGCCAACCCCTCTAGTCTACTTGATCAATTTCTTCTTTTTCTCATACTCATAGAAAAGTGTTTGATTATTCTGCCAAGACAAAAAAAGAGAGAAGAGATTATTCTTTTGATAGTACACTAATTGTTTGTTCATCAATAGGCTTGTGTGTACAATATCGAATTAGGTTCACGCGAGTTTCGATCATTAGATTGAGAACTCAAAAGTGACCAGAATAATCTCTGTAGTCTTTTTGGTTGTTTTGTGACTAACAATAAGAAAAAGAAAGTTTGTTTGTCCATTCTCAGGTACGCAATTTAAAGAAAAGGGAGACCACGCTCCTAAGTGATTCACGTTCGTGCTAGGATTGAAGATCTTGCGAATTACCATCGACGTAAGTCAATCGGATCACGCGACAAAAGGTATTCTTCTTTTGTTGGTTTATATGTATGTTTAATTAATTTAAAGGGTTAAGGTTCATCAAAGGAAATTTTTTTAAAACATACTAAATCTCTTTTTAGTCTCGCTTCCGCTGCGTTGATCGATATTTTTCCCTGCAATCTTAGCATATCAATGTTGAGTTCTGGTTGGAAGAGTTGTACCCTTGGTGAAGAGAAAGATGTTTCCACGGGGATAACAGCTTCAGCTCCGAAAGCCATGGAATATAGGGTCTTACCTGTTGAGCTTCTTTCTGTGGTTCGATACGCCATAGAACCTGTGGCAACTTCTCTGCCCAGCTACCCTTTTTCACAGCCAGCTTGGTTTTCAGATTGTGCTTTATGATCTTGTTCACTGCTTCACTTTGACCATTTGTCTGTGGATGTGCTGGAGTTGCGTAGTAGTTGTTGATTCCATACTTGTCACACAGCTCCCTGAATTTCTTACCGTCGAATTGGGTTCCATTGTCAGTGATGATGGTGTTTGGTATCCCGAATCTGTACAGGATATTTTCCTTCACAAAGCTTGTATTGTTTGCTTCTGTTATGTGCACCAATGGTTCGGCTTCTACCCACTTTGTAAAATAATCCACGGCCACAATGGCATGTTTTGCTCCTTCAGGTGCTGTTGGCATTGGGTTGATCAACGTTGCATCGGCGAACAACGTTAGCCAATAAAAACCCTGTCTTAACGTTTTGTGGGCTAGACTGACACCCCCAGCATGGTTCCCACAGTTTCCACTATGTATGCTTTTTAGGATCCCTTCTGCTTCTTCAGGTCCGACACATCTTTGCAACACTCTTGAGTACCCCCTCTTGTACAGTTCTCCATTGAGAACTGAATATCTTGTAGCTCTGTACTTCAGTCATTTTGCCTCCAATGGATCACTTGGGAGTACGTCATTGACGAGGTACTCTTTGATTGGTGTTATCCAGCTGTCTGTCTCGCCGAAGACTGCCCCAACTTCCATTTGTTTGATTATACTTAGCTGCAGTAGGTGGATCATGGGAATAGTTCTGGGCCAAATGTTGATTGTGGCGGACGCCAATTTGGCCAAGGCGTCAGCCTGCTCGTTTTCTTCTCTAGGGACTTGGATAATCCTATACTCTTTAAATCTTCCCAACAGCTCCTTTGCTAATTTCAAGTAGGCGATCACGCTTTCGTCTCTTGCCTGGTATTCATCTAGTACTTGATTAACAACGACTTAGGAGTCGTTGAAAATTTCCACCTCATCGGCTCCTAGAACCGTGCAAACTCTTAGTCCTGCTATGAGTGCTTCATACTCGGCTTGGTTATTAGTAGCTTTGAAGTCAAAACGCAAGGCACATTTGACTGAATCTCCTTCCGGGGTTGCTACCACTATCCCTGCCCCGCTGCCATGTGTGTTTGACGACCCGTCGACGCGGAGTTGCCACCTGAATTTTTTCTTAGTTTGTTCCACCATCATCCTTGCCACTTCCATGTTTGGTTTGGTGAACTCTGCCACAAAATCCGCCACTGCTTGGCCCTTAATTGCTGTCCTTGGGAGATATTCTACATCAAACTCACTTAATTCGATCACCCACTTTGTTAGTCTACCGGATACCTTTGGCTTTTGCAAAATCAGTTTCAGTGGGCAGTTGGTGTATACTTCGATTTTATGAGCCTGGAAATACAGCCTTAACTTCCTCGCCGCTGTTATTAGGGCGAGTGCCATCTTCTCGGTTGGCGAGTATCTTGTCTCAGCTGGTAATAGTGCTTTGCTTGTGTAGTATATCGGTTTTTGGACCCCCTCTTCCTGTCTCACCAGTACAGAACTTGTAGTTGCTTCAGAGACAGATAGATACATGTATAGTGTTTCTCCGGCTACTGGTTTTGATAGCAGTGGTGCTTGCCCGAGGTATTCTTTTAAGGCTTGAAAGGCCTTCTCACAATCTTCGTTCCACTCGACCCCTTTGCCTTTCTTGAGAGCTTTAAAGAATGGTAGGCACCGGTCTGTTGATTTTGCTATGAACCTGTTTAATGAAGCCAAGCACCCTGTGAGTCTTTGGACGTCCTTTAGGGTCTTAGGGGAAACCATTTTAGCTAATGCTTCGATTTTGTCAGGGTTCACCTCTATTCCTCTTTGATGCACTTGATATCCGAGGAACCTTCCAGACGGTACGTCGAATACACATTTTGCAGGGTTCAGCTTCATTCTGTATCTAGTTAACACATCGAATGTCTCTCTCAGGTCATCTACATGCTTGTCAGCTGTGATGCTCTTCGTTAGCATGTCGTTAACATATACCTCCATATTCTCCCCTATTTGTCTGGCGAACATCTTGTTGACTAGGCGTTGGTAAGTCGCTCTAGCGTTTTTCAGGCCGAATGGCATGACTGCATAGCAGTATAACCCTTGATCCGTGGTGAATGCTGTTTTCTCTTCATCTGGCTTGTGCATCTTGATTTGGTTATATCCTAAGTACGCATCCATGAAGCTCAATGTCTCGTGTCCAGCTGTTGCATCGACCAACTGGCCGATTCTTGGTAGTGGGAAGCTATCCTTGGGGCAAGCCTTGTTCAGATCGGTGAAGTCTACACACATCCTCTACTGATTGTTCTTCTTTTTTACGAGGACTACGTTCGCCACCCATTCCGGATATTTAACCTCTCTTATTGATCCTGCGGCGAGCAATTTAGACACTTCTTCTTTTATTACTGCACTTCTCTCCAGGTTAAAACTTCTCCTTTTCTGCACCACCAGTTTGCTTTTTTCGTCTACGGCCAGGTTGTGCGAGATCACACTTCTACTAATTCCTGGCATGTCTTCATGGCTCCATGCAAAAATTTCCTTGTACTCTTTCAACAAGTTCGATACATCTCTCTTGACTTGTTCCGCCAGCCTTACTCCAATCTTGACTGTTTTATCAGGTTCCGTCTCGTCTAGAACAATAGACTCAGTGGGCTCTTCTTTTTCTCTGCTCGCTTTATCCCTTGGATCCAATTCAAAAGTTTTTGGATTTTCTTCTTGCATTTCCTTATTCACCTCGAATATGCTTAAGGCTTCCACTCCTGTCTTGTCTTTGAAAATTGAGAGGTTAGCGCGACGAGCCATCTCTTGTGATCCTTTTAATTCCCAAACTCCAAACTCTGTAGGAAATTTTACTTTCAATGCGTGGGTTGAAGTGACTGCTCGGGCTTCGTTGAGGAATGGTCGGTCGAGTAAAGCATTATACGGCCAGTTGTGAATGTCGACCATGATAAAATCCAGTAGGATTGTTTACCAGCACGGTGTTGTCCCAAACCTCATCGGTAGCTTCACGGTCCCCAATGATCTCACTTCTGCGCCCCTGAAACCTTTCAATGGCACATGGAAGGGCTCCAGATTTTTCCTGTCCAGTCGCAGCTCATCGCATACTCTGGCACTCAAAATGTCAGCTGAACTCCCGTTGTCTATCATTACTCGGAGGACATCCCTGTGTGCTATTTGAACCCCCACTACAATTGCATCATTGGGCTTGGCATCAATCCCGTCTGAGTCCTCTGCTGTAAATGCTATGGGGTCATGTCCTTCTCTTCCTTTCTTAGGGTTTCTCTGCACATAGTTTATCTCCATATTTATGCTCTCATACATTACTTCTTGGACTTTAGACATCCTCTCTCGATTGCTTCTGCCGGTATGGGGTCCACCGAAAATGGTGTTTATTATAGCGTTGGGGTTGTTTCTCCTTGGGCTTTTCCTTTCCTGCCCACTTCCTTAGCGGCTATCTTGGCAATCGCCGTGCTTGTCTCCTTTCAGAGTAAAATCTTTCAGGTGCCCCTCTCTGATTAAGCTCTCAATATGGTCATGCGGTTGGAAGCATTTTGAAGTGTCATGCTCATGATCTTTGTGAAATCGGTAGTATTTGGTTGTGTCCCTTCGAGCATTAAATGACTGTTGCCGAGGATACTTGGCGAGTCCCTTGTCTTTTACTACATAAAGATCTCCTCTTGATCACCTGTTAGAGGGGTGTAGTGGCTATACTTTCCCCGGAACTTACTGGTTCGGTTGTTTCCTCTGCTTTCCCTAGGTTGTCTCTTTTGGTTCTTTTCACCTTTCTAACGATCATGCGACTGTGTTTTCTTGTCATCCTTGTGCTCTGATTTTGAGTCGGGCTTGTGGCCATGCACGTATCTACCCCCTTGTACTACTTCTTCTTCCT
Source organism: Acer saccharum (assembly GCA_030490815.1). Classification (NCBI taxonomy): domain Eukaryota; kingdom Viridiplantae; phylum Streptophyta; class Magnoliopsida; order Sapindales; family Sapindaceae; genus Acer; species Acer saccharum. The sequence continues at coordinate 30,002,459 of CM059869.1, forward strand.
CCGCCAGTGCATAGTCGCCAGCTATTTCCATCATCTCTTCGTAAGTTTTCGCTCGATCTCTTCGCAGGTCAAAAGACAGTCGGCCGCTTTGCAACCCATTGGTGAAGGCGGCGATGAAAGCTACATCACTGGCGTCTTCGATTTGAGCGACCTCCTTTTCGAATCTTGCTAGATACTTCTTGATCGACTCATTACGTTCTTGCTTCAGGTTTGATAGATGGGCGAGCGATTTTCTTCTCTGCACACTTCCCATGAACTGTCTTATGAATGCTTTACTAAGGTTCGAAAAACTGTTAATGCTCCCGGGCGGGAGTCGCCCGAACCACCTGGAAGCGAGATCGCCGAATGTTTGAGGGAATGTTAGGCATAGCAGTCCATCGTTGGATGAATATTGGGCTATAACATTACGGAATCGACAGACATGCTCTTTTGGATCTCTGTTTTCCTTATACTGCTCGATGGTTGGCATTCTGAATCTATCTGGAAATTGGGTGCGAGCAATATATTCAACGAATCGGCTTTCTAACTCATCATCCGAATATATGTTGTGGCCATATCTCCATGCCATCGCTGAAACCTTCCTCGACAGTTTCTGTAAGGTGACATCTCGCTGACCAGTTGGCTCTCCCGCTGGGTCAAGTCTGCTCTTGATTGTTATTCTTCCATAGTCGCCTCTATCACCCGGGCTCCTACCAGTTCTTTGATCTTCTGTACTTTCAAATCTTCTTTGTCGTGCTCTTTTTGATCGTAATTCCCTTCTTGATCGAGGACTCTTGTCTTCAGACGAGATAGAACGGTGTCTCCGCCGGCTCCTTTGGTGTGTGTCATTGGATTTAGCCCCATGTATTCGCCCTTGGTCTCGCCCCTCCAAAGATTCTTCATTCAACACGCCTTTTCCCTTCCTTTGTTTTCTTCCTTCAAAACTCTCAGGGTGGTCTTGGGGAGTCTCTTCAATGGATGATCTTGCTTGAGCATCGGGGGTTGCAATGTGAACTTCCGACCGCAGTCTCCCAGATGGCTGGATTCTAGGAGTGGTTAATTCATAGGGAGAAGAGACTCCCAGGCCTATGGGAAGCGAAAGCCCTATTTTGCTAGCCTCGCTGATTAAGTTTATCAATGCAAATTGGAAGTGTTGCAGAGTTCCTAGGTCGGCTGTCCTAGTTCCTGGCATTGCTGCCGATTGTTCCCTGATCGTCACCGCCCCACCTCCTATCGGTGCGGCTGCTTCAACAATTTGATCTCCGCTAGAGTTATCATCCTTATCGCTGTTGTTGTTCATGTTTTTCAGTTCGCAAGGGTTCTTCGAAGTTTCTGTTCAAACCCCTTCTTTCTAGCGCCAATTGTTGACGGTGAAATTTGGATTGTCACGTGGCTAATAATTATATCAAAACGAATAATAAACAATAAGAAAAACAATGCATGCAAGAGACAGGTTTTACGTGGAAAAACCCTTGAATGGGAAAAAACCACGGCGCCCCAGAGGGCAGAAAGATAATACTATGATTCGCTGTTTGATTACACACTCAATTCTCTCGAATAATTGCTCTTCTCTCTCTAGATTTTCGAACCCCTTCCTCGTGGGATAGATTGTTCTATTTATACATGATAATTAGGGTTTCCCCTTGATTTTAGCCATGTTGGTGGTAGGATTTCCTTTTGGACTTGTATTGGGAATCCCACGTTGTAGCGGATTAGGATAAGTTTCCTATCTTTTCCTTCTATGATTCTTCGTTGTCAGGGGTCCTCCAGGAGTTAGGGTTTTATTTCTGTGTTTCTGCCAAGTCGGTTTGTACTTAGTAAGCTGATGTGGCGAGTACCTTCACCTCTGGGTATTACCCTTCGGCGACCACGTTTTTATCCCTAGTGAGTACATATCCTGATCTGGCGACCACACCTTTGACTTATTGACTTAGGACTTGTTGACACGCTGTCTGGTCCACGTTTCTCCTTTGACTTGGTCAATGAGTGACGTGGCAACGTCTTCCCCAGCATTTGTTGATTCTTTTGATGACGTGTCTGCTTGGCAAAATCACACATACAACAATCCCATTCATGAGCAGGTTTATGCACTTGGTTGAAAGAATTGACGGCGGTGGAACGTGTCAGCAATCTTAAATTTTATGAGGGATCTGAGCAACTTTGTGAAAAGATTTTTATTCCCATGAACGACAACAATTTGCACTAGTTCTTATTGGTGATAAATGTATCAGGCAAAAAAGCTAAAGTATGGGATAGCTTACCCGTGGATAAGGAAAACAAAAAAAGAATGGAGTCGGCAAAAGAAGTTGTTAGTATCCTTAATTACCTATTCATTTACGCAAGAATGATTTTGTTTTTAATGTAAAAATGATATGATATGCAGCTTGCGTTTCTGGACCGGTACTTTTCAAAATATCTCAAGTTAAAGATGAACTTCAAATCCTTTATAGTCAATGCCTTCACCCAATGTCCTGTACAGCCTAATGATTTTGATTGTGGTTTATTTATGATAACCAATTGTATGCAGGCTTCAAAGAGCTGGTTCAATGAGACTAATGTATGTGAATTTTCTACCTTTTTTTAAAATTTTTTTTTTTAAATTTTTAATTTTTTTCTTTCTGGTTAAGTCCTTTAAATGTTCAACTCTAACTCTTTGAATGATAATGTCAAGTATAATGCAGTACAACTCTGAGTATCATAGGATGAAACTTGCTTTGGATCTTATAAAGCATCACACAAACCGACTACTCAAAAATCTGAAAACAACTTCATTACCAGAAAAAGCAAGCTGCTTGACGGTCCCACCAAAAACCCCAGCTTTTCCTATGGGCAAGCCAAAAGGCTCGAGATGTGATCATAAGGCAAAGGGTAGAACAGAAAATATGGCTGCAAATTATGCAAAAGGTTTTCAATGTGGTTGGACATCTTGACGTCGCAGTGGATGATACAGATCTTGATTGTATGGTTGTGCATTGTGATTGTTCATGTGATTGTGATCGAGAATGTATGGTTGTGCATTTAGATTGTTCAAGCATGTTTTCAATGTGATTGTTCAATCAAAGGGTGTTGCTCTCACATAACTTACCTTGGACATTATAAGCAAGATGACCATGCATTGTGCCTTAACGTTTTTTTTTTTTTAGATAATATGGAGTTTGGACATAAAATGTAAACAAATTTTACTTTAATTGTTGCACTGGAGATGTGCATATTTCTCATTTTTTATATTTTTGCCAAATTGAACAATCAAATTTAAACTAAAAAGGACAATAATGGATAATATAGATCAACATCACTATTATTAGAGTTTGTGAACAAGCGAATTTAACCTTAAACTGAAATATATTATCACACCATTAAAGAATTGATTACACAAAGGTGGGTACATAAAATGGCAGTTAAAGTGCGTAATAACAAACAAAGGAAAAGAGGAAATATTGCAACTACGTGAACAGTTAGTCCAGTGCACCTCTGGCTTTAATGGGATCAAAGCAATGTGAACAGTCAGTCCAGGAGAGTTGTTTGTTGTTTGTTTTGAACTGCAAATTTATTTCAAGAGGCTAAACAGAGCCTAGTAAAACAAACAACACAGAGGCACATCCCACTTAGGAGACCAAAACAAACAACAAACAAACCCAAAAACTACAAGACCACCAGCTGCCAAAAACCAAAGCAACCATAACAAAAACCACATTATTTTCAACTCAACTGTATTTCAGTTTGCATTCATCTAACCTGAGGTCACCGCAAGTCTCAAGCATTGATGCAAAGGAGGAAAAAAAATTCAAAGTGAAATAAACGAATTATTTTATACTAAGTTTATATTATGTAAGATTTTTAGGAAAATGTAGCATCAAATTCCAACTTCCATTATTATTCCCTACTACAAATATTTATGGAAATATATCAAGACTACAAAATTTGGGCAAAAAAAGTACTTTATTTTGATAAACAATCATAGGATGTCCCATAACTTTGCCTACTAAAAAAAGAACTAGGTATTTTTGTTTGTCTATTCAGAATAATTAACGAGTTTAATTCGGGACTGATTGATTATGTTCTATTCTAATAAATGGCCTTTAATAACCAATTACTAGAAAAGAAAAAAGAAAAACATTCAAGATTTTTATTAGGTAGGTAAGGGTTCTTAAACTTGTTCGATATGTATTTTTTATGTACAAATGTAACATCCCAAAAAGAAACATAGATATAGATAGAAAGGTATCACAAATAACTCTGTGAATAGAAAATACACAACATGCAAAAGATGTATTGAAACACAAAACTGTTCTAAACGAAAGATAAGTTAAAAAACAACATTAAAATAAATAACATTACGATTACAGAAAGAAATCCTAGATTACACTACTAAACCGAAACGTCTTTCAATTAGTAGTAGCTGACGATCGCATTCATCCATTAACCTGTTGACTTCATTGATTTTAGCTTCCACCTCCATCTCCAGTTGCATGATGTGAATATCGGCATCTACGACCTTCTTGTTCTTATCCCTCCAATCCTCTTCCATCTTCATGCAACGTATGCGTTCTTTAGCTAGTGCATCCTTAACAATTCCTTTTCTCTCCGACAATAAATCATCAATCTCATGGATGATGGAACCATTGTAAGTCATTTTCCTATATTTATAGAGAGAACTTAGTTTCATACAAACCCTAGGTTGCTTTAACAGGTTAACACTCCTTATATATAGCATCAGTTAATCTATTAATTAATTAATTAATTTAATATTTATTTTCATAGTAATCGAAGAAGTAATTAACGTCACCCCTAGCAACGCCGATTTAACAGTCTAATGACCTACATTTACCTATTTGATTTAAAAGCACAATGACACTCATTATTGCATTGAACAGCCCAATGTGAAGCATTAATATTTGACAGTTGATATTCTCGACGTGATTAATTAAATCTTTTTTTAACTTCGCAATATCGATTAGGTTAGCTGTATGCAACTTAATCACGGTCATTGAAAAATGACAAAAGTTAACTCGTTTTTTTATGTCAATAATCAACGCGTGATCAAATATTAATTTGCAGAATTACCAACTAAAAAAGAGGATCACATATATATTTTTGCATTCAATAATCAATTATGAAGTACTTAACGTCACCCCTATCAACGGGCATTGAACAGCCCATTGACAAGCATCAATAGTTGACGGTCGATATTCTCGACGTGATTAATTATCGATTTTTGAACTTTGCAATATCGGCTAGGGTAGCTGCATACAAGAAAATGACGCTCATTTTCTATAATGACAAAAGTTAACTCGTTTTTTCATGTCAATAATCAACGCGTGATCAAACATTAATTTGCAAAATTACCAAATAAAAAATACAATCACATATATACTTTTGCGTTCAATAATCATTTATGAAGTACTTAATGTCATCCCTAGTAACATGCATTGAATAGCCCAATGAGAAGCATCAATATTTGACGGTTAATATTCTCGACGTGATTAATTATCGATTTTTGAACTTTGCAATATCCGCTTGGGAAGCTGCATACACCTTAAGGATGCTCATTTTCGATAATGAAAAAAGTTAACTCGTTTTTTCACATATATAAAAGAGGATCACATATTTGGGTTCATTATAATAATAAATCAACCACTTCTTTTTAAGAGTGTGATCCCTGCCATTTTCATTGTTTTTTAACTACTGAATTGGACCTAATTTTCCAAACGTGATGATCACTCATAAGGTTACCATAATCATAGATTATATTAAAATTAAAATACAAATGGAGTATGCATAGAAGCTATTATATGACATTACCAAGAGACTGAACAGCCGAATGACATGCATGAAGTTATTATTATACTATTGACAAGACCAATGACATACATTAGTCAACTGAATAGCCAACCAGTTGCATCTACGTATGACTTGTATTATAGCATTTAACAGCCCAATTGCCTGCATTACTTTAACTTTTTCAAGGTTCATATTGTTTTTGCACGAAATTTAATCGTCTTTTTTAACAGGTCTTTAATGGAACTCTGTAATTTCATAAAATAAAATAAAAAAATGGGTTTGTGAGTTTATTAAAGACGTTCATGAAAACAAAATTTTCCCCAGAAATCGAATATCTAAAATTGAGATTGATTATCGATCACAGTAAGCATAAAATAAAATAAATAAATAAAACATTCCATTAATTAATGATTTCAACAAACATGAGAACACTACATCATTAATTAGGACACATACAACATAATGATAATGAAAAAAAAAAAAAATCTCATTCTCTTTTCTAGCTCCGATCAAGGCCTTCGAGACGTCTCTGTAAATGGTTTAAGTGAGCTATCAAAGAGTAGATCTGATCCGCAAGACTTGTGACTTCCATTTCAAGTTGCAAGACGCGCGTCTCTCGATCATGTAATCTGGCGTTTTCAACAATCCATTGACGATGTAGATTCCTGCAACGATGACGCTCGTCCTTCAACGACTTCTCCACAATAACAATCTGATCCTTCTTTAACAACATGGGGTCTATGTCGCCAGAATCCATCCTTTTTAGGTTTTGTGTAACTGAAATGTATAGTATAGTAGACTGTAGACTCAAATTTATATAAGAGAGGATTATTTCATGAAGTTAATGATTTGTGAGTATTTCAAGATAGTGATTGTTGAGTAATTTAGGGTTTAACGACTTTTCATTACATACATTGAATGTTAATTTATACATTGAATAAAGTCGTGACCACAAACCATATTTAATTGAAGCATATAACCTATTCCACCAACGTGTTAGTCGTAACCCACCAAGTAACCAACGGTTTGTAATTACACCAAAAAAAAATTGGTTTGTGATATTGTTGTATGTGTGATTTCGCCAGGTAGACACGTCATCAAAGGAACCAACAAATGCTGGGGAAGACATTGCCACGTCACTCGTGGACCAAGTTAAAGAAGGAAAGTGGACCGGACAGCGTGTTAGGAAGTCCCAAGTCGACGAGTCAAAGATGTGTTCGCCAGATCTGGATGTGTACTTGCCAGGGATAAAACGCGGTCGACTAAGGGTGATACCCAGAAGTAAAGGTACTCGCCACACCAGCTTACTAAGTACAAATCGGCTCAGCGAAAACACAGAAAGAAGCCCTAACTTCTAGAAGACCCGTGACAACGATGAATCATAAAGAGGAAAAGATAGGAAGCATATCCAAATCCGGTACAACGTGGGATTCCTAGTAAAAATCAAAGAGGAAATCCTACCACCAACACGGCAAAAAATCAAGGAGAAACCCTAATTGTCATGTATAAATAGAACCACCTATCCCACAAGGAAGGGGTTTGAAAACTTAGAGAGAGAAGAGAGCAATTGTATGAGAGATTTGAGTGTGTAACGAAGCAATAAGTCTAGTATTATTTTTCCTACCCTCTGGGGCGCCGTGGTTTTTTCCCATTCAAGGGTTTTCCATATAAAATCTGTCTCTTGCATGCATTGATTACTTTCTTGCTTTTACTTTAAGTTGATATAATTTTTGAGTGCGTGGCAATCCAAATTTCACCGTCAACAATTGGCTCTAGAAGGAGGGGGTTTTGTGAATAGAAACTTCGAGGAACCCTTGCGAATTGAAAAATATGAACAACGACAGCGACAAGGGTGGTAACTCCAGTGGAGATCTAATTGTTGAACCAGTCGCACCGACAGGAGATAGGGCGGTGACGATCGGGGAACAATCTACAGCAACGCCAGGAACTAGGGCAGCCGACCCCGGGGTTCTGCAGTACTTCCAAATTGCATTGGTAAACTTAATCAGCGAGGCTAGCAAAATAGGGCTTTCGCTTCCTATAGGCTTGGGAGTCTCTTCTCCCTATGAGTTAACCACTCCTAGAATCTAGCCACCTGGAAGACTACAGTCGGAAGTTCACATTACAACCCCCGATGCTCAAGCAAGACAATCCATTGAAGAGACTCCCCAGGACCACCCCGAGAATTTTGAAGGAAGAAAACAAAGGAAGGGAAAAGGTGTGTTGAATGAAGAATCTATGGAGGGACGAGACCAGGTGCGAACACATGGGGTTAATTCCAGTGACACATACCAAAGGAATCGGCGGAGACACTGTTCTATCTCATCTGAAGACAAGAGTACTTGTCCGCGAAGGGAATTACGATCAAAAAGAGCGCGGCGGAGAAGATCCAAGAGTACAGAAGAACGAAGGAGCCCGGATGATGGAGGCAATTATGGAAGAATGACAATCAATAGCAGACTCGATCCAGCAAGAGAGCCAACTGGTTAGCGAGATGTCACCCTACAAGAGCTATCAAGGAAGGTTTCAGCGATGGCACGAAGATATGGCCGCAACGTATCTTCAGATGATGAGTCAGATAGCCCATTCGTTGAAAGTATTGCTCGCACCCAATTTCCAGACAGATTCAGAATGCCAACCATCGAGTAGTATAAGGAAAAAAGAGATCCAAAAGAGCATGTCCACCGATTCCGTAACATCATGGCCCAATATTCATCCAACGATGGATTACTGTGCCTAACGTTCCCCCAAATGTTCGTCGACCTCACCTCTAGGTGGTTTGGGCGACTCCCGCCGGGAAGCATTAACAGTTTTTCGAGCCTCAGCAAAGCATTCATAAGACAGTTCATGGGAAGTGTGTAGAGAAGAAAGTCGCTCGCCCATCTATCAAACCTGAAGCAAGAACGTAGTGAGTCAATCAAGAAATATCTAGCAAGATTCGGAAAGGAGGTTGTAAGGTTCCTTTTTGTTGATTGGCTTATTTCGTAGACAAACCACATGTTGGGGGTTCTTTGTAAGGGTAGCTTAAGTGTTGGTGTTATTGCTCAATGCCCTTTGAAGGCCTCGTCTTGATAAGCACCGAAGGTAAATTTCTATGTGCTTACTTGTCTTGAAGAGATAGTTGCACACACTCACAACTCATGCATATGTTTAATCCTTGTATGTTGTGTGTCTTATTTTTGTGCTTTAACGTTCATTAACATCTCTTCTTGCATGTTATGTTGATTGCATTTTGCATATCCAATTGCCTTGTCATGCTTAGACTTAGGATTGCATTTTTGCAATGGGCGCTTTCAAAAGCGCTCTACAGAAGCGTTGTACGAACAGTGCCCATCGAGCGCTGTATAGACCTGATTGATTTAATTCGGTCGCTGTTGGGTCGCTGTATAGGCTCTGTACAAAGCGCTGTACGTACAGCGCCCATCTCAAACCCGAGAGTCCAGAGTTGGGGCGCTGTACAGAAGCGCTCTACGTACATTGGCCAAGGCAAAATAGTGGTGTCACTTATCTAAATGACCACACTTCATCTTGACACCCTATATATATGCCACTTTGACTTTAGGTCAATCAAGAGAGTTCATATTCAGATTTCATACTTAGGATATTTTTCAAAGACAAGAAAAATTCCAAGAACTCATTTTTAATTACTCAAACACCTTTTCATGATCATCAATCATTATCTAGCATCATCTTTGATCATCTAGATGTCTTTTTGCATGGATTCTTCATCACACTTTGCTTGGTAAGCTTTTCACTAATATCTTACATATTTTGTATTTTTCTTAACAAGCAATCTCAATTTATTACTTGTATGATCTTTATATATATTTTGGATACAAGATTGAGATTAGTGTGTTGTATATTTGAAAAGTTGTATTGTGATAGCTAATTAGGTTTTGTGCTTAATCTTGATTAGCTAAACTATTTGGCATGTCATTTAGTTTTAATATCTAGGATTGTTCTAATTGCATATTCATAATCTTATATAAGCATATAGGGTTTCCCTTGCTCTATGTTGCATTTGGATATTCACATATTCACTTAGGGTGTTATTCTCTTCATTGAGAAAGTAAGTCTTGTGTGTAGCTTCCGGGATTAGGTTGCTTAGATCGCAAGCAAATTGGACTAGGTTTACTTATACCGGGATTAGGTAGGTGTGTGATTACTTCCAGGAGTAGGTTGTAATCGTTTTACACATTTAGTGGATTCGAGGTTCGAGTGTGGCTTACTTACTAGCCCGTGGTTTTTCCCGTGAGGGTTTCCACGTAAAAATCAAGTGTTATTTAATTTTCGCATTTTATACTTGATTTATTGCTTTATCTAGTTTGGGGTAATTTTGTAATATTGACTTCACACGAAAAATTGGGTAATAAGTTTAAAATCTATTCACCCCCCCTCTAGATAGCTTTATACACACCGTGCTATAATTTGTTTCAATTGGTATCAGAGCGAGTTCCTAGATATACATAGGTGATCCTTGCTTATTTTGGTGTGTTTTGCATTTTGTGTGATTTTTGATCATTCATACATTTGCATTTCATTCATTCATAAACACTATGAGTGGAAACAGTGGAAATGGTGGTGGCAACGAGGGTGCTTCAAGCACAAGGCCTCTACTTCTTACCGGGTTGAACTATTCCCAATGGAAAGGGAAGATGGAATCCTACATATGTCAAATTCACGACCGTGCGTGGATGGCGGTGGAAGATGGATATAATCTACCCATGATGACTCCCGATGGTGGAGGAGAAGAAGTATTGAAGCCTAAGGCGCAATGGAGTCCACAAGAGTTTAAGGCTTCAAAGTGGAATAGGAAGGCGATGCACGCCATCCTTTGTGCAATGGATGAAAATCAGTATAAGCTAATTCAGAACACTCAAATCGCGAAAGTGGCTTGGGATGTCTTACAAGTTGCACATGAAGGAACCGAGGAGGTGAGGGAATCCAATCTTCAAGTCCTCTAAACTCAATTCGAGTTACTTAGGATGGGAGAGGATGAATGCTTCAATGATTTTGAAATCAAATTGATGGATATCGTTAATCAAAGTCACCAACTCGAAGACCTGTATTCGGATAGGAGAGTCAAGCAAAAGATTATGAGATCTCTCCTTGATAGGTTTGAATCAAAAGTAACAGCTTTAGAAGAAAATAGTGGATATAAGGATATGAAGCCGAGTGAGGTGATTGGGAGACTTCTAGCTTATGAGTCTAGGAAGGGTCCTATCTCCACACCTCCTAAAAAGCAAAAAGGAATTCCTTTGAAAACCTCCAAGGATGAAAAGGAGGCAAAGAAGAATGACTCGGACGAAGACCTTGCATTATTTGTGAAGAGATTCAAGAGGGTCATGAAATTCGGGAAAAAGGACTTTGGTTCCAAAGGTCAAAACTTCAAGAAAAAAGGTTCCTACAACAAATTTGAGCCTAGGAAAGAGAAGACCGAAAGGAAAGGGGTCCGTTGTTTTGAGTGTGGTGGGATAGGTCACTTTGCCCCCAAATGTGCAAATCACATTGAGAAGAAAAAGGGAAAAGTGATGGCTGCCACTTAGAGTGGAAGTAGTGATGACTCCATTGAGGGAGATGAGTCTTTGGATGATGAAGAGCTCACGGCTAATCTCCTAGCTTTTGCCTCCTCCCATAAAAGCAAAAGTGCTAGTGAAAGAGAGGAAATAAGTTAAGAGAAAAATGACTCAAGTGGAGAAGAAAGTGATTCCTCTTCTAACTCCATAAATGGATTTGTGGAGAAAAAGGTGCTTGCTAAATACCATGCTGAGTTTAATGATTTAGCAATCAAAAGCACAAGAAAGATCAAGATGTTGAGAGAATAGAATCTTGAGCTTTCATCTCATAATGACCACTTAAGTGAACAAGTGGAAAAATTCAAGAAGATGGAAGATAAGCTAAGAGAGGAGTTAGTCTTATCTAGGAGGAATGAAGAAAGTCTAAAGAGGGAGCTTGAAGAAGTAAGAGAGTCTATGACTAGGTTGGATTCTAGCACCAAGAAGCTTGACCAAATGCTTGGTGTTGGAAAGAGTCCATGTGACAAGAGGGGTCTTGGGTATGAAGATGGTAAGAAGATCTCAACCTCTAACAAGACCGTGTTTGTCAAGAGTTTGAGGAATGAAGAAGCTTCATTGGTGCAAATTCCTTGGAAGAAGTTAGAACTAGGACAATATTCAAATGCACAGGTGAAGATGGTGCCAAGAAGGCAACCTCAAGCTCAACCTTCTAGGGTCCCTCAAGCCAACATTCCTCCACAATTGGCTCACAAAGGAAAGAGACCAATCATGCAACCTCAAGCTAGGAAGCAATCAAGACCGGTTCAACAACGAAGATGGATTGAACCCATTTATCCACAAAGACAAGGACAAGGTATGATTCCTTATTTTACTCCTATATGTCACTTTTTGTGGATTTGATGGTCATATTAGACCACATTACTTTCGATATATTAAATTGTGCAAAATAAGAAGCATGATTGAGAAGAAATAGAAAAGAGCCATGATGCATGTTCCTAGGAATGATAATATTGATGTGCATAATCCTAGGACATCTAGAACCCATGTACCAAAGACCACTAAGAAAGCTAAGATTGTTTCTAGGTGGATTAGAAAGAATGAAAATGCTTGCCATGTTGCTTAAATAGCCTTGAAGGCAAATTCTTCTAATTTTTGGTATTTTGATAGTGGGTGCTCTTGGCACATGACAGGAAACAAGAGTTTCTTCGAGACTCTTGTTATGGAGGAAGAAGGATATGTCACTTTTGGTGATGGATCCAAAAAGAAAGTTGTAGGGAAAGGAACCATTTCCGTTCCCGGATTACCCTCCTTATCCGATGCTTTATTTGTTGATGGCTTGAAAGTCAATTTAATAAGCATTTCACATCTAAGTGATGAAGGATATCCCATATTGTTTAGTAAAAGTGATTGCTCGATCCTAAAGCCCGATGGACAAACCTTGTTGAAGGGTATGAGATCTAGTGACAATTGTTATTGTCTTGAAGCTAGAATAGTCTCAAACATTGTGTCCATGGATGAGCAAATAGAGTTGTGGCATGAAAGACTTGGCCACATGAACTTTAGGGATTTAAGAACCCTTGGAAAGTTCAATTGTGTGCGCGGCCTCCCTGAGCTTGGGAAGAAAGCCAATGGAATTTGTGGACCTTGCCAACAAGGAAAACAAACCAAGAGCATGCACAAAAAGGGCAAGTATCTCTCCACCAAGGAGCCCCTAGAGCTTCTCCACATGGATCTCATGGGTCCTATGCAAACCGAGAGTTTAGGTGGAAAGAGATACATTTTTGTTTGTGTTGATGATTTCTCTAGAATTACATGGACATATTTTCTTAGAGAAAAATCCGAAACTTTTGATAAGTTTAAAATGTTTTGTACTAAAATACAAAATGAAATGAATTTTAACATTAAAAGCATTAAACAGATTAGAAGTGACCATGGGAGGGAATTTGAGAATGCCTCTTTTGAAAGCTATTGCAATTGCTTAGGCATCTCCCATGAGTTCTCGGCTCCTAGGACACCTCAACAAAATGGAGTTGTTGAAAGGAAGAATAGGGTCTTTCAAGAGATGGCCCGAGTGATGTTGCTTAGCAACAATGTCCCTAGGAACCTATGGGCCAAAGCCGTAAATACGGCTTGCTATATAGTGAATCGTGTTTTCCTAAGGCCCAGATCTAGAAACACCTCCTATGAGTTATGGAAGGGTAGGAAGCCAAATGTTAGCTACTTCCACACATTTGGAAGCAAATGCTACATTTTAAATGACCGTGATCAACTTGGCAAATTTGATGCTAAGAGTGATGAGGGTATCTTTATTGGCTATGCCTTGAATAGTAGAGCCTATAGAGTTTTCAACTTGAAGACTCGAACCGTCATTGAATCATCCAATGTTGTCATTGATGATACTAGGCTCAAGTCTAATGACCATGAGGAGGAGGAAGTTTTAGATGATGACTCTCCATTGAAGAGGGTTGTGGTGACTCCCAATATTGGGACGTCCAATGACAATAATAAGGTCACACAACCTCTTACTAGAGTCCCTCTCTTGGACTTTAATGAACCCGCTCCATGAGTTAGAAGACTCCATAACAAAGAGGATGTTGTTAGGTTGATAATTAGTGTTGGCATTAATTCCATATCAAAACGTGTTTAACTTGTAATGTTTAGTGGTTAGTAATTGAAGAATTTCGAAGACGAAGGACGTCTCAACCATTATTCGTTCAAGTTGCCAGCTTTTAAGAGTTTCGGGCATTATCGGTCTACAAAGGTATTCAAAGACATCTTATCTCTTACAAGGCTAGGCACACACTCACACATATCATTCTTGTGTGTCCCTTCATGATTTAATTTCATTTACATTTCACTTTTACACACTTGGCAAAATATGCTCATGCATTCATATTTAAGAGTTTAGGGTATGAATGAGGAACATCTTCCTTTTCTGTCTTTATTTAAGAGTTTAATTTTAGCTCTTTAGTGGAATGAGTTAAAATTAATGGATCGGACCTAAGTGAATCATTTGTTGATTGTGATTAGGTTATGTCTATTGAAGCTTAAATTTAGATAGCCCGCCAAGATCCCCAATCCACACGGACTTACATGGATCACTTGATATATTCTACCGGACCAATTTATGGGTCCATTTAGAATTGCATTTAATATGTTAAGAATATAATTTGCACATTATTTATTTAATGGGCTGCTCTATTATATTAATATATTAATGAAAGACATGTGGGCTTGTTTCTTTTAGTAAGAATGGGTCTGGTTCACATGTAGGCTTTTTATTTAAAGTCCAATGGATTAAATGAAATAAGAAAAATAATATAAGGCCCATTTATTCAAGTGGGGCGGCAAGGTGCTTTTTAACCTAATATATTATTTTGTTTCATTGTTTTAATTAAATAAGAATTAATTAATTTATTAATTAATTGTTTAATTAAGAAACAAATCTTTTTCTGATAAGGAAATATATTTCCTAAAGCTATACTATTGGTAGTAGTATACTAAAAATAAAAGACTTGTTTGATAAGAAAATAAATAAATAATTTTATTTATTTAATCAAATAAGAAGTCTTTTAATTTAGTCAATAAAAAGAATAAAATATCTATGAGTTGGATTAGGGTTTGAAGTCTATTCTTTTATGGAAATTAGGGTGCAACACAAACCCCTTTTAGGAGTGTGATTTGCGGCAACCCTAGTGTAAAAAGAGAGCAAGATTTCGGCAACCCTAATAGGAAAAGAGAGGAAAATTTCGGCCACCTTAGTTGTTCTTGAGACAATTTTCTTCTTCTTCTCAATTCATAGAAAGTGATTTTATTTTACTAAAAACAAGAAAAGAGTGAATAGATTATTCTTTGATGGTACACTAATTGCTTGTTCATCAATAAGCTTGTGTGTACAACATCGATTTAGGTTCACGCGAGTTTCGATCATTAGATTGAGAACTCAAAAGTGACCGGAATAATCTTAGTCTTCTTTTGATTGTTTTTGTGACTAACAAAGAAAAAGAAAAGTTTGTTTGTCCATTCACAGGTTTGCAATTCAAAGAAAAGGGAGACCGTTCGTGCTAGGATTGAAGATCTTGCGGATTACCATCGACGTAAGTCAATCGGATCACGCGACAAAAGGTATTCTTCTTTTGTTAGATAATATATATGTTTAATTGATTAAAGGGTTTAAGGTTCATAAAAAGGAAAAATTTTAAAAGTTACTAAATCTATTTTTAGTCTCGTTTCCGCTGCGTGTACTACGGTATTTTTCCCTACAACTTCATCTTGACACTCTATATATATATGCCACTTTGACTTTAGGTCAATCAAGAGAGTTCATATTCAGATTTCATACTTAGGATATTTTTCAAAGACAAGAAAAATTCCAAGAACTCATTTTTAATTACTCAAACACCTTTTCATGATCATCAATCATCATCTAGCATCATCTTTGATCATCTAGATGTCTTTTTGCATGGATTCTTCATCACACTTTGCTTTGCAAGCTTTTCACTAATATCTTACATATTTTGTGTTTTTCTTAACAAGCAACAATTTATTACTTGTATGATCTTTGTATATATTTTGGATACAAGATTGAGATTAGTGTGTTGTATGTTTGAGAAGTTGTATTGTGATAGCTAATTAGGTTTTGTGCTTAATCTTGATTAGCTAAACTATTTGATATGTCATTTAGTTTTAATATCTAGGATTGTTCTAATTGCATATTCATCATCTTAAATAAGCATATAGGGTTTCCCTTGCTCTATGTTGCATTTGGATATTCACATATTCACTTAGGATGTTATTCTCTTCATTGAGAAAGTAAGTCTTGTGTGTAGCTTCCGGGATTAGGTTGCTTAGATCGTAAGCAAATTGGACTAGGTTCACTTATACTGGGATTAGGTAGGTGTGTGATTACTTTCGAGATTAGGTTGTAATCGTTTTACACATTTAGTGGATTCGAGGTTCGAGTGTGGCTTACTTACTAGCCCGTGGTTTTTCCCGTGAGGGTTTCCACGTAAAAATCAAGTGTTATTTAATTTCCGCATTTTATACTTGATTTATTGCTTTATCTAGTTTGGGGTAATTTCATAATATTGACTTCACACGAAAAATTAGGTAATAAGTTTAAAATCTATTCACCCCCCCCTCTAGATAGTTTCATACACACCGTGCTATAATTTGTTTCAGAGGTCGCTCAAATTGAAGACGCCAGTGATGTAGCAGTCATCACCGCCTTCACCAATGGGTTGCAAAGCGGTCGACTGTCTTTTGACCTATGTAGGGATCGGCCAAAAACTTATGAAGAGATGATGGAGATAGCTGGCTACTATGCACTGGCGGAGGAAGAAGAAGTAGCACAAGGAGGTAGCTACGTGCATGGCGACAAGCTCGACTCAAAATCAGAGCATAAGGATGGCAAGAAAACACAGTCACGTGATCGTTAGAAAGATGAAAAGAACCAAAAGGGGCAACCTAGGGAAAGCAGAGGAAACAACCGAACCAGTAGGTTCCAGGGAAGGTACAGCCATTACACCCCTCTAACAGGTGATCAAGAGGAGATACTTTCTGTAGTAGAAGACAAGGGACTCGCCAAGTATCCTCGGCAACAGTCAAATAATGCACGAAGGGATACAACCAAATACTGTCGATTTCACAAAGATCATGGGCATGACACTTCAAAATGCTTTCAGCTGCGTGACCATATTGAGAGTCTAATCAGAGAGGGGCACTTGAAAGATTTTACACTAAAAGGAGACAAGTATGGTGGTCGCCAAGATAGCCGCCAAGGAAGTGGGCAGGAAAGAAAAAGCCCAAGGAGAAGCAGCCCCGGTGCTACAATAAACATCATTTTCGGTGGACCTCATACAGGCAGAAGCAATTGAGAGAGGATGTCAGAAGTCAGAGAAGTAATGTATGAGAGCAGAAATATGGAGATAAACTCTGTACAGAGAAACCCGAAGAAGGGAAGAGAAGGACATGACCCCATAACATTTACGGCTGAAGACTCAGATGGGATTGATGCCAAGCCCAATGATGCAATCGTAGTCGGGGTTCAAATAGCACACATGGATGTACTCCGAGTAATGACAGACAACGGGAGTTCAGCCGACATTTTGAGTGCCAGAGTATACAATGAGCTGCGACTGGACAAGAAAGATCTGGAGCCCTTCCATGTACCATTGAAAGGTTTCGGGGGCGCAGAAGTAAGATCGTTGGGGACCGTGAGGTTTGGGACAGCACCGTGCCGGCGAACGATCTTGCTGGATTTCATCGTGGTCGACATTCACAACTGGTCGTATAATGCTTTACTCGGCCGACCATTCCTAAACAAAGCCCGAGCAGTCACTTCAACCCACGCATTGAAAGTAAAATTTCCTACAGAGTTTGGAGTTGGGGAATTAAAAGGATCACAGGAGATGGCCCGCCGCGCTAACCTCTCAATTTTCAAAGACAAGACAGGAGTGGAAACCTTAAGCATATTTGAGGTAAATAAGGAAATGCAAGAAGAAAATCTAGGAGATTTCGAATTGGATCCAAGGGATAAAGCGAGCAGGAAAAAAGAAGAGTCCACTGAGTCTATTGTTCTAGACAAGACGGAACCTAATAAAACAGTCAAGATTGGTGCAAGGCTGGCCGAACAAGTCAAGAGAGATGTATCGAACTTGTTGATAGAGTATAAGGAAATCTTTGCATGGAGCCATGAAGACATGCCAGGGATTAGTAAAAGCGTGATCTCGCACAACCTGGCCGTAGACGAAAAAAGCAAACCGGTGGTACAGAAAAGGAGAAGCTTTAACCCGTAGAGGAGCGCAGCAATAAAAGAGGAAATCTCTAAATTACTCACCGTAGGATCAATCAGAGAGGTTAAATATCAGGAATGGGTGGCGAACGTAGTCCTTGTGAAAAAGAAGAACAATTAGTGGCGGATGTGTGTAGACTTCACCGATCTAAACAAGGCTGGCCCCAAGGATAGCTTCCCACTACCAAGAATCGACCAGTTGGTCGATGTAACAGCCGGACACGAGACATTAAGCTTCATGGATGCGTACTCAGGATATAACCAAATCAAGATGCACAAGCCGGACGAAGAGAAAACAGCATTCACCACGGATCAAGGGTTATACTGCTATACAATCATGCCATTCGGCCTGAAAAACGCTGGAGCAACTTACCAACGCCTAGTCAACAAGATGTTTGCTAGACAAATAGGGAAGAATATGGAGGTATATGTTGACGACATGCTAACAAAGAGTGTCACGACTAACAAGCATGTAGATGACCTGAGAGAGACATTCGATGTGTTAACTAGATACGGAATGAAGTTAAACCCTGCGAAATGTGTATTCGGCTTACCGTCTGGAAGGTTCCTGAGATATCAAGTGCATCAGAGAGGGATAGAGGTGAACCCTGACAAGATCCAGGCATTAGCTAAAATGGTTTCCCCAAAGACCCTGAAGGATGTCCAAAAACTCACAGGGTGCTTAGCATCATTAAACAGGTTCATAGCAAAATCAACGAACCGGTGTCTACCATTCTTTAAAGCTCTCAAGAAAGGCAAAGGGGTTGAGTGGAACGAAGATTGTGAGAAGGCTTTTCAAGCCTTGAAAGAGTACCTCGGGCGAGCACCACTACTGTCAAAACCAGTAGCCGGAGAAATACTTTATATGTATCTATCTGTCTCTGAAGCAGCTACAAGTTCTATACTGGTGAGACAGGAAGAGGGGGTTCAGAAACCTGTATATTACACAAGCAAAGCTCTGTTACCAGCTGAGATAAGATACTCGCCAGCCGAGAAGATGGCACTCGCCCTAATAACAGCGCCGAGGAAGTTAAGGCCGTACTTCCAGGCTCATAAAATCGGAATATACACCAACTGCCCACTGAAACTGATTTTACAGAAGCCAGAAGTATCTGGTAGACTAACCAAGTGGGCGATCGAATTGAGTGAGTTTGATGTAGAATATCTCCCAAGGACAGCAATCAAGGGCCAAGCAGTGGCGGATTTTGTGGCAGAGTTCACCGAACCAAACATGGAAGTAGCAAGGATGATGGTGGAACAAACTAAGAAAACATTCAGGTGGCAACTCCACGTTGACGGGTCGTTAAACACGTATGGCAGCGGGGCAGGGGTAGTGGTATCAACCCCGGAAGGAGATTCAGTAGAATGTGCCTTGCGTTTTGACTTCAAGGCTACTAACAACCAAGCCGAGTATGAAGCGCTCATAACAGGACTAAGAGTTTGCACAGTTCCAAGAGCCGATGAGGTGGAAATTTTCAACGACTCCTAAGTCATTGTTAATCAAGTATTAGATGAATACCAGGTGAGAGATGAAAACATGATCGCTTACCTAAAATTAGCAAAGGAGCTGCTGGGGAGGTTTAAAGAGTACAGGATTATCCAGATTCCCAGAGAAGAAAACGAACAGGCTGACTCCTTGGCCAAATTGGCATCCGCCACAGTCAACATCTGGCCCAGAACTATTCCCATGATTCACCTACTGCAGCCAAGTATAATCAAACAAATGGAAGTTGGGGTAGTCTTCAGTGAAACAGATAGCTGGATAACGCCAATCAAATAATACCTCGTTAATGACGTACTCCCAAGCGATCCATTGGAGGCGAAACGACTAAAGTACAGAGCTACAAGATATTCAGTACTCAATGGAGAACTATACAAGAGGGGGTACTCAAAGAAGCGGAAGGGATCCTAAAAAGCATACATAGTGGAAATTGTGGGAATCATGCTGGAGGTGTCAGCCTAGCCCACAAAACATTAAGACAGGGTTTTTAGTGGCCAACATTGTTCGCCGATGCTAAAAGGGTAGCAGCAAGGTGTGAGGCATGTCAGAAAATTGCAAACAACATTCGCCAACCACCTGAACTCTTACAAAGTATTACCTCGCCTTGGCCATTCGCCATGTGGGGAATTGACTTGATCGATCCAATGCCAACAGCACCCGGAGGAGCAAAACATGCCATTGTGGCTGTGGATTATTTTACAAAATGGGTAGAAGCCAAGTCATTGGTGCACATAACAGAAGAAAACACTACAAGCTTTGTGAAGAAAAATATCCTGTACAGATTCGGGATACCAAACACCATCATCACTGACAATGGAACCCAATTCGATGGCAAGAAATTCAGGGAGCTGTGTGACAAGTATGGAATCAACAACTACTACTTAACTCCGGCACATCCACAGACAAATGGTCAAACTGAAGCAGTGAACAAGATCATAAAGCACAACCTAAAGGCCAAACTAGCTGCGAAGAAGGGTAGCTGGGTAGAGAAGTTGCCACAGGTACTATGGGCGTATCGAACCACAGAAAGAAGCTCAACAGGTGAGACCCCATACTCCATGGCTTTCGAAGCTGAAGCTGTCATCCCCGTAGAAACATCCTTTTCTTCACTAAGAGTACAACTATTCCAACCGGAACTAAACATTGATATGCTAAAATGTGGCCTATACGAGCTAGAAGAAAGGAGAGAACATGCACAAATAAGAAACGCTGCCTATCAGCAAAGGGCAACCGGGTATTACAACTCACATGTGCGTGAAAGCAAATTTGCACTCGGCGACTTAGTGCTGAAAAGAGTAAATCTGGGAACCAGAGATAAAGCTGCAGGATCACTCGCAGACAAATGGGAAAGGCCCTATCAAATTACGGGCATAGCTGGTCATGGGGCATATCGCATTACTCGAGAGGGCTTCGGCGAACTACCTCGACCATGCAATGTGTAGTACCTGAAAATATACTACCCTTGACTGCTTCACCACCTTTCAGAATTTACTTTGATGTTTTCTATTTAAGCATTTTTTCCTTTTTTAGCATTTTTTCTTTCCCTTTTTACTTTGTTAAAAGGTTGCAGGAGATATTCAATAAAGAGTAATTTATTACTAGAAACTCAAGATTTGGCTCACCACTGAAAGTAACCAGTGTCCAAAGATTACTCGCCATCGTGCATCATAAGTTACTCGCCGTTGCGTAAAGACGGGTTTAATAATCGTAGCAGCAGAAGCGAGCGAGATAACTAAAAATTATAGCAGGCTAAAGGCGAACACAACACCACAGCCTAAACCTATTATAAAACCGATTGGTGACCGCCACCGATGGTAGAACAAAACCCCCGGAAAGACGCAAGAAGCGTCCGATCAAAAAGCGTACATGAGACATCTCAAGGAAAAACGCTGGGGGTCGAAAAAGCTAGCTGAAAATAAAATGACTAAAGTCAAAAGCAAAAGTGGGAGACGTCCCGATAGTATGCTTAAATAAAATTTGGTGTATGGTCGGATACGTCCTGACAAACTCTGAGTACGCCAAAAACTCGGCAATGGCAGCTGAATAAAAAACAATAGTATGCTTAAATAAAATTTGGTGTATGGTCGGATACGTCCTGACAAACACTAAGTACGCTAAAAACTCAGCAATGGCAGCTGAATAATAAAAATAACAAAGCCGAAAACTCAGCAAGGGCAGCTGAATAAAATGAAAATGAAGCTAAAGAAGAGTTATAAATTTTATAAAGATTATTTACAACTGAAGTTACAAAAGATATGAAGAGTTATTCACAACTGAAATACAAAAAGGTATGGCATAATCTCAACTAGCTGTCGGAGGATCCTCATTGTCTTCATTATCCTCAATCTTATCTTCAGAAGGCCAGACTACCTTTTCGTCCCCATCCGACATGAAAGGCCCATAATCCCTACCGGTAACAGCACCTAAATCGGGTTCAGCACCAGAACCAGAAAAAATGCCCTTCTGACCGAAGTAGTAGGTATTGAAGGCACGCTTACTGGGAATTTCTAAATGCATGGGATGGGGCTCAGTCCTGGTATAACGACAGTGGGCTTTCCATCGTTGTCTCTGTTCTTTAATTGAATCCACTCCGCTGGCCATATGCAATTGAAGAGACTTGTCGAAGCGCCTTAGAGCCTTTTCATTCGAATGATCTTTCATGGCGAAGAACTTCTTCAACTACCTCATGCCTCACTCAAATTGGCGCAACAAAAGTGCATCATAGGCAGGGGACCTCTTAAAATGATCAACTGCCTCGACCTCCAATACAGCCTTCAAGTCGTTGAAGATGACATCGCGCGAAGACAACTGGTTGCGTAAGTCCAATGCCTCACGTTCAGCTTTCTCTTTAGCCTCCTCAGCTAATCGCTCAGCCTCCAAGCGCGCTGCAAGTGATTCTTGATTAGTAGACAACTGCTTTTTCAGCGAGCGAATCACCTCCTCAGCAGCAGACAATTTTTCCTCAGCAGCTAACTGAGCAGAAAGATAACCATCTGCGGACTTTCTTAACTGAGCGAGTTGTTGAGCATAGGATTCTTCAGCAGAGAGCTTCTCAGCAGCCAAAATGGAAGCTTGCTCTCGTAGACGCTTACTCTCCCTAGAAACTTTATTCCCATACCTGTAGCTTTCAGCCAACTCAAACATCATCTGAAAAGAGAAACATCCGAATTATGAAGTATATGTAAACAGAGATATAACGGGATTGCGGTGAGAAGCCTACCAGAGAGTGGCAGTTAAAGAAAAACTCCATTTTTCTGTTGTAGGGTTTGCCCTTCACATGCTCCTAACCCTCACCAATGTACACGTTGTGGTTGATCAAATGCGAGCAAATCTCAGCAGCCGAAAAATACAAAAGAGACACGGTCCCTTCACCAACTTCAGTTGATCCCACAGGATGAGCTTCACGGGCAACACCTAAACTAGAAGCAGACGTAAAAGTAGAAGCCCCAGGTGGCTTCGATGGTCCTGGCTGACCAGCCGACTCTGGCCGACCAGGTGACCTAGACTGACCTGTAGAAGGAACATTCTGCTCACCCACAACAGCCGGAGGAGAGGCTACTCTGGGCGGAGAGTCTGTTTTGGGCGAAGTAGGAGCAGGGACATTCAATTCATTAACCCCCTCAGAAGGAGGCACCGCTGCATTTGTCCCTTCAGCAGGATCCTCGTGAGTAGCTGTCTGAGTAGGGGGAGCCTCGACAAGCATAGGTTCACCGGCACCCTCCTCGTTTGAAGAAACTACATACTGCACAACCTTTGACGCCCGCTTTGGGGGTCGAACAGTATGATCGGGGGTACTCTCGGTGGGGCGCTTTCCCTACCAGCCCTAGGATTCAAATCGCTGGCCGGATCAGGAGGAGTTTCAGGGACATTCGCGTCGAAAGTAGGAATGTCATCACCTGCCCTTGAAAACCCCACCTTTTCTTTACCCTTGCAACTGGGGGCACTTGCAGCGACTTCAGTAACTTCCTGACGGGCGGGAGGCCGATTCGTTTCAGCACCTCCCCCCAAATCATCGCCAATGTCTTCACCATCTGAAGGATCACCACCATCGGGATCGGCGATTCCTTCTTTGGCCAAGCTAGCAGCATGCCTTCTGCTGGCAGCCTTAGAGTTCTTCACTGCCTGGGCTCGCATATCGCAAACTGTGTCAAAGTCACACACTACAAAGAGCAACCAAAGCATTACCAATAGAACAAACAGAGTGGTAACATTAAAGGAAAGCAGGTAAAACTTACGGCGAGGAAGTTTGGTAGGCAAACGCGGAAAAATCCACTGGGTAATCATCTTCTCCTTATCCAAGAGGAATGGTCGGCCTCTCTCATCCAAAGGAAGGACGGCTGCCGCAGCAAGATGAGAGATCTCTCCATCCAGCAAAATGAGGATTGCCTTCGATCAGGCTTCAGGAGAAGTGAAGTGCCTAGGCACATCTCTGCCCCATTCGCCACCAACGAAGAACCAACTGTTCTTCCACCTCTTGTTTGAGGTAGGGAAACCCCAAATGAAACCTTTCTTCTTTTCATCACTAGAGACTTCTACCTGTCCAGGGTTCGCCACACCCTCAGGAATCCAATTCTCCATAGCCGAAGAAAGGAGGAAATACGTCCCGCTATTGCCCGCTTGCCTTAAAGTATAGAAATGGTGAATCTCACGGGGCGTAGGGGGTCCAAAACCCTTCAGCTTCCACATCAAGCACTGACACATCAAGATCCTGTAGCTATTTGGGGCGAGTTGGGCAGGTGCAATCTGAGCTTCCGTAAGAAACCGAGCGATGAAAGGCTGAAGGGGAAGGGTTACCCTACAGCTGAGCATGGCACCGTCGATAACGACCGCATTTTCGAGAGGATTCCACACCGCTCGATTACCTAGAAGCATCAAAATCACTGAGTCCAAGATTTCGAAGCGACTTCTGTACTTGCGAAGTTCCTCCTCGCCAACCACATTGACCTCGCAGTCAAAGGAACACGGGCGACCAACTAAGAAATGCAGTCTATTCTATTGATGGTCATCAACATCTGAATCGACAGTTGTCTGAGCGTCCAGTAAAGACCCCCGGGCAACCCTAGAAGCTTGTCGCTTACTGCCGCCAGGTTTAGAAGACCTTGTCATTTCTGGAGAATCACTACCAAAAGATGAGGGAGAAGAAGCGTCAAGGATATAGTTTTCCTGAGCAGAAGGAACATAAACAGAAATTGGGGTAGGAGAATCCGGGTGAAAATTATGAATCAACAATTCAATTTTATCTTCAGTAACCTTATCACCAAGCTCCAAAGCTTGCATCATTAAATTAAAAAGGGAAGAACGCAGAGAAGGGTCCATGAAAACTCACCAGAAAAACCTTAGAGAGCGAAAATGCGTAGAAGATCTGGGGAAGCTAATGAACTGCTACGACCAAGTTCGATAAAAACGTTTCTCAATCGGAGAGAGGAAGAAGAGTGCTTCTACGAATTTCCGGTGAGAAAAGAGAGAAAATGAAGAAAGCGGAGAAATAGAACGGTTTCGTTTTGATAAAAGAGAAATTAATGGAGCCGCCAGAGTTAATAGGGCAGAAAGGTGTTTTGGGTTAAAAGAGGGAGTTTTTAAAATTCAAAAATCAAGAAAAATAGGTATTGGTAAGGTGAACGACAGTCGTAGAAGACAGCCGAAGTGACACCCATCAAATAGTGGACACGTGGTACCTCAAGAAACACCCAGCGATCATCACGTCATCCTATCGCGT
Source organism: Acer saccharum (assembly GCA_030490815.1). Lineage (NCBI taxonomy): Eukaryota > Viridiplantae > Streptophyta > Magnoliopsida > Sapindales > Sapindaceae > Acer > Acer saccharum. The sequence continues at coordinate 30,027,745 of CM059869.1, forward strand.
TAGAGTAAGCAGAAATCTTGTGGCCAGAAATGAAAGCTTGCACCGGCAGAGACAGCTAGCAAAATTCAACACATGGTGAAAATAAAAAGCAGGGAAAATATTTACAAAGCATGCCGAAAAGCCTAAGTATGGATATAAATACTGTTCGCAGAGATAAACGAATTGGAAGACCAAGATATTCACTTAGCTTAAAGTATTTATAGGGGTATTGTTGTATGTGTGATTTCGCCAGGCACACACGTCATCAAAGGAACCAACAAATGCTGGGGAAGACATTGCCACATCACTCGTGGACCAAGTCAAAGAAGGAAAGTGGACCGGACAGCGTGTCGGGAAGTCCCGAGTCAACGAGTCAAAGATGTGTTTGCCAGATCTAGATGTGTACTCGCCAGGGATAAAACGCGGTCGCCTAAGGGTGATACCCAGAAGTAAAGGTACTCGCCACACCAGCTTACTAAGTACAAACCGGCTCGGCGAAAACACAGAAAGAAGCCCTAACTCTTAGAAGACCCGTGACAACGAGGAATCATAAAGAGGAAAAGATATGAAGCATATCCAAATCCGGTACAACGTGGGATTCCTAGTAAAAATCAAAGAGGAAATCCTACCACCAGCACGGCAAAAAATCAAGGAGAAACCCTAATTGTCATGTATAAATAGAACCACCTATCCTATGAGGAATGGGTTCGAAAACTTAGAGAGAGAAGAGAGCAATTGTATGAGAGATCTGAGTGTCCAACGAAGCAATAAGTCTAGTATTATTTTTCCTGCCCTCTGGAGCACCGTGGTTTTTTCCCATTCAAGGGTTTTCCACGTAAAATCTGTCTCTTGCATGCATTGATTACTTTCTTGCTTTTACTTTGAGTTGATATAATTGTTGAGTGCGTGGAAATCCAAATTTCACCGTTAACAGATATTATTAAAGACTTTCATTAAAACAAATTTAAAACGATCGAATATTTGACAAAGAATCAATAATTCTTATTGACATTTTTAGTTTTGAAAAGATTGCTATGCATTTATGAATACAAATCTTCATATTTTCAATACTCTATATAATATGATTATAACATTTTTATAGTGATTATAGGAAAATATATGCAATCACAGAACCTATGTATTTTTTCTAAACGTCTTATTAAAGCCGACAAGAAGGCCAGAACAGGAGAACATAACCAAACGGCCAACCACCAAGAGGAAAGCAGCAAGACACAACAAGAACCAAGAAAAAAAAAACGCCACCCAATATTATATCAAAACAACACAGATAAAACGAGCAACCTCAAAAAACAATCCACTCCAATCTATCCCCAATAGAAGCTATGAATTATGGATTCTAATTGAATCTGTTATAGAAATGGTTGTCATGCATTTAGCAATGCAATTCTGCAGGCTCCTCTCTCTTTGCAGGCTCATCATCCTCACTTACAAGCCCACCATGAATCATATGATTCGTCCATGGGTATCTTCAAAGTCAACACATCAGGTTTCTGCAAACAAACCAAAATACATAATAAGCCAACAAGATCAATTCATGTCGTAAACAATACTGGCAATTAAAAATAACTTACAAATACAAATCACCCTACCAGATCAACAGTGGTTTCAAGATTATCAACCTGGCTATTCCTGATAACTTAGGTCAACCCAGAAATCACCTCCAAGAGCTCTTTCGCTTGGTCAACGGGAACCTGTACGACAAAAAGCTATGTTATATAGTAAACTACCTAAAACAAATGTCCAAATATAATTTCATAAGAAAAAGAGCAACTCAACAACTCACGAATTTTATGTGTTCAGGCAATGGTGGGTAGGGACTGTCCTTGGGTATCTGCAGTAGTTGCCATGTGCATCTGAACCCCTTGCGACGCATGACGGGGACTTCCCAAGGTGGTACCTCGACATGGCCGATGGAATTACGGTTTAGTTCATCCTACTTAGATTTATATACGACAAAATAAGAACAATTTCAGTGTTTGTGAAAACCAAGTCCATTACTAGTATTTATCCCATGGTACTTCCATTTAGAAAAAGGATTATTCAACAAATTCGGATAAACTCACCTTATCAGCCATTTGCAAGAAATTGTTCGTATCCACATGGAGATGATTCTTTCTAACATCCCGAGTTCCTAGCGATTTCCATGCCTTGATTCCGTATTTTTCCGACCGCAACCCACCCAGAACTTCCGCCTCAGGCAGCCCGACATCCTATTGTTCTGTGATTCGTTGAACTTTTTTCTTTCCATGCTTTCTCATTATATTTGGTGATAGGAACAACAATGACATGATGAAAAGAGTTATATTTAGGGATTCAATTTGTGAATTGAATACAGAGAGAGGCTACATGTCTTTTGAAGTTAAAAAAATGGGTAAAAAAATAATATTTCGGCTTTGCATTGAAAATTGTTTTATAAAATAATATTTCGGCTTTGCATTGAAAATTGTTTTAATAATAAATTTCAGGGTTGTGCAAGTGACATATGGCTATGTTTTAAATTCCGACCAACCCATGTCAACTGAAATGACCAATAGAAAGGAAACATTTTCAAAAGTAGATTATGAAGAGTTTGAAGTTAAGAGATCCTTAATCAATATCAATTAGTAAAATCTATACAGGTTGTGCATGCGTTACACATGGCTATGTTTTAAATTCCAACCAACCCATGTCAACTGGAACGACCAATAGAAAGGAAATATTTTAAAAAGTTGAATATGAAGAGTTTGAAGTTAAGAGATCCCTAATTAGTATCAATTAGTACAAAATATTATTGTCTTATTCATAATAAGATTCTGATCACATCAAGTCTACAATTACAGGTTGATATAGTTACACTTAAATAATACTGACCATCATTACAAGATATGTGATTATCAAAAAAAACAATGCGCGTAAAGATACTAACTTTGTGATCCCATGATTGCAAAATCTGTGACTATCAAATTAACAATGCATGCAAAGATACTAACGTTGTGATCCCGTGATTGCAAAATCTGTGACTATCAAATTAACAATGCGCATAAAGATACTAACTTTGTGATCCCATGATTGCAAAATCTGTGACTATGATAATAATAGTGCGAAAAGATACTAACTTTGTGATCACAGAAAGTTTTCATACTAAGATTCTGATCACATAAAGTTTATAATTTTAGGATAGTTATACTTAAATAATGTACTGATTATCATTACACAATATGTGACTATCAAAATAATAATGCGCGCATAGATACTAAGTTTCTTATCAAAGAAAGTATTCCTAACTATAATGTTAGGTACATAAGTATGTGATCAGACGGTCTATAAGAAAAAATAGTTGTAGCAACTTTTATACAACACTGATTACTTTGATGATAGTCTAGATGACTTCCTTGGGGGTGACTACCTTTGTGGTGTTTCCATTATCTGGTTTCCTAACCTTCTCGTTTGGATCAGCACCTTGCACAATGTCCATGCTCTTCTTCGGTTTGGGAGACTTCTTTAGGTTTTCGTTGGGATCACCTTGCACAATTTCCTTGCTCTTCTTCAGTTTGGGAGACTGCTTTAGGTTTTTGTTGTGTGCTCACAGTCTAGAGTGCCTTTTCTCTTCGTTGGTTTCAGAACTTGCATTAGGTTCTCCTTGGCTGCATCACTATCTAGATTTCCTTTTGTCTTCTTTGGTTTCGGAACTTGCCTTATGTTCTCATTGCCTGCATCATTGTCTAGAATTCCTTTTTTCTACTTTGGATTGGGAGCTTCAAGTTGGTTCTCGTCAGATGCAGCAGTCGGTATTTTTTCTTTCCTCTTTTTTGGTTTTTGGGCTCGCTTTACCTTCTCGTTGGAATGACCACTTGGTAGAGGTTCTAAATCAATCATGTGGGTATCACTCACTTGTTAAAGGTTCCTTTCCAACTCACCGGTAATGTCTTCGTCCTCCATCCCCACATTGTCATCTCCTTTATCCTGACTCAGCTGATCCTTCTCAACAGATTCTGTGCCTACACAATTATTTTGAAGATATGTGGCTGTGTTATTAAAACAACCGAGCAACTCGTAATGACCTACTATCATAAAACAACCCAACATTACATGGTGCCCAATTATTTGGATAATCAAACGTACATGTGTCTATTTTGTTGCCGGGTTCGTTAAAAATCATTTCTGGGGAACCTGAGTCACCTGACTGGTGACGTGCCTCCTCACTTACAAGCCAACCATCCAAACAATCATCGGGACTGCTGCCCTCACTAACTCCATATGGTTCTGGTTTCCATGATGAATCAGACGATTCGTCCATGATTGTCTTAGAAGTCACCACATCAGGTTTCTGCAAACATTGACCAAAATACATAACAGGCAAACAAAATCAATTCATGTTGTAAACAATACTGGTAATTATAAATAATAACTTACAAATACAAATCACCCTACCAGAGCAGCAATGGTTTGGAGCTTATCAACTTGGCCCTCCATGATAACCTGGGTCACTCCAGAAATCAAAGACAGGAGCTCTTTCACTTGGTCAACAGGAACCTATGCGAAAAAAAACTATGTTATCTACTAAACTACCTAAAACAAATGTTCATATATAATTTCAAAAGAAAAAGCTCAACTAAACAACACATAAATTTTATGTGTTCAGGCACCGGTATGTTGGGAAAGTCCTTGGGTATCTGCAGTAGTTGGCATGTGAATATGTTTTCCTTGCGTTTCATGAGGGGGAGTTGCCAAGGTGGAAACTCGACATGGCCGATGGAATTAGGGTGAAGTTCATCCTACTCGGATTTAAAACAACAAAATAAGAACAGTTTCAATGTTTGTAACAACCAAGTCCATTAAAGAACTGATCTTATGGTACTTCAGGTCCGAAAAAGGATTATTCAACAAATTTTGATAAACTCACTTGATCAGCAAGGTAACTTATGAATTTTACGTGTCGCCTTACAAACTCTTTGTACCTTTCTAGACCACCATCAGTCTCTAAGAGATTTTTTGCATTAAAGCCCCTCAACCCCAACTTTGCCTCATCCTTTTTAATCGGATAGTCCCCAAGCATGGATGCTGGTGGGACTTTGGGAACACGTGGTGAACTTAATCCCAAGCTCTGAACAGTCACACGCTCTCCCAGGTACCATGCGTACCCGTTTGGCCCATCTAAAAGAATCCTACTCTTTGTGGACCGATAAGATTGCTGTACATAAGTAGGCAGTAGGTCCTCGAACTTCCCCCACGGGTGCATGTTTACCTAAAGGGAATCAAAATTATGGAGATATATGTGGCAGCAAACTAGGAGCTCTTTGATAAATATGAAACTGAAAGGTAGGGAGAATCCCATTAGTGTTTAAAGCATTGCTTACAACCTTCCTTCTTAGCTTCCTTAATGTACCCTTTAGCTGAATGTTGAAAGTTCTCAAATAAACTAGGTGTGTACTAATATATTAATCTAGAGGGGGGGTGGATAGATTTTAACTAATATTACCCAATTTTCGTTAATAGACAATTTTCTGAAAATGCCCCTAATAGTCAATAAAATATAGCAAGTGTAATATGATGCGGAATTTAAATAACACTTGATATATACATGGAAACCCAACCACTGGGAAAAAACCACGGGCTGTTTAGTGCACAACACTCGAACCTCGAAATCCACTAATTGAAATGGAGTTTACAACCTATGTAGACCTCGTCTAACACTCTGGTCAATAACCACCCACTTCTACCACGCGGGCATTTAAAAGTGGCCTAAGCACTCTTAGCCACAAGTCTTAATTCTCAATGAAGAGATAATGCAACCTATGTGAATATGTATGAATATTCAAATAACAAACAAGGCTAGGGAACCTTAGATGCTTATCTAGGATGATGATATAACAATTAAATCAATCCTAGATATCAAAAGCTAAATGACATGTTAAATAGCTTAGATAAACATAGATTATAAAAACCTAGATATCTATCACAATACAACACTCAATCAATTCATCACAATCAATTCTCTATTCTTGTATTTAGCATATGATCTAAAACATACAAGTAATTTCAAGAGATGGCTTGATAGTAAAAATACTAAAATAAGATGAAGTTAATCAAAATCTTACCAAGCAAGTTGTGAGGATGCAAACCCATGCATGATGATTGAAAGATAATCTTTTGTGCACAAAGGAATGTATTTGAGTGATCAAAGATGATCAAAGATGAGTTCTTGATGAAAAAGCTCTCTTTGAAAATGCTCTCAATTAAAAATATGATTTTTTGAGTAATATTGATGACCTAAGATCAAAGAGGCATATATATATATGATGTCCAATTGAAGCTATGTCGTTTTGGAAAGTTTCCAAAAAGTTTCCACGCAAACCGCTCTACGTAGGGCGGATTTTGGGCAGGTGTAGGGTGAAATGAAAAATCAATCAGGTGCCCGCTCTACGTAGGGCGGGTGAACAGCGGATTGGGCGCGACAGTGCATCAGCTTCAACTTCAAGTGCCTTAAAACATGACCAAATGACATCAAAACCTTTCATATGATATCTTGGTGGAAAGGTATGGATGTCTACTTTCTACTCCAATTTATGGAATGACATTTTGATGTCTGTAGAAAAAGTTATTGTCAATAGAGTGACCAAAGGTCAGAAACAGACAACAACATAGTTGCCCTGTTTTGGTGGTCACTTTGGAGATTTCAAAAACCAATCTAAACGATCATGAAATATTACGAATAATATACCGTTGGAAAGGTATGGGTGTCTAGTTTGTTCAGAATTTTACAAAACTCAATTTAAATCCTTTTATAAAAAGTTATGGTCACAAGACCATACAAAGGTCAGTTTTGAAAAACATTGAAAACATTGAAATCCAATCTTTTGAAACTAGACATTTTACTCCAAACAACCAAACCAAAGCTACCACTTATCCAAGAGAAGAATGAGACCTTCTCAAGTGGTCAACCATTGCGCTAAGACATGCACACCATCGTGTAAGCGCGGACATTTCCGATCACACAAATGGAAACGAATTACACCACACTTAATACTAATCATAAGGCAAGTGTGGGAAGTGAATGCATCCTAATGCCTAAACATGTCATGGCATTTCAGTGAACTAGATGCAATCACTTAAACATGCAAGAAGAGGTATAAATGATCATTAATGTGCACATAACAAAAACACACACAACATACAAGAATAGGAATTATGCATGAGATGTGAGTGTGTGTGTGCAACTAATCTCTTCAAAGCAAATTAAGCACATAGAAATTTACCTTTGGTGTTTATTCTCTTGAGGTCTTGAGAGCCTAATCTACCCTTACAAAGAACCCCAAATGTGGTTTGTCCACGAAATAAGCCAATCAACAAATGGGAATCCTTATAAATGTAATTAACTTTCTTACTGAATGTACCCCATGCCATTGCTGCAGGATAAATCCTTCCATTTCCCAAGCAATTCACACATTTTGCAATAGGTTTTATGTACTCGCAAGCCCACACCTATGTAACAGCCACCACAGAACAATATGTTTACTGTTAAAATACCATAAACAAACATTGTTTAATATACCTGTTAATCTTAAATCATAATTACTAATCATCACCTCCCAAGCCTTCCAATAACCACCAATGCTCTGATTCCCTCAAACCAAAGCATCCATGTTTTTGTACAAACAAGAAAGGCCAGCCCCACCCTAATGGGTACAAAGCAATAGAGGATAAGTCTTTTAAGTTTGGCATGTAATATAGGTATGCTACCCCAGCTTTGTCGCACAATAATGTGCTGCAAAGCAATGCAAGTATGAATACCCTAGTTAATCTTTCAACATTTTCGACCCGCATTTTGTTACCCCCGAATCTTTTATATGCTCCATAAAGCTCTGGAAAAGTAACCCTTTTCTTAGCGATATCGACCATAGGCTCTCCAAACCATCGGATCAGCTCATCTCTCTTATTGTGAGCATCCATGTCGTACTCCAATGGCTTTCCAGAAACTAGTAAGCCTGTAATTGCACTGAAATTCGATGGTGTCATCGTCAACTCCCTAATTTCATCGAAGTGAACTGTGTGGGTCGTATCCCACCAACGGTCTGCCAGTGCCCTCAATACTGTTCTCTTTCTACTATAGAATTCATCCCAAAAAACATTGACAAATTCGCCGAAACCAGCATCTGAAACCTTCACCTTTACGGCATCGGGCAATTCATCATACCATGATTTGCAATAAGACCGACTTCCGCATCCCTTTATTTTCTCATGAAAAGGCTGCATTTACAAAATCATGATTACAAATATAAAAAGAAAATTACTTGAACACCTATTCTTACAGTATAAGGCATATATTAATCCTGATATGTAAGAACCGTAAATAAAGAATAGGCTTGTGTACATTGATCAAAATGTGTTCCTTCTTATCCACATGGAGATAATTCTTCATAACATCCCAAGTTCCGTGCGGTTTCCAAGCCTTTATTCATATTTTGTCGGCCGCAACCCACCTACAACTTCCACATCAGGCAACCCGCCTTCATGATGTTATGTGATCCCTTGATTCTTTTTCTTTCCATGTTTTTTCATTATATTAAATATGAAATCTCTACAAAACACTAATATATGCTATAATGATATTCATCTGGTTAATAGGTAACAGTTAAAGAATAAGAGATGTCAACAAACAGTTAAGAACAAGAGAGGAAAAGTTATAAGGATCGATTTCTGGTTAATTGCAACTTCAACAAACATAATCCAAAACCATTATGCTTAAACATCAATTATCATTGCAAACCTATCAAGATACAAACAGAGTGCAAAGCCTGTAACCAAACACGGCATGCAATCGGGTTAATAGTAACGGTTAAAGAAGAATAGACATCAACATACAGTTAAGACTGATCAAGGAAAAGAAACAATAGATCGATTTTGGGTTAATTGCAACTTCAACAAACAGAGTGAAAAACCAATACAAAAACAGAATTTATCACTGCAAACCTTTATACTGCAAAATCAATGAACAAACAAATAGTGTAAAACCTTTTACCAAAATCACCATAAACCTGACAACAAAAACATATAATGCAAAACAACTCAAGACTAACAGTGCAAAGAAGAAAGACATTTAGAGAAAAATTAGGCATGGAAGTTTTTCGAAAGAAATCAGAGGAACTAATACAAGCTACACTTGCTTGTCAAGGTCCTTTGATTTCTTTTGAAAACTTCCATGCCTATTGAACTGATTTCATAAAATGAGACAAACACATATAGTGCAGAAGATAGTTGTCAAGAGAATGTGAGATGACCTTAGCTGTGTAGGTTGTGGAGTGTAGATGACGCCATGGCAGCAATGAGAAAGATGAAGACATAAACGAGCGGTGAAGAAACAACAGTTAGGGTTTGTAAATTTTGCGAGTGTTTTGTATATGGAAGGACTTTGTCTTTAAATTCTTCTATAGGGTTTTTTTCCTAAAAGAAAACATGGGTTTGGCTTAGTTGCCGTTAACGGTAAGGATATTGGGCCAATTTCAGTCTTTAGATTTTAATCCAATGATGTATAAAAATTAAGAATTTGAAAATGAAAAAAAAAAAAAAGTAACCAATTCTCTCTCCTCTCTATCACATAAATATCCGGTAATGTTGCTGGTAACAGCTAGATAGCAGTACCCAAGAAAACATATAATTAATCTTGTTTTAATTTATGGCGCGTTTTCCTACGGAAAGGTTTTTGAATTTTTTTATTTTTTAAAATTGTATGCAAACAAGGGTTTGTCACTTATTACCCCTATTAACAGAAACTAGCCCAATGCATGGCCATCATATGCCATATTTACACGAAAATTAATTAAGTGATAGCTATCTTTCCACAAAAGCTCCACCTATTTGAAAATATAAATAAAAAAATTTCAAGGCTTATATTACTAATCGATTAAACGATATCGTGTTTCTCTGTTATTGATATTAATCACATGAAAATTTAGGTGATCTAAAATACAAAACAATAGAGAGGCAAAGTCATACTGTGTTGCAAAGTCTAAGAGTGTGATCAATATTTGTGGTATCTATATATATATATAACATATAAACAAGGTTGATGTCATAGTGAACATCAGACATTGTTGATGTTCATTATGACATAAACAAAAGTAGAATCACTAAAAAAAAAAAAATTTAAACCTTCAAATATTACGCAACATCAGTTCTTACTAAAATAAATCCCGATCAGATAAGAAAAAAATAATAAAAAATAAGTTTGTTCACATCACTATGCTTGAAGTCTAATTGACTTCCTTAGTGGTTGACCTAGATTCGTAGCATTTGTTTGAGCTCTCTTTGTACCCCTGGTATTCTTTATGTGGCGGGCTTTCTTCAGCTTATCGTCCGATGCACCAACTGGAAGAGTAGCTACATGCAAATTGGGGGCATCAACATCTTTATGAAGGGCTTTGAAAGTATACAAACGTAGTTAAATTGCTTAAGGCATACCTAGAAGGGGGGGGGGGGGGGGGTGAATAGGTTTTTACACCTTTTTCCAATCCCTTAAATAAACTTTCGTTTGTCCCTTAAGGTAGCCTTACACACAACAAAATAAACCAAGAAAGACATACATAGACAATATGAGAATATAATCATGTGAACAAGGTCTAAGTATATCACCTAGTTGTGTGAGGTATAAGAACAAATAAACATAACAACAAAGAAAGCTTGTATTTTTTTTTAGATGTTCAATGAGTTACAAGAGTGATCAAATATCACTATACAAAAATTACAATATACAAAAGAATCAAATATACAAAAATGATCAAAAGAAATGAATTCACAAATCACACTTTACAAATACTTGCTTCACTATACATTACAAGTGAGTAATATGAAACAAGATAATAACATACACAAATAAAATATAAAAGATAGAGATAGGAAGAATTAACACAAGAGATTTTTTAACGTGGTAAAACCTCCAAGGTGGAAAGATCCACGGGTTGAAATACAACCATTAGGGTACTATATATATTGGATGATAAAAATAGAGAATCCACAAAGTGACCAATCTTTAGCTCACCCAACCTAGTGGAGTCTAAGTCTACCCAACCCTATTGGAAAGTATGAGATCCCTCAATGATGCGAAACCACCATATATTGGACAACACACTAAACCAACATCGATGGAAGATTAGAAATTCCTCAAGAGTGCATACACCTCCCGTGTACCCCGCTCTTTTGGAGTCTATGTCTAACCATACGTCTAGGCCTTCCAATATAATAGCCAACTCCCTATCCAAGGCACTCTTGCCTCTAGGGAGCCTCCCATGCATGACTATCCGAGTCCTCCCGACTCTAGCCATGACTTCTTGCTTACCTATCTGAGTCATCCCGACTCTAGGCAAGTCTTCTTGCTTGACTATCCGAGTCATCCCGACTCTAACCAAGACTTCATGCCTTTTACAAGAACTTCCTAGTGTGATCATGTGAATGCAAATGATGCAAACAATCAATTCAACATAGAACATGTGATCAATACATTCCATGGTACAAATAGACCTAAACATGTGATATCACAAGTAATAAAGTCTAGATGCAAAATACAAGAATAAAACCTAAAGCATGTGTAAACACCAAACACATAAGCTCAAAGTCTCATTCACATATACAACACTTGAACAAAATATATTCATGAAGTACAAGTTCAAGATGCTATCAATATACAATAAAATGCTAGATATATGAGATTTAATCAATCAATATTCTAGCCAAAAATATAGAGCAAGGATTCAAGATATAAATCAATCAAATCCTAGATTGCTCTAAAACACATACAAATATAATAATCCTAGATTTCATCAATCAAAGGATCAAATCAAATCTCAAGGTCATTTATCACAAAATTGATTCAATCAAGTCACAAACAACCTAAGATGCCATTCTAATCACAATACAACTCACAAACATGTGAAAAACCTAGAATCATAGAAACTAGTCCACATTTGTCTCTAAATAGACTTTTGATTAGAATGATTATGAAGCTATATTTCACAATAGCTTTCACCAAACATAAAAATACATATAGAAGAAGAAACCCCAAGCAAATTGAAGGTTAAAAAGAAAGAAACCCCATAGATAAGACCAATACCTTGGATTCACGAGCTAGTTCGGATTTCTGTGTGGAACCACCAGAAAAATTGATCAAACAGCCACCAAACCACTTGGAAAAGGTAGAGGACTCGATTACGAACGTTCTCTAACTTGAATCACTCAAATCCAACTTCGTATGAAGAAGTTATGGTGTTTGGAAGATGAGAAAACTTGGGAGAAAATTCTGACGGGAATATTTCAATTTCTCTTCTTGGAATGAAATGGAGGGAATGGAGGGAAATAAAAAGGAGGAGAGAGAAGACAAAAATTGGCCAACCACAAGGGGCCACGTCAGCCCAGCCCCATGGGGGGCCCGTGGGCCACACGGGGGCAGAGAGCCCCTCTGGCCGTGGGGCCCACGGCTTGGGCCACACGTGGCCTCTTGGCCACTTTCGCCCTCGCGCGCTCCCTCACGTTCTTCAGCCATATCTTGGGCATCCGAACTTCGATTTCAAATCTGTTTTTGGATTACAAACCGTGACTCCCTCACGTACGACAACAACTACACAACTTTGAAAAATGGTTGAGAAATCATCTCGAAAAACGATGATGAAGTCAACTCAACGAATGAGAATGAAAAGTAGCGTAGCTACATCATTTGGACTCGAAACTAAATGAATGAGTAACCGAAACGACCGGAACTCAATAAGGAATCATAATAGAACATGTTCAAGTCCAAATACAAAAATATGGAAATATACAAACACAAAGACACACACATATGCTATTTCCTAGACATAGTCCTAGAACATGCAATAAGCAAAGTTTGTCAAGATAGTATAAATGCATGAGCATATATTATCAAGTGTGTGAAAGTGATATATAAATGATGTTTAACCATGAAGGAACACACAAGGATGTCATGTGTGTGTGTGTGTGCCTAACCTTGTAAGAGATATGAGGTCTTATATTACCTTTGATGATCAATGAAGCACATATATCTTTAATGCCGGCTTCTTGCATGAATTGTGGTCGAGACATTCTTCGTCTTCTTAAATCTTCAATATATGAAACACTAAACATTATAAGAGAAACACGTTTTGATATGGAATTTATGCCAACACAAACTATAAACCTAACAGGCTTTTTCTAAGTCTCCGGCCACGTCTTCTACCTGTGTCCCCAGATTGACATCTACTATACCCTCAGTCTGCTGTTCCTCCACAGCAGCATCTTTGCCTACAGAATTATATTGTAATATAACAACATTACATATCATGTTAGGGGAATTACTCAGATTGGAAACAATATATCAGTCCAATTTCTAAGTCCAACAATTCCTCATGACTTCATAAGAAAAACAATATATCACCAAATACACACAACATTGTAAGGTGCCAAATTATTAGGAAAAATGAAATCTAAGTAGACTCTTTTAGTGTACAAAGGAAATATATGGGTAGGAAAACGAGAGCAAGATTTTTCAAGCAATATAAAACAGTCTCACTGGTTTTCCTTTTCTGTGTCTTTTTTTTTTTGGGTCCTCTTGGTGGTGTAAAACAAAACGCACCTTCAGCTGTTTCGCTCTGGCGGTCGTTTCCAGTCAAATTTCCATTCCTCGGTAGACTTGAATCTTCCTCTCGCATTGAGTCCACAAAACCCTGTAACGTAAAACTTGTATCATTAGACATCATTCCTGATGTCTGTATACCTTCATTAGCGGGAGAGGAATTATCATTCCATTCATTTAGAATCCCTTCAGTAAGGGATCCTTGTTGTTGTCATTCTCCAATATCAGTGTCATCATCAATTTTCGAATAACCATAACTGCTGCCCTCGCTAACCCTATCAGAAGAATCTGACTTTGACGAGCACTCAAACATTCCACCTGTTTCATCTACTGGTTTGTTCGAATTCTCCCCACCTTTGTTCTATAAACAATACCAACATACATATTTCGATAACAAGATGAATTCAAGTCGTAAATTAACATAACTGAAAAAACTAACAACTGAACGTACCACACCACTAGTTCTTTCGATCTTTACGACTTGATCATACTGTCCCTTAATGAGCAATTTGGTCATCCCAATATCATAGACAATAGCTCATTAACTTGGTCAACGTGCACCTATAAGGCCAACAGTAATGCTATATAACAAACTACCTAGACAAATGTTGGTTCATACTTCACAAGTCACACAAAAACTAAACTACTCACATAACGATAGGGTGCAGGCACTTTTGTGTAGGGGTTATCCCTCTGTATTTGCATTAGCACGCATGTGAAGTTGGAGTCTTTGCATTCCACGAGGGGGAGTTGCCAAGGCGGTAACTCGAAATAGCTGATCAATTTTGGATACAACACATCCTACTCAGATAAAAATACAACAATATCAAAAACATATAAGCATGGACAATTAGAGGGTATACATTACATGTTAAACTAACCTCATCAACAGGGTAATGCTTGAACTTTATGTGTCGCTTTACGAAGTCCCTGTAGTTTCCTGCACCATCAACGTTTCGCTCCAAGAAATCAGAAGCATCCAAACCCCCCATCCATACCTTGGCCTCATCAGCAGTAATCGGGTAGTCCCCCAGCATAGATGCTGGTGGGATTTTGGGTACACAGGGTGAAGTTAATCCCAAGCTTTGAACACTCACTCGCTCTCCCAAGTACCACGTGTACCTGCATGGCCCATCTAACAATATTCTACACTTGCTGGCATGGAATGATTGCCGTACATAAGGAGGTAATTGTTTATCAGCCTTACCCCATGGGTGCATATTTACCTGAAACAAAACAAAATTTTTACAATATTAATCGGAGCACAACAGGTAAATAGTTATGAATAATAAATTAAGATTTAGAGATAATTCCAACGGTGTTCAATGCTTTGCTTACATCCTTCACTTTCAGGTTCCTCAAACTATCCTTTATATCAACATACTTTATTTTCTTCCCTCTACCCCATCTCAAGGCCCGAGGGTAAGTTTTATCATCTCTCAAGCATTTCACTAAGTCTGCAATTGGTTTGATATACTCACAAGCCCACACCTGCATATATAGCAGCCAACACAACCATAAAGAATATAAAAAGGATAAAGAAACATGATGTAATCACTAAAATTTAAAATACAATATGTAGAAATCATTACCTCCCAAGCCTGGTAAAAACCACCCGTACTGTGATTCCCTTTGACAACAACATCCATGTTTCTGTACAAAGTTGAAAGGCCCACCCCACCCCAATTGTACAAAATTATTGAGGACAAGTCCTTCAGGTTGGGCATGTAGTACAGATAGGCTGCCCCAGCTTTGTCGCACAATAAAGTGCTGCTAAGCAATGCGATTATGAACACCCTTGTTAATCTTGCAACATCTTCCTCACCAATTTCCTTCCCCCCAAATCCTGTATAAGCATTATAAAGCTCTGAAAAAGAAACCCTCTTCTTTGCAATATTCGCCATCGGCTCTCCAAACCACTTGATGAGCTCATCTCTCTTCTTGTAAGCGTCCATGTCGTACTCAAGAGGCTTTCCACAAACTGGTATGCCCGTAATTGCACTGAATTTGTCAGGGTCAATGTCATCTCCCTGATTTCATCAAAGTGGAAGGTATGTGTGGTATCCCACCACCGGTCGGCTAGGCCCATGATAATTGTTCGCTTTCTACTTGATAAATCCTTTCCCAAAACCTTCATAAACTCACCAAAACCAACTTCAGAAACCTTCTTCTTCACAGGGTTAGGCAATTCTTTGTACCAGGCTTCGCAAAATGAACGATTTCCGTAGCCCCTTATTTCCTTGTCATGAGGCTGTGTGTCAATGAAAAAATTAATTGAAAACCTACCGAAAAAGTATTATACTCGTTATTGTACAATGGTTTTTTCAAGCGCAAGAAAAAACATATAGCAATCTAGTTATCGTACAGTAACAGAAAAATGACTGTATGATCGTCAATTGATCGTCATTCACAGCAGACAGATCACAAAAAATTACATACGGCATTCAAATATAATACAGTATAATTAATGATTGTATGATCGTCATTCAAACAATATAAACATCAAAACACAACATTAACTGAACATGGAAATTCTTGTTAATTCCCAATAGTAATAGTTGCTTTTGAAATAAAAAACTAAAATGTACTGATCACGAGAAATTTTCTCAAAACACATATTTCCCTATATAAAAAACAATTATCCAATCAAAGGAACTTACCCTTAGCATTATGTGCAATTCATGATCCAGATGGAGGTGATTTTTTGTAACGTCACGAGTTCGCAAAGGCTTCCACTACTTGATTCCGTAACATGCGGGATGATACCCACCCGGACTATCTTCATTACACAATCCTTCACCATGCTCTTCATCATGATCTTCTCCGTGTGAAGGTTCAAAGTTGGTTTCAAGCACTCTCTTACGTCGTGGCATTATAATGATTAAGAAATCCCTATAAAACATAAAATTAAACTCCTGTCACAGTGGCTGAATGTTGATTGCTGACTTAAACAAGCATCATATAATATAACAAAATAAGAAAGGAACAAACAACACACAAATATAACACAGCATAAATAAATTTCGGGCAATAAATCGACAATTAACGCCAACGATTTGGTCTTTTTATTTTTTTTATTTATTTTTATTAGGACTAATAAACCCTAAATGTAATCTTTAGTATGAATAAGTAAACATTTACTCACTTCTTCAGAGTGAAAATCTAAGCAGCGTCAATTTTCTTAAGCCCTGAGACCTTTCACAAGATTTGCGAAGATAAAGATTATGTTGACTGACACGAACACGATGAAGTTAGTTTTTTTTATTTGTTTTTTTTTTTTTTTTTTTTTTTTGTTAGGGTTCCAATTAACCGTGATAAACTTATAACCCAATAAGACCATTCGCGCTTGTTAATAACTCAAAAAGTTATACTTACAAGATTGTCCTTAATATAATAATTTATTGCTTGCTTGCTAGATCCCGGCGTTACTTTAAAATCGAATTATGACATATTTGTATAAGGAATTGGTATGTTATTTAATTTTTTTGATACAATCCCGTCAATGTAATTGCCCAAGGAAATTGCTTGGGTACTGTCAGTACCCAATGTGCTAATCCCACCAATAGAGTGTTGCCACGTGGCTTTTTCCTCTTAATTTTTTACATTTATCTCATTTCATTCTTCATTAATGGACTACGTGGTAAAACCCCATTGGTTGGTCAGTACCTTGGGTACTGACCGGTCAGTACCCAAGCATTGTCCATTGCGCAATGCATGTTTAGTTGATTACCCAACTAAAACATATAATTATGATTATTTTCAAATCTAATTCCTGTCTTTCATGCTAACCGATAATCATCAAATTTCGTTTGCCGATAACCATTCTTTGCATAGTCTCCGAAAGCTTCGAATCCATCTACATGACCTACAATAAAAAAAAAAAGTTTGTAAATCGCCTAGGTTGTATACTGATTTTGGGAAGATTTTTTTCATAACATGGTCTTGATCTTGAACCAGCTTTTTCATCGTTGGCTCAAAAGTTGTTCCCGTTCCTGTAGAAATCTGTCCTTTCTACGAACACCTTGCATCCGCCATACACTTTTTAAATGGTTGTACACTTCTCTTGATGTTGTTTAGCTGTTATGCTCAATTGAAATAATTTTGAAGTAATTTAACGAACTTATAGGTTTCCAAAAGAGTAATGCTAGATGTCCCTATCTTTGCATAGTCCAAAACCGAACAATGGTCACAAACACAAGTCAATAGTTTGTAGCATATGTAACATATAATTACATGGTAAAATACGTGACCATATAAAAATGGTTCTGGTCGTTGGTAAATGAAGTGGCATATTAACATCAAATAGTCGATAGTATTTGATCCATTGGGATGAATACTGTCCCATTTTAGTTTGGAAAAAAAAATCTTTGCATAGTCCATAACCGCACAACAAAAACAAACACAAACACAAGTAAATAGTTTGTAGCATATGTAACAAATAATCACACAGTAAAATGTGTGACCATAAAAAAATAGGTTTATGTAACGTCTAATAACAAAATTTAAAAATAAGTTGTTGGTTACCAATCACGCATTACAATAGATTTCATGAAACTGGAAATAAGAAACACAGTTCATATTCATAGGTAAGTTTAAAAACAATAACACTTTAGAAAGCGATCAATAATACAAATCAGACGCCATTGTCCAAAATAGATTGAGTTTGCAGTGGACTAAACTTTTCCCATTCTCCATTTGGTTGAACCATTATCATATAATCTTGGAAGAGCTTGAAGCCAGCCCTATGACTTGCGCTATAATGATGTTGGATATCTCGAATATGTAATTCTAAAGTCTGGAAAATCTTCCAAGAGGTGTCCGTGGACATCCTTTCATCCATGCCCTTGTATTTTTCTTCCAGTACTCCAACACAGCAATTAATTCGAATGAGTTCAGCGGGAACATCTTCGGCAACTAGATCAAACATATTGGTTGTTTCCTTGGTAGTGGATGGTGATGGCTTTTTTGTTTCTTGATTGAAAGAACAGTCGTTTTCGGTTTTTTCAACAGAGGTAGGTGATGAGTATTGGCATTCAATTCTCTAGATTAGAGAGAAATCTCAAATAATAAAAAATAATTTAGGTGGAGTCGTTAACCTAGTGAATTGGCAACCTACATTTATAGAGAAAACCAATTTACACCCATGACCTATTTCCAATGTAAATCGATTTAATGTTTACTTTTATCATTTGCGTAAGAAGCAAAAAGTAGGCAAAGAAGGGATAACGAATTGACCAATTACACGCATAACAGAGTATTAATTACCAATACACTGTTATCAAGTAGATGATCATGCATTTGTATATATGAAATGGACTCTATTTGTTTATGTTTACTGAAAAATTAATTTATTGGTTGCTGACTTGCTGGATCCCGGCGTTAATTTCAAATCGAATTATGACATATTTGGATAGGGGATTGGTTTGTTATTTAATTATTTTGAATACAATCACGCCAAAGTAATTGCCCAATGCATGTTCAGTTGATTACCCAACTAAAACAGATAATTATGATTATTTTCAAATTGATTATTTTCCACCAACTCCTATCTTTCACGCTGACCGAAAATCATACATTGGGAAATTAGTGACAGGTTTAAAAAAAACAAATGAAATTACTTTTGTATCCCTAAATGAAACCGTTGGAAAACCAATGGAATCATTTTACTTTATATAAAAAGCTCTCTCCAACACAGATGCACATATTTAAATCCTTCTTTCGTTTTGCTTAACAGAAACACACCTTTAAACAACCATTTATATATTTTATAACATACATTGAAAAATTTCTTTCTTCAACAAATACATAATCCCACTATGGAAGGAAGTTCAAGCACATCAAGAAACACCAATGGTGGAATGATTACATTCAAAAACAAATACTGCGAATGTGGGAAAAGGGCTGCATTGAAAATCTCTAAAATGGAAATCAATCCAGGTAAGTTGTTTTATACTTGTGAAAGTAAACGATGCAAGTTTTTTAACTGGTGGAAGCTAGATCCAACAGTTTTTCAAACTTGGCAAAGGACTGAGGAAATCAATAGGGATTTGGAAGAAATCAAAGTGTTAAATGCAAAGATGCAGAAGTTGGAAACATGTTTCCATGGAATAAAGCCTAATTTGGAGTCCATTCAAATTGGCTTAAGAATGATGATGCTGTATAATTTAATTTTCTTTCGTGTTTCATCAGCTGTGTTGTTTCTAATTGTACTAATGTTAGTGATAGTAACAGAACGTGTAATGCATGCATGATTTTAATGAAAGTGCCATCGTTTTGAAATTGTATTCAGATTTTACTTTTAATATGGTTATATCCTAAGAAAAAGGATAATCGTATGCTCACTGATTGAAATGATTGTTGCAACAAAAATAAGTATATGATAAACAAAGTCACAACTAAATATAGTAAAGGCACAAGAAAAATAGATTGTTAATTAATTGTAATTCTTGTTTTAAACAAGAAATAACAAGTCTACTTTTATAAAATAGTAACAAATAGAAAGCTTGCCGTTCACATACATCTGTCTATGTTTCCAAAATTAATGATAACAAAAGTTGAAAGATTATAACAAAAATAAGGAAAAACATTGAAAGATATAAATCAAGAAAAAACAAAACAAAACAAAAAATATCAGTCACTGGTCCGGGCCATCCATTGCTTGTGTCATTTCAATCTCATCCCAGTTCCCATGTGGTTGAATAGTCTTCATGTATTCTCTGAAGAGATTGAATCCATCACGATGACCATTCTCAAAGTGGTTTAGCACGTCTCGAATGTGCCTGCCACTGGTCTGAAACCTCTACCAAGAACTGTCAGTAGAAATACTTCTACGAAGGCAGGAGCTAGTGGCCTCCAATAATTCCACACGGGTACTCAGTTCAATGAGTAGATCCAACTCTCCATCCTCAAGTAGAGGAGACTCAGCTGTTGTTTTCTCAAAGGAGGAAGCCGAAGGGTATGATTTTTGTGAAGAAGACGAAATTGATGGGTTTGTTGTTGCTTTATAAGAAGTTGATTTATTTCTTGATTTTTCTGAAGATTTCGGTTACAGTTTAGAGAGATCCATAGTGATTAACAAGATGAAGAATTTTTTTATTTTTTTGAAAAGACAATGATGAAGAAAGTTCTGGATCCCACTCCTTTATAAAGATAATAAATTCAATATATTTATTACTCAAATAAAAATGTGATGACAAGTAAGTACACGTAATTGATTACATTTCTTTAGAGTTCAATCGGTTCACTAACAACAATTAATAATAATAATAATTTAAATATGGGAAACCGTGCTAGGGTCAACTACTGATGCTTGTCATTGGGCTGTTCAATGCCCGTTGATAGGGGTGACGTTAAGTACTTCATAATTGATTATTGAACGCAAAAATATATATGTGATCCTCTTTTTTAGTTGGTAATTCTGTATTTTAATATTTGATCACGCGTATATTATTGACATGAAAAAACGAGTTAACTTCTGTGGGCTTTCAATGACCGTCATTAAGTTGCATGCAGCTAACCTAGTCGATATTGCAAAGTTCAAAAAAGGATTTAATTAATCACGTCGAGAATATCAACTGTCAAATATTGATGCTTCACATTGGGTTGATCAATGCAATAATGAGTGTCATTGTGCTTTTAAATCAATTAGGTAAATGTAGTTCATTAGACTATTAAACCGGCGTTGCTAGGGGTGACGTTAATTACTTATTCGATTACTATGAAAATAACTATTAAATTAATTAATGAATAGATTAACTGCTGCTATATATAAGGAGTGTTAACCTGTTAAAGCAACCTAGGGTTTGTACGAAACTAAGTTCTCTCTGAAACTAAGTTATCTTTATGTTTAATCACTAAACTAGTAGCATGATGAATCAATCTTTATGTTTATATTAATGGGAATGGGAAGGCTATTAATGAGTGTCTAGATAACATTTATTATGACCTTTTAATTACTAAACTCATTTCACAAATAATAAATCTTTATGTTTAATTATTTTTGGAAGTTAAATAAATAAATACCATGGACAATATAAACACTGTATAAAACCATACAATAACAAATATTTTATCGTGAATGTATGGTTTCTGGGTAGAATTCTAGCTTTTTAATTTCAATCAAAGGGTGTATATAAATTAAAGATTTACAAATTTAAAAAAATATTAAAAGAAAGAGTAACTATCTCTCTCACATTACTTACCATGGACATTATATGCAAGATGACCATGCATTGTGCATTAACGTTTTTTATTTTATTTTATTTATTTATTTATTTATTTTATAATATGGAGTTTGGACAGAAAATCAATATAATATGACTTTAAATAGTTTCGTTGGAGATGTGCATACCAGGAGATTCTTTTCTTAACATTCTTTTCTTCTCATATGTTTCACTGTTTACTAAAATTTCAGTTTTCTGACATCTCGATATCCATCTGTTCTAGACTATGGATCGAAAAAAAATCCAAATCGGGTGAAAAAAATAAAAGGAATGAGGTCCTCCAATGTGTTTTGACACATCTCGAAAAAAGACTCATAGCCTTGGAGGAGGAACTCGTTGACCTCGAATTTCAAGCGTCTAAACACTTCCAGTGGAAGCAATACAAGGCATCCATAAACGGTATAAATGATTACCAACAGATATATTCAAATACTCACCAGATGGGCTTCAACATATTTAAAGACTACATGAAAAGAATAAAACCTGATGAAAACTGGGTTGAGGTTAGCCCAACTGTTGTGAATGCTACACTCGGCCTATGATGTTATTATGTGAACCATTTTAAATTATGCTTTTGTGATGGCACTTTTGTTTGTGATATTGGAAGATGGTAAATGATGTTTAAATCTTTGGTATTTTTAGAATATTGGGTTTTTATGCTTGTTAAACAGTGATGTTTTGTAACCTCTTTTATGTTTGTTTATGGTAAACTTTATTTATTGACGAAGTTTAAATTCATAAACCCTAGATTTCTTCTTCCTACTTTCGCTTATTTTATCGTTTTTTATTTAACAAAAAAGGTAAATTTTATTTAATTGTTTTTTAGGGTTTGCACTAGTTTCACATTGTTAACAAGTTCAACTTTTAGATCTTTAATTACAACAAATACATGAAGTTTTATTGTTTTTTTTGGTCGACAAATATTGTTTATTTTCATTATAAATGTCGACTGATTTAACTGGTGCAATTTTTCATTAGATGGTTTTGAATTGTGATAATGGCCAAATGGAAATATAACTGTGGATTTGCGGTCCTGGGCTTCATAGAAATCAAAAAATGGATAATTAAAATTACAAAATAAAATAATTAATGGTTTTGATGTTGTGTACATATGGATGGTAATAATTGTTCGCCGGCATTTAGAAGAAGTAACCATCCATTGTTGAACTTTGCATAAGTTTATTTCAAAGTCACTGTCATTAAAAATAGGTAATCATCATCTCAACAGACATAATTAATTAATACATTTGTTTAATCAACGTTTTCCTTATTTATATTTTGAAGATCAAGGTTTTCTTTGTTAAATTTTTTATTTTATTCAACTAGATCACTATGCAGGATGTGTGTTTTTCTGTTATGAATAATAAACAAAAGAAAACATGCTAGCTTATTAATTTCTGACCATATCACAACTATTCAAAGGTTAATGAACTCGGTCACACCTTATATGATGTCATTGCTAATGGTATAAACTATATACTATGATTATGTTTGTTGTTCGGTTACATTAATACTAAAATTGATTGCTATTTGTAATTCTTGTTTTAAACAAGAAATAACAGGTCTAGTTTTATAAAATAGTAACAAATAGAAAGCATACCATTCACATAAAACTTTTTGTGATTATAGAAATAACGATAAATAAAGTTGTGATTATAACAAAATAACAGAAAAACATTGACATATATAAATCAAGAAAAAACGAACAAACAACAAATAGCAGTCATAGGCCTATGGCATCCCTTGCTTGTGGCCATTCAATCTCATCCTAATGCCCATGTGGTTGAATAGTCTTCATGTATTCTCTGAAGATATTGAATCCATCAATATGACCATCTTCAAAGTGCTTGTTCATGTCTTGCACGTGAAATGGACTGGACTGTAAACTCTTCCAAGAATGGTCAATAGAAATTCTTGTACGAAGGCAGGAGTTAGTGGCCTCCAATAATTCCACACGGGTACTCAGTTCAATGAGTAGATCCAACTCTCCATCCTCAAGTAAAGGAGACTCAACAGTTGTTTTCTCATAGGAGGAAGCCGAAGGGTATGCTTTCTGTGAAGAAGAGGAAATTGATAGGTTTGTTGTTGCTTTATAAGAAGTTACTTTATTTCCTGATTTTTCTGAAGATTTCGGTGATAGTTTAGAGAGATCCATAGTGTTGAAAGAGATGAAGAAAGGTTTTTTTTTTTTTTTTTTTTTAAAGCACAATGATGAAGAAAGTTCTGGATCTCACTCCTTTATAAAGATAATAAATTCAAAATATTTATTACTCAAATAAAAATATGATGACAAGTAAGTACACGTAATTGTTTACACTTGTTTAGAGTTCAACCGGTTTATTAATAACAATTAATAATAATAATAATTTAAATATGGGAAACCGTGCTATTTCTTATTAATGAGAATGGGAAGACTCTAGAAAAAAGTTATAACGTTTCAATCACTAAACTCGTATCACGAGTAATAATGTTTATCTTTATGGGAATGGGAAGACTGTTAATGGGTGTCTAAAAAACATTTATTGTTATCTTTCAATTACTAAACTCATTTAACAAGCAATAAATCTTTATTTTTACTTATGGTTGGAAGTTCAAACCCCTTATGTCTAGAAAAATGTTATAACGTTTCAATAACTAAATTTGTATCAAGATTAATAAATCATGATGTTTATCTTAATGAGAATGGGTGTCTAGAAAAAATTGATTGTGACCTTTCAATTACTAAACTCATATCACAAGTAATAAATTTTTATAACTTATTTTTGGAAGTTAAATAAATAAATACAATGGACAATATAAACACTGTATAAAACCATACAATAACAAATATTTTATTGTGAATGTATCGTTACTAGGTAAAATTATAGCTTTTAAAATGCAATCAAAGGGTGTATAAAAGTATACAAACGTAGTTAAATTGCTTAAGACATACCTAGAAGAGGGGGGGGTGAATAGGTTTTTACACCTTTTTCAATCCTTTGAACAAACTTTCGTTTGTCCCTCAAGGTTGCTGAAAGTCCTCAAATAAACTAGGTGTGTTCTAAATATATTAATCTAGAGGGGGGTGAATAGATTTTAGCTATTATTACCCAATTTTCGCATGCAAGTCAATTTTACGAAAATGCCCCTACTAGTCAAAAATACAAGCAAGTGTAATATAGTGCGGAATTAAAATAACACTTGATGTATACGTGGAAACCCAACCACTGGGAAAAACCACGGGCAGTTTAGTGCGCCGCACTCGGACCTCGAAATCCACTAATTGAAATGGAGTTTACAACCTATGTAGACCTCGTCTAACACTCCGGTCAATAACCCCCCACTTCTACCACGCGGGCCTTTAAAAGTGGCTCTAGTCCTACTTGCTTGAGGCCTAAGGAATCTTAGCCTCGAGACTTAATTCTCTATGAAGAGATTATGCAACCTATGTGAATATGTATGAATATTCAAATAACAAACAAGGCTAGGGAACCTTAGATGCTTATCTAGGATGATGATATAATCAATTAAATCAATCCTAGATATCAAGTGCTACATGACATGTCATAATAGCTTAGATAAACATATATTATAAAAACCTAGATATCTATCACAATACAACACTCAATTAATTCATCACAATCAATTCTCTATTCTTGTATTTAGCATATGATCTAAAAACATACAAGTAATTAAAAGAGATGGCTTGATAGTAAAAATACTCAACTAAGATGAAATTAATCAAAAACTTACCAAGCAAGTTGTGATGATGCAAACCTATGCATGGATGATTGTAAAATGATCTTTGATGCACAAAGTAATGTATTTGAGTGTTTAAAGGAGAGTTCTTTAATGATTTTTCACTTGAAAAATATTCTAAGGAAAATATATGATATTTTGACTCTCTTAGACGACCTAAAAACATAGAAGAATATATATAGGCAACTCTAGTAGAGTGAGGTCGTTTTGAAAAATCGCACCAGTTTGTGCGTTGTGCGCTGGTCAGCTTGCGCTGGACGTCCAGCGCACGACCAGCGCATAGACCAAATTTGCATGGTGCGTTGGTCGACCAGCGCAGGTCAGTGGCGCAGCACCAGCGGCAAACCACTGAGCGATTTGCACTGGTGGACCAGCGACAGACCACTGGGCGATCTGCGTTGGTGGGTTGCGCTGGTTCGGCGCATGATGACCAGCGCACAGCACAGCCCACTCCTTTGAACCCCATAAACACATGCAAGGGTAAAAAGGTAAAACAAGATGCATCCTAAAAGCCTAACATGGTATGACATTAAAATCACAAGATGCAATCAATACTTATGCAAGAAGAGATGTTATATGATCATGAATGCACATAATTACAACACATATACAACATACAAGAAAATGAATTAAGCATGAGATGTGAGTGTGTGTGTGCAACTAATCTCTTCAAAGCAAATTAAGCACATAGAAGTTTACCTTTGGTGCTTATCAACTTTGAGGACATGAGAGGGTCTTGAGCTTGATTATGAACCACTTAAGCTACCCTTACATATAATCCCCAACACGTGGTTTGTCCACGAAATAAGCCAATCAAGATATGGGAATCCTTACAGTTGCCTTACATACAACAAATACACTAAGAAAAGAAAACATACATAAACAATATGAATAGGTAATCATATAAGCATGGTCTACATACAACACCAAGTTGTATGAGATAAACAAACAAATAAGTATAACAACAAAGAATACTTGTATTACACTATATGTTCAATGAATTACAAGAGTGATCAAATATCACTATACACAAATACAATATACAAAAGAATCATAGAAATAAAATTGATCAATAAAATGAGTTCACTAATCACACTATACAAAGTCTTGCTTCTCAATACATCATGAAGTGAATATTATGAAACAAGATAATAAAATGTACAAATAAAATATAAGAGATAGAGAAAGGAAGAATTAACACAAGAGATTTTTTAACGTGGTACAACCTCCAAGGAGGAAAAATCCACGGGTTGAACTACAACCATTGGGTACTATATTATTGGAAAGTAAACATAGAACATTCACAAAGTGACCAATCTTTAGCTCACCCAACCTAGTGAAGTCTAAGCCTACCCAACCCTATTGGAAAGTGTGAAATCCCTCAATGATGCGAAACCACCATATATTGGACACCACATAAAACCAACATCGATGGTAGATTAGAAATTCCTCAAGAGTGCTACACCTCCCGTGTACCCCGGTCTATCGGAGTCTATGTCTAACCATACGCCTAGGCCTACCAATACAATAGCCAACTCCCTATCCAAGACACTCATGCCTCTAGGGAGCCTCCCATGCATGACTATCCGAGTCCTCCCGACTCTAGCCATGACTTCTTGCTTACCTATCCGAGTCATCCCGACTCTAAGCAAGTCTTCTTGTTTGGCTATCCGAGTCACCCCGACTCTAACCAAGACTTCATGCCTTTTACAAGGACTTCCTAATGTTATCATGTGAATGCAAATGATGCAAACAATCAAATCAACATAGAACATGTGATCAATACATTCTATGGTACAAATAGACCTAAACATATGATATCACAAGTAATAAAGTCTAGATGCAAAATACAAGAATAAAACCTAAAGCATGTGAAACATCAAACACATAAGCTCAAAGTCTCATTCATACATACAACACTTGAATTAAAATATATTCATGAAGTACAAATTCAAGATGCAATCAACATACAATAAAATGCTAGAAATATGAGATTTAATCAATCAATATTCTAGCCAAAAATATAGAGCAAGGATTCAAGATATAAATCAATCAAATCCTAGATTGCTCTAAAATACAAACAAAATTCAATAATCCTAGATTTCATTAATCAAAGGATCAAATCAAATCTCAAGGTCATTTATCACAAAATTGATTCAATCAAGTTACAAACAACCTAAGATGCCATTCTAATCACAATACAACTCACAAACATGTGTAAAACCTAGAATCATAGAAACTAGTTCACATTTGTCTATAAATTGACTTTCAATTAGAATGATTATGAAGATATCTTTCTCAATAGCTTTTACCAAACATAAACATACATATAGAAGAAGAAACCCCAAGCAAATTGAAGGTTAAAAAGAAAGAAATCCCAAAGATTAGTCCAATACCTTTGATTCAACAGCTGGTTTGGATTTCAGTGTGGAACCACCAGAAACTCAACCAATCAGCTACCAAACCACTTGGAAATGATAGAGGACTCAATTACGAACATTCTCCAATTCGAATCACTCAAATCCGACTCCAGATGAGGGAGATATGATGTTTGGAAGATGAGAAAATCTAGAGAGAAAAACTGACGGGATTCTTTGCAATTTTCTTCTTCAAAAATCAAATGGAGAGAGAGGAGGGAAATAAAAGGAGGAGAGAGAAGGAATCCGGGCCAATCAGGTGAGGCCATGTCACCCCAGGCTGTGGGGGGCACGTGGGCCTCACAGGGGTAGAGAGCCCCTCTGGCCGTGGGGCCCACGGCCTTGGCCAAGTGGCCTCACGGCCACACATGCTCTCTTGCGCCTCCCTCGATTCTTCAGCCATATCTTGGGCATCCGAACTCCGATTTCGAATCCGTTTTGGGATTACGAACTGTGACTCTCTTACGCACGACGATGACTACACAACTTTGAAAAATGGTTGAGAAATCATCTCGGAAAATAACAATGAAGTCAACTCAACGAATGAGAACGAAAAGTAGTGTAGCTACATCGTTTGGACTCGAAACCTTATGAATGAGTAACCGAAACGGCCGGAACTCAATAAGGAATCATAATAGAACATATTCAAGTCCAAATATAAAAATATGGAAACATACAATCACAAAGACACACACATATGCTCATTTCCAGACATAGTCCTAGAAAATGCAATAAACAAAGTTTTACCAATATAGTATGAATGCATGAGCATATTTTGTCAAGTGTGTGAAAGTGATACATAAGTGATGTTTAATCATGAAGGAACACACAAGAATGCCATGTGTGAGTGTGTGCCTAGCCTTGTAAGAGATATGAAGTCTTATATTACCTTTGGTGATCAATGATATACAAATCTCTTTAAAGCCGGCTTCTTGCATGATTTATGGTCGAGACATTCTTCGTCTTCTTAAATCTTCAATATAAGAACCACTAAACATTACAAGAGAAACATGTTTTGATATGGAATTAATGCCAACACAAACTATAAACCTAACAATCTCCCCCTTTGGCAAATTCCATGTCAAAACCCCTAAACAAACACTAAAACAATTACAAAGAAAATTTGGTCACAATGAGTACAATGAGTGACACATATAAACACAAATTAACAACCAAAACAAGTCTTGAACTTCAACTTGGTCTTCTCTTGATATTACCTAAAATGAACTTGAAAACACAAGAATATCCAAGAGACAACAAAAATGGCAATATCCAATCTTAAGCAAGAAAATAGTAACATATAAGTTCAAGTGGATCAAGTATGCTCCCCCTTAATACATACTATCCATCAAAATATTCTAAGCCAAGATTCAACAACAACAAAAATATTACATGCCATATAGTTCAAGCTAGATACCAAATATACAAACATATAAAACAACACAAAAACTAAAATGAGACTAAGTAAGCTAGATTTCTCCCATGTGTTTCTCATATTTCTCCCCCTTTTTGACATGATATGAAGCCAAAGGGAAAGAGTAAGAAAATATACCTCATGAAGCTCTCTAGCCACTTGTGCCACCAAGGAAAGAAGTGCGGTGTGAGGATCTCACATATTGCCTTGTTGTAGTTGATTTTCCTTCCAACTCTTTGATCCTTTCATCTTGAACAACAAGCTTGGCACTAAGGTCTTCAATCTTCCTTTGTGACGTCTCAATCAACCTACGAGACTCTTCAACCTCATTCCTCAATTTTAAAGCCCAACTAGGAAGAGCAGGTGAGCTAGGGACATGGCTTGAATCAAGAGATTCACCAAAAAGCCTAAACACATCACTAGACTTTCCCTTGTCCTTGTATGACATGGTTGCCACACATTTCTCACTCAACTTCTCTAAGGAAGGAAGCATAACATCATCATCAAGATTCCTCACTCCTTTAGCTAAGCATAATTGAGTAATAAATCCCAGAAATGCCAATTTCTTATCCAAACGACTAGTACAAGCCGCAATCTCAATTTGTTCCACAAGCAATTCACCAAGATTTATAGGTTTGTTAGTCACCAAGGCATATACAATCTTGATTTTGTCTCTATTAAGCTCCGAAGCATTAGTAGAGCCAACAAGATTGGAGCACACAAATAAATGCCAAAATGCACTAATTTTTGTCAACTCACCTTGTCTAATATAAGCACGTTTCCCCCACATAAAATTAATATCATCACATAGAGTTCTACCCATTAAATCAAGGTTTTCCAAGATATCAACATCAAGGAATTCCGATTCAATGTCATCGGGCAAGTCTAGAAATTCATTCACCTTCCTAGCACAAACTCTAAAGACAACTTTCCTTATGTCCAAAATAGCACTAGTCACAGTAGAACTTCCTTTGTAAGCATGATAAAAATCTCTAACCATGGTCTCATTAGAAACTCCTAACATGTCAATCCAAGGACCCCATTTTCTACTCATAAGCACATCATAAACATAGGACCCAACACAAGAATTCAAGTCAATACCTCTTTCTTGAATGATCTTCTTGATACCAAATATTCCCAAATCCTTCACATTTTTGGCTTTGGAAACCTTGGAAGAAATTGAAGGTTTAAACTTGTCAACGGGAATAGAAGAAGTGTTACCACCAACCTTCTTCGCCTTGCCCATGATCTTGTAACACAAAACACTAAAAACAAAAGGTGAGAGGAAACATAGAAACAAATTAGTAACCAATAAACATATACAAAGGCAAAACATTATATTCAACAAATCATCATGCATATAAGAATTTATCATAGCATCTTCATGATTCATCAAAAATAAGAATAATGCCAACAAACAACAACCTTGAAGAACATGTGAACATGTCATAAAAGAGAACAAGAATTTAGCATATTATGCTCCCCCTTGACAAGTGCCTCATCTAAAATCAAGATAGACAAATGTTCACAAAAATCACCACACAATCACATCACAAGCAATTTTATTAGATTTGCAAATAAGCTTCACATATCTAAGAGAGTTACATCAAGATTTTCAATCACTCTCATATGTCATCGAAAATTGCTAAAGTATCAAAATACTAATTAAGCAAAAGTGAGTGTGTGAAGATTTTGCTTCAAGTATATGAAAAGAAGTAGTTTGATAATCAAGCATGCAAACACTTTCAACATCTATTCATCTTAGGCCTTTCCATAAAAAAGGTCAAATCATCCGAAATTTTGCTTATAAAGAGAATAGATATCAACATGTGAGCGTGTGTATGCATGTGACTTGTCAACCCATTTCTATTTGTCAACCCGAGCTCATTTGATTATTCAACTATACTCCATAAGCCTTTTTTTTTTTTATTTAGGCTTGAATCAAAGATATATTTTTTTTAATGATTCAATTCAACACTTCTTTTATTTTTCTAACAAAAACATATACTCCTCATGGCGGCTTTCACTCATCACAATGGCGTAGCCCTTTCCTACATTGGGCGGCTTCACAACCAAGGTGTGTAGCCCTTTCCATGAGGGTGCTCGTTGAGTTCTATGTTGCCGAAGCAAATGGATACCAACCATTGGTCATTTTTAAATATACTAGTCCTTAGGACTTCAAGGTGTATCCAAAGCTAACATCAATCAAGCTCAACATACTTAACAAGACATACAAAAGAAGCAAAGTGCATTTTTGAAACCAAAATTTAAGGCTTAAAAGCACGTGATCAAGAAGCAAGTAAAAAGACTTACTTAAGATCTCTACTTCTCAAGAGAGTAGCTATCAAAGAATATGAAGCTCACATTATTCAAAAATTAGCCACTCAAATATCATACATATAACAACACACTTCATGAATAAGATCAATGTGAACACTTATAACCAAAAGATCTTAAACTAGCAAATGTCAAAGAGGACCATATAAACACTATACTAGTTCTCAATTATGACATGCTTCACGAAAGTGATACAAACAATGAGTTGATAGATGAAAAATCAAGTAAGCAAGCAATGTGATATAGAGGTACCTTCGCAAGCTATTTTCACCAAATACAATGCCTTCACCCTTTTTATGAGTCCTCTTGGCTTGTAAGTCCTCATGACTACAAGTTATAGGTGTGTCGATTCCAAGAGACTAAAGACAATGTAATCCAACTTAAACAAACAAAAAAAATGACTTTCTCTAAAAGCCTTAACATGATTGTCACCATATAGATACCAAAAAAAACTTCTCAAAAGTTAATCAACAAATTTTGACTATCATAACAAACAATGTGAGATAGCTAAGTTCATGTCAAGTTGTAAAGATACAAAGCAAACAAGCTAAGCTTCTTAACAACAACATTAGTCTTAAAGCTAACTCACATGTGCAACTTGCACTAATGGTAAGAGCACTCACCCTTGACAAACTTTGTCTTGGGTGGACATACACGAACATCATCAAGATTCTCTTTGATCACAATGTTAAACCTAGAGTAAAGTTCTTCCACAATTTGATTCACAATAATATTATTAATACTCTTTTTCTTAACATTGTTAGCAACACATGCATGGTCAAATTTTGAAGGATATACATTTTTCACCTTCCAGACATTCTTAACATGCTTTGTGAAATTATCATGCTTTCCATATTCAAAAGCTTTAGCATGCATAGAATGAGGTCCAATCTCTCTATTCCTAGATGCATTTTCTATGTTGCAATATTCAATGAATTTATAGCACTTGGGCTTGATATGGCCTAAGGTATTGCAAAAATGACATATGGGAACAAAAGGAGAGATTTTACCTTCCGGAGTTGGAGAAGCACAAATAGGAGTTTCAAGGGGTACCTTATTCTTCAATTTGTTCTTCTTCTTAGAACGTCTCTTCTTAGGAGCTTTCTCTTCAATGATAGCTTCGCTAGTAGGAAGTGATGCTTCTATGAGCTTCTCTTCGACCACCGCGACACTTGAGCTACCTAAGTTCATATTAGAGATGATCCTATCCTTTTCAAGCACAATACCCTTAACTTCGCAAAGCTTCTTGACAAGAGCATTCTTTTCACGCAAGAGCCTACGAGTTGTAGCAACAAACTCATCCACTTGAATCTTGATCAAGTCATCCTTCTCATTAACCTCACTTAAGGCTATCTTCAATTTTTCCTCAAGAAACTTCACCTTAGCCAAAAGATCAATATATGTTGGATTATCATTTAAATACTCTTGATGACTTGGATCAACCTCCTTATCCAATGAATCTTGATTCACATCCTCTAGAGTAGAGTGAGAAGCCGTGAAAGCAACAAAGTTACTCATTAGCACTTCATCACTAGAAGACTTATCATTTGAGCTCTCCTCCTCACTAGAGCTATCATCTTCACTCCATGTAGCCGCTATAGCTTTTCCCTTCTTGTCCTTCTTAGAATCACCACTAGGACATTCCGAAGCATAATGTCCAAGCTTCTTGCACTTGAAGCATTGAACCTTCCTATTGCTCTTAGCATGGCCACTCCTCTCATGAGGTGGAGTAAAGGACTTCTTGACTTCCTTGTCTCTTGAGTACTTGCCACTTGGCTTGGCACCTTTCCTCATGAACTTCCTAAACTTCCTAACCAATAACGCCATCTCCTCATCATCATCGCTACTACTGGCTTTCTTGACAACCTTGAGAGCTAAACCCTTGTTCTTAGCCTTCGGTTTCATATACGCCTCAAAAGTTTGAAAAGATCCTAGCAACTCATCTAAGCTCATAACGTCAACGTCATTGCACTCTTCAATGGCGGTAACCGTGGCTTTGAACCTTTTTGGAAGAGATCTAAGAATCTTCCAATTTAGCCTCTCACCGGAGATAGGAGTACCAAGTGCTTGGCATTGGTTGGCGATGTCTAGTAGCTTATCTTGAAAGTCAACAAACTTGTCTTCCTCACCCATTTGCAAAACTTCAAATTAGGAAGTTAGCAATTGAAGACGAGACTTCTTCACCGCTTTAGTCCCCTCATTGGTGACTTGGAGAGCTTCCCATGCCTCCTTTGCGGTATTTAGATTTTGAATGTAGGAAAATTGCCTACTATCAACACCTCCAAAAATAGCATTCACCGCCCGATGATGCCATTTTGCTAACTAAAACTCATTAGTAGACCACTCACTCCTAGGCTTGGAAACGGTCACTCCATTCTCAATCTTGTTAGGAGCAAGGTAACCTTCTTCAACGGTCATCCAAGCTCTCTTATCAATAGATCGAATGTACGCCTTCATCCTCAATTTCCAAAACCCATAGTTGTGACCCTTGAGAAGAGGAGGTCTAGAATTCGAAGCCCCTTCGGTCATCACGTCATCTTGGAAAACCATACTTGCAAAAACCTAAGCAATCTACATGTAAGTATAAACCGGATCTCGTCGAGTGCCGTCTGACGACCCGCTCTGATACCAATTGAAAGTATACAAACGTAGTTAAATTGCTTAAGGCATACCTAGAGGGGGGATGAATAGGTTTTTACGCCTTTTTCAATCCCTTGAACAAACTTTCGTTTGTCCCTCAAGGTTGCCTTACATACAACAAATACACTAAGAAAAGACAACATACATAGACAATATGAATAGGTAATCATATAAGCATGGTCTACATACATCACCAAGTTGTATGAGATAAACAAAAAATAAGTATAACAACAAAGAATACTTGTATTTCACTATATGTTCAATGACTTACAAGAGTGATCAAATATCACTATACACAAATTCAATATACAAAAGAATCATAGAAACAAAATTGATCAATAAAATGAGTTCACTAATCACACTATACAAAGTCTTGCTTCACAATACATCATAAGTGAATACTATGAAACAAAATAATAAAAATATACAAATAAAATATAAGAGATAGAGATAGGAAGAATTAACACAAGAGATTTTTTAACGTGGTAAAACCTCCAAGGAGGAAACATCCACGGGTTGAACTACAACCATTGGGTACTATATTATTGGAAAGTAAACATAGAACATTCACAAAGTGACCAATCTTTAGCTCACCCAACCTAGTGAAGTCTAAGCCTACCCAACCCTATTGGAAAGTGTGAAATCCCTCAATGATACGAAACCACCATATATTGGACACCACACAAAACCAACATTGATGGTAGATTAGAAATTCCTCAAGAGTGCTACACCTCCCTTGTACCCCGCTCTATCGGAGCCTATGTCTAACCATACGCCTAGGCCTACCAATACAATAGCCAACTCCCTATCCGAGACACTCATGCCTCTAGGGAGCCTCCCATGCATGACTATCCGAGTCCTCCCGACTCTAGCCATGACTTCTTGCTTACCTATCCGAGTCATCCCGACTCTAGGCAAGTCTTCTTGCTTGGCTATCCGAGTCACCCCGACTCTAACCAAGACTTCATGCCTTTTACAAGGACTTCCTCGTGTGATCATGTGAATGCAAATGATGCAAACAATCAAATCAACATAGAACATGTGATCAATACATTCTATGGTACAAATAGACCTAAACATATGATATCACAAGTAATAAAGTCTAGATGCAAAATACAAGAATAAAACCTAAAGCATGTGAAACATCAAACACATAAGCTCAAAGTCTCATTCATACATACAACACTTGAATCAAAATATATTCATGAAGTACAAATTCAAGATGCAATCAACATACAATAAAATGCTAGAAATATGAGATTTAATCAATCAATATTCTAGCCAAAAATATAGAGCAAGGATTCAAGATATAAATCAATCAAATCCTAGATTGCTCTAAAATACAAACAAAATTCAATAATCCTAGATTTCATTAATCAAAGGATCAAATCAAATCTCAAGGTCATTTATCACAAAATTGATTCAATCAAGTTACAAACAACCTAAGATGCCATTCTAATCACAATACAACTCACAAACATGTGTAAAACCTAGAATCATAGAAACTAGTTCACATTTGTCTATAAATTGACTTTCAATTAGAATGATTATGAAGCTATCTTTCTCAATAGCTTTTACCAAACATAAACATACATATAGAAGAAGAAACCCCATGCAAATTGAAGGTTAAAAAGAAAGAAATCCCAAAGATTAGTCCAATACCTTTGATTCAACAGCTGGTTCGGATTTCAGTGTGGAACCACCAGAAAACTTGACCAATCAGCTACCAAACCACTTGGAAATGATAGAGGACTCAATTACAAACATTCTCCAATTCGAATCACTCAAATCCGACTCCGGATGAGGGAGATATGATGTTTGGAAGATGAGAAAATCTAGAGAGAAAAACTGACGGGATTCTTTGCAATTTTCTTCTTCAAAAATCAAATGGAGAGAGAGGAGGGAAATAAAAGGAGGAGAGAGAAGGAATCCGGGCCAATCAGGTGAGGCCACATGACCCTAAGCCGTGGGGGGCGCGTGGGCCTCACGGGGGCAGAGAGCCCCTCTGGCCGTGGGGCCCACGGCCTTGGCCAAGTGGCCTCACGGCCACACATGCTCTCTCGCGCCTCACTCGGTTCTTCAGCCATATCTTGGGCATCCGAACTCCGATTTTGAATCCGTTTTGGGATTACGAACTGTGACTCTCTTACGCATGACAATGACTACCCAAATTTGAAAAATGGTTGAGAAATCATCTTGGAAAACGACAATGAATTCAACTCAACAAATGAGAACGAAAAGTAGCGTAGCTATATCGTTTGGACTCGAAACCTTATGAATGAGTAACCGAAACGGCCGGAACTCAATAAGGAATCATAATAGAACATATTCAAGTCCAAATACAAAAATATGGAAACATACAATCACAAAGACACACACATATGCTCATTTCCAGACATAGTCCTAGAAAATGCAATAAACAAAGTTTTACCAATATAGTATGAATGCATGAGCATATTTTGTCAAGTGTGTGAAAGTGATACATAAGTGATGTTTAATCATGAAGGAACACACAAGAATGCCATGTGTGAGTGTGTGCCTAGCCTTGTAAGAGATATGAGGTCTTATATTACCTTTGGTGATCAATGATGTACAAATCTCTTTAAAGCCGGCTTCTTGCATGATTTGTGGTCGAGACATTCTTCGTCTTCTTAAATCTTCAATATAAGAACCACTAAACATTACAAGAGAAACACGTTTTGATATGGAATTAATGCCAACATAAACTATAAACCTAACAGTGTATATAAATTAAAGATTTAAAATTTTCAAAAAATATTAAAACAAAGAGTAACTAACTCTCTCACATTACTTACCATGGACATTATAAGCAAAATGACCATGCATTGTGCATTAATGTATTATTTTTTTGATAATATGGAGTTTGGATAGAAAATGAATACAAATATGACTTTAAATAGCTGCATTGGAGATGTGCATATCTGCATTTCGCATTTTTTATATTTTTGCCAATTTGGACAAGCAAATTTAAACTAAAAAGGACAACAAAGAAAATGGATAAATATAGATCAACATCACTAATAAACATTAGAGTTGTGAACAAGCGAATTTAAATTTAAATTGAAATATATTATCACACCATTAAAGAACTGATTACACAAAAGCGGGTACATAGAATGGCAGTTAAAGCGTAATAACAAACAAAGGAAAAGAGGAAATATTCCAATTATGTGAACAGTCAGTCTAGTGCACCTCTGGCTTTAATGGGATCAACATTATCCCATTCTCCTTATGGGAAAATATTCTTCGCATAGTCCCTCATGAGTTCAAAGCCAACCCTATGACCGCAATCAAATCCTAGCTGGACAAGACGAAGGTATGATTCTGAAGATCTAGACAATCTCCTAGTTACTTCATCTGTGAGAACCTTGCTATCTTCCTCCAATTTGACAACCCTTGCCTCCATAAGTCGGATTTTCTGGAGAGTTACTCCACTACTATCTTCATTTAGGGAAGATGGAGCGGTTACTTTTGCTTTTTTGGGACAGGGATCGAGTTCGTCCATATCTCCAAAAAAGTTGTTTACAAGACAATAGCAAAATACTTAGAATGACAAGTGACAACAAAATGGTATAGGGCCACTACAAGAAAATAATATATTTGTTGACAGTTAAAAACTGTCAACAAAACCTTTAATGACAGTTTTTATAACTATCAAGGAAGCCAGTGTTAAGAAAGATAATGACAGTTTTTTATTTTTTATTTTTTTATGACAATTATTTCTTGACAGTTTTAAACTGTCAAGAAAGGTTTAATAATATTTAAATAAAAACTGTCAACATTTAATTAAAAAACGTTTTTTATTTTTATAAACCATTTGCCCACCACCCGTCGCCAGCCACCTCAGCCGGCCGGCCATCTGACCACCCACTGCCTACCAGACCTCTGGCGCCGTCTGACGGTCGACCACCCACCACCGCCCACCACCGCCGACCGACGTTCGTCCGTCCACCATCGACTAGATCTCCGACACCGTCCGTCGACCGACCACCACCGCCGACCGACATCCGTCCACCGTCCACCGCCGACCAGACCTCCGACCGTCGACCAGACCTCCGACCGACCTCCGGTTGACCGCCAACCAGACCTCCGGTGCCGGCAGACCACCCACCGCCGGCCAGCCACCCATGCCCACAAATAATAATGCCAATTAATTGTCATTATCATGTATTGAACTTGAGACTCAAGTCCAATGTTAAAAATCTTTGCCACTTGACTACAACGTTTGATGTGTTAACAATTGAACAATATTTATATATAACCTATATGAGTTGTTAGAAATAAAAAAATAAATCCTTATTACATAAATTTAAATTTATTCAATTAATCAAAATTCTAGTTTCTACAACAGACATACATTAAAAAATATTTATTGAAACTTTTAATAAAATTATATTTTTTAAAACATATATAATCGAGTTATTAGTCAATACTCTATGGTCACGTTTGGTTACATGGTGGAATGGTAATCGAAATGGTAATGGAAATAAGAATGAGAATGAGAATGGAAAGAAAAGGAAAACTAAGTTTTTTGTTTAGTTGGAACTTTAGAATTAATCTCTGAATCAATATTATTTTGTTTGGTTAACAATTGAATGGAATGGAGTTAACTATATTTTGACCAAAATACCCCTAATTATGAATGTATAATAACATCATATATTATGGATAATAATAATAAAATATAAAAGTATATTATACATATAATTATATGTTATTTAATATAATAATATTATATATATATATATATTATATAATGTATATAATACATATATATTATATATAATACATATAATAATATATATATTATATAATATAACATATATATATATATAAATATATATAATATATATTATATTATACAATATATATATATAATATTATATTTTATAATATAAATATATAATATATATTATTTAATATATTAATATATAATATTTATATAATTATAAATATATTATATAAATATATAATATATATATATAATAATATAACATATATAATACATATAATGCATATAATAATATAATAATATATATTATATATGAGATAATTCCATAAAATAGCCACTTTGGTTTTCAAATTTTTACATATAGCTACTAGTTTTAAAAAAACCAAATATAACCAATATGATCATGGATCAACCAATATGATCATGGATCATGGATTGTGTGGTGGAAGTTAGTGGGTTCTTTGACAAGTATACCCCTGGAGAGTTGTCAGTGGTTGTTGATGTAAGATGTCCAAAATGACCCCGTCTCCTTCTTATATCTAAGACGAAGGCAATCCCCAAACCCAATCCCTAAATTACGGTGCGGCTTCCAACTGATTTTATGGCTATTCTATGGAATTATCTCTTTTATTAGATGCATCTTATTAAATTGAAATGCAAGTCGGTTAACCCAATCCCTTACATGTAAAAATAGCACCCAATTACCCGCGATATTTAGTATCTCCGATTCTCCGCCATAATCGTATTTCCAGTTGTCGATTCGTTGCCGTGATTGAAGCTGTCTAATTGTTCAGCATCCCCAATATCAGAGAAGGTATGTATATCCTTAGAACTTGAACTGTAACTATAATAACATATGTTGAAAATGATTGGTCATCCTGTTCGTCGCGGCGGCCGTGGTGTTGATGTCAGTCTAAAAAAATACATATGATTGATTTCTTCATCATATGATGATTCAATCAT